>CM038051.1:39181622-40381622 GCA_021397845.1 Areca catechu | reverse complement strand
AATAGTTTGGAGTGAATGACTCACTATGTCTCAATTTAGCAAAACCTTGACCAAGGTAGTTCTTATGAGGAGTCATAGAACTTATGAGGTTGAGACATGATCTGGATAAACCAATTAGGATTGGAAATCGAATCATAGGTCATCCTGAGCATTATGAGGTCAAAGGGATGAATTATATGGCAACCATATGCCAAAGGTTCTTATGAGGTGCTCTGCATCTTCGACCTATCCGGACGTCGGGTATCATTGCTAGATGAGGACTTTGACTGGTACTGAAAATATTCTAGTACTACCGGCTTAGTATTCGAACCTATGGGGTCACACATCATAGAGGATTTCTGTATGATCATAAGGCTAATCAATGATTAAGAATCGTTTGCTATCACCGGAAGTCAATATGATTGACTTTGTTCCAAGTATCGATACTTGGAATTTTGCAGGTGTCGACACTTGGTGAAGTGTTGACACTTGGCATTTTTTGTGGGTCGACACTTGCTATGACGAGCAGAATTCTGGGAAGAGATTTTTGGGAAAGATTTGACCTGGTTTGAATTTTGAATTTAAACCGTTTTGGCTCCAAACTTTCTTTGAATGATTGTCATTTTTTCCTAAAGAGTTTGGATCCATTTGGTATGACCTTGATCTTCTCCCCCCTTCTCTCCCCTAATGACTCCTCCTTCCTTCTTCTCCCTCTCATGGCTGCCCCTATAAATGAAGGTCATTCTTGAGACTGCTAAGAGGTTATGCTAATGATTCTTTGAGAGGAAGAAGAAGAGCTTAGTGAGGACATGGAATTGGATGTGAGTAACCTATCAATCAAGCTAGGTCTTGGGAAGAAAGTCTTTTAGGAAAGGGTTCCTGCTCTCCTCCTAGTCTTCCCGAAAGAAGAAGATCAGCCCAAGGATCTCGAAGAGCTAGCACTCCGAGGGAGATGATCAGAGTCAAGCCCAGGTGTGGATTTCCTGTAGATGCCAGACACTTGTGTGGCTCAAGCACCCTCCTCCTTCCACAGCTTCTCTTAGCATAAAGGTATGGTACTTTTATATTTGTGTTCTTCTCTTGCTTTGATGTTATGTTGCATGCTAGGTCATTTGCTAGATCCTATTGCGAGCAGATCGGTAGATCGTTTAGATCTATTTATCGAGCCTTCCGCTGTGCATGCTTTAAAATTATTTTAAAATGCATTCTTTCTGCCCTATTTTTCTTGCATATTTGTGCTTCGTGTAGGTGCTTTTCACCTTCACTTGGATGACCGAGGCATTCATCGGGACCCCCGTCGGCGCGTGCCAGGGTCCAGAGGATGACGGTGCCGAGGCCACCTCGGTGCTCGACGGCATGGCCCATGAAGGGACCTCGGCCGTTGGTGTAGGACTTGCCACCGTGATCGGTGGCATGGGAAGCGGAGCAGGCCGCTCATCTCCCCTCCCCTCCTCGACCTCGATGACTTCTAGTGAGGGTGCTCGTTGTTGTGGAGGCCTAGGAACTGGATTAGTCGCCTTCGCCTCTGAAGATGGAGTGGGCTTGGACCCCTGGCCGGGCTCCGCTTGGGTCCTCTTCGGCGGAGTCTCCCTCGACCCGATCGAAGAGCTCCTTTTATGAGCGGACTCCATCAAACGCTCAATCGAGTACTTCATTCCTGCAAGAAAAAAGGAAAGAGAGTCAGCCCCAAGTCAAAAAGCAAAAAGAAGAGAAGGAACACATCCAGTAGAGACTCACTGAGTTCTCGGGTTGGGTTGACCCTAGCCTCAAACAAGTTCTGCTCCAATAATAGAATGTCGAGGGAGGGGAGCTCATCACTAATCAACTGGATGAAGACCTCCCAGTCGGCAGACTCCACTTGGGAGTTATGGTTTGGGGACCGATCCGAATCACTCCAGACCCAGTCAACACCCTCGACCGAGGCAAAAAATTATCGGTTCTTCCATCCCTTGATAGAAGTGAGGAGGTCAAACCTTAGGCACTTAGGTTAGGGCGAAAGAAACCACTACCTGTCGTCGATGGGATGATGCTTCAGGATGAAGAGAGCCCTGAACAAGGAAAAACGGGCAACGAACTCATGAAAGTGACAAAAAATGATGAAGGCTGCAATGACCCTGATGGCATTGGGGGCCAACTAGGCTGGCACAAGGTGGAAGTTGCTAAAGAAGGAAAGGAAAAAAGGGTGAAGAGAAAAATGAAGGCCCCCAACAAGGAACTCTTCGTAAAAGGCGATTTGACTCGTACCGCTCGAGATGGCCCGTTCCCCTGGCCTCGAGAGCAAGAGCCAAATAAAATTTGGGACCCCGTATGTCTCCCGGATCAGAGAAAGGTCCTCTTCGATCATTGTCGAAGCGATGCCCAAGGGACCAGTCGAAGCCACTGGCGTTGAAGGAGCGACAACAGGAATATAGGCAGAAAAAGGAACCCTAGGACTTCCTATAACAATCCCAATGGGATGCAGGCTCCTCCAGACCGCAAGAGGAACTTCGTCCTCCTCATCGGAGGATGGAGTCCTCGGTCAAGAGGGGCCTGCTTTGTTGGGATTGCTGGTGGATCGGGTGATTCGACCCAAAGGAGCCATTCAAGGAAGAAGGAATGAAGATGAAAGGGACGGAAGACCTAAAAGAAGGTTTTGGTCTGCCTGAAAGAAAAGGGAAGGACTTGGACACTATCGGCCGGAAAGAAGAAGAAGAAGAAAAAGGAAGAAAGGACACAGGGACTGACCTGTTTATCTTAAAGAGAGAGGACAGCCAAGGAAGAAGAAACTCTGAACTGCCGGCGAGTGCGAGAAGTTCGAAAGAGAGAGTTTGTGGAAAGTTCTCTCTCCTTTCAAAACTGATGGACAGTAACCGTACATCCTTTTTGCATCTCCACCATCAAATGAGTGTCACATGTGGGGGACAACCGGTGGCGACGCTTCGATGCACTGAAAACCGCCTCGGGTCTGGCACTAGCAATTATGATTCCTCAAACTCGCAGACGTGGTGCCCGCGCATTGGACCTTAAGGCGCGACCTGTGAAGTGTTGGTGATCGTGGCAATAATGGCACTGAATTTTCATCCTTCCATGTCAGCTCTGTATTAACTCCCTTCGTCCCAGTTGCAACACTTCGATGGGACTTGGGAGTGGGGGGCAAATGATATGGCAAGACCGCTAACGTGGAGCACACCTCGGATCCAGATGGCAGTGAAACAGGTAGATGTCACCACATCGGATCTCTTTCCGAGCTCCACCGCTAGGTGGCCCCCCAGGGTCGAGCCCACCTCGGTCGAGGTCGAGCTCGGCACCTCAGCTCCTTTGCCGAGTGGCTCCCCAAGGGTTTAGCCCACCTCGGCCGAAGTAGAGCTCCCTCCACTCCTTCGTTAGGTGGCTCCCCAAGGGTCGAGCCCATCTCAGCCAAAGTCGAGCCAGCTCAGCTCCTTCGCCAGGTGGCTCCCCAAGGGTTGAGCCCACCTCGACCGAAGTTGAGCTCCCTCCGCTCCTTTGTCAGGTGGCTCCCCAAAGGTCGAGTCCACCTCCACCGAAGTCGAGCCACTTCAGCTCCTTTGCCAGGTGGCTCTTCAAGGGTTGAGCCCACCTCGACCGAAGTCGAGCTCCCTCCGCTCCTTCTCCAGGTGGCTCCCCAAGGGTTGAGCCCACCTCAGTCGAAGTCGAGCCATCTCCGCTCCTTCGCCAGGTGGCTCCCCAAGGGTTGAGCCCACCTCAGTCGAAGTCGAGCCATCTCTGCTCCTTTGCCAAGTGGCTTCCCAAGGGTTGAGCCCACCTCAGCCAAAGTCGAGCTCGCTATTTGGAAGCATCACAAAAAGGACAAAGGCGTCAGCACCATGTCTGCCATCAAAGCTGGTGCGTCCAGTACGGCATCCCAAAGCTAGCAAAGTGCGCCTACCATCATTTGCACCAATTGGGGAGGAGTGCCCCGATCGAGGCACCTGGTCCTGTAGCCGATAATCTGTACCACCCAGAAGGAGAAGGCCGCGTCAGGGACCTCAGACCTGAGGGCGGCTATCCCCAGATCGAGGCCCTGCTAAACTTTCTCAGCCATGATAACCCACTAGGAAAACAAGGCTCGCAATATAACTCCCTACTATAAGGGGAAATGACTTCTGGAGCACGGCCAACGGACGCCGTTGACCTTTTGGCACCCCAGGAGGGGGAAACTGAGGCAAAAAGCGAGGAGAGTCGGTGATTTAAAAGGAGGACCCAATAGGCGAGAACGAGGTAAGTAAAGAAAAGGAGGAGAACGAGATAGAAGCGAAGAGAGTGCACGAAGGCTACCGCAAAACTCCCGGAGAGAGTTCCGACGGACATTGCCGTCACGGCTCGAGCCTTGCTCCTCTTCTACCCTTCCTACTCCATCATTTACTAAAAACTCTCCTTCAAGTATGGTAATCGAAGAGGGAGCCTCCTTGAAAGGATCTGTTCATCTTTACCGTCCGCTGACTTGATCGTCGAAGTGCCCTCGTCAGGATCCCGGCCCGAGTCTCTAACTCTATTTTGCATGACCGGGAATCGCTGGATTTCGGGAGATGAGGCTGTTGTCCGACGCCACATCCGAGTTGCGGGCAACGATGGTAAGGACGGCAACACTTTTTTCTAGATGATCATGTTGAGATAATTTTAAATTTTTTTTGATAAATTGTTTTATTTATATTATATTTATCATATTATATAATTAATATTTAATATATTAATATTATATTAATATATTAATATTATATAAATATATTATTATTAATATATCAATATTATTGGTTAATAATATTTACAAATAATAGTTAATATACTAAAACGTAATAAATATATGTATACTTAATTTTATACTAAAACGTAATAAAACTTATTCATAATAAAAATATTTTTTAAAAATATGTATACTTAATTTTAAATATTTATTAATTCATAGAAATATGTTTTAATATTTAAAAAAATAATAGTAACAATGTTTATGTACGTTAAATATAAATGGTAAATAAATAGAGAACAAATACTATTTTTTATCAGGAATTTGAGAATATTTTTATATGAAAATATATTTTTTTCAACACTATTTTTTGAAATATTTTTTTTTATAAATAATAACTTTTATTTTATGCACGATCATTTCTAAAAGATTCCTTACGAAACCGGATGCCCCTTTTCGTTTCCGACCTTTATTTCCTATCGGTCTTCTGGTGAATCGAACGAAGCTTTAGCCTATTTTTCCCTCTCCTCCTCCGGCTCGTCGTTCCTCCGCCGACGGCCGTCCCTACCGCCATCGGCGCCACCACCGTCTGGCCAGAGTGCCTGTCCGAACCCTGCATCGCTCGGATTATAGAGCGCCAGGCTAACGAGAAGGCGGCGGCGTTGGAGTTTGTGGGAAAGCGAAAAAAAGAAGAAGAAGAAAACGATCGTAGCCGAATCCATCTGGTGGGTTCTCCTTTTGATCTTATTCGTTTTTCCTCCCTCTTTTGGATTATTTTTAGTTTGATATATATCTTTTAGTTTGATATATCTCGAAAACAACCCGTTTTTGTGATTTATTTTAGGTCTCGCTACGTTCCTAAGGTTCGATTAAGAAAATTATACCCAAATTTTACGTTTCTCTCCTTGGAAGCATGGAGCGAAAACCTAGAGATTCCGATGACTTCCTTGAATCCACTGTGCTTCTCGACGAAGCACAGTATGAGGAGGGATTCAAAGACGGGTATAATGATGGCTTGGTCTTGGGAAAGGATGAGGGGAGAGAAGTGGGCTTGAAGCTGGGATTTCAAGTTGGGGAGGAGCTGGGCTTCTATCGGGGTTGCGTCGATGTGTGGAGCTCAGTGATTCGTGTTGACCCAGAGGCATTCTCATCTCGTCTTCGAAAGAGCGTTGAACAGCTGGGAGAGCTGGTGGATAAGTATCCCTTGTCAGAGCCAGAGAACGAGCATGTTCAAGAGATGATGAACACCATCAGGCTAAAGTTTAGGGTTATTTCTTCGAAGTTGGGGGTGAGGTTGGAGTATGAAGGCTTCCCAAAATCATCGCAAACAGAGGATTTTTAATTTCAAAGGAATTGCTCCATAATATGTCATCTTGGCTAAAGTATGAAGGAGTTGGGGGATTTTGTTTATAACTAAGAAGACTCTACTTGTTTTGCTGTTCCTTCGGTGGGTAGTAATTGAATTTAATTTTTGTTGAAAATTAAGAATCATGGTGTGATAATTTAATTGCTATTCTAATGTATCTTTATATGTTTGTACCTTAAGTCGGAGAATAAGGCAATTATATTCTTAGTTATGGAATGAAATCTTTCATGATGTTTGAAAGAACAATGTGTTGTCTTATCTTCGGTTTTTGTTAACTTTTGCCCCCAAAATTTTATTTCTTTGGGGAGTTGGAGATCGGTCTTCAGCAAGGGACCGAGATTTATTAATATGTGACGATTTTTAGTTGTCTTTGATGTGATTCTTAACTCTGTTTGTACTAACTGGTTTGTTATGGCTGATTGGATTGTTATGCACAATGGTTGGATGCATCCTCTTGGTTTTACTGTTCTCTGTCGTGCTTGTAAGTATGAATTTCCTTTTCAGTAACCACGGTGACTAAGAAGTTTAAGTTTAATGTTAGCAATTCAAAAATGATTACATTGGATTTTTCTTTTTCTTAAGAGGTAGAGAATGCGTGGACACTTGATACTTATCAAAATGCGTATCAATACCAATTTTTATTAGTTTTTACTCATAAATCAAAGTTCATGGAATTTTATGTGAGATGAATGATCTTTAGGCACATAGTTAGCAAGTTATATATGCAAGAATTGTGTGACCTGTGAGCGGAAACAGATTGTGTCATGTATTTGTTTTTGTAGGTTTTTATGTACGATGAGTTCTTGTTTGACTTTTCAAGCAGAATTAGATGCGTTTGTACCAAATCTGAGCCGGTGTCTGTCTTTTAAGCATCAAATTTACTACATGGCAAATGGAATGAGGCTCTATTGTGGGCATGAGCAACTGGGAAGGGTGTCACAGGATTTGTTTTGTAAGCCACATATACTTGATCCTTAATTTTCTTTCCCATTTTTAATTGGTTTGGGATTTGGAAATAGATACTTTTTGTGTGTTTCTCATTGTTCATTTCTGTTTCGGTCTTTATTTTTTAAAATCTGGTGGATCCCTATGGTTCCATGTTCTGGAGTTCTGAGAATGAACCTTTTTTTTATCAGATTAGTGTTGACAAACAACTCCAGACATTTTGCAGTAACTGCCCTCCCGCAACTCCTCCAGCACTCAGTGAATTGTTAATTCGTGTTTTTTTCCCTTGTGAAGATTGCCCATTTGTGTCCATTTCTATCACCAAGAAGTCCTGTCTCTGTGTTGAAAAATCCTGGCCACAAAAGTTCTTATAGATAAGATGAGGATATTTTTGTTTACTTCTATCTTTTATCATGCACCTTTTTGAAGCAGGGCTAGAGAGACCAAAAATGCTGAAATCAATACTTGTTTGCTGCAAACTCTATATATCTGAAAGCCGTAACTCTCTTGCTCTGGAATCGATTGAGCAAGCTGCAAAATTATGCCCAGAAGCTGCTGTCATCAACAAATTCAAGGATGAGGCCTACAACAGAGTTGGCTATACACTTGTCTCATACTTTGATACCACCTTATTACCTGATGTTACCCCCTTGAAGAATGCAGTGCTCAGCATGGTTAAAGCAGCTTTTGAAAGCATTAATCTTGAGTTACATTCTGGAACTCATCCTCGGCTTGGAGTTGTCGACCACATCTGCTTCCACCCTCTAGTTCAAGACTCACTGGACCGGGCTGCAGGGATTGCAAAGTCCGTGGCAGCTGAAATTGGCCATAAGCTCCAAGGTTGGTGCTTCTTACTCGTGATAAAAGTTCTTTTTCTAGTCTTATATTGGTTGGAAGAAATTTGAACTTGTGGTTTGCTTTGATCTCTTCTTCTCTTTTGACTGTTACCATGCTAACTTGATCATATTGGCATCATACAATGTAGTTCCCACCTTTCTATATGGAGCAGCTCATGAGGGAGGTAGGACTCTTGATGCTATAAGACGAGAGCTAGGCTATTTCCAACCAAATTCAGCTGGCAATCTATGGGCAGGAGGGCCAAGATCAGAGCTCTTGCATCTGAAGCCTGATGCAGGTCCTCTCCGATCAGCACCGGCCAAAGGTGTTGTGGCCATTGGGGCAACCAGGTGGGTGGATAACTATAATGTACCCATCCAGTCTACTGACATCAAAGCTGTGCGAAGGATAGCGAGGAGGTTGAGCGAGCGGGGTGGTGGACTTAAATCGGTGCAGGCTATGGGACTAGCCCATGGTGAGGCAATGACAGAGGTGGCATGTAATTTGCTGGATCCAAGTAAAGTTGGAGCTGATCAGGTACAGCTCAAAGTCCAGCAGCTGGCTTCGGAGGAGGGATTGGCTGCAGGCCAAGGTTATTTTACTGATTTTTCACAGGAAAAGATTATTGAAATGTACATGAAATCCATTGCATCTGATTAACATTGCTTTTTAGTAAACAAGTTGATGGGAGTCATCATCTTATAGTTCTAAATAATTTGTTCTAACTACATTATGCTCACTTCTGCACATGTAGGTGCATCGTCTCTGAATCGGCTGCAAATCTGCCGAAGTCTAGACCTAAACCACCAGGCAAGGTCAAGAGCAGAATTCAGGCATTCATCCCAACACCAGGCTTCTTGTCTGGCCAATATGGTTCTCTAAGAATTGGACACAGCTTCAATGAACTCAGATTGACAGTTTGATCAGGGAAAAATTAGTTCAAAGATTTAAGTAGTACTTTTGTAAGACTTGGCCCAACTTAGACCCACCATGTAATGAGTGAGATCTAGTTGTGAATAAGAGCCGAAGCTTATTTGGTTACTTGGAAGTAGGGATGGCAACGGGTCGGGTTTGGATCGGGTTATCTAAAATTCACACCCGTCTTGCTAAAAAATTATCCGTTCCATACCCGTCTAGGATCAGGTCGGGTATAAAAAAATCACGTATGGATTAGATCGGGTCGGATATACCTGGTCTCATAAAATTTAGTTTATTTAAAAGTTAAACGGGTCGGGTCGGCTATATCCATTCTATATCTAATTTACTTAAATATTTTATAAATATAATTTTTTATATATACAAACGGGTCGAGTTCGAATCGGGGCATACTACCATCCGTACCCAACTTGAACCCGAATCGGATTTTTTTTTTATATAACCCATATCCATTTATAAATTAGGCGGGTCGGGTTTTATCCGCTCTATTAAGATCGGGTCGGGTCGGATACCCATCGGATCGGTAAAAATTGCCATTCCTACTTGGAAGGAATCTAAACTTAAATCGAAACTTTGAGCCATTATTTGACCACTAAACCTAGATTTAGTGATGGAACCAGAAATTTTGTATCTATTTTAGAAAGAAATTTGGTGTACTTTGAAAAATCTTAATACAAATTTTATTCTAAAAGAAATGTTTTTTTTTATTTTTTTATTTTTTTATTGGAAGTTTTTTCTATTTTATTATTATCTTATTAAGATTTCTTGTTTTATTAGGATTCAGTAATTTGACTTTCATTAGATTAGGACTTGTTATTACAAAGGATCCAACTGTATGAAGAAAGACATGGTTGATTGATTGAATTAAATTCAAGAAATATTTGATTTTTTTCTTTCTTTTTTTTTTATTTTTTTAGTTTACGTCTCATATCAAATTGGCATCAGAGTAAATTACAATTCCTTATTGTCATTTGCATCATGATATTCATTGCTTCCCTGCTCAGTCTCTCCAAGCCTCTACCTGATTAAGATGCTGAGAAGCAATGGGTGGATCGAGAGCCTCCATGCCTAGACCTTCGCCTCTAATGCCATCAATCTCTTTGTTTCCATCGACAAGCCATGCCTCGTCTCCCAGGCTCTTGCCTGGAAGCTCGAGGACCTCAACTGCATCGCCGCCATCACCTCTCGTCTCAATCGTCACTGCTCTCACCCCACTCTCCTTCTCCCTACTCCTCCACCCACCGTTCTCCTTCTCCTTGCCTGGCCTTGCCACTACCCAAGCTTCCCTGTTCGGCCACCCAAGATCTCCTACATAACCAAATCGACCGCCCCACTTCATCCAGCTCAACACTACCAAAATCTCTATCCCCATTTATCCGGGCCTCTCCCACATCCTCCACCCTCTTCCTCTTCTCCATCGATATCAAGGACGGTGAAAGGGCTCTACTGAACAAAGAAAGAGCTCCACCGCCTCATCTCCATTGCCCTTCGCCGCCATCGGCCTTCGCCCTCTCCACCTTTCCCTCCACCTTCGCCATCGCCATCCCCAAATCACCCTTGTTGCCTTCCTCTCCTTCACCATTGTCCACCACCATCTTTATCTTCGCCGTCAACCCGAACTCTGTGCTCAAGTACTCCGTTGCTACCGCACCATCGCCATCGCCATCGTGCTTTGCTAGAGCAACCTCACCTATCACTAAGTGCTGGGACTCTCGCCAAAAGGAACAAGAGGTCGGGAGGAAGAAAAACCTCAAATACCACCCCTTATTTTGACTGATCACAGTCTACAAGCTATCTGTAGAATGTTCGATCTACAGACCGGCCCATAGACCCATGCTCTATCGATAGGTCCATAGACCCAATCCATAGATCCAAAAAAATATCAAAGTTCTTCTTATCTTATTTTCGGCCTGCAAGCAGCACTAGGAGTTTTTGAACCCATCTTGTAAAAGATACGATTTCTTTATTAAAATTTAGATTATTTTAAATTAGTAAATAATTTTTATAATTCTTAGACCTTTATTTTACCTATTTTTATTATACGTACCAAACACATTAATATTGTGTTGATTCTATAAATTTGTTGTGAGCATCGTGACTAAATTTCTTAATACTTATAGTTTGTAGCCAGAGATCCAACTTTTCTTGGCTACCATAACTATTGGCAACCTGAAAGATGCACATAACATCATGAAAAAAAAACTTGAATCTAACTAAATTATCTAAATAATATTCCAAGAGACATTAAATCATATATACTAGTTAGTAGACCAACTTTGTACTAAGATTAGTGAGCTTCGCACTAATCAAGTTAATAATCATGTAGACATGGTAAATCTCATAGGTTAGTAGATAGAAAACCAACAGTTTCTAAGAGATTCAAGATTGGGTAAATAACCAGTAAAAAATGATCTTCCTAATTGTTGATCCCATAAGTGATTTTGATGATAACCAAATATTGGAGCATGTACATTTATTTCTAACAACTCTTCAAGTGGTTTACAAGTTTTTGTAGGATGATTTAATTGTTCAAACTTCAACTCCTACATTCTTAACTTCTTGTCTTGAGTTGTGTTGTAATCTGATTTTGTAAAGAAGAACCAAATGAAAAAAGCTAAGAAAAATTTGTAAAAAGGGTTACTTCTATGTGTGTGTGCCTTAGAATTATTTTTGAGTTGGTGTGCATGAAAAGTGTAAATGTGTTGGTGAGAGTTTTTCTTTAAGTTCAACTGGAAAAATCTTAAAGAAGTTACTCAAGCCAACCCAGCATGATGAAGAGCCGACTCCATCTCATGGCACGCAGAAAGGATTCTGGTTTGCAGTAATCCGAGCCGACTCGAAGGTAACCGAGCCGACTCCAATAAATTCGAGTGGACCGGAATATGTCCGAGCCGACTCCTCCAGAGTCCAGTTTTTGAAGATTTCTGAGAACAGCCAGGCGAGCCGACCCGAACCAGAAAGAGCCAACTCTGCCATACCTAATTTTGAAGGCCTGAGAAAGCGAGTCGACCCGAACTGCATCGAGTCGACTCTTCCAGAGTGATGATTTCAGAACATGAGAAGAAGAGCCGACCCAAGATTAAAAGAGCCGACTCCTCGAGTTTAAGATTTTCAAAGATAAAAGTTCAAGCCGACCCGAGCTATCAAGAGCCGACTCATCCAGAGTGAAGTTTTGTACCCTGAGACACCGAGCCGGCTGCATGCTCGACCAATCGACTCGAAGGATCCGAGCCGACTCGAAGGAATCCGAGCCGACTCGAATATCGCTTTCAGGTACATAACGGCTAGTTCCAGAATTTGTTTTTGAATGCCAAAAAGTGCTCCAACGATCATATATCATATCCCAACGATCTACAACGTCTTAAACTGCCTTGGAGTGATGGAAACCTTATATTTGAAGGATTTTGAACTTCTTTCAAGTAAGTTTTTGAAAGTTCTTAAAAAGTTTTGAAGCTACATTGAATATCTCCGAGCTGACTCGAATATCACTTTCAGGTACATAACGGCTCGTTCCAGAATTTATTTTTGAATGCCAAAAAGTGCTCCAATGGTCATATATCATATCCCAACGGTCTACAACGTCTCAAACTGCCTTGGATTGATGGAAGACCTTATCTTTGAAGGATTTTGAACTTCTTTCAAGTAAGTTTTTGAAAGTTCTTAAAAAGTTTTGAAGCTACATTGAATATCCTACCAACCAATAAGCAAGAGAGCATAAGAGCATTCAAGACAGTCTTTAAGTCTTCACCAACTCTGATCTAAAGCTTGAAGCAATTTGGGAAGAAGTCATTAAAGCCATTAAAGATCATTCAAGTGCATTCAAGTGGACTTCTATAAAGCTGCACCGGCAACTATCCGATAAATTGAGTTTGTCATTTATTGTTGCATTTATTTCAATTCATTTCTGAATTGTTTGGGTTATTGGTGAGCCTATTTGAAAAACTAAATAGGTTCTTGTTGAGCCTTTGATAAAAACCAAGTGTTGGATTCTTGGTGATCCTGGTAAAACCAAGTTAGGTTCTTGGTGATCTTGTGAAAACCAAGTTGGGTTTCTTTGGTAATCCTGTTTAAAACCAAAGGGTATTGGGTTTTCTTTGATGATCCCATTAAAACCAAAGTATAGAGGCTTTGGATGTGATCCTGTAAAACAATCCTACTGTATTCGGGTGTGAATATAGTGAAAATCCCAAGTGATATCTTGGATAATGGACATAGGAGCTAGGTTGCCCCGAACCACTATAAATTTTATGTATTTGTGTTGTGCTTATTTGACTCTACCTAGCTTCTGCATTTTACTACTCTATCACAGCACCTAACACTTTGTAAGGGATTTCTTATTGTCACATTATATGCTTTTAATTTTTTTAAAATTTCCAATTCACCCCCCTCTTATTGTCCCATAAGTATATCCCTGGCGGAAGGCCAGTCAACTAATAGACCTCCACTCTTCACAGGCACAAATTATTCTTATTGGAAAGCAGAAATGAAAATCTATATACAAGCTATTGATTTTCAATTGTGGAAGGTCATTCTTAAAGGGCCACATGTTCCCATGATCAAAATTGATGGCATGGATGTCCTTAAGCCTGAAGAGGAATGAGATGAACATGACATGAAATTAGGAAAATTGAATGCCAAAGCAATGAACTTGCTATACTATGCTTTGGATTCAAACAAGTTTAATTGAATTTTCATTTGCTCTTCAACAAAGTAAATTTGGGATAAACTTAAGGTAACCCATGAAGGAACTTCCCAAGTGAATACTTCAAAGATTAATCTTTTAGCACATAATTTGAACTATTTAAAATGGAGCCTAATGAAAATATCTCTGCCATGTACACTAGATTTATAGATATTATTAACGGTTTAAAAACTCTTGGCAGGATTTACTCAAATGCTGATTTGGTACAAAAAATATTGAGATCACTTCCTGACAAATGGGACCCTAAAGTTACTGCCATCTAGGAAGCTAAAGATTTAAGCACTCTATCCATGGATGAACTAATGGGCTCTCTCATAACACATGAATTGGCCATGCAGTATAGAACGGATAATGATCAGAAAAAGAAGAAAACGATTACATTCAAGGCTGCATTGGAATCCAAGAATGATGAAGAATCAGAAGATGACTCTACCTCCTCCAAAGACGATCTAGAAGATGAAGATATTGCAATGGTCATGAAGAGATTCAGAAAGTTTATGGGAAAGAAGAAAGGAAGATTCAATAGAAAATTTTATAAACGAGGAGAACATTCCAAAGAAAAGGACAAAGACAAAGATAGAAAAGGAACAAGTCCCCACCTGCTATGAATGTAAGAAACTGGGGCACATACGTCTGTATTGTCCACTGTTAAAGAAATTTTTTAAAAAGAAGAAAAAGAAAGCGATGGTTGCCACGTAGAGCGATAGTGAAGAATCCACCTCAACTGAAGAGGAAGAGACCACGAAAATAGCTAACTTATGTCTAATGGGTCTCAAGGATGAGGTAACTTCTCCCAATACTTAAATTGAATTCACATTTGATGAGTTAAATTCTGTATTTCATGATCTGTTATCTAAATTCAAGAAAGCTGGAGTAAAGATTAGATCTCTAAAGAATACTAATGATTCTTTACTCAAAGAAAAAGAAAAAATTTTAGAAAAGAATATTTTTTACAAAAAGAACTTCATGTCTTTTCTGAAAACTATAAAGTATTGAAAACTGAGAATGATGATTATCTTGACAAAAATAAAGTTTTGTTGAAAGAAAATAATGAGTTGAAAAAGGAGGTTGAAAAACTCAAGCCACTTGTTGAAAAGCTAACTCTGTCTTCTAACAAGCTTGAGTTGATTCTTAAAGAACAAAAACTTTATGGTAATAAGGCTGGAATAGGTTTTAATTTTTTAAATTCAAATTATATTTCAGCAACTATTTTTGTGAAACAAAAGGATTTTGTTCCAAAATTTACTTCTCAAAAAGCTTTTATGGCAAAAGGTTCTACTTCCATTTCAAAAGCCACATTGTATGTTCCAAAAAATTCAAATATAAAATCTGCTATTTCTGCATCTCATGCATCTAGAATTTTAAAGCATAAATCTTTTCAGAATTCTAGAATCAGATGTTTTGCTTGCAAAGAGATAGGACATAAAGCTTTTAACTGCAATACTGTTAGAAATGTCCTTAATAAATCAAGAAAGATTTGGCTTCCCAAAGGAACCACCTCAGCTAACCTGCAAGGACCCAAGTTAGCTTGGGTACCTAAAAGAACTCCATGATTATCTTGCAAGAATGTCTTGCAACCAAGAAATTAAAGAAAATATGGTATCTCGATAGTGGCTGTTCAATGTATATGACGAGTGACAAGGATCAGTTCATCATCTTGGAAATGTAAAAGGAGGTATGGTTACTTTTGGAGACAATGGCAAAGAGAAAATAATCGTAATTGGTAAGATCAAATTAACCCCCTGTACTTTCATTAAAAATGTATTGCTAGTAGATAAATTGAAGTACAATTATTGAGTATTAGTCAATTGTGTGATAAAGGCTTCAAGGTTATCTTTGAATCATCTATGTATATAGTAACAAACTCTCTTGACTCTAGTTGTGAATTCATTAGACACAGACTTGGAAATATTTATATGGTTGATCTAAATGATCTTGCTATGTTAAATATTTTCAGTTTAGTTGCAATGAATGCTAAGACCAAGGAGTCTTGTTTATTATGGCATGACGATTAGGTCATGCTAGCATGCATACTATTGCCAAGTTAATTTCCAAAAATATGGTTAGAGGCATGCCTAAGTTTAAAATTGATTTTGATCATGTTTGTGATGCATGCCAAATGGGTAAATAAACTAGGGAGAGATTTAAATCCAAAAATATGATTTTAACTTCTAGACCTCTCGAACTACTTCATATGGACTTATTTGGACCAACTAGGACCACAAGCCTAGGAGGTATGAAATATGCCCTTGTGATTGTAGATGATTTTTCAAGATTTACATGGATTTTATTTATTGCTCATAAAGATAAAACCTTCAAAGTATTACAAAAATTTCACAAAAAGATTTTAAATCAGAAAAAATTTTCAATAATTTCAATTAGGAGTGATCACGGCACTGAATTTGAAAATCAGTTTTTCAATGATTATTGCACTGAAAACAGCATTGATCACAACTTCTCTACTCCTAGAACACCTCAACAAAATGTTGTAGAGAGAAAAAATAAGACTTGGAAGAAATGGCCTGAACGATGTTATGTGAAGGTAATCTTCCAAGATACTTTTGGGCAAAAGTGGTGAACACTACTTGTTATATTTTAAACCATGTTTTGATCCGTCCTATTTTGAAGAAAACCCCCTATGAGCTATGAAATGAAAAGAAATTCAATATCAATTATTTTCTTGTGTTTGGATGCAAATGCTTTGTGCTTAATAATGGTAAAGATAAACTAGAAAAAATTGATGCTAAATCTGATGAAGAAATTTTCCTTGGTTACTCATTGCATAGCAAAGCATACCGAGTTTTTAATAAGAGGACTCTTACTGTTGAAGAGTCAATGCATGTTATTTTTGATGAAACTAACCCTTCACCTACTAAGAAAGAAGAGTGTATAGATAATGATGCAGGTACAATTCAAAAAGAGATAGAAGATATGAGCATACAAGAAAAACCAATTGAAGAAGGAGAAGAGACAGTAAGGATCATACAGATTTACCAACTGAATGGAGGATGCAACTTTCCATCATAAAGAATTAATTATTGGTGATCCTTCACAAGGCATTAGGACTAGGTCTGCACATAGAACTGCACATGACTACCTAGCCTTTGTATCACAAATAGAGCCTCGTACCTTAGAAGAAGCAGAAAATGACCCAAACTGGATGTTAGCCATGCATGAAGAATTGGACCAATTTGAAAGAAATAAGGTTTGAGCATTAGTTATTAGACCTAAAGACCACCCAATCATAGGAACCAAATGGGTCTATAAGAATAAACTAGATGAATAAGGAAATATCATTAGAAACAAAGCTAGATTAGTGGCTAAGGGTTATAGTCAAGAAGAAGGTATTGATTTTGATGAAACATATGCACCCGTAGCAAGACTAAAAGTCATTAATTACTTCTTGCATTTGCTTGCTACATGAATTTTAAACTTTTTCAAATGGATGTAAAAAGTGCATTTTTAAATGGTTTTATCTCCAAACAAGTTTTTGTAGAACAACCACCAGGTTTTGAAAATCATGCTTTTCCAAACCATATGTTTAAACTTAATAAAGCTTTATATGGTTTGAAACAAGCTCCTAGAGCCTGGTATGATAGACTTAGCACTTTCTTGATTGAAAATAATTTTTCAAGAGAAAATGTTGATAAAACTCTTTTCATAAAAAAAATAATGATATATTAGTTGTACAAATTTATGTGGATGATATTATATTTGGTGCAACTAATGAAAGTTTTTGTGAAAAATTTGCTAAGCTAATGCAGGGAGAATTTGAAATGAGCATAATGGATAAACTTAACTACTTCCTCGGACTTCAAGTAAAGCAAACTAAGGAAGGAATCTTCATCAACCAAGCCAAATATACCAAGAAAATAATTAAGAAGTTTGTTATGGAGACTAGCAAACAAATGAGCACACCCATGAGCCCATCTTGCAAATTGGACAAAGATGAAAATAGATCCAATGTTGACCAAAAGCTATATAGAGGTATGATCGGATCCTTATTATATTTAACTGCAAGTAGACCGGATATCTTGTATAGTGTATGTGTATGTGCTAGATTTCAATGTAATCCCAAAGAAACATATATACTTGCTGTTAAAAGAATATTGAGATATTTGAAAGGTACAAGTAATCTAGATCTTTGGTTTTCAAAACAATCATCTTTAAATTTAATTGGATTTTTTGATGCTGATTATGCTGGTTGTAGAATTGATAGAAAGAGTGCTAGCGGCACATGCCAATTTCTAGGGTTGAATTTAATATCATGGCACTGTAAGAAACAAAACTCGGTAGCACTATCTACTGCTGAAGCAGAGTATGTTGCTGCAGGGAGTTGTTGTGCACAAGTGTTATAGATTAAACAACAACTAGAAGACTTTGGTGTTACACAATGCAAAATTCCTATCAAGTGTGATAACACAAGTGCTATAAATTTGACCAAAAATCCCATTCAGCATTCTAGGACTAAGCACATAGAGATTAGATATCATTTTATTAGAAATCATGTTTTGAATGGTGACATTGAATTAGAATTTATCTCTACTGAAAAATAGTTAGCTGACATTTTTACTAAGCCATTGAACCAGAATAGATTTTAATTGCTTAGAGGAGAATTAGGGCTTTGTAATCCTTTCTAGATTTCATAACCTAATTTCCTTTAAAATTAAGGATAAATTATCCAGGGAACCTCCTACAACTATTCATGTTTGTTGAACAACTTTCCTTGAAATTTCATTGAATCAAATTCAACTTTTGAATTATTTCTTATTTTGTGGAAAGTTTCTGTTCGAGTCGACTCGAGCAATTTTGCTCAGGTCGAGCCAGCTCGAATTTCTAATTTTTCTGCTCTTGCTCTGGTCGAGCCGACAAGGTCAACCTGAAGTCCTGCCTAAGCAACTTGGTGTTCTGATTGCTCTGAGTTTGCTATGGTCGAGTCGACTCGGATATTCCTAGGGTTGGGCGAGCCGACTCGAATGTCGAAAAATCGCTATTTAAGTAGGTTCGTGTAATCTTTTCTTGTACTTCACTCTTTCCATTTTACTTCAAACTCACTCTACTCTACTCAGAACCTCAACCATTCTCTCAAAAAACCATTTCCCAGAACCTTTATCCCACTACAATGGCTCTAAGGAAATCTAAACGAAAAACTCCTCAAGCGACAGAATCAAGCAAGCACAGTGAAGATAAAAAGGGAAAGGATAAAAGAGAAAAAGGTCCATTCCAGAAAAAGAAACATCTTCTTCGACCGAGAAATCCACATCAATGGCCAACAAGCCTGTTACTTGTGGAAGAAGGATTGATTTCTCATTCCTAGAAGAAATGCAAATGAAGATCGGAAATTGGATACACAAGCAAGGCTGGAAGCATTTCTGCTCTTTGGACATTCTAACCTACCCCTCTCTGGTACGAACTTTCTATAAAAACCTAATTCTTGAAGAGTACCATTTGGAGTCAAATGTCAAAGGAATCAAAATAATTGTGGATGAAGAAAAGTTGGGTAACCTGCTTCAAATGCCAATGGACGGCGCAACTGAGCTTACCCTAACCGACAAAGAACACACTCTGAAGCTCATTTTGGAAAAAGGAGTAAGCTCCGTTCAACATGTACAAGCCAACTTGCTGTCAAAAGAAATGAGGCTTCTTCACAACATGGTCAGTAGGATTTTCCTTCACAGAACCAGTCGCTTCGACTGGGTATGTGAAAAGACATGACTTTTATGGGACATCTGATTGAAGAAGAACCTCTCAACCTGCCCTTCATTATGATGATTCAAATGAGAGAAGCAGCTAGGAAAGTTAAAGCATGCTTGCCCTATGGTATGGTTTTCACTCTGCTATTTGAAGAAGCTGAGATTGATTTAACAAATGAGATAGGCAAGCCTCTACATCACTCAGACACCTATTCCTTCAATTCACTTAAAAGAATGGGATACAAATTGCAAGAAGGAGTATGGATCAAGAAGTTGTCTGGTTAGATTGCTGCTACTTCCTCCGATGATGATGAACCTGTTGATGTTGAAGCCAACAAGTCCGGAAATAGGGATAAAGAAGCAATGATAACTCCATCTGAACTTAAAAAGTTGATATCTCAAAGGATGGAAAATATTTCTGATACACTGATAGGTCATGTAAACTCTGCACTAGATGATTTAAGAAGTTTAGTTAATGCCAGTTTACAAAAGATGAGATCATAACAGCAGCTTCACAGGGAGAAAATGGAAAGGAAATGGAAAACTTCAAAGAAGAAATCAGAAGTGTCTTACTACAATCTTCAAAAGAAACATTCACTACTGAGGATGCTCCTGTACAGATCAACAAAGAGTCACTTGAGACTTCTGTTCAACCTTCTCCTATTCCTTCATCTAATCCACCTAAACCTAATTCTATTGAGACCAAGAAGAAAATCAAAACCAAGAAGACTAAGACTTTTGGAGCCCCTGTTAGAACTAGATTCAGAGATTTAAGGTTTAAACCCCTGAAAACTAAGACCTCTGATAAAGTTATAGAGGTTGGCTCCTCTTCTTCTAGTGAAGAAGAAGAATAGATTATCTAGTTAGTCTTTTGGTTGTTTTTGTACTTCTCAATATGAATGCTCTACTTTTTATCTTTTGCTGAATGAATGTACTTCTTTCATACTTTGTATGGCAAATCTCTCAAAGAAATGAAAGATCTTTTGGTAATTTCTATTGTTGTCATGAGCTATCTAATACAATATTTTGATACAACTATGATGAATTTTTAATTAGAATTTCCAATTTGAGAAAGTAAAATTATCTCAAATAAATATTAAATACTTTATTAATTTATTTCAAAATATGAGCTTTATTGAACATACCTTTTTGATTGTTTGACAAAAAGGGGAAGAAATGAGAAAAATGGGAGAATAGTATCTATAATTGAGCTGTCATGAAAATTCTGATATCTATGTTGAGCTTCCTACCAATTATTCTTAAAGTGCATAAAAAGAATGAAAAAGGGGGAGCACAAAAGTGATAGTATTCAAAAGGACTTAACTGCTTAATTATTTTAAAACCTAGAGAAAGGGGGAGGTTTTCTTAAAGAATGGCTTAATTATCTTGCTCTGATTAATTTGAAATCAGTCTTAATTCTGTCAAAATTTTAAACTCTGATACCCCATGTTTTAATTTTGATGTTATGAAGCATGCAAAGTCTAATACTTTCAAATATACAAAAGCACTAACATCAATGATATGCAGTTTTATCATTAGAGCTCTGATACTTATTTACAAATATAGTTAGCTCAAATACATGTGAATACTTACTATCAAACATTTTTATACATGTAAGTGTAAAGAATTTTTCATTTCCAGTATTTTGTCATCATCAAAAAGGGGGAGATTATTGACCCCATAAGTGATTTTGATTATAACCAAACATTGAAGCATGTACATTTATTTCTAACAACTCTTCAAGTGGTTTACAACTTTTTGTATGATGATTTAATTGTTCAAACTTCAACTCCTACATCCTTAACTTCTTGTCTTGAGTTGTGTTGTAATCTGATTTTGTAAAGAATAACTAAATGAAAAAAGCTAAGAAAAAATTGTAAAAAAGGGTTACTTCTATGTGTGTGCACCTTAGAATTATTTTTGAATTGGTGTGCATGAAAAGTGTAAGTGTGTTGGCGAGAGTTTTTCTTTAAATTCAACTATAAAAATCCTGAAGAAGTTACTTGAGCTGACCCAGCATAATGAAGAGCCGACTCCACCTCATGGCACGCAGCAAGGATTCTGGTTCATAGCAATCCGAGCCAACTCGAAGGTAACAGAGCTGACTCCAATAAATCTGAGTCGATTGGAATATGTCCGAGCCGACTCCTCCAGAGTCCAGTTTTTGAAGATTTCTGAGAACAGCCAGGCGAGCCGACCCGAACCAGAAAGAGCCGACTCTGCCAGACCTAATTTTGAAGACCTGAGAAAGCGAGCCGACCCTAACTGCATCGAGCCGACTCTTCCAGAGTGATGATTTCAGAACTTGAGAAGAAGAGCCAACCCAAGATCAAAAGAGCCGACTCCTCGAGTTCAAGATTTTCAAAGATAAAAGTTCGAGTCGACCTGAGCTATCAAGAGCCAACTCATTTAGAGTGAAGTTTTACACCCTGAGACACCGAGCCAGCTGCATTGAAAAATTGGCAACTTGACCTATCGACTTAAAGGATCCGAGCCGACTCGAAGGAATCCGAGCCGACTTGAATATCACTTTCAGGTACATAACGGCTAGTTCCAGAATTTATTTTTGAATGCCAAAAAGTGCTCCAACGATCATATGTCACATCCCAATGGTCTACAATGTCTCAAACTGCCTTGGAGTGATGGAAGACCTTATATTTGAAGGATCTTGAACTTCTTTCAAGTAAGTTTTTGAAAGTTCTTAAAAAGTTTTGAAGCTACATTGAATATCCTACCTACCAACAAGCAAGAGAGCACAAGAGCATTCAAGACAGTCTTCAAGTCTTCACCAACTCTGATATGAAGCTTGAAGCAATTTGGAAAGAAGCCACTAAAGCCATTAAAGATCATTCAAGTGCATTCAAGTGGACTTCTATCAAGCTGCACCAGCAACTATCCGACAAATTGAGTTTGTCATTTATTGTTGCATTTATTTTAATTCATTTTTGAATTGTTTGGATTATTGGTGAGCCCATTTGAAAAACCAAATAGGTTCTTGGTAAGCCTTTGATAAAAACCAAGTGTTGGATTCTTGGTGATCCTAGTAAAACCAAGTTAGGCTATTGGTGATCCTGTAAAAATCAAGTTGGGTTTCTTTGGTGATCCTGTTTAAAACCAAAGAGTGTTAGATTTTCTTTGATGATCCCATTAAAACCAAAGTGTAGAGATTTTGGATTGTGATCCTGTAAAACAATCCTACTGTATTCGGGTGGGAATATAGTAAAAATCCCAAGTGATATCTTGGGTAGTGGATGTAGGAGCTGGGTTACTCCAAACCACTATAAAGTTTGTGTGTTTGTGTTATGCTTATTTGACTCTACCTAGCTTCTGCATTTTACTACTCTGTCACAACACCTAACACTTTGTAAGGGGTTTCTTATTGGCATATTATCCGTTTTTAATTTTTTAAAATTTTTAATTCACCCCCCTCTTGGGTAGCCACCTGGGCAATACTAATAGTCAACCTATCCATCAGTCACTTTCTCAAACCTTTAACCCTCTAGGACAAGCTATTTTAGAAGAAGAATATAAGGAGGATTGCAAGGAGTTAGGAGGATGTGTTAATGATATACGATTATAGTCACCACTCATGCAGAGTTTGAAATATAAAAGTATACTAGCATTTTCCATACCTACATCCAATATGGGGATAAGGTTTGCAAACTTGTCATCGATGATTGTAGTTCTATGAATGTTGTCTCTAAATCTGTCATTAGTCGATTAAAGCTGAAGCCTCAATCCCATCCTTACTTTTATCGAGTTGCCCGGGTCGATAAAATATCACTCTTTGTTAATGAATATTTGTTTAGTCTTGATTTAGATAGAAGCCTACTTGGCCAAGAATATGTGTGATGTGTTACCCATCAAGATAGTTAATGCCCTATTAGATCGACTTTGGTTTTATAATGTAGATGCTCATAACTTTGATAGGGAGAATACTCATATTTTTATACATAATGAAAAAAAAATTAAACCCTATTAAACCTAATGCATCATAACCTTTTAAAAAAAATAATTCTTCTCAAATCCCTAATCAGAAAAACTATCATATTTTAACTCATAAAAAATTTGAAGAAGAAAGTTCGGATTCCGGAATCATGTTAGTAGTGATTCCTAAAGGTGAGATTAAATTAACTTCAAATTTCCAAAATAACTCACCTCCTAAGATCGAACTATTACTATAAGAGTTTAAGGATGTGATTCTGAAAGATATACCAAATGGTCTATCTCATATGCGTGACATCTAATATGCCATTAACTTAGTTCCAAGGTTCCAAATACCCAATCTTCCATGTTATAAATTGAATCCTAAAGAGCATGAGGAGATGAAAAGGCAAGTAGATGGTTTGTTGCAAAAAGGTCATAATCAACCTAGCCTTAGTCCTTATATTGTGCTTGCCCTGTTAACTTCAAAAAAGATGGTACATGGAGAATGTTCGTAGATAGTAGAGCAATTAATAGAATCACAATCAAATATTGATTTTTCATTCCTAGGCTTGAGGGCATGCTTCACTAATTAGTGGGCTCCAATGTTTACTCCAAGTTTCATTATAAGAAATTTAACTATTAGCGATGGCTAATTAGCCATCGCTAATACCCATCTTTAATAACAACAAAATTGATCCATTTTTTTTTGTGACTAATACTATTAGGGATGGAAAATTACTATAAGTAGTAACAAATGCTATCACTAAAAAAATTCAAATTATATATTTTTTAAATTTTTAATTTTTTTATTAGCGATATAATTTATTTATTAGTGGCTGGAGAGTCTGTCACTAAAAACTTTCATGTGTTGTCGACAAAATTAGCAATGGCATTTTGCCATCACTAATAGTGGCACTTAAAAAATAATTTAGCGATGACTGTTAGCAATGGCATGCAATGCCATCACTAATAGCAGTCCCATTTTATCCCTTGGGAGCCTGAGCTAGGAAATATTTTTATCTCAAAATAAGAATTTCCTCCTCCTAGTCTCCCCTTTCATGGTTCCCCTGCTCCCTCGCCGGTGTCCTATGCTGCTCCTACCCCGTCGGCTCCCCTCTCCTGATCCAATAGCTTAGGAAAATGTTTTTTTGCCAAAAAAAAATTCCCTCCCCACTGGTTCCCCTTACCCCACTCCCTTGCTGGTTCCCCTTCCCCTACTTCCCTACTGGCATCCTACGCCACCCATACCCCGTCAGCTCCCCCTCCTTTGATCCAACAAAAAAAATGTTTGATTCACCCCCTCGCCTCCCCTACCACACTGATTACCCCTCCCCCATTAGCTCCCCCTCCCCATGGTCACACTTGATCACCCTCCCATGCCGTCGCCTCCCATTTTTTTTCCCCTGCCGGTGTGCTTCTCTCATTGGTTGCCGGGACCCGCATCCTCACCCTCCCATACTACCATCCATTCGAGCACCTTAGTCCTGCATGTCGGATCTATCATCCCCTATCCATCCATTCCAGTGCCTTAGTCCCTCCCTGTATGCCAGATTTGCCATACCCCATCCATGAGGCTTGCCATCCATTGAATTTGTCTTGCATTATGAGTATTAGCGATAGTGACGATGATGATGCTAGAGCTGCCATTAAAAGTTAATAATTTTTTATATTAATTAAATTTAATTAAATATTTAATTATATATATATATTTAATTATATATATTTAGTTAATAAATTAATTAGATATTAATTTAATTAAGTAAATAATTAATTAAGTATAGATGCATGTTCTGTATGCATGAGATTTGAGCCTCGGCATGCAAAGCACAAGCTTGGGTCTCGGGTCCCAATCGACATCTAGAGTAATTAGCTCTTATGCAAGGGCTGAGTGACAACTAGCTTGCTATTGACTTTATTGACTATTAAGATTTTAACTTTTTTATCTTTAGTGATATTATTTGTGTGATCATGGACTGGTCTAATATCACTAGTGCAATCTTTGGTCATAGATTAATTCATGATTTAATGTATATGAATCGAACAAAGTCAACAGTTTATATACATTGGAACATAAATTAATCTATGACTAGAGATTGTACTTAGTGATATAAAATTGGTCCATGATGCAAATAATAAAACTAAAGATGAAAAAAGAGTTAGAATTTTTATAGTAAATAAAGTCAACAGTCAAACAGATGAGATGGCACAAAGAAGAAATTCATAAGTACACTGATATAATGATTAAATATTTATTTATTTATTTATTTAGATATTAATTTAATCAATTAATTTTTTTAATTAATTAATTAAATTAATTAATTATTTAATTGATTAGATGCATGTTTTATTTATTTATTTATTTAATTATTTATTTATATGATAAATTAATTATTTATATAATAAATTTATTATTTATTTAATAAATTTATTATTTATTTAATTAATTAGATGTTAATTTAATTTAATTTAATAATTAATTAGGTATACATGGATGCATATTTTGTATGCACGAGATTTGGATCTCGACATGTAAAGCACAAGTTGGGACCTTAAGTTGCTTTGGTTTTAAGGAATGATGATGGATGCTCATCTTAGAATGGGAGGTATCGAAAATGACTGGTACAATAGCTACATCACTACTATTGTCACCGATCGAATGATGGAATTAGAGAGGATATTTTGATAAAAAAGATCACTGATCTCATGATTTCAGGTAAAAAAAGTAGTAGATTCATATCAAATAATAAAATTGAATATTAAAGTTATAAGATTTTACTATGTAAAATAAATTTGAAATAATTATCTCTTATAAAAAAAATTTGATTTTGTACCATGTCCTGGTTCGGAGGACCGAGGATCTCGAAATGATATGTTCACGTACTCAAAGGTTGTTAGAGCTCGATTGTCGAGGATAGAATGAAACCTTACTCGGGCCGAAGGTTGGCTAGGCTGAGGGTGGAAGAGGTTGAATGGTCTGGATGCTTCTATCTCCCTCGGGGCCATGTTGATAGTTGAGTTATGTCGGTCTTCATGGACTAGGATGTTTTCCCTTTGTGGCCGAGGGTCAACCCGTGACCAAGGGTCTGCGGGGTCGATGGTCACCAAGGGATAGTCAATACTGGATGATTATCGAAGGGGAGCGATTTTTTGCTAGAATTGAAGATCAATTGGGATGAAGGAGTTTGATGGCAGCTCTTTCTACTCAAGGGATAGCTGGTCTTGGGTTCCAAGGATGAACCTTGGGCATCGGACTTTCGACGTGTTCTATTTGAGCAAATGCTTCATATGCAGGCATTTCGAGGGTAAAGAGCTTGATGCCAAGGGCTAGGAAGCCCAAGGGAGATCTTTGTTATAGCATTGTCTTGCCTTGAAGATGAGGGTGACCATTTGTTGACAATTTAAGCTGAAACCTTTCGACCAAGGACCCGATCCGGGGAGTGGTTGGGGAAACATGGTTGGGCCCTCCGACTATGTTTTCCCATGGGTGGCTGGACCTACGCATTACTTGACAGTGCCAGATCGAGAGGCTTCCTCTTATCGACCAGGGCCCCCATCCAATGAATAGTTGGAAAATGCCCTATTGGGCTTTGCTTGTTGATTTGGGCTTCATGTCATTGGCATAAGTGGAATTATCCCCAATAATTTTAAATCTTGCATTGCCATTATGATTGTATAATTAATTTGATGAATCTATTTATTTTTATTTGTAGAGATCATACATCATATTTTTAGAGATCAAAGCCATGCCAGCCAAGGAGAGAGCTTTAGAGGATAAAGCTTTCAAGGAGAGAGTGATGCCATCTCGCATGGTTCTGCACCACTCACACCATATAATAAACTCTAAAACTTTAGATATTTTTTTAATATTATTTAATACTTTTTTATTGAATATAATATTTTTTATATTAGATATTTTGCGAGTATGTTCGGAGAACGTAGGATCATTAGTGACCCCAAAGTCAAACACAGTAGTGACTGGCTCTTAGACTCGGCACATGGTTAAGGACCCGCTCGGATTGCCACACCTTTGACTTGATTGGAGGATGGAGAGATCATCCACGTTCAAAGCCACTCATAAGCACTCCATCTTCATATTAATATGTTTAAAATTTAATTATTTTAGAATTAACATTTATTGTTAAATTTTAATTTTGTAGGACATTCAAAGAGCCTAGAGTTTCTTAGGTGGTTACCACGATCATTCACTGATTGATGCCGAGACTAGTGAATGAGTTCCCCAATTAGCCGTTGGGGGCTTGTGATGTAGCCTGAAAGATGTTCCTAGTAAGTAAAATGGGTTTAATTTTTAAATTCATGAAATATTTATATTTTATTTATTTAATACAAGCTTGCTTCTACTTATAGGAGTCTAGTGATTCGAGACTTCTCAACATGAGGAGGCTGGCTATCTGACCTTCGAGGAGGTGGCCACCGTAGCTCCAGGATGCGTTGTATAGTCTCATACAGTCTGCTAGAGGAGGATGGTCATCTGACCTTCGATGGCTTGGTTGTTGTTGTTAATACCCTTTATTCTTGCAGTGGTAGCTTCACTAGGTCAAATGCGTAATTCTCATGCAATGACTTCATCTCTTCTTGCATGGCTTCAAACCACTTTCCCTTCTATACATGTGACATAGCCTCCTAAAGACATTCTGGCTCTTCCCCCAGTCATCATCATGTACTCGTGCAGAGGATGTCTTTGAGAAGTTTGACATTCTCTAGTAGACCTTTTTAGTTGTTGTTCTACATAGCCTCCTAAAGGCATTCCGGCTCTTCCCCCAGTCATCATCATGTACTCGTGCAGAGGATGTCTTTGAGAAGTTTGACATTCTCTAGTAGACCTTTTTAGTTGTTGTTCTACAATTTGTTGGGTAGGAGCTTGTTTATGATACTCATATGATGTATTGTCACCATGTATAGGCTAATCATTCATCACATCACAATCCTCCATCTGTCCATCATCTACATATGCTCTGACTTTAGACATAGAAGGGGAATCAATAAATAACTCTATAGTAAACTCTAGCTTATTTGCTTTCTCCATATTTTCAATGGTTTGATCTTTAAAAAAAACTTCATTTTTATTTCGGACTAGTTTTTTCTCTACTAGATCCCATACCTTGTATCCAAATTGACTATATCTATACTCAACAAAGATGCACTCTTTTGACTTGCTATCAAACTTTAACTACTCATCCTTAGGAATATAAACAAAAGTCCTACATCCAAATACTCTGAAATTGTCATAAGAAATTGATTTTCTTATCCATATCTTCGTAAGAACATCATCGTCAAGGACAAATGAAGGAAAAAGATTAATCAAATCAACTGTAGTCTTCATACCTTCACCCTACAAGAAGTTGGGCAATTTTAAGTGAAAAGCATACATCGTACACTTTCAACAATGGTGGGGTTTATCCTCTCTGCCACCCCATTCTGCTAAGATATCTTAGGGATAGTCTTTTCAAATCTAATATCTTGCTATCTACAATATCTCTCAAATGAACCTTGGTATTCACCACAATCACCTACTCTGATGCATCTCAGTTTTATTCCCTTCTCCCTTTCAATACTAGTATGGAATTCTTTAAAGATGTCGAATACCTGGTCTTTAGATCTTAAAGCAAAAGCTCACAACTTTTAAGAATGTGCATCAATAAAAGTAATAAAATACAATTCATCTCCAAGTATCTCTGTGGTCATGGAGCATACACCATTGTGAATTAAATCTAATATATGTGATCTCCTATACAAGGGAAGCTTTTGAAATGAAACCTTATACTACTTACTACACTTAAGGTCTTAAGTGCATACCTTTTAAGAAAAGGAAGTTGTGCCTAAATAGAGCATCAAATCTCTTCTCACTTAGATGGCCATGTCGCCGATGCCACAAGTCTATGGAGATCATCTTAACTGCATTTACCTCTCCATTGCATACCTTAACCCGTAATTTGTAAAAGCCAGCTTTCTTGCATTTTACTATAACCAAGGAACTTTTGGTAAGCTTCTATTTTCTTTTACCAAAATAAGTGGAGTAGCCCTCATCGTCTAAGACATAGGCAGAAATCAAGTATGATCATATATTAGAAACATGCCTCATATTTCTCAAAAGCAGTCTGTACACAGTATTGGTCCCCATGCAAATATCTTCCATGCCCATAATTAGAGCTACATATCATGTCCCATCCAAACATGTCCAAAATCACTTTTGGAGTAGAATGAAAAAAAGTCTCTCTGAGATATAATATAGTATGAGCTAGCTAAAATAATTACCCAACTGGGTTCCGGCATGTGAGATTAATACATCCATTATTATAAGCAATAATGACATCATCATCAAATGCAACTACGGTCATATTATGTGCCTCTTTTTTCTTTGCATTACTATCTTATCCTGATCCCTCTTATACTTTCTACACTCTCTCTGAAAATGCTCTCGTTTATTATAGTAGTAGCAAGTGACACCCTTCCTGGACCTTGACTCATTTCTAGATTTTTCCTTATCATTCCTGTCATGGGACTCACCATCCTTTTTGCTATACGAGGGTCTATTTCTGCTTCTCTCTCTTTGTTCTGTAACTAATGTCTCAGAATTTATACCTATCAAACCCTGCTCTTTTCATCTATTTGCTTCATTCAATATACTATCCTTTACCATAATCAGGATAAGTTTGTCACTAGTAGTGGAATTACTCAACATCACTATCAATATCTTCCAACTGTCTAGTAAGGAATATAGTAAAAATCAATTCCTGCACCTTATCATCAAAAAATAACTTCATCATAGCCAACTGATTTAGGATCTCCTGAAAATTATCCAAGTGCTCTGAAGCATTATATCTATATTTATACTTTAAGTTCTAATCAGGTAGGCTTTATTCTGTGCATTCTTCTACTACTATAAATCCTCCACCTTCTTCCATACCTGGTATGCATCTATCTCTTCACAGCATCATGAATCACACTCATATCAATCCACTATCTGATCAAAACCATGACTTTTCTATTTAACTTTTTTCCCTCATTAGTATTTATATCTAGTATTTTTTTCTACAATTTAATCAACTCGAACAAATCTCGATAATATAACAAATCCTCCATCATCGTCCTCCACAAAGAATAATTAGTTGAAGTTAATTTAATCATTATGGATTTATTCTTCATTTTAACTAGTACAAACCACATAGACTATCTAACTATAGCTTTAATACCAGTTGTTAGAAAAAAAGTGGCACAGACAGAAGTATGTCCAAGATATATTCTATTCCTATGTAAATAACTTAACAATATTAAATACAGTAAAACATAAATTAAACTAAGTACAAGAATGTCATATTTACATGAAAAATTCTTTAATACAGAGATAATCATGAAACCGAAGTCCAGAATAAACTTTCACTATCATTAAATAATGGGTATAGCAAAGTTTATAATATGCTAATACTACCAAGAAACATAAAAAAAATAAAAATATCTCATCAAATATATGGATATATGAAACAATTTATAAAGAAAACTTTACAAAAATAAAAATCGCTCAATTTATAGTTCTCGATACTGAAAATAATATACTCAAATTTTATTAAAATCATGATAAAATTAACCATTTGATTAAAAAAAATCTCCAACCTTCACTTTTTGACCGTTTCATATATATATATATATATATTTCCTTCTCTTCCCTCCTACCGTGGCTTTTACAAGGATATTTATCGCATGTAATTGGCAGGTCCCATCACTTGAGCGGGACACAACCAACAACGATGCCAAAACGAGTAATAGATTATAATGCCTAAGAGAGTGTGAATATGTTTTCTAGATGTGAAAGTTCATTTTCCTTGGATTTATGAATATATTATTATTATTATTATTATTATTATTATTATTATCATTATTTAAATTTTTGCGGTCAAATTTTTTTTTGAAAACAACATATTGTTTAATTATCAGCTTATCGATTGTGCCTTTCCTAAAATATTATTGTATTTGTCATTATTTAATTCTCAAGTTGGCTGAATTTTTTTTAAATAATATTGCTAAAAAAAATTCTGAAAATAGATGTCGTATAACATATTTACGGATATAGGTATTTTTGGCTAACGTAAACAACGATGCCAAAAGCACCTGCCATGTGGCAGGCGGGGGTTGCCACCTTGGCTTGAAATCGTCTTTTGAAAAGACGATTTTAGCTTGAGAAATTGTCTTTCCAAAAGACAATTTCAGCACCCTCTCTCCATATGCCTCGCTCTCCTAGCCGTGACACGTAGCGACCAAGAGAAATCGTCTTTGCCAAAGATGATTTCTCCACGTGCCTTGGTCCCCGACCGTGACACGTGGTGGCAATTTCTCTTTGCCGCGACACATGGCAGCGAATTGCGGCTTTAGAAGTCGTTTTGGCCAGACGATTTCTGAATTCATCTTTTCCAAAGACGATTTCAGGCAGCTAAAATCGTCTTTCGCAAAGACGATTTCTCGCCCGATAAGTTTCCCGAGCGAGGTTTTTTTTTTTGTTCTGATTCGTTCTTTCTTCCTCCGGCCCCATCTGCGCGTCCCAGCCATTTTTTTTCTTCCGCCTTGGCCCACTTCTCTCCGACTGGTTGCCGCATTGTTCGGTTCTATTTCAGTTCGACTCCATTACTGCTGGTCTGGTTCGGTTTAAGATATTTTTTTTCCATAATATTTTAGATTTATTTAGATCCTTATGTTATTTTTTGCTAAATCCGATCTATCGGGATTGCTAGATCTTCCTCTCCGGCTCCATTCGATCTATTCCGTCCCCATTGTTTTAGTTAAAATATTGAATAATGTTGATTAAATTAAAATAAACTTAGAAAACTTTTTAATTATGTTGTATGAATTTATTGTGATTTTTTAAGTTTAATATTGTTGTTTTAGTTAATATACTGACTAATCATGATTAAATTAAAATAATCTATAAAAAAACCTAATATAATAATTATAGATATTTTTATGTTAATTGTTTAAATATTATTATTAGTAATTGAATTATGTTGTTGTTATTGATAATATATTAAAAATAATATATAATGCTAGAATAAATAGTACTTAAATTCAAAAATTAAAGTTGTAAATATAGATATTAAAAAATTGATTAATAATTATGAATATAGTTTTTTATGTTTTGATTAGTAAAGGAACTGGGCCGGGCCAGCCCAATGTGCTTCGGGCTTGCCCAAAATCGATACGTGCTTTGGGCCAGCTTTTAAGCATATATAAAGATGTAATATTTTCAAAATTTATTATGTTAGTTGTTTAAATGTTAGTATTAGTTATTTAATTATGTTATTATTATTTGATATAATCATAATAATATATTTATTGATAATGCTAGAATAAATAACAATTAAATATAAAAATTAAAGTTGTAAATATAAATATTAAAAAATTAATTAATAATTATGACTATATTTTTTTATATTTTAAGTTGATTATTAAATTTACATCAATATTTTAAAATATTTTATACATGATTAATTAAAAAATTTATATAATGATATAAACATCAAAAAATAAATTTGTATATAATTTGGTAGTTTACTAATCCAATATTCCGAAATTAGTTTAATAAAATTTGCATTGCATTGAACCGTAGACCCATCAATTGATTAATATGCATAAATTATAGTATCCATACATTATTTATAATTTTGTATGGATCTTAGAACTATGCACATTAATCAATTGATTGTCTAAAGTGGACAGTTTGGAAATTGCAAATAATTTTACGGATCACTTTACAGCAATTAAATGATAAGCAATTGAGTTCAAATGAAATTTCATGCAGCATTTTTCTTTTGTTCTCCGCATACATAAATATTTGTATGTGGAGAACTAATAAAAAATGCTGCCAAAATTTCATTCGATCTTCATTGCACATTATTTCAATACTGTAAGTAATCTGTAATATTAATATAATTCTTGAATGGGATAGGACCTATGACCTATTAGTTAATGACAGGATGCATTGGATATTTCTAAATATCTTTTCTTGATTAAATATGCAGGGCATAATGGGAGAAACAATCACAGCATTATGTTATATTAATGGTTGTATTATCAATAGACCAAATGGGATTGAATACAACCAGGGTCCGAAAAAGATAATTAGAATAAATTCTGGTATGACATTTCAAGAGTTGGAGAACAAAATATGTAGAGTCCTGCATATTGATAGAACTGGAAAAAAAATATTGATCATCTATAGATATCCACAAGTTATCCAGTCGACATCTGTAAAATATGAACATGTTCCACTGACCGATGATGAAGACATGGAGATGATATTTTCAACTATCAATTTACGTCAATGTATATCGGGTACAGAGTTATACATAGATATCCAAACCGTAGAAGCTCCTGAACCTGTCTGTTCTTAGGATGATTATGAAGAAACTATTCGAAATTTAGCAACAACCCATGTAACCGAACATATTTCATACTATACTCTGAACATGGACCTACTAAAGTTAAAAATATTAGTTCAGTTTATCTAGTATTCTCGTTACATACGGTGGACAGTACTGTACCTGAAACTAATATTAGAGAAGTATCGGTATATACAGTTGCTGATGATACGATGCATCTGGATAATCTACTTTTTAATGAGAATGATGATGAATGTGAAAATGATTTGCCTGATGAAGGTAATGAAGCCAGAACTTCACACCCAGTACGAAGTCCAGAGGGAACACCTGTTCCAAACTATTATGTATTTGAAGCTCCATCTAGAACATTCACCTAGATTGATTAGGATGCTGCGAATGTTTCAATGTATTCTTCATTTTAGGAACAAAATGTTATATGGCAAAGGGATTAGGAATTGCGTAAAGGACTTCGCTTCACGGATAAGGCCGAATTACGGACTGTAGTAAAGTAGTATTCTATTGAAAGACATCATGAATTCAAAGTTATTGAGTCTAATCCAAATCTATGACTTGTAAAATGTAAGAACAGAAATTCGAGATGTCAGTGGATGTTGAGGGCTATTAAGCGTCATGCTTACTTTGAGATCTCATGATATACTGGTCCTCATATATGCCTGTCTGCAATGATGTCTCAAGATCATTCTGGGATAGACTTCACATTAATTGCTAATGAAATACGGGACCTGGTGAAAGAAGTTCCTACAATTACTGTTGCTGGACTAGTGCAGTGATAAAAAACAAGTACAATTATACACCAAGTTATAGAAAATTGTGGGAAGCCAATCAGAAGGCGATAGCAATGTTATTCGGTGATTGGGATTTGTCATATGAATTACTTCCGAAATGGTTACATGCAGTAGAACATTTTAATCCCGGTTCATGAATAAAATTTATCAACACTCCAACCGGCATTCCAGCTTGTGCTCAGTTTGATTGTGTATTATGGGCTTTTGGACCCTTAATTGAAGGGTTTAAGTACTATCGGTCGGTTATAAGTGTTGACGCTACTTTCATGTACGGAAAGTATAAGGAGAAGCTGTTGATTGCAACTGCCATAGATGGAAATAATCAGATATTTCTGCTTGCATTTGCTATTGTTGATGAAGAGTCAGGTGATACCTGGGGTTGGTTCTTAGCTTGCATCAGATAGTTTGTTACACAACGTTAGAAAATTTATCTAATTTCTAATCGACATGCTGGTATTCTTGCTGCAGTACAGAATGAATATCTTGGTTGGCAGCTACCATATGATTATCATGTATATTGCCTGCGTCATGTAGCAAGTAATTTTAATTCAATATTCCATGATCCCAAATTAAGGGATGTAGTGAAAAAAACTGGAATGCAATCACAGCCCAGGAAATTTCAGAAATATATGATGAACATTGAAAAATTTAATCCAGAAGCTGTTAGTGGCTGAATGAAATTCCTTTATCGAAATGGATACGGTCACATGACGATGGATGACGGTATGGGATGATGACAACTAACATATCCGAGTGTTTCAATGGAGTATTGAAAAATGCTCGATTCCAGCCAATAACAGCATTGGTGCAGTTGACATTCTTTCGGCTTGTATCATACTGTAAAGGTCGACGTGCCCAAGCAAATGAGGCAATGGACAGGAACGAAAGGTTTACTCCATTTGTCGCTAGACATGTTATTTCCAAACAAGCAAAAGCAACTTTGTATAGAATTACAAGGTTTGATAAAGGAAGTGGCATATTCTAGGTCCAAACTGCTAGATATGGTCATAACATGAACAGAGGCAACAATACACAGGTACCTACTATTGACATGTATTATTGAAAATATATTATATACTCTGTTGTATACATGTCGAATTATAGTTTTTGATGTTGTAAGTTGTTCGTCTATCCTAGCAGACATGTACATGTCAGAAATGGCAATGTTATCATTTACCTTGTTCTCATGTCATGACTTCTTTGCATATATTGCCATTGATTTTTATAGATATATTGATCGATGCTACACATTACAAGATTATTATCAAACATATGTACCACAATTTCAACCAATTCCTCACGAGGAATATTGGCCACAGCAAAGTGGACATGGTATCATTATTCCTGATATGAATAGGTTACGACAAAAAGGTAGGCCACGGTCCACAAGAATTAGAAATGATATGAATATTCGAGAAGCTGGCAACAAATGCAGGTATACAATCTGTAAGGAGGAAGGGCATAACAGATGGTCATGTCCAAGATTTCTACAACCAAATCAGTAAAAAGATAGTAGCCAAATTGCACATTAATTTTAAGGTACATCATATATTTCTATTATTCATCTGATGTTTATTTATTAATTGATACAGTTGTACTCATATTATTTTCATTGCTTAATTTATGTTGTAGTTTCAGGACTGCATTATGTTGTTGCTTCGGGAGTCCTATCGCATGTTCGTGGTTCATGTTGTCTCTTTGTATTATGTGTGTTGCATTGTAATATAATTATATGTTGGGTTGTATTATAATTATTATTATAACACAATTATTCATGGTTCATGTTAACACTTTGTATTATGCTTCATGTCTTTTTTTTAATGTAAGAATTTATATTATATTTATCATCTTTGTGATTGCTTATTTCGTTTCTTTCGAGTTATTGTATATCACAATTATGGATCTTGACCCTTCCGATCATAGTGTACTATATGATCAGGAGATACACAGATCGATTGTAGTATGGGATGGATAGGATAGTATAGTTTTACATTGTCATCGACGAGAGAATGTTATGCATAGATCGATACCGCTAGATCAGTGTATAATACCTTTGCTGATTCATTTCTATTTTTATGGACTAGCACGGATTTATTTCATTAAATTGGACTGGCATCTGATCACTGCACTTGTCGAGCGTTGGCGTCCAGAGATGCACACTTTTCATTTCCCGCAGGGAGAGCTCAGGATCACCCTCCAAGACGTTGCCATTCAGCTTGGTTTGTCGGTGGAGGGTCTACCAGTGATAGGTTCTACATGGATAGATTGGGGATAGTTCTGTCATGATTTATTAGACGTTGTCCTACCACAGGGTAGACTCCAGGGGTCGCGATTGAGTCTGGTTTGGCTTACCGAGCAGTTTTAGGAGTTACATATTTATCCCGACGAGATAGCCATACAGTGCTATGCTTGAGCATACATTTTGCAGCTGATGGGTGGGTGTTTATTTATGGATAAATTTGGGAATATGATGTATCTCATGTTTCTGCCCCTACTGGCAGATTTGGATTATGCTGGACACTATAGTTAGGATAGTGCTGGGCTCGCATAGTTATACAGAGAGATGTGTAGGGCGAGCAAGAGAGATGCCAGTGACGTTACTGGTCCATTGTTACTGCTACAGTTATGTGCATGGGATAGATTCACGATCCTTGCACCACGTAAATTACAGCGCCAGGCTCCAGATTCAATGATCGATTTCGATGACGATAGAGCGAGTTTACCCAGGGTCCTTTAGGGATGCTGTGAGTTCACTGTTCATATTAAATTTCATACTGTATGATATTTACTGACTTATTTAATAAATTTAATAAATTTATTTTGCAGGTGGAGGGACGTTTTTTGTGTAACCCAGGTACCAACACATGTGGTCTCCTCTTATCGTTACTTGATAGATCACTTCAAACTAGACCAGATTAGTGCTTATTCTTTTTGAAATGGTTTATTAGTCTTATATGTTTCCATTTAATGAATTATGCTTTAAATTATTTTATGAACAGGTGATATGGCAGCCAATTCTGTCGATCTACTTGCACAGTTACCAGGTTACTATCTAGATGGGCAGCATATACTTATCTGTTTTTATTTAGTGGAATGGCACTTACTCGATAGAGTGATGCACCAGTACGAGTTTCGACAGGTCATGCCTGAGCCGGTTGATACACGTTTGGATCTGCATCACATCGATCTGTGAGGATGACCCAACCAAGACTGGTCCACCACTCATCACGAGTTCATTCATTTATGGATGAGTCAACTTGATCATATTGTAAATAGTGCTCCAGATGCTGGTATCATGGATTATCACGATCCCTACATGCAGTGGTACCGCAGCATCATGCATCGATTCATCAGTCGTCCTAGCGCAGTTGATGATTATATGGTAAGAAATTTAAGTTCTGCTATTTATTAATATTAAATTTTATATTCTTTGAAATTCATTGTTTATTTTTTATCTTACAGAGCAGTGCCATCATGCGGATACTTCAGCTAGCTCATCCAGATTGCATGGCGACGAACTCCCAGACTATTACGGAGGTTTGTTATTCTGTCCTTCATATTGTCGGCGAGCATGCACGTATCTCGTTACGGGAGTTTTTTCAGGGGGTCGAAAGAGAGTACGAGACTCCTTCACCTTATCACCATGGATCTTCATCAAGAGCACCTCCAACATTTTAGCACGGACGAGGTACTCGACATTATAGTACCTCTCCATATCCGATGACGGACTTCACATATACTGATGTTGTTGCTGCACATTTTGAGACTATCACTGAATCGGATTACATGTCACAGCACGATTATTCCAGACATCGAGGACATGCTTATGGTGAGGGTTCGTCGCATCACGTGTCAGCACAGCAGGCATCCCAAGTCGGGGAGCATATGATAGAGCATCAACCACCACCTGAAGTTGTACCTCCATTTCGTCGTGTCCTGCCTCAACACAAAAGGAAGCGGCCACCATATGGGACCTAGGATATTATTTTTTTTATGTGTTGTATTTGTAAAACTATATTTTGAAATAATATTTAATCATAAAATTCATGATTTCTCATGTGGTAATATAATAATTAAGACAGAGAAGATATATAGACTGAAATGATATCCAGCCCGGTACCACTTCGGTTGACAATCCAGTGTTAATATGATTTCCAGTTCGGTACCAGTTCAGTGGATAATTTATGGTTTAACTGTTTAGGGTTTAGTGTTAGTAAAAAAAATTATTTACATCGAGTCATGAAAGTGGAAATGATAAGTCGTCATGAATGAATTTTTTTTAATAATAATGTAAAAAAAATTTCAGTGATACCGGTCTGGCTCCCTTATTGCCATCGGTCTTACCGCCGATTCGATGGTAAGAGTCCGGTACCACCAGTCCGGGCATCAGAGTCAGGACACCGGTCCAGCCCCCAGTCCTGCCATTAGTCTTATGGTTCGTCCGGCATCTAGGGTTCGGCCACCAGTCACGTGTTTAGGGTTTATCGGCATAATTTGAAATCATCTCTGGCAAGGAGCGGCAATGGGTCAAGGGGGAAGAAATCGTAGTGGGGCATGCGGGAGGAAAAGATAAGAACGAAAGAGAAAAAAAATCAAAAATCGGGTTCGAAAAAATTCAGAAACCTATTTTTGTAATTTTTTTCGTATTATTCAAAAAAAATTCATAAACCGTACCAGAGAAAAACTCAAAAAATTATTTTTCTAATTTCTTTTCATTATTCAATAAAAAATTAAAAACCGGGCTAGGAACATAAGTATTTTTTTTTCTCGCATTATTCAACAAAAAATTCAAAAAAAAAAACCACTCCTAAAATCGTCTTTGCCAAAGACGATTTCTCTCAGTGAAAATTGGCTGGCTAAAATGAGTTCACTTTGTCGCAAATTGCCGCGACAGCCGCCACGTGTCATGGCTGGGAGCCACAGGTTACGTGGAGAAATCGGCTTTGCCAAAGACGATTTCTCAGTGAGAAATCGTCTTTGGCAAAGACGACTTCTCTTGGCCGCCATGTTTCGCGACTGGGGACTGCTAGGGAAGGAAGCATATGGCCTGAAATCGTCTTTTGGAAAGATGATTTCTCAAGCTGAAATCATCTTTTAGCTGAGGTGACAACCTAGTGAGAAATCGTCTTTGGCAAAGACGACTTCTCTTGGCCGCCATGTTTCGCGACTGGGGACTGCTAGGGAAGGAAGCATATGGCCTGAAATCGTCTTTTGGAAAGATGATTTCTCAAGCTGAAATCATCTTTTAGCTGAGGTGACAACCTCTGCCTGCCACGTGGCAGGTGCTTTTGGCTCCGTTGTCCACGTCAGCCAAAAGTACATAAATTCGTAAATATATTGTATAACACCTGTTTTCGATTTTTTTTTTTAATATTATTTTTTAAAAAAATTCCAAGTTGGTTAGCTTCCACATAGTTACGAGTCTCGATTTCTTTATTTGAATTATTTAGCTTTAGAAGCCATAATTGTCCTGCGGTATGAAAAGCAGGATCTTTGCAAATGGGCTGGTTAACACCCTTTTCTGGAGGACATGGCCCGAGGAAGTCTTTGAGAACGGTCAAAAGCTTGACAGCCTTTGCTTGACATGCCGCTTTCACTCATACTTAGACCACCACACTACTGTACAAAGAAATTTGATTTTTTTTTTTTGGTGGTTCAAGCAAGCCTTACCTATCATTTTTTTTAAAAAAAAAAAAAATAATAATTGATTTTTATTTATCTTTTTATCTTATTCAATTATTCCTTTGGGTTTTGGCTCAAAAGCCACTAGCCTTTCAAGCAAGCAGGACCAGACACAACCATGGCCCCATGCAACCCACGCCACCATATACACTCCCAATTTAAAACAAAAAGAAAGGAACAAGCGGAGAAGTTGCATCAAGCCAGTTTAAAGTAGAAGCTGGTGATTCATGCACCTCGGCCGGTGCAGACCACCACCCCCCCCCCCCAAAAAAAAAAAGAGTGTACCATCAATAGCATAGTGCAACACATTTCCATCTCCCCATCTCCTTTCCTCCGACCTATCTCTTTCTGATGCTGTCTCTTTCTAATACTCCCACCAAAGTATACTTCTTCTTGTTTCTTTTTTTCTTTTTCTTTTTTTGGTTTCCTGTGTCAGTCTTCTACTTTGCCACCTCCTCCTTTTGGATTCATTTCATATTGCATATCTCCTTTTGAACTCCATCGTATCTAAGGAGTGGGATGGCAAAATTCCAAGCATGCTGAAAAGAAAATATTATTGTTGAGCAGTAGGTGGATCGCTGTGCGGAGTGGTGGGTATCACATCACCGGGAGTTGGCGTCGCTGCCGTCCATCTTGCCCATAGAGAGTGTGAAGTACAGCAGTATCAGCGTTCCCATGCTGGACCTACACCCAAAATAGAACCACGTAAGCGTACTTCGACTTGTTTATTGCGATTTATAACGCTGGTTGGTGGAAGAACACTGCTTTACGGAAGGTGGCGCATGCAATCGAGGCATTTTGTATATTCCCAGAGAGAGCATACATATTTGGGGTACGAGAAGAAATAAATCAAGCGGAGATCAAGCAAATGTAATGGACGCATATAACATAAATGTATTCATCACCGCTTGTGAGAAGACCATCATTGGACTCTACAACAAACAAGTTGATACTTTGCTTCGTAAATCAATATAGATTTTTTTTTTAACAAAATTGCAATATCTGAACTATTTATAATAAAAATATAATCGTACAATTAGCCGGCTGCCTCATAATTAAGGCCTCAAATAAAATCACATATGATCAAAAGTAAAGACGTCCTATGCCAATAAAACCCGTAATATAATAAATAAATAATTATGTCATGATATCAAGAGTGACAAGGTCCACTGGACCAAAGGAATCTTTTTTTTTTTTTTAAATTTTATTTTAAGGGCAACATTTATTGGACGAGTATTATTTTTGATGTCACCTTAAAATGTGAAATTGACTGATCTGCTAGAGAAAACTTGAAATATTTCACCATTTACCTTCTTCCCTACAATCTCGGCAGATTTGTATACTACTAGTCTACAGTCTATATCATGTATAAATTTATTTCACTAGCATCTCTAATTGTGTTGTGCATAAGAGCATCCCAAAAAGTGGAAGCATCTTCGGGAGGTTGGATTTACATCCAAAAAAAAAAAAAAAAAGAAAAACTTGACTAAAATCTGTGAGTGACCTGTCAATTTAGTCATGTTCCTTAATTGTAAGCATCATCCACAACTTAGATTTAAAGGATCTTCTACCATACCGTCAATGTCAGCACCTAACAAAGCACTGACTTAACCAAAGGTAACACGATGGCATCGATTGGCGAAGAGAAATTGAAATATTGCTATCAAGTCAAACTTTTAGAAAAATAAAATTCTCAAAAACCCACTCCCAAAAGAAATATCACCCTCATAGAAAGAAGAGTTTCTCGAATAATTTTCCTTTCCTTCCTGCAAAGCTTGTCATTGGAGCATCTCTATAATTATCTATGCTAAAATCATCCCTTGTCTATAGATTAATTAGATGATACCCATGCCTTTCTTTCAACATGGCATGTCAATTTAGAATATTATATATATATATAGTGATTAAGAGATTTTAAATTAAGAAAGAAAAAAATTGATATTCATTGATATTAAGATTTTAAAAATTTTTAAATAGAGTACAAAATCATCATATATATAGTAACATGTAATTTTTAACAGGACTGCAGTGAGACTCCTGATAAAATTAAGATAAAATAATTATTTTAAAAAAAATATAAGATATCTTGCTTTTTAATTAAAGAAATGATACGAGGAGGTGATATATATATATATATATATATATATATATATATATATATATATATATATATATATATATATATATATATATATATATATATATATATATATATATAGTGATTAGAAGGAATGGTATGGGGAGGTAAAATTATGGGAATTCAAATTAACTTAAGCAGATGTTATTTTAATAATGGGGACGGCATTGATGAAAATGATATACAATATATAAGACATGAAGAAAAAAAAGCAATTGATGCAATGTTAATTACCTTCCCTAAAGATAATACAGAAGCATACATAAACAATTATAAAATAAAATATTACTATAATGACAAGCTTCATAATTTTAAAACTCTAAATCCTAAAAAGAAATACTCAACTACATAGGAAGAAGAAATCTTAAAGTTATCCATCATTGTTCCATAACATCCTAAAATAATTTCCTCGGAAAGTGTACCGTTCTCGTAGATTGCACTCCACTCCTCCTCACCTTTCTATAATACCTATAACGATATTTTCTCTATAATTGAGTTCATCACGTACGCATTCCAGCTTCTCTACAAATTTATAATACTAGATGGATGCAACTCCACGGGGACGACGCCATTTTTAAAAATCTCCATCCGGATCCTGATAATTTTATTTTGATTCACAATTTGTGCATTGCACGAATCTTCTATTATAAACTAAATATATTTTAGAAATCCCAACCCCGGCGCCAACTACCAACAGCGTCGGAAGACGACCACAGCGGAACGCGGCCGATCGCATATCTGGATCGCCGAGACCCGAAACGAGACAGGCCCATCAATCCAAATGTTACAATTGATGGACAAAATGGATCCAATGGACCCGAAACGGCCACATTTCGGTGTGCCGTTTCCGCCAAGACCACAACGCGTAAACGCGCTCCAGAGACGTGGCGCGGAAGAAAATGTCATGGTGGTAGGCCCCATCGTCACAGGGTTCCACCTGAGAAGACCCTTCCGAGAAATTATAGCCTGGACCAGGGCAAATCTTGGAGCATATGGACGGTGGATAACGTAACGTGCAATCGGGAATTGTAAAATTAGGAGGGGTTATGTGGCGTGTTATCCACCGTGGGATTGGACCTGGTCCAAGTAATACTGGACCCTGCCGTTGGGCCCACCAACCGATCACCATCAACGGCCATGCGATCGGTGGCCCTTCCTCGGTGGTTCCACTATCACGCCGTCCCAGTATTACGCTTTTAACCAAATTTAATACCCGAATTATTTGTCGGTCAACATCACACGTGTCACGTCCACGAACTCCTTGGCATTTCTCTGATTAAAGTAGAATAGTAAGGGCATTTGGGTCATAATGGTAACTTACAAGGTGGCGAAGAAGACTAAGACTCTCTTCGGGTCAAGCCACGGGGTTTGTCGCCTCCCGGGCCTCCGGCTCCTCGCCCCAGCCGCTGTTGGGGTCGCCGCCTGCAGCAATCCGGAAGGCTCCCTCTCACCCGCCACGGGTACCCAAGCTGGCTGCTTCTCACCCCCAACGGGCCCACCTGCACCAAGCGTACAAACCACAGGATCCATCAGAGATCAGACCCGTCCAAAAGGGCGACCGCGTCGAAGATTTCACCGTTGAAAGTGTCCACGCGAAAGAAGACAAAATTACGGTTTAATCACCGAAACGTTAACACAGCCCAAAAAAAAAAAAAAAAAAAAAAGGGTAAAACGTCAATTGTGGCGTCACATCACGAAAACGATCCTTTAACTATTCCTTTCCGACAAGGGACTGGAAGGAACATTCCCCTTATGGCCGGCCTTATGGCTTTCCTATGACAAATATTTCATCGTCACGGCCGACTCGGGCGAGTCGGTGAATCGTTCGACGAATCGGATTCGGGTTGGGTAACTCACCTCCAGGAGAGGAGTTGGCGGACTCTCCCTCGGCTGGCTTCCGTTCCAAGCCTCCACCGCTTCGCTGGGATCCTTTTCGCGAAAAATTTTTCACCAACTAAATTTAAACCAAAAAAAATCAATCAATAACAAAAAGAGTGCGATCAAGAAAAAAAAAAAATCAATTGCTAAATTTCAAGTTCTTTTAAAATTTATTTCTTGCTCTAAAATTTAGAGAGAAAATAGAGGGAGGCAAGAGGCCGGGAAGAGAGGAAAGAGAGTTACGGGGACCCGTGGGCTGGCAGTGGAGTCCTTATCGTTGTTGGCGGAGAGAACCGAGAGGGCACCGATGTCGATGGCGACGAAGCCATCGGACGCCTCCGTCTTGCTCCCATCGCCTTCTTGATACTCGAAACTCATCGCTGGAGCACTCGATTTCACTTCTCCAAAATCCTAACAAAACAAACGAGATTCAAGAACAGAGCTTTTCTTATCCACCTACTACAATAGAACAGTCTCCCAACTAAAAAGATAAAGAAAAGCAATCGTGAAGAAAAGCGCTCTCTATTCAACCAGTTTGATCGGTTTATTTAATAAATCGGGGGAAGCTTCTTGCTTTCTTCATCTTGCATGAAAAAAGAAAATAAGAGAGAAAAGAAATCGTCAAGAGACTCACTGGTTTTGAAAATTCCGCCATGATCGAGCCTGGAAGTCTTCTTTCTTTCTTGGGCGCTACGGAGCGATTGAGTAGGCCTCAAACGTCAGCGGATTTGGCTAAAGATGAATTATTCGGTCCGTCAAAGGGAAAATGTTTTAAGGCCACCGAGACCAGTTCTTCAGGCCCTTTCTTCTTCAAAGGAGATATCCTTATAAGTTCGAGAGAGGAGAGACGCTTCTGGCTGTCAACGCCGTGAGAAAGGACAGGGACATGGCGGGGGCCGGGTGGGCATTCATATGGATTATTTTGGAAATTTTATTATATTTTTTTGGATAGAGGGGTTTAGTTTTGGGGTGCGTGTGCGTTACATAACCACATTCTTTGTTTGATGTCGTCGCAAGCTCTTTCAATTCTCACGCTTGAGAAATTTTATTCTATGTGTATTTATATATATTATATAAGATAAAAAAAATATTTTTACACATGCATGAAATAAAGGTATGGATTACAAAGCTTTTTTTTTTTTTTTACCACATTGACCTCAATATTAACAATATTGATATGATCAATTGCTATTAAATTTCATTATTTGATTATATATTGTTGCCGCCCGGTCACTGTGGCCTGTAGCTGAGATAGACTTCGGACCGCACTCCTGTCGCTCGGGATCCTACTCGAACGCCCAGACCTGCAAAACAGAGTTAGTGACCCGGACCGATGATCCCGGCAGGGGCACTCCGACGCTCAAGTCAGTGACGATCCAGAAGAACAGATCCTCCCGGTCGAGCCCGAAGGTGAACTCCATGCTAGGAGGAGAACTTGTGAAATGAGAGAGTTCGAGTGGGTCGAGAGCAGAGAACAGAAGCGGCAGCAGATGAGAGCTTGAGCTGAGTGGCTATGTCCGTCGAGGCCCTTCCTGGGGGTCTTCGGTAGCCTGGAACGGTGATCTCCTAGGCGTTGTCCCTCCCTTGCTCGTGTGTGACCTTGCTCGAGTTACTTGACTTACCTTGTTTGAATCTTGGAGGAGCCCTTTTAGCTAGAGTCATTGCGCGCCACTTACCTCGGGATCTTCCCCTCAATTGCAGGCGCGTGCGATGATATCTGGTGCCGTGTGTGAAGTGCCTTTCCTCATCCGTGATAGGGAGCAGCACTGCGCACGCTACATTCCTTCCGGTCGTCCCATTTTGGGAAGTATGGCAGAGCTTCGATCGATGGGCGACTGCCCCCTGGATCCGAATCTGCTGGTTGACTTCCTCTTTTGAGGGATACAGATGGTTGGTATGGAGCATAGCACCTCGATCAGGGGACTCTTTCCTTCTTGGTGTAAATAGTAGCCGGGACCATTATTATGGCTTGGCGGCGCTCCCTTGTGGTCCTTGGGCGGCTCGTCGCCATCCAAGGAGGGCAGTGACGTCCTTCGGCTGCAGGCTTCTTCATTTGAGGTGGGGCCGATTTGGGAAGGCGGAGCTCAACTTCAGCCACGGTGTCTCGACCCGAAGGCAGCGCGGCCTAGCGAAGGAGAGGTGGAGCTCGACTTCGGCCACAGCGTCTTGACCCGAAGGGAGCGCGGCCTGGCGAAAGAGAGGCGGAGCTCGAATTCGACCACGGCGTCTCGACCCGAAGGGAGCGCGGCCTGGTGAAGGAGAGGTGGAGCTCGACTTCGACCACGGCATCTCGACCCGAAGGGAGCATGGCCTGGCGAAGGAGTCCGGGCAGAGGCGTCCTATGTGGCAGCTTCATTCGACGCGGTGTCTGAAGGGGTCTGACATGGGTTCCATGTCAGCGATCTCGCCATATCATTTGCCCCCCATTCCCGAGGCTTGCTAGTGCGCGTCACTCGGGGCGAAGGGAGTAAATGTGGTGTTGACATGGAAAGGCAGAGATCTGGCGCAATGATGGTCACGATCGGCGATGCTTCGTGAGGCGGTTCTCCAAGCCAATGCGAAAGAGCTACATGGGCACGTCCGCGGAGCACTCATTGCTGGCACAGAATTCAATGCAGCCATGGTTGAAGTGAGGCGTCTCATTCGTCGATGGCTAACACGTGGCGCAGATCCGTTGGTGGAGATGCTGTAACGGTATGGTTATGCATCTGGCCACTTCGAAAAGAAAGGTAGTTTTTTCCAAAACACTTCTTATTTCAAATCTCACATGCCCGTCATCGTACCAAAGCTTCCTCTTCTCCTCCGGCCATCCTAGACTCTCCCAGTTAGCCAGGTCCATCTCTTTCTCCATCTTCTAGCAGGGTAGAACTTCTCCCTAGGGCTAGGATCTTCTCGGATTTCATCCATCTTCTTTCTCTTCTTTTCCAGCCTTCGACCTTGTCTTCATCTTCCACATGTCTCGGTTTGGCCCGAACTTCCGCCCTTTGACCGATCAGAGTGAGGTGGGGCCTTCTCGGTCGAGGCTGCCTTCTTCCTTCGATGAGGAGGAGGAAGAGACACGCTTCAAGTTTAGCAGGAGACAGCCCCCCCATTGGGATCGTGATCAGGGAGCCTAGGGCCAACCCTCCTCCTCCTCCTCCTCCACCTGAACCTATCCCTGAACCCTCTCGGTCGACAAGTCCCAGCAGGGTTGCTTCGACAATCACTGCTAAGAAACTTGCGATCATCCAGGAGACTTATGGTGTCCCGAAATCTATCCGGCTCTCGGTCCCTCGACCAGGGGAACGGGTCACCTCCAGTGGCCAGGGCCGGATCACCCTCTACGAGGAAACCCTCGCAGGAGGCCTTCGATTTCCCTTCCATCCTTTCTTTCTGTCCGTGCTGAGCAATTACCGTCTTGTTCCTGCTTAGCTCGTCCCCAATGTTGTGAAGACAATCTTTTGCTTCATAGTTCTTTGTCATTTTCACGGGATTGTTGCCCATTTTTCTCTTTTTAGGGTCTTTTTTATCCTAAAACGACACCCTTCAAAGGAGGGGTGGTGGTCCATCTCCTCCCACCCGAAGGGCATTAGATTTAAGCTTCCCTCTTCCATCAAAGGATGGAAGAGTAAGTATTTCTTTGCCTTGGTCGAGGGGGTCGACTGGGTCTGGAGCGACCCAGATCGGTCCCCTAACTGAAATTCAATGGTCGAACTGGCTGATCGGGAGATCTACGAGCAGCTTTGCACTGACCGAGGTTTTGCTGTCAGAGTAGAACTTCTTCGAAGCTGGGGTCAGTCCAATGAGAGAGTTAGGTGAGTTTGGCTCGAACTTTTTCTCCTTGTACTTTTTTTCTTTGTGTTTCCGAGCTTGGAGCCGACGCTCTCCTTTTTTTTGCAGGTATGAAGTACTCCTTGGATGACCTCCTTGCAATCACCAAGAAAAGGGATCCACTGGTGGTGGTCAGCAAGTCCCCCTCGAAGAGGGTTCGTGAAGAGAGCGGTGCTAGGGATACACCTGTCGCGCTGACTGAGCCGAGCGGGAGAAGGGCCGAACCCACCCTCGAAGAGGGAAGGAGGGCGGTCGAGCCCACTCCCAAGCCAAGCAGGAGGGCTACTGAGCCTACCTCCGAGTAGTCGAGGCGACGCGAACTGGTCCCGGCTTAGGAGCCGGAGGTGGTCGTCCGGGCCAGAGCCGTCGTCGTTGCTACTATTGTAGTTTCTCCTCCCCCGGAGATCGTCGATGTCGAGGAAGAGGGAGAGCAAGGAAGAGCGGAGCCGGCGCTAGGGGTGTCAGTCGAAGTGATGCCGAGCTCCCACCATGCCCTGGACACTTCTTCAATCGGTGGAGCGGGCGACTCCGCGTCGGGGGTGAAGAAGAGGGAGAAGGACTACCGCCAGGTGCCCTTCAGACTGGCACCGAACATCTCTCTGGTCCAGGACCAGGATTTAGCTGAGCGCATGTTGGACTTCGCAGTCCATTTGTGCGACCGGTGGGAGAAGGCGGGAAAACTCCGAGGGGACGCGATCAGTAGCACCTTCCCCCAGCTTTTCTCGGTAAGTACCTTTCTTCATCTCGCTCTATTCTTTTCTCCTTGTTTCTGTGGTTGACATCTTGTTTGGTGTAGCTCGGCGCTGAACTTCTGCTGATTAGGGACTGCTGCAAGAACTGGTCCAAGAAGGACAAGCAGCGAGGAGCACAGCTCGAGTCCTTGATCGCCGAGTTGAAGCAGAAGAATGACGATGCCTAGGAGGCTAGTCAAAAGAATAAGGAGCTCCGGGGGGAGGTTGCAAGTGTCGAAAGGCACATAAAGGAGCTTCAAGAGAGCTTGGACCGGGAGAGGAGCCGGTCCAAGAGCAGGGCAGAGGAGCTCAAGGCCAAGGAGTCTAGGCTGAAGGAGCTCAGTGCCGAAGCCACCCAGGAGAAGAGACGAGCCTAATCTCTTCAGGCCGAGTTGGAGACGGTGAGAGAGGGCAACCACCACTGAGAGGAGGGCCACCGCTGTAGAGAAGAAGGCCACTATGGCAATCGAATCGATGGAGGCGGCAAAGAAGAAGGCCGTCGAGGCGACCGGCCAGGTTGAGGTCGTTAAGAAGGGGGCTGCAGAGGCCATGGCGAGGTACAAAGCCTCTGATAAGTTCACCGTCGAGTTCCATGAAATGGTGTCGGACTCCTTCTTCCTAGGGTTTATGTACCTCCGGTCCAGGGTGGAGGGTGTAATCTCGGACAAGAACTATAGCTTGCTCAGTTACCCGGGTGCTCCAGGCACGGGCCTGACTCCTCACTTAGATGAGGTGGAGGAGCCGACGATTGCCTCTGACCCAGCTTTGCCGGTGGTGGTCGCCAAAGCCGAAGCTCTGCCGTCGGAAGCTCTAGAAGGTGATGCTCCTCCGTGCGCCGTCCTGGGAAGGAGCCGGCCGAGTAGAATAGGGGATATTTGTAATTTTCATTTTCTTCATGCTTCTAACCTAGGCTGCCCAGCCTATCGGGGCTCAGTGAAAATGTACTAACTTACCCCGTATTAATGAAAGTTCTTTCTAGTCACCTTGGCTCGAGTCTTTTTTCTTCTCCTTTATTCTTTTCTTTCTTCTCTCTTCTTTCTTTTTTCTTTTTGTGTACTCTGTCAATCTTCCCTTCCCTCCCCGACTGCATGTGCAAGTACTTGTGCAGGCACCTGGCCTTGAAGTACCAAGTATCCGGGCCCTTCTCCGTCGAGTCCCAAACATGCAAGGGGTTTAAGAAGGAGTTCTTAGATTGCTGAGTCACTTCCACCTCGCGGACGAAGTGGTTGTGGGGCTCTGACTACGTTGCTTGATGAGGTATACTTGGTCTTGGCCGGGAAAAGCTCCAGGTGCGTGCGGCAAGGCTGAGCTCGGGGGTCGCGCTCGTCAGACCTGCTAGGTGACTGTGAGGTGCTGGGTTTCAGGAGTTTCCAGGCTTGAGAGCTGTACTGTGAGTCAAAAGGTAGATGGCGGACTTCTTGGGAGTTTTGTTGACATCTCCAGACTGTGAGCATGGTGCCGTTCTTCAGGAGTTTCCGGGCTTGGGTGCCGGAGAGGTGGACTCTGGGCTTGAGTGCCGGGCTTTTTAAGTCTCCAATCTTTTGTGCCGAACCGGTGTCCGGGCTTGAGTGCCGGGCTTCTTAAGTCTCTGGTCTTTTATGCCGGACTAGAGTCCGGGCTTGAGTGCCGGGCTTCTTAAGTCTCCAATCTTTGGTGCTGGACCGGAGTCCGGGCTTGAGTGCCAGGCTTCTTAAGTCTCCGATCTTTTATGCCGGGCTGGACTCTGGGCTTGGGTGCCGGAGGGCTGGACTCCGGGCTTAGGTTTGCTAGACCTGGGGCTTGGCAATGAGGTTCTTGCAAGGCAAAAGCAACTTGCACAAAAAGGATTTTTATTATTATTGAGGGAAAGCCTTACATTATTGATAGTACATTCTCAAGTTGCATGCATTCCATGTCTGCGGAAATCTGGCACCGTCCAGCTCTGCTAGGTAGTAAGCTCCATGAGGAAGAGTCTCCACCACCTTATAGGGACCCTCTTAGTTCGGTGAGAGTTTTTCGCATTCCCAAGGTTGAGAGGCTTCAGCTCGACGCAGCACTAGGTCACCTGGGTAGAAGACCTTTGGCTTCACCCTCGCATTGTAGTACTGGGCTACTAGCTGCCGGTAAGCCATCATTCAGAGTCGAGCATTGTCCCTGGTTTTCTCGAGGAGGTCCAAGTTGAGAAGAAGGCAGGCTGGATTATCTGCTACATTGTACTGCTGTATCTGCAGTGTGGGCATGTCGAGTTTGACTGGAACAACAGCTTCTACGCCAAAGACGAGGTTGAAAGGCATCTCATCTGTGGTCATCCGGGGGGTTCTATGGTAGGCCCAAAGAATGCTGAGGAGTTCTTCTACCCACCTATCCTTGGCTCGGTCTAGCCTGGTTTTGAGTCCTTGGAGGATGGATCGGTTGGTCACCTTGGCCTCTCCGTTGGTCTGAGATGAGCCATCGAGGTGAAGTGGTGTTGAATGTCGAGCTCGGCACAAAACTCTTCAAACTCCCGGTTGTCAAACTATCGCTCGTCGGTGATGATGCTATGGGGGAGCCCGAAGCGGCAGATGATCGACTTCCAGAAGAACTAGCGGACCTTGGCTTATGTGATCCGCGCTAGTGGCTATACTTCTATCCATTTGGTGAAGTAGTCAATAGCCACTATCAGGAACTTTCGTTGTCCTGATGCAGGAGAGAATGGACATAGGATGTCCATTCTTCACTGGACGAATGGCCAAGGGGCAGAAAGCTGGGAGAGCGATGCTGCTAGTTGATGTTGTATATGGGCGTGGCGCTGGCAATGGTCACACTTTTTTATGAAGTTGACAACGCCTTCCCTCGTGGTCTCCCAGTAGTATCCCTGGCGGAGGGCCTTATACGCAAGCTTCCTCCCTCCAACGTGACTTCCATAAAGGCCTTCGTGTATCTTTTGGAGCACGAAAGCTGCCTCTATGGGTCTCAAGCATTTCAGGAGAGGATAGGAGTAGGATCGGTGGTAGAGCTGCCTTTCCATCAGGACAAACCGCGAGGCCTTCTTCTTGACAAGGCCGGCCTCTATGCAGTCTTCTGGTAAGGTGCCATCAGTGATGTATCTGACATACCTGTCCATCCAGCTCGGCTCGAGGTTGACTTGCTACACCTCTGTGAGAGCTTCATTGCTTGGACTTTCAAGGTACTCGATGTGGGCACTCCCCAGTGATGAGTCCAGAAAGGTCGCGAGTCTTGACAGTGTATCGACGTGAGTATTCTCTCTGCGGGGGATGTGAGAGATACTGCAATGTCGGAAGCCTGTCGTACTTGAATGGATCCGCTCCAGGTATTTCATCATCTAGGGATCTCTGGCTTCATACTCTCCGGAGACCTGTCCGGCCACCAGCTGGGAATTGGTGAAGGCCTTCAGACTTTGCACACCCAGCTCGTGGGAGACCCTGAGGCCCGCAAGGAGTGCTTCGTACTCTGCCTGGTTGTTTGTAGCGACGAACTTGAAGCGGAGTGCACACTTAGCTACAACTCCGTCACTGTTAGCGAAGATGAGGCCGCTTCGCTATCGCCCGCATTGGATGCGCCATCGACATGGACGATCCAAGGCTCTTCCTCGGGCCTAGGCTCCATTTGATGCTCCGGGATTGCCTACTCTGGCTCTTCAGCAAGTCATGCACACTCGACTAGGAAGTCGGCCAGCACCTGGGCTTTCTGAGATGACCTCGATCGGTACGCGATGTCGAACTCGCTGAGCTTCAGTGCCTACTTGGCCAAATGTCTGGATGTGTCAGGGCGACTGAGCACGACCCTCAGGAGCTGGTCCATCAGGACCACGATCGAATGTGCTTGGAAGTACGGTCTGAGATGCTGGGCAGACACGATAAGAAAAATTAGCTTTTCGGATCGGGTGTACCTGATCTCTGCATCCCGAAGGATTTTGTTAGCATAGTACACTAGCTTCTGGGTTCCGTCCTGATCCGTGCGGACTGGAACCAAGCTGACGGCCCCCGGGATGACCGCCAGGTACAGTAGGAGCTCCTCTCCCTCTTCCAGCCTAGAGAGCAGTGGTGGTGATGCTAAGAAGTCTTTAAGCTCCTTGAAGGCTGCCTTGCATTCTTCTATCCAGGTAAAGTCATACATTTTGCACAGCGCCTTGAAGAAAGGAAGATAACAGTCTATCAACCTCGAGATGAACCAGCTCAATGTTGCAATCCGACCCGTCAGGCACTGGACCTGCTTCTTCAAGGTCGGATGCTCCATGTCAACGATCGCCTGGACCTTCTCTGGGTTTGTCTCGATTCCTCTCTAGGTCACCATGAAGCCAAGGAACTTTCCTGCTGCTACTCTGAAAGTGCACTTCACCGGGTTCAGCTTCATCTTATTCTCTTGGAGATTGTGGAAGGCATCCACGAGATTGGCAACGTGGTCTGACCTTGGCTTGCTCATGACGAGCAAGTCATTCACATACACCTGCATGTTCCTACCAATTTGGTCCTTGAAGACCCGATTGACCAGCCACTGGTACATGGTGCCAGCGTTCTTTAAGCCGAACGGCATCATCCGGTAGCAGTACATCCCTCGATCGATGATGAAGGCAGTGGGCTCCTTGTCCTCCGGGTGCATCCGGATCTGGTTGTATCCAGAGAATGCATCTATAAAGGAGAGCAAGCAGTGCCCCGAGGTGGCATCCATTAACTGGTCGATCTTCGGCAGAGAGAAGCTGTCCTTTGGACAGGCTCGGTTGAGGTCAGTATAGTCCACATAGATCCTCCACTTTTCATTGTTCTTCTTAACCATAACCACATTCACTAGCCAGCTTGGATATTACAGTTCTCGGACAAATCTGGCCACGAGGAGTTTGTCCACCTCCTCATTGATCACCCGTTGCCTCTCTGGTGAAAAACTTCTTTTCTTCTGCCAGACAGGGCGATACTTCGAGGCGATGCTCAGCTTGTGGGTAATTATTTCAGGTGGGATCTTGGGTATATCGACCGCCATCCAATCGAACACGTCTGCATTCGCCAGGATAAACTCCAACAAGTGGGCTCACTCATCATCTTGCAGCTGCGCCCCAATCTGCACCATCTTCATCGGGTCGATTCTGAGAGGATACGATAGCAGGCGCTCGACCAGGCCACCCCTAGGGTCCTGCACCCTTTGGTCGAGGTCGTCTATGCGAGGGTCGTCCTTGGAGACCTTGGCCCCAGGAATGATTTGGAAACAATGCTGGATTGGCTAAGGTGCCCCCCTCATCTCCCCAACACCGTAGGGGGTAGGAAACTGCACCAATAGCTGCTTTGTAGAAATGCATTGAGCAGGTTGAGCTCAGGTCAGCAAAGAATCATGCTGTAGGCTGAGGGGAGCCTAACAACCGTGAAGGTCATCATGACGGTGTTCTGCCGAGGTGGCATCCTGGCAGTAACGGGGAGAGTGATTTCCCCCTCGACTCCTATAGAGTTCCCTATGAAACTGATGAGGGGAGTGTGCACAGGTCTAAGCTTAGCAGAGGATAGATTCATCATGGAGAAAGCATCGTAGAAAAGGACATCAGTCGAGCTTCGACTATCAACCATAATTCATTTTACAAGATGCTTTGCGATCGTCATCTCGATGACCACAGCATCATTATTTACATTTTCATTTTCAACCCCCCTCTCCCTCATAAAGGGAAGTATATTTTCATAACTTTCTCCCCCCCGAGCCTTCTTGGAAGTGTGCTCGACTCATCATTATGTCATCCCTACCGGCTTCTCGGTGGGATGGTTGTCGATTATAAGGACTGGAGGAAGAGCAGCGAGCGCCTGCAGTTCTGCTGGAGGCCTGCCCCCCATGAACCTTACGAGGTATCCCTCTTTATGAGGTCTTCAATCTCCCTCTTGAGGTGCCGGCATTCCTCGGTGTCATGGCCATGGTCACGGTGGAACTGGCAATACTTCATCCTATCACGATCGTTAGACAGCTTCAATGGAGGTGGGCGCTTCAGGTAGCACTCACCTCAATCCCCATGAGGATCTTCGTCCTCGGGACGAGGAAAGGTGTGAATCTTTCTTCCGTGATGGGGTCTTTCCTCGGTTCGGTGTGGCTGGTCCGGGCTTCCGCATCCCGGACATCTCCCGGGGAGCTGGCTTCTTCAAAGGCTTCCCATCCAGCTCCCTCCTCGTGCGGTCAGCCTCCTTGGCACGGATGTACTTCTGGACACGGAGGTGGAGCTCGGAGCAGGTCTTGGGGGGCTTCTTGCAAGGGGGTCGAGTTGGATCAAAATGCATCCTGCCCCCCTACCTGGTGCGCCAATCTATTACTGCATGATCGCCATGGCCTGTAACTGAGGTAGACCTCGGACCGCACTCCTATCACTTGGGATCCCGCTCGGATGCCTAGACCTATAAAACAGAGTTAGAGACCCGAGCCGGTGATCCTGGCGGGGGCACTCTGATGCTCAAGTTAGTGGCAATCCAGGGGAATATATCCTCCTGGTCGAGCCCCGAAGGTGGACTCCACGCTAGGAGAACTTGTGAAATGAGAGAGTTCGAGTGGGTCAAGAGCAGAGAATGAGAGCGACAGCAGAGGAGAGCACGAGCTGGGTGGTTGTGTCTGTCGAGGCCCTTCCTGGGATCTCCGGTAGCCTGGAACGGTGATCTCCTGTGCGCTGCCCCTCCCTTGCTCATGTGTGACCTTGCTCGAGTTACTTGACTTACCTTGTTTGAATCTTGGAGGAGCCCTTTTAGCTAGGGTCGTTGCACTCCACTTACCTCGGGATCTTTCCCTCACTTGCAGGCGCGTGCGATGATATCTGGTGCCGTGTGCGAAGTGCCTTTCCTCATCCGTGATAGGGAACAACACTGCGCACACTGACATTCCTTCCAGTCGTCCCATTTTGGAAAGTATGGCAGAGATTCGATCGATGGGCGGCCGCCCCCTGGATCCGAATATGCTGGTTGACTTTCTCTTTTGAGGGATACAGATGGTTGGTAGGGAGCGCAGCACCTCAATCAGGGGACTCTTTCCTTCTTGGTGTAAATGATAGCCGGGACCATTATTGTGGCTTGGCAGGCGCTCCCCTGTGGTCCTTAGGCAGCTCATCGCTGTCCAAGGAGGGCGGTGATGTCCTCTGGCTGCAGGCTTCTTCATCCGAGGTGCAGCACGACCTAGCGAAGGAGTGGCAGAGCTCGACTTCGGCTATGGCATCTCGACCTGAAGGGAGGTGGCCTGGCGAAGGAGAGGCGGAGCTTGACTTTAGCCACGATGTCTCGACCTGAAGGGAGCGCGGCCTGGCGAAGGAGAGGCGGAGCTCGACTTCGGCCATAGCGTCTCAACCCAAAGGAAGCATGGCCTAGCGAAGGAGTCCGGGCAGAGGCAGAGCTCGACTTCGGCCATAGCATCTCGACCTGAAGGGAGCAGGGCCTAGCGAAGGAGTCCGGGCAGAGGCATCCTACGTGGCAGCTTTGTCTGATGCAGCATCTGAAGGGATCTGACATGGATTCTACGTCAGCGATCCCGCCACATCCTATTTATATATATACAAAATATATATATATATACAAAATTTTAATATTAACAATATTGTATATATATATATATATTGTGTGTGTATATATATATCATTAAAATTTATTATTTAATATAAAATAAAAAATTATCTATTAAAATTTTGTATTTACTAAAATTTTTTATCTTGTTGCATTGAATTTCAAAAAGTAATTAAAAGAAACATCCCTCATGCATCATGTTGGGATGATATTATTAACAAAAGTTTCTACAATGATGTTTAGACTTCTTCGATTATTACATGGATGCTTGTATAAATGATTGCCGGTATTAATACTTCCCAAGTGGATATCGGAATTAATGATGAAATTTTTTTCTTGGCAATTATTAAAATTTATCACTTAATATACAATATAAATTTTACTATTGAAACCTTTTATTTATTTTAGTTTATTAAGATTTTGTTATGATGGTCCTATCTATCATATCAAGTATGTAATTTAGATCATTAATTTGAAAATGGATAGCTAAATAATTGTTAAGCGGGTAACTAGATGTATTGCTTACAAAAAAAAAATATCTTTTATAAATAACATAAAAAAATAATATCCTCTTTAAACTTTTTCTACTCTTTCCTTAACCTTCCCTAATCGGCAATCCCATCCTATCAAAGAAAATCCCTCCTTGCTACTCTCTAACACTTCTCTCACTTTGCCCTCCCCCTCTCTTTGATTTCACTACCCTCTTCTCTTCATATTTTTATTTATTCCCATGTGAGTTTGGTGACCATTGAAATCGCCCATGGTTCACTAGATGAATGTTTGGTTTTGGATATGGGAGGCAGTAGGCTTTGAGAAGAGGGTGTCGGTTGTATCTTTTGCATAAAAGATAAATGATTTTCTTCCATTGCATGCACCATTGGATCCTTTTTGCACAATTTATAGAGCATGATATGTGCTTCGTCATTTGTGTAGGTAGATGGAAAGGAGAGATTGGAGTGCTTTGAAAGATATGTAAAGTGCAATCCAATGGTTCATGTTGTAAAATAAGATCAATCATTCTTTTACATGAAAGAAACAACCCAAATCCCTGAGAAGACCACCTTCTAGTTCTCCACCCTAAGCTAGTTGTCTTGTTAGGCAGTGGCAAAGAAGGCCTCCATTGATAAAAGGACCGGGATGAGAAGCATCTCCTAACCAAGGAGGACAGTGCTGGTAACTAGAAAAAGAATAAGAAAGCAAAGAAGGAGAGGGCGACCTACGAGATCTACATCTTGAAGGTGGTGAACATGGTCCATTTGGACATTAGGATCTTGAGCAAGGCCATGAGCATCATGAATTCCATCAATGACATCTTCAAGAAGCTTGAACAGGGGGATTCCAGGCTCAGTTGCTATAATAAAAAGTTGGCTATCACCTCCTAGGAGATCCAAACCTCCATGCATCTCATCGAATCCAAATAGGATATATCCTTAGACCAGATATAGACTACTTTAGCTATTATAGATATGATTAGATAGAGTCTAGGAGCAAGATTATCACATCGAGAAGCTAAGTTCCGAGCCAAACTTTTAAATGTCATAACTTATTTATACATTATTTAATTAAGATGATCATTTTCTTAGATTAGATAATTTTTCAAGATCTATGATTTGATGTTATACCTTCTAGCAGGTGGCATCCCTAGTTAGTGATCATGTCCAAATTCTATCATTTGGAACTAGAAACGGAACTGTCAAATCAAAAAAAATTGGATAATATTTTAATCGGGCATATTTTTCAATCCAAGAAAAATTAAATAGAATAATAAAAGGTAGAGTTGATGTAAAAGTCGAGATCTATCTCCTGAATAATTTTAGCTTTTTCAAGTTTATCTCTACTAGTTGTTCAGAGGAAGAAAAAGATTGTTCTTCATTGATATTATTAAAATTAGAGTCCTAGAGATCTTTAAATAGAGTAAAGAATCATTATATATCATAATATGTAACTCTTAATAGGATTGTAGCAAGACTCCTAAGAAGACTAAGATAAAATAGTTATTTTAGGAAATAATATAAGATAAGTTGCTCTCTTTTCTAATTCTAATACTTTCCCTCAAGCTAGAGCGTACACATCAATTAAACCCATCTTGGAACATATAGTAGAAAACCGAAAATAGAGTTGAGAGTACTAGTGAAGATGTCTATGAGTTGATCTATTAAATTGGTATAAGATGTTCTAATCTTGTAAAATATGACAAATTATTGATAGAGTCTTCTAAGGCTACTCAGGATCCGAGGAAGGAATACCCTGTAGGCTTGGAGCCGAAGTTGGAAGAGAAGGTCTGGATAAGGGATCTACTTCTTGAAAGAAGAGAAAAATGAGACAGACTCAAAAAAGCAACATCAGCTAAAACAAAATATCATTAAGTAACAGGATCATAACACTTAACCTTTTTTGTGTATGAGAGAGTAAATAAAGTCAAGTGAGAGCTATATAATCATCTTTTCGGGTTGAGTAAGTGAACAAGGTTAAGTGAGAGTTGCATAATCATTTTCTTGTTACTTGTAGTCATGTGAGAGCTGCATATCATCTTTCTACCACTTGTAGTTAGGTAAAAGCTACATAATCATCTTCCTACCAGGTGAGAGCTATATAATTATCTTCCTACCAGATGAGAGTTGCATAATCATCTTCCTGCTTATCCATAGAGTTGGTCACTATCTCGTTATTAGAGAAAAGGTGACAAGGGAGCATCGATACAAAGAAACAGAAGGCCTAAGCCCTGAGGACATAATCAGCACCTATCAACTTGATTTGGGTACCAAAATGAGTGAACTTCTGCACTTCCAAAGATGACACTATAAAGAGCTAAGGATAATGATGACAGTAACATGAGAAAGAGAAATTCAGATTACTGCATGGAGGAAGTAAAAATTATGGAAGAAAATATATTACTAGTCAACTTGAAGCATAAATGAGGTAGCATTCTTCTTCTTCTTCTTCTTTTCTTTTTCCTTTTTAGAAAGTAAAATCAGCAAAGATTCTTCAATAGATCTCAATGATTATAACTAAAACAACCTTCAGATCTAGATCAGACACCAATAGTAGGGTTGGCAAAGGCGGTGGCTTCACCAAGAAAGGAAAAGAAGCTTGAGCATGCCTACTTTGGTAGTAGTTACATTCAGTGCCAAGAACAATCCGACATTCATGTGTAGAGAATTGCTATTAATGTCGAGACTAGAGAGCTGGATGGTACACCCATGGAGCTTGAACTGATCATATGAAAAGGACTTGAGCCAGTACTTAAGGGTGTACTCGAGTGCTCAGATGAGGATCGACTCCATGGTTGTAATTGGCCTTCTCTTTATTTTAATAAAATAACAATCCAAGCATTTATAAACATAAGATCATTATATGAGATGCAAGGACAAACTTGCAATTGGGGTTTTTAAATAATTTTTTATCCTCTATTTTTTTGTCTGATTTTTGTCTCTCTCACGCTCTTTTTTTATCTACATTTTCTCTCTCTCTCTCTCTCTCTATCAATCTCCTTTTTTCTTCTCTTTTTTCTTTCTTTCTTTTTTTTATTTTATGGATTGGGTCCACGGACCAGTTTGTAGACCACATGATCTATGGGCCACTCTGTGGACCGCACGATTTGCAGATGGCCTATGAACCATGATAGGGTGATAGTGAGGTGGCAGGGGATGCTGAGGATGGTGGTGACTACTATGGCTATAGTGGTGGTGGATTTGGGAAGGAAATTGGATCAACTATCCATGGAGAAGGCATTCCCGTGGGCCACTCTGTGGACCGCACGATTTGCAAATGGCCTATGAACCATGATAGGGTGTTTTGGGGTTATCTTTTATGGCCAGGAATGGTGGCAGATGATAGTGAGGTGGCAGGGGATGCTGAGGATGGTGGTGACTACTGTGGCTATAGTGGTGGTGGATTTGGGAAGGAAATTGGATAAATTATCCATGGAGAAGGCATTCCCATGGGCAACGGCCTTGAGGGGAACATTACCGGTGGTAGAGTAGCCCTGGCTGAGGGTGGATCTAACAATATTGCTGAAGAGATTGGGATCATTATTGGGAATCCCAAGGCCAGAGGAGGAGGGAGGGGAGGTGGTGAATGTCCACCGCTTGCTAAAGATGTCGCTGACCATAGACGGAGGAGGGTTGGCAAGACTAGATTTGGGTGCAGCGGAGGTGGTGGCTACAACGGTAGGCTGGTGGGTCCAGGAGGAAGCCAGCTCGGGGCTAGCAGAGGCCGTGGGTTCATCCTCTTGGGTGCTAGGAGGCTTCGAGTAGCAGAACATGAGATCTTAGGAATTGAGAGAGGAGAAGAAAGGAGGGTCGGCCTCGGTCCAGAAGATCTCATCCTCCTGAAGCTTGTCCTTGCTGGTGGAGGGGACGGTTCCGTTGGTGGCCGAGGGTGGGGTGAAGAGGGCAAGGAAGAGGTCCGAGCTAGGGGTCTGCTAGTCGTGAAACCTCTCCATGGGCTGAGCGGCGATGGGGGTCATCGATGCTCGACCTTGTGGCGTTCCACCATAAGAAAAAGAAGAGAGAGACGATGGGGGAGTGTTAGGAAATGTGTCATAAAGTCATTCATCTGGATTATAGATTATCGAGCTCCTTATAATTTATACATAAATTATTAATAAATAAAAGTTATTTTGGTAGCTTATCATATTATGTACATCTTTTTTATAAACTCTTTTATGATGAAGTCCTTAGAACTATTTCTAATCGACAAAAAATAATTTATCGTATAGTTTTTAAATTTGTTCACGATCAAATGATATATTATTATTAAGGCTGACAATGTTTACTAAGTATAGGTCATTGTATACCATATGAATTAATTATCCTTATAACCAAGGAGTGTGGAGACACCGGTATGGCATGCAGATAAGTGTAGAAGTATACTACACTGAATATTACCAACTTTAAAGAATACCCTACTATTAAGAGTATCTCTTAGAAGGATATGGGTATAAGTATCTTTCCAACCTGAGATTGCCATAATGACTTGCAAGCAACTCACTATATTTTGGTATCGGACTATCTAGATTTTAATACAATAATGAAAGATTTTGGATTCAGTCAAGTACTTGTTACGTTAGTCTATGAATCAAAATGGGATTGACCACTCCAAGGTATTGAAAAAATGCTTTGCTATATCTTAATTTAGCAAAACCTTAGCCAGGATGATCCTAGTAAGGAGTCATAGGATTTAATAAGTTGAGACATATTTGTGATGAGGGACAGGATTCTATATGATGCAGGATGATATGCAAGGGATGAAGATGAAGGAAATCAGATTAAAGCAAGCAAATAATTTTGGATTTTTTTTTATAGTTTTGATTCCTAAAACTATCCTAGATTAGGTTAGTGTTATCCTGTATCAATTAGCATCCTACCCACATACTAGATCAATCAAAAAGAAAAGAAAATCAGGATGCTAGGTCTAAGAAGGCCTATTAGGAACATGTTCACCTTCAAGAAATCAGACAAAAAGAGAAGGAAATTAGGTTCAACATACCAGGCAATGATTGCTAGTTGCTGTGGAAGAGATTGCTCCACTCAGATCGGTGCTTGGATGATCCGATCACTTTCCCGCGAATCTATCGACTTTTTATCAGCTTCGTTCGGAGGCAAGGAAAATGTTATCCAGAGGGCATGGTACGTAAGGGATCTTGCAAACGTCAAAGGTTAGGATGATACAAGATGAGAAAAATATAGAACAGGAGATTGAAGAAGGGAAGAGTGGGTTGTTGTTCCTGTTGGCGGTTTGCTTGGGGCTTGGTGTTGGGCATCTTAGGTTTGAGGATGGAGGTTGGGGTGGCTTGGAGTTGAGGAAAGAGAGAGAGTAGCAGGGGTGGCTAGGGTTTGCACACACAAGTAACCACAGGTCTCATACCCACTCCAAAAGGAGGACACAAATTTTCACAAGAAAATTTAGCAGAGTTTATTTCATGAATAAGAGATTATTTTTACAAGAAGGGGAGGGGTGGGGGTATTTATAGATTTACCCAGGGCCCTTTTCCTATCAAAATTGGATTACAAGTTTGTATGGGACAAGGAGTACAAGGTTTAACTATAATTAGGGGTACAAAGTTTGATTGAAATTAGGAGGCCTAAATTCTAGTAGGACTTGTACATTGGACTCCTTGTAGAACTTGGAAGCTTTGACTTTTCTCCATGAGCTTGGGCTGGGATAAAATTCTCTTGGGTTGCTTTGACTTTTCCACTCCCTACTGGGCTTGGACTTGGGCTAGATGGGGTGCCACTCATGAAAGGGCTTGGGCTGGGGCGCCATCTCTTGAAGGGGCTTGGGCTGGGGCACCACATCTTGAAGGGCCTGGGAGGCAGCGCCAGCTTTAGTGGGCCAGGGCAAGGCACCAAGGCCTGGGTGCTAATACTGGGTAGGGCACCAATCTGGGAGGGTGCTTCACCTGGGCTTGGCAGCATGAAGGCCCACCTCTTGGGCAGCATAGCTTGAAGGGGCCTGGCAAGGGCCCAGGTACTTGCACTCAGCTCTGGTGGAGTGGCCTGGTAAATGCTCTAGTCTGGTAATTCTCCTCTTGTACAAAACTTGACTATAAACAAACTTACAAGACTCAAATAAACTTAAGGACTCATGAGATTGAGACAACTCAACTGGACTTCTTATCTCAACTTATTACAGGACTCAATTGTTGGACTAACTTTATATAGGACTCAAAATTAACCAACACATGACTTAGAGAACAAAATGAAGCTTGAAGTCTATGCTGATCTAATGTCCCCATCAATTTGGATATGCTATTCAGCAGTTGGTAGTTGACACTAAAGTCATCCTAAGCATTAGGTCAACTGGATGAATTATATTATAACCATATGTCTAGATTCTTGAATATCACTTTGCAATCATTCAACCTATCCAAACATCGGGTCTATTACTAGATGGTCACATCAATTAGTTCAAAAATTAATTTCTGGGCCATTGGCTTAGTGTTCGAATCAATGGGATCATACAATAAAAATTTCTGATCAATCATAATGGCTGGTTGACAATTAAAAATCGTTCAAGGATATAATTATCAATTCGATTGATAATTAACCTAATACAAATATTATAAATAAATAATTAATTAATTATTGATTAATTATAAAAGAATTAATTAGTAATTATATTACTAATTAGCTTAATTTGATTAAGTAAAGAGGTTTAGGTCAAGTCTAGTTGAATTTGGTTTAATTGGATTTCACCCGATTAGATTATACAATGACCTAATTGCTAAGTGATTCTAATTTTGATTTGATTCAAAATTGGACCCATTTAATTTCTAATATGATTGGAGTTTAATCAAGCATATTGGGACCTAATTGGATTAGGTTCAGGTATTTAATTGAGTTAAATCAAATTTGATTTGTTTGGAACTTAATTCGAATCGAATTAGGATTCATATTCTTATTCTAGCGCCACCTAGATGTTCTCCATGCCCAACACATTTTTTCTATGAATTCTTCATAAAAAAAATATTTTTTTATCTTCTCTCATTTCCTTTTGGATTAAGATAATTTGGTTTAAATTTGAATTAGTTTGGAATTAAATTAGAGGAGTTTCAGTCCAAGACTGAAACTCTTAGCCTTATCCTTATACTACCATCTTTATCTCCTCCTATCCTTATCCAAATCACCACATATGATTTTATTTAAATTTTCTTGATGTTGTGTGACAATTGTGAAGCTTTTTACCATGATTTTAAGGAGATAAACCATTAAAAAAATTTGAGAGAAGGAAAATTAGCATGGAGAAATAAGTGGGCGTGGGGGTTTCTTAGCGCAAGGGGTTTTAAGGGGAGAGGAAGAAAAAATTAATAAAAGGGTCTTCTTATTTTTTTTTGTATATACCACCTCTTGATTTCAGATTCTCCACTTCTTAATCTTTTTGAAGGGTTCAAGAATATCCAAGAAAAAATTATTTTCGGCCATTCGAAGGCTTTCGAATAGATCTAGCAATCCGAGGAGATTGATTATATCGAAGCTTCGTGTGGATGATCTATAAAGGCCAGATACCCTGTGCAGCTACGAAACAACATGAAGATCCCTTACCATGTGACATTAACAGTAGTGTTCATCAACCCATGCTAAGGTATGAATTTAGATTTCATATTGTATGAAAATATGATCTACAACATGTATTGATGATGTCGATACATACCGAATTTATTTTCAACATTTTATTTCCTTTACATATCATGTCAGATTCATGATAGGATTGATTAGATCTAACTATGTACATGTTATGTGATTAAAAATATTTTAATCAGATTATTGCTTTCACTATTTTTTTTAAAAATATATGCATGAAACCCTACGACATTTTTCAATAGTGGTATTAGAGCCATCGATTCTTAACATGATATATTTAGGATTAAAATTTGATTTTTATGTAAAAACTTTAATCCAAGTAACTACTTCGATTAGGTTGATCACCATGGCTATATGGTCATAAAAAAAAAGTAGGGTTTGAAGGCCCTCTCTTCTCGTTTCATGGGGCTCCTATGATATCTATGGATGCCATTTATGGTTATATCCCATGAACAAGTGAAGTGAAAGAAATATTGCTAAGATTATTTTAATTTTTAGATCTAGTTTTTAGTGATTTAATGTAGATTAATTTTCTATTTTTGATCTAAAATTATTTTTTTATGATCTGATTTTATGTTTAGAATATGAAACATAATATTAATTTTGGCATTTAACTATATTGTATAGTTTAGATCTAAAAGTGTTTAATATGTATAGGATGCATGTAAATTTTTTAGATTTAATTTTTATCACAATTAATCTAGATTAATTGCTGGAATTAAGACTTAGAATATTAGATATAGAATTTTGAACTGAAGATCTAATGACATTTCATAAAACATGGGCTATGGATTAGCTTGAATCAGGTTATTTAACCGGGTGAGACCTAGAATTAGAAATTTGAATAATATGGACCTAATAAAGAAGTTGATTTAACCTAACAAAAGTTGATTAGGATTAAATCAATGATTTTTTAGATCAATTCTATAGAAATAGCTTGATCAAGTCCATATTATATTAAATATACCAGATTATGGCTTAAAGGTTGGACTTGAGTAATTAGGCTAGTCTAATTGAATCTAATAAACCAATTGATGTCTAAGGTAAGCTGGTATTTGATAATGGTTATTAATTAGGGCTATCTCTTACTTGGCCAATTCATTTGGTGTCTAAGAAAAGTAACGGGGGGACCCCCTCATCTCTTTCACTTACTTGGTCAATTTGGTCATATCTAGACCTTAAATTGGAAAAGCTAATTGTTTAAGCACACTACAAATTACCTTCCTTCATGCCAAGCCAAATTTGTATCAAAACTATAGTAGGTTTGTTAAGCAAACTTGGTGCGAACACCCACCAAAGGCACTAGAATAAGGTAGAGGCTTCTCAACCCTCTATGGATCACTTAAATAACATTCGAGTCCACTGTAATAAAGCTTAGTCCAGTTGAGTTGTTTTATTTGAGTCCTGTAATTAGTCAGCTCATGTTGAGCTAGTTCAGTTCAGTATTAGTCAGCTCATGTCGAGTTAATTTTATTTTTTTGAGTCATGTCCAAGCATATCAAAGACTCAATACCACATCATACAAGTGAAAACAAAGTCCAACCTGATTGAAGACATGGAAGTTGAGCCCAAGTCCAACCCAGCTTGAAGACTTGAAGATCCCAGGAGGAGAAAATTAAAACAAGCACAAACCTGAAGCCCTGAACCAGCCGGAAGGAAATTGTGCCAGCCCAGGCCCAGGAAGGAATTAGGGTGCCATCTCTTATGGTGACCCTCCCCTTGGTCGGCCACTTATGGTCACCCCCTTGGCCGACCAAGACAAGGAGAGGAAGAGCAATTTGTGTGGGATTTTCTATCTATGTTACCTTATATTCCTAGTTAGGGTTTAAAAGGGAGAAGGAGTCCTATGTAAAGTCTAAAGTACCCTCACTTGGGGCCCAAGGTTAAGGGTCTATTTAAGGGACCCTAGTCTCTTGTATGAAACTTGATTTTGATATATAAATAAACCTTGAGTTCTTCTATTGCTTTGAGTGTTACCCTGCTGTGTGTATAAAGGGGTGTGAGAGTTTTCTTCTTCCCGGTGCTGCAACCATCTTCCTGCCGCCAACCAACCTTCCAGAACCCTGGCTGCCCACTTCAAAAGACACCTTTTCTTTGCTGTTTTTGTTTATTTCTTTGTTCTCTTATGAGTTTTCTAACCCCTGATAGGTCATTTGCAGGTCCCCGAGTTCCTACGAATCCAACGACTCTAGCTAAGCCTCAATCGGACCACCAAGCAGAAAGCCGGGTATCCGCGGGTCTTTGGTTCGGTTTTCCAGGCCGCATCCATCGAGGAACGAGAGATCCCTTCACTGCGATCTTCACCGGGCACTTCAAATATTGTCAGGTACACCGCCTTTATCTCCAGTAATTATATTGTAGGAGAACTTGCCCTAACCGAGGCTTCTTAGCCCCGGCGATCCTTCTTTAATACTTTTCTAGGTTCTAATCTGCATCCTTGACTTCAAAATCTCATACATAATTCTATACAACTAATTTTGATCTAAAATTCAGAAATTAATCACCTAACCCCACATATAAAACATACAAAAATAATTGCATGCATATTAGTCCCGCATCATCTGGTATCAGAGCTTAGATTAGGGCTTGTTTTCTGCAATTTTTTAGTCTATATATGCTCTGTTAGTTTAGTTATTTCTCCCTGTTCTGAACTCTAAAAATTCTAAAATTTATTTTACTGAATTTACCATAATTAAAAGTATTTTCCAGAATCTTTTCATATTTTATTTAGATCTATAAATTTTCTTCAAGCCGAAATACAGCCTGCAAATTTTTGGCTCTGTTTTTTTCAGCAAGACAAATTTGGAAGTTTTAGGGTTTTGTTTAGCATCTTTTTGCATATCTTTTAATTTTAGTATATTTCTTGTATATTAGGCCATAATTTTCAAGTTTTCTTCTGTTTAAGAAAATACCAAAATATAAAACAAAAAAAAATTTACATATTCTCCAAAAATACCAAAAACATCTAAACCCTAATTTGCATCCTCATCTGCCTGCCATCATTACATAATCTACCTTTAAGGGCACTCTTGCTATGTCAGATGAGGGGAGGATTTGATCACCTCTCCTTAGCCCAAAACCACATCCCTTGCATTCGGTCCCAAGCCTAACTTAAAATCAATTAGACTTAATTTGCCCTAGTGGGCTAGGGACACCAACTGGTCGGGTCCGGGCTAAGTGTCAGATCATTGTGTCAAGCTAACCTGTATGTGCCTTGTGCTCAGTGTCTAGAATGGTGGTTCAGGGATTCAATCTCGAAGGGCTTGTGTGCTAGTCTGCCTACCTGGCCAATCTCTGATTGGTGTATAGGATTGGCAATCAGGGACCTAACACTCCTCTTACACCTGCCTGGCTGAGTACAGGGTTACTATAGGCTAGTTTGCCACCTTGATTGAGCATCTAGTTTTGGACTCTAGGTCTAGTCAGCTATAGTCAGTTTGATCGAGTCTTGCATGAGCATTAGATTAGGGGTCCCATCTCATCCACCATCTCCCTGAACCCATGGATAAGCAAGAAGCTAGGATTCAAGCCCTTATAGACCAAATGGCCTAGATATCTACCCAGTTAATTACCCAAATGACTCAGTTGACCCAGACCAATAGCCTCAACCCAACTCAACCTAGTGAAACCATAGAGCCCAACCCTATGAGAACCCACTACTCTGACCCATATAGGGAGTCCAATCCTAGGAGAACCCAATACTCTGACCCATATAAGGAGCCCAACCCTAGGAGAACCCCTTATCATGATCCCTACCATGAGGTTGAACCTAGGAGAGACCATCGCCATGATCCTTATTATTATACTGAACCTAGGAGGACCCCAAACCCTGATCCCTACTGTGAGGTTGAACCTATGAGAGCCCATCATCATGACCCATACTATGATACTAAATCTAGGAGGACCCCAAACCCTGATCCCTACCGAGAGGTTGAACCTAGGAGAGCCCATCGCCATGACCCATACTATGATACTGAACCTAGGAGGACCCCAAACCCTGATCCATACCTTGAGGTTGAACCTAGGAGAGCCCATCGTCATGACCCAATCCCTAAGATTAGTCCTAGAAGACCCAATCAGGATTTTGTAGACCAGGAAGATAGATCCTATTTACCCTCTTCCTATAAGCCTAGTATACCCATAACCTATAGATCTTATGACTCCAAATCCTCTGACTATAGAATCTACGAACCCATATCCCATGAGTCCAGTAGACCTAAGACCCATAGAGCCGAATCCAAATCCTATGACCCCATATCTTATAATCCCGTGACCCATAGATCTGCACCCTTGTCCTATGAGCCTAGGGAGCCCATAACCCCTAGGTATCAATTTAGTACTAGTCAGGTTTCCCTTAGTCAACTTGAACCCCATAGGATTAGTACCCCTAAATATGAGCCCAGTAGTGAGCCACTACCCCTTGGACAACCTGAACCTACTAGGATTAGTGTCCATAATCAGAAACTAGGACCTAGCCAATTTTTCCCTAGCCGACCTTCTCCAACCATTCCTAAGATTGACAAGGCTTATATTAACGCGGAAGTGTATGAAGCTAATGCAAGCCTAGTGGATGAGTATGAAGGAGAAGAGGAGACACCTTTAGTAGACCTAGAATTAGCTGACCTAGTAGATACCTAGGTAGAAACCAACCCAGAGCTAGTTGACCTTGACCACATCCAACCTAAAGCTATAGTGGAAGAACAATTAGAGGAAGAGAACTCTGATACTAGGATTTTACCTGAGGAAATACTAGAAAAGGATCTAATTGTAGAGCCTATTCCTAAATTCCATGAACAAGAAGACTTTATTGAGGATTTGGCTTACTTAACCCATTGCCCTCATGATGAATCCTTTCCTGCCATTCCTATTGAAGATCTCTTCCCAGAAATTGTTGACCCATCCTTCCATAGCATGGACCTTTTCTTGCCCATAGATATACCGCAACCCCGTAAGGTTAGCCTCATTAGTCTAAGATTAGTCCCTGACATGCCTTCTTTTATTCTACTTTATCCAACTAACCCGGAACCTTTTTCTTCACCCTACCAGACTAATTCTGAACCCACTTTCTACTTCCTACCCTTTCCTGAGTCTTCTCATGTATCTAGAACTATTAGGTTATATTTTGTTGGGGTTACTAGGTTGCAAGGATCCATAGAGCCCATCCCATTTGCTACCTACTTTTGGCAGACCCTCTGGCACGTATTAGGAGTTACTAGCAAATTTTCTCAAGCATGTCATCCATCAACCATGACTCATGCCCCCATGCCCAAGTGGTAGTTAAGACCTAATAAACCTCTTTAGTCGAGTCTGTTAGGTGTAGGTTTGAGTCCTTTGCATCATCTTGTTAGGAGTCTGCATGTGCCTAGCATGTTCACCACCCGCTCTAATCTTAAAACAACTAGCTAATTCCCGAAGAAGGGTCAAAGAATTTGATGTAGTGGATTCTGTCATGATTAGGCTTAGGCCTAAGCGGTTCCTACCTGGGATCGTTAAGAAGCTTCATGCTTGTGGAGCCTGACCTTTTAAAGTGTTAAAGAAGGTTGGATCAAATGCCTGTGTTAGACTTGCCTTCGGATATGGGCATTAGTTCTACCTTCAATATTACAGACCTGGTTGAGTACAGGGAACCGACAACGATACCCAGTGAGGCTTTTGGACCTATCCCTTCTGTTGAGAGCGATCCTTACCCAGAGTGTCCACCAATTAATTGGCCTGAGAGAGGAGGAGAGGAGAATGGATCGAGCGTATCCTGGACGATCAAGCCATTATGACCTGGGGCCGCGGTTATCAACGCTTCTTGGTCCGATGGCAAGGCCGGCCAGAGTCGGACGATTCATGGATTTCTTGAGAGGACTTGCAACACCTCAACCCAGACCTTCTTGAGAGATATGTGAGCCAGTCTGATCTTCACTCGACAGGGTCGAGTTCCTCCCACCATGAGAGAATTAGTGCAGACACCAAAGGCACCATAATAAGGCAGATGCTTCTCAACCCTCTATGGATCACTTAAATGACATTCGAGTCCATTGTAATAAAGTTTAGTCCAGCTGAGTTATTTTATTTGAGTCTTATAATTAGTTAGCTCATATTAAGCTAGTTCAGCTCAGTATTAGTTAGCTCATGTCGAGCTAATTTTATTTTTTGAGTCCTGTCCAAGCATATCGAAGACTCAAGACCACATCATACAAGTGAAGACCAAGTCCAACCTGATTGAAGACATGGAAGTTGAGCCCAAGTCCAACCCAGCTTGAAGACTTGAAGATCCTAGGAGGAGAAAATTAAAACAAGCACAAACCTGAAGCCCTGAACCAGCCGGAAGGAAATTGGGCCAGCCCAGGCCCGGGAAGGAATTAGGGCACCATATCTTATGGTGACCCTCCCCAAGTAAGGGTACTTTAGACTTTACATAGGACTCCTTCTCCCTTTCAAACCCTAACTAGGAATATAAGGTAACATAGGTAGAAAATCCCACACAAATTTCTCTTCCTCTCCTTGTCTTGGTCGGCCACTTATGGTCACCCCCTTGGCCGACCAAGACAAGGAGAGGGAGAGAAATTTGTGTGGGATTTTCTACCTATGTTACCTTATATTCCTAGTTAGGGTTTGAAAGGGAGAAGGAGTCCTATGTAAAGTCTAAAGTACCCTTACTTAGGGCCCAAGGTTAAGGGTCTATTTAAGGGACCCTAGTCTCTTGTATGAAACTTGATTTTGATATATGAAATAAATCTTGAGTTCTTCTATTGCTTTGAGTGTTACCCTGCTGTGTGCATAAAGGGGTGTGAGAGTTTTCTTCTTCCCGGTGCTGCAACCATCTTCCTGCCGCCAGCCAACCTTCCAAAACCCTGGCCGCCCACTTCAAAAGACACCTTTTCTTTGCTATTTTTCTTTATTTCTTTGTTCCCTTGTGAGTTTTCTAACCCCTGACAGGTCATTTGCAGGTCCCCGAGTTCCTACGAATCCAACGACTCTAGCCAAGCCTCAATCGGACCACCGAGCAGAAAGCCGGGTATCCACGGGTCTTTGGCTCGATTTTTCAGGCCGCATACATCGAGGAACGAGAGATCCCTTCATTGCGATCTTTATCGGGTGCTTCAGACATTGTCAGGTACATTCCCTCTACCTCCAGTAATTATATTGTAGGAGAACTTGCCCTAACCGAGGCTTCTCAGCCCCGGCGATCCTTCTTTAATACTTTTCTAGGTTCTAATATGCATGCTTGACTTCAAAATTTCATACATAATTCCCTACAACTAATTTTGATATGAAATTCAGAAATTAATCACCTAACCCCACATATAAAATATACAAAAATAATTGCATGCATATTAGTCTTGCATCAAAACTCATGGCTTACTATTAGGATTTGATATATAATTTGAGATGGTGCATTTTATGTTTTATAGTATGTTTGATAAGGTTACTTTGTTGAGTAAACTCAAGGGTGACATTATTCAATCATGACATATAAAATGAAGGGTCAGACTAAACTAAGATATTATAGTTTGCTGTACAAACACAAGGTTGTAAGTGTCTTAGAGACAAATGTTATGTTGAAAATTGTAAGGGATGAAATTGGAAATGGAATTTCCTATCCTTGAACTTATAAATGTTTGTTGTACAAATATAAGGCATTTATAAGAAATTGGGATCTCAACCCCACTAAAGAAACCGGATATTGGTTTCTCGTTTACCATAGTAGAGGGTTATGGTATTCATAAAAATAGTGGGAGACATAATTAGATTTAAAGTTCTTTTCTAATTATGGTTATCATCTTGAGTGGTCTGCTTATATATTGCTCGTTTGATTATAGTTTTAAATTACTGGCTTCTAATCTTTCACTGCGAGGCATATTAGATGCTAATAAACTGACCGACCAAACCATGTGGACTGATTGAGGAATCTGAGAATAGTACTTGCTTAGGAAAAAGTATCGTGCATCCTGAATTCTCTGGATCCAAATCCGATCAGGGATTATGCGACAGAGGAGGAAAAGGCCATTTATAAAATATGGCAAAATGATAGCCTGACTATCAAGTGCATCATGTTAGCCTCGATGAGAATGAGTTACAGAGGCAAAACGAAGATATGGAACCTCAATCTATACTGCTTAATCTCAAAGAGCTATATGGAGAGCATAGTAGGACTACTAGATATGAAATATTAAAGTAGTTATTCCAGGCATGTATGAGTGAGTGCTCATTCTTACAAGTCCATGTTCTCAAGATGATTGACTTAATCATCCGATTAGGTCAATTACGCTTTGTCATGGATGGGGAGCTCAATCAAGATTTGATCCGGCAATCACTCCCAGATTCCTTCTCTCAGTTTATCATGACTACCACATGAACAAACTGAACCTTTCATACCAGAGCTGCTTAATATGCTTAAGACAGCCAAAAGCCACTTCAAAGGTGATAAGGCTCATCATCTTCTTCTAGTTAATGAGAAGAAGAAAGGGATAATGAAGAAGGGTATAAAGCAAAAGATGAACCCGAAAAAATGCATCAAAAAGAGGAAGAAAGTAAAGAGGCCTTCAAATGATGGATCTTATTTCTTCTGCATTGGAAGAAGAACTACAAGATGTACCTTGCAAGTCTAAAGCAAGATGCTAGTGGAGCATCAAGAGGTTTGTTTATGATACAAACAAACTTATCTTGAGTTCTTCAACTTCTGATTCATGGATACTGGATACCGTATGTGAATCTCATATCTACAAGTTATTGCAAGGGTTACAAAGACCTAGAAGTTTGAAGAAAGGTGACTTCAAGCTTTATGGTGCGAGTAGAGAGGCCATTCATGCCGAAGCTATTGGAACCTATATGTTATTGTTGTCTTCAAATAAGATATTGGAACTAAAAGATTGTTATTACATTCTAAATGTTATTAGAAATATTATTTTTATACCTTTGTTATTAAAACAAGGTTATGAAATAAAAGTTGAGAGAAATGGTTGCTCCATTTTTTATTCTAATGACTATTTTGGAATGGGCAAACTCGTGAATCGTCTTTTAATTCTATCGCTCAATGATGAAGTATTGCTTGTGGAAAATAAAAAGAGAAAGAGAGATGATACTAATAAAACATTCCTTTGGCATTACCGATTAGGTCATATAATTGAGTCAAGGATTAACAAGTTATACAAAGATGATTTCTTTGGCCCTTGTGATTATAAATCATTAGGAACTCATGAATCTTGCCTTATGGGTAAAATGACCAAGTTTTCATTCACTGGACATGGAGAAAGGGCAACTAAGTTGTTAGTGTTTATACATTCAGATGTATGTGGACCTATGTCAACTCAGGCTAGAGGAGGATATTCTTATTTCATCACATTTATTAATGATTTATCTAAGTTTAGATATGTGTATCTCATGAAACATAAATCCAAAGTCTTTAATAAATTTAAAGAGTATCAAAATATGGTTGAGAAATAAACTAGAAAAAGTAATAAGATCCTTCGATTTGATTGACGAGGAGAATACTTATCTAGTGAATTTCTTAATCATCTTAAGAAAAATAATATTATCTCTGAATGGACTCCTCTATATACACCACAATTAAATGGTATAGCAGAAAGGAGGAATCATATCTTGTTTGACATGGTAAGGTCTATGATGTGCTTCATAGATCTTCAATATCTTTCTGGGGATATGCCCTAGAAACTGTTGCATATGTATTAAACAGGATCATCAAAATCAATACCTAGCACTCCATATGAATTATGGAATTGCAAGAAACCAAATCTTAAACATCTTAAGATTTGGGGTTGTCCAGCTTATGTTAAGAAGGAATTTGGATATAAGCTAAGTACTAGAACTAAGAAATGTAGATTTATTGGTTATTCTTAAATGGATAATGGATACCTATTTTATCATCCTACTGAACAAAAAGTTTTTATTAGTAGGCATGTCATTTTTTTAGAAAAAGAATTTATTCAAGATGAAAGTAATGAGAGAATAATCGAATTGAGTGAAGTTCAAAATGAACAAGCTCAAGTTCTTCAACCAGAAGTACCAGTTGATCAGGTACAACTACGTCACACACCTTCTCTCCATAAGTTAGAGAGAGTACGAAGTGCACCTCTAAGATATGATTTTATGATTGCAAACAATAATGAAACAATCATCATTGAACATGATGATCTATTGACCTATATGGAAGCAGTCATGAGTAAGGACTCTGATAAATGGCTCAGTGCCATGAAATCCAAATTGACTCTATGTATGACAACCAGGTTTGGACCTTGGTTGACCCACCTGAAAGAGTTGTCCCAATAAGGTGCAAATGGATCTTTAAGAGGAAGATTGTTTGGAGTAGATGGGCAAAAAGAAACCCAAGGTTAGGTTGGTTGCAAAAGGTTTCAAACAAAAGCATGGTATTGACTATGATAAAATTTTTTTGTCAGTTGCCATGCTCAAGTCCATTAGAATTATGCTTGCCATTACTACATACTATGATTATGAGATCTGGAAGATGGATGTTAAGACAACATTCCTCAATGTGAATCTTAAGGAAGAAGTCTATATGTCACAGCCAGAGAGTTTTGCCTCAAGTGGGAGACCAAACCAAGTATGCAAGCCTAGGAAATCCATTTATGGATAAAGCAAGCATCAAGGAGTTGGAACATTCATTTCGATGAAACTATTAAGGAATTTGGTTTCATCAAGAATACGAATGAGCCATGTGTGTATAAGAAAATAAGTGGGAGTGCCATTGTCTTCTTGGTCTTGTATGTTGATGACATACTTATCATTAGAAATGATATTCCAATGATGCAGTTAGTTAAAACATGGCTATCAAATAGTTTTCTATGAAGGATTTGGAAGAAGCATCCTATATTCTAGGAATAAGAATCAATAGAGATATCTAAAAGGATGCTTGGATTATCCCAATCCAGGTACATAGACTTGATATTGAAGAGATTCAATATGGAGGGAAGTAAGAAGGGTTACTTGCCCATGAGTCAAGGCATATACCTATCTAAAAGGATGTCACCTAAGACTCCAGAAAGAAAAGATAGGATGAATAAGATCCCTTATACTTCGATAGTAGGATCAATAATGTATGCAATGCTATGTACCAGGCCTAATGTTGCTTATGCCTTAGGCATAGTAAGCAAGTTCTAGGCTGATCCAAGGGGGATCATTGGAAAACTATGAAAAATATACTTAAGTACTTGAGAAGGACTAAATATGTTTTTCTAATATATATCTTTACTCTGAATGGAGGAGTAGTGAGTTAGAAGAGTACCAAGCAGCTAATTGTAGCTGACTCAGTCACTAAGGCAAAGTACATAGCTGCTAGTGAAGCTACTAAGAAAGCTGTCTGGATGAAGAAGCTCATCACAGAATTAGACGAGGTTCTGCTATACAACAACCGTGCCACTTTATTGTAATAATCTGGAACTGTTGCACAAGCAAAGTAACCAAGGTCTCACTATAAGTCTAAGCATAACCTGAGATGCTTCCACCTCGTTCAGAAATCATTGAAAGAAATGATACGGTGGTCGAACGAGTAGATACAAAGAACAATATAGCAGACCCATTTACTAAAGCACTACTATAGCAGCAGTTAAATCGCCAATTAGATTGTATGGATATTAAATACAAGGATGATTGGCTTTAATGCAAGTGGGAGATTGAAAGAATTATGTCCTAAAAGCCAATCTTTGTATTAGTATTTCTATAATCTTCTAACTCATGTATGATATTTGGTAAGGACACCAGAGCTAGGAAAAAATATCATAACCCTCCAAGCTCATTGTGGATCATCAATGAATAGCCAAGTATTTTAATTTCAGCTTGAGTCCTGTAAATAACATTAGTTTGCTTTGTTTTGTGAATTGGTCAACTTGAATCTTGTAATTAGTACTTGAATAAGTCAAGGGATTTCATAAGTAGCCAAGATCCAAGTCATCATCACCTTGGTGGATCAATTCTATGACAAAAGAAGGTTGTCCAAAATTTTTACCAGACATCCGGATATTGGAACATCCAAACATCGGGACATCCAGACATCCAGACATCGAGACATTTGGACATCCAAATATCAAGATAATGAGACATTGGGATATCAAGACATTGGGACAATTTTAAGTTCATCTTTATCCAAAAGGTGCCATCCAAATTTCTTGTGTCGGATCGACGTCTCTAACCATTCTTACAAAAGGAATGTCCCTATTATAAGAGGCAGGTTAATCTCTCTTAAACTAGCACAGAACCATGGGCACCCGAGCCGACCCCCCGCGCGAGCACCGCAACACCAAACCCAGGGTACTGGCCCACGGCTGACTCGCTGAAGCTAACACACTAGGTACCCATCAAGAGGAGCTGACTGGACCAGACCCACCTAACTGATGGCCACGTTGCGTGGTCCCAGACCTCTACGAGGTGTGAGCTGGCACCAGGCCAACAATCCCCCCCCCAGCGAAATGCCCATGTTTTTCCCCCTACGGAGACTCGAACTCGAGACCAAGGCTCTGATACCAATTGTCGGATCGACGCCCCTAACCATTGTTACAAAATGAACGTCCCTATTATAAGAGGCAGGTTAATCTCTCTTAAACTAGCACAGCAACCATGGGCGCCCGAGCCGACCCTATTAAGAAAAGTAAAGCAGAAGGATTCTACTTCTCTTTTAGTGCCCCATCATCCTCAAATTGTTGCCCACTCCAAGATGGACGCCCACTCAAGGAATCTTTCAAATTTAAAGGAGTCCATTCAACATTCAAAGATGTTTTATTTAAATGCAATGAGTTATCATTTATCCACTTCAAATTCAAAGAGATCCGCTTCACATTCAAAGAGTTAAGATGAAATCTACTCATGCCAAAGTGGGATGATGCCAAGAAAGGTGTTTTCGCGCACTTCTCAAATGATTTGTCGCATATTTTAGAGGGCTTCATTTCTTCTTGTCGCACATTTTTTTCTTGGATGCCTAGAGTTGAAGAAGTCCATATGGAGAAGGAACCTATCCCATTCAAATTTCAAGGAGTTTCCATTCAGGTCAAGAAGGAGTGTAGAGTCCAATGTAATCTCTTATTATTCAAAAGAATTCTATGTTATCATGCTACTTGTATGGAGGGTCTATAAATACTACTCCATTCTACCACCTTGTATCCAACTTATGATTGATTAATAAACTCTACCAGTTTCCTTCCTTCAATTGCTGGGTAAGCATTGAGAGTGCAATTGCTAGTTAAGCAATTAAGTGTGTGAGTGCTCTGCTGGTTAAGCATTGCACTAGTATGTGTGGAGTACCAAAGTTTGAGTTATTTCCTAAGTCCAAGATCCTGAAGCTAGGCACCACCATCTTCAGCATCCAGTCCAGATCCAAAGCCCATCCGACCAACCTTCTTTCCCTCTCTCATTTCAGATTTCCACTCTATTTCCATCAATCTAATCACAGTTCTTTTGCAGGATCCCTAGTGTTCTCGATCAGAAGAGGAGGTTTCCCTTGCTATCCAACCATCAACGGGAAGATCTGCTCTGAAGGACTAAAGTTTGCAATCCTACTGCGAGATCGCGAGAATTGATTCCAGATCTATTGAAATGGATGAGGGAAAAGCGTTATTGGTAAGTAACCATCCAAATCTCATTAGATCTGGTTAATTGAAGTCAGGACGACTTTGAATTGATGGTTTTTCAATCATCAGATCCAGGGTTCTTTATGTGATTGCATACAGATTATATTGCGGGTAGTTAGTAGAGACTCAGTCTAATTTTTGTTAAATTAATTTGATAGTTTATTTGAGTTGCTGCCATTACTCATAAACAAAAATTAAATTGTAACTATTAGAATTAGTCTTTGCATCCATCCTGCATCAATATTACTTATTAATAAAGGTAATTATTGATTCATCATACTGTTGTATCTTATTAAGATTATGATGAATCACATAGATTAGGATAATGGTTTTAGGGTTACAGGGATAACAGTAAGACCTAAAACCTATAAACCCTAATTTAGAATATTCCTAGTTGTAGGATCATCGATTCAGAGATCGATGAATCCGGACAGACTAGCACATCCTATGTAAGCTTGATAGAGAAGGTGGTTCATCTCATGACCACTTGTGTAGTGACACTAATACCAGGATGTAGGTGCTCATTAGGTTATGAGTTCACTAAATTGATCCGATAGGAGAATATCTAATGGAAGTCCTACTTACTTGTCAAAAAGAATATTCTCTTAGTGAGAGTTGTACATGTGATCCATAGACCTGAGACTACCATAGTATCTTGTGCATTCTCATGTCCCGAATCCAATACTTGGATCGGCTACACGACCAGCCGCATAATCCTAGGTATCACCCTAGAGATCATGCCAGGTCTATCTTCAATTCAATATCCAAGCAATCAGGGATTAACACCTATACCCTATCTTCTCATTGACTGATCCCAAAGCCGATTAATTTTCCGGATCTGCAACAAAAATATAAGAAAATAGGGGATGAGCTATATAAGCTCAGTAAGTTATCAACACCTCTAGTATATATTCACAAATATGCCATTAACAAATAGCAAGTACAAACACATCATACAACTAGATGTCCATCAATATAATAATATAACTAGAAATACCATGCAAATGCATACACTTAAATGCAATCGACACAGACACGACACGATATGGATGGCCAACCATTTACTTAACTCTCCTAGTCTCTCTGACTATGATCACGATCAGCCCGTAGCTCATCCCGAAAGAGACTAGATCCTGTATCACATACCGCTCAACGGTCATGTACCAGCGATAGCCTCGCTGGAGGCCCAAAAAGAAACTAGCTTTGAGTATCACATGAGAAACATGCATCCTCGGCATGTGCCAGTGATCGCAACAAAGAAAAGGCAACTAGCTCTGACTACACATACCATACATCAGTCATGTGCCAGTGATCGCCCCACTGGAGGCCCGGAAGGAGACTAGGTCCTCGTGTGTCATAGTAGGACTAGAGAGCGACAACACCAACATGCATGACAATGAATGCAACCCGATGTAGATTAAACCATACCACACATATTTGCAACAATCATAATATATTTAGCATGTAATACTAGAGGTCAAGATAACTGACCAAAAAGCATCCACCAACAATGAACAATTCAAACACTAGACCTGATCTTCCAAGGACAATGACGATCCTGACTAATAATTTAAACATATAATTAATTTTTATTTAATAAAACTAAAAGAAAATTATTTTATCATTGGGCACCCTCGTCAATCTATTTCTAACCCTTTCTCCCTTTCATTTCTCTCTTCTCCTTCTCTCTCCTCATATTTTTTTATTTTTATTTTTTTCCTTTTCTTTTCTTTTTCATTTTTTCTTTCTTTTTTTTTCTCATGGAATGGAGGCTTTCTTCTTCTCCCGAACTCTCCTCCCCTGCTCCTTGATTCGACTGAACCACCCTCCCCATGGCAGCCGGTGGCGGTAATGGGAACGGTCACCGAGAAAAGGCCTGCCAGATCGGGGGTGGACGACGGTGGCGTGGCCACCAGCGAGGCACGGTCCAAACAATCCAAATCGAGAAAAACATGATTAAATCCTCTAATAAATTTAAACAAGGAAAAAGAACAGACCGGTGATTGAAGGGCTCTCCGCCGCTCACCGAAGAGAAGAACGACGACATGGGAGGAAGCTTGAAGGGCTTGATGACGGCGGTGAGGGGGGGCTTAAAGAGAACTCTTGAGTGAGCTCTTCTTACTGTTTGGGAAAGAAAGACTCCGTTGATCAGAGTCCCAACCCTTTCCAAACTCATCGCCAGTCTTGCCCCTGCCCTTCACCACGATCCAGCGACCTTTATTGCAAGGTTTTTGGATGGATAAGAAGAGAAGATGAGTCCCCTATTTTTCGTTTCTCAGCCCTCTCTTTTTTTTCTTTTTGGTTTCTTGAACTGAAGTCGGCAGCCTCTACCGGCTTTAGCCCAGGCAGCCCAAATCCAGGCCTGTTACAATGCTAGGCTTCACATTCTCCCCTCCTACAAAAAAATTTGGCCTCGAATTTTAAAAAAAAAATCTAGGTCTTCCAAAACTCAAATATACATGATCCAATACTCACAAATACCATTCTATCCAAATTCAGTAATCCTAATAAGAGCCTCACATTCATCCATCATAATATACTTTAAATTTATCCTAATATCTTTAGTCCACCACACTTCTGCTGCGCACTCTGATACAAATTTTCAAATCCTCTAACTCCATTAGATGAATTTCAGACAAGGATATCCCTCATAAACTAAACCTATATAAGTCTTTCAATATCCATCTCTTTGCTAAATAAAACATCAATAGCAAGATATTCTAAATTTTCTCACAAATCTTAAACTTGACTTGGAGTTTAACATATCCAATAATCTCCAACATATATATATGATCAAATAATCTGATACAAAACTGCTAATATAAGTCACCAAGATATGCATGCTATGTCCATATAATATCATTTAACTCGCTAATTTACAAATCTATACATTATTCCAGATATATTTTTCATTACATATTTTCAATAATCATCCCTATATAGATTCATCGAAAGATTCTCCTTCTTAATCTTATTAAACTCTTTCATAACTTACATCATAAACATCTTGCAACAGTCCCCAAATTTATAATTTAGAAATTAACAAAACTTACAAGCTATCATCATTTTCATCCATATCATTTAATTAATAATTGAATATACATATTCAGCATACCATAATATATTATACCTCCAATCCACTACTTCTAAAGCTTGATCAAATCCATTTATCAGAGATGAAGATATATCTTATTTAGCTCTTCAGTATCTATACTAAATCATTCAGCCTTTTATACTCATCCAAGATCAATCTTATGACAAAAATCATGTTCTTCTTTTATGCTACTCATTTGTTAGATCTTATGCACAATACCAGAGATCCAAACTTCGAATCCATTTGTATAACTTTTATCATATCCCAATTGATCATAGCACTAAGTTCAAATATCTCTTAAATTATAATCCACAGTGATCACAATCTAAATTTTTAATATCACTCGATCATATCCTAACTACTTATGTCGGTCTCAAATGATCATAACCCAATCTTCAATATCATTCAGTCATGCCTTAATAACCATCTTATTAATTTCTAATCACCTATATCGCAATATTTAATTATATCAAAACTAGATTCTCAAAGTAAATCAAATCCATGACATAACTCAAAATATATCTCTATATATCCATTGTCTAGTCTCGATGACAATCTTCCAAAAAAAAAAATTAAGCTAGGAGAGTTTAAATCCAACATTTTATTCAAGCAAGCCTCCTATACTTCGCAAAATCCTTGAATCTATAACATACACATATCAAAGAAAATTAAATAATTTTTCAGTATCGATAATTATTTCAGAATATTCAATTAAAACCTTAATTTTATCCCACTCTCACTAACTAGGTCATCTTGATCTTAAACCTTTGCTCTGATACCACTCCGTCACATCCCGAATCCAATACCTGGATCGATTACACGACCGGCCGCACAACCCTAGGTATCATCCTAGAGATCATGCCAGGCCTATCTTCAACTCAATATCCAAGCAATCAGGGATTAACACCTATACCCTAGCTCCTCATTGACTGATCCCGAAGCCCGATTAATTTTTTGAATCTGCAAAAAAAATATAGGAAAAACATGAGATGAGCTATACAGGCTTAGTAAGTTATCAATACCTCCAGTATATATACAAATATGCCATTAATAAATAGCAAGTACAAACACATCATACAACTAGATGTCCATCAATATAATAATATAACTAGCAACACATGCAAATGCGTACACTTAAATGCAACGGACACAGACATGACACGGCTATAGATGGCCAACCATTTACTTAACTCTCCTAGTCCCTTTGACTATGGCCATGATCAGCCCGTAGCTTATCTCGAAAGAGACTAGATCCTATGTCACATACCGCTCAACAGTCATGTGCCAGCGATAGCCCCGCTGGAGGTCCAAAAGAAAACTAGCTTTGAGTATCACACGAGAAACATACATCCTCGGCATGTGCCAGCCATCGCAACAAAGAAAAGGCAACTAGCTCCTGACTACACATATCGTACATTGGTCATGTACCGGTGATCACCCCACTGGAGGCCCGAAATGAGACTAGGTCCTCGTGTGATCATAGTCGGACTAGAGAACAACAACACCAACACGCATGACAATGAATGCAACCCGATACAGATTAAACCATACCACATATATTTGCAACAATCATAACATATTTAGCATGTAATATTAGAGGTCAAGATAACTTACCGAAAAGCATCCACCAACAATGCACAATTCAAACACTAGACCTGATCTTCCAATGACAATGACGATCCTGACCAATAATTTAAACATATAATTAATTTTTATTTAATAAAACTAAAAAAAAATTATGTTATCATTGGGCACTCTCGTCAATCCCATTCTAACCCTTTCTTCCTTTCATTTCTCTCTCCTCCTTCTCTCTCCTCATATTTTTTTATTTTTATTTTTTTTCTTTTCTTTTCTTTTTCTTTTTTCCTTTCATTTTATTTCCTCATGGAACAGAGGCTTTCTTCTTCTCCCGAACTCTCCTCCCCTGCTCCTCCTTGATTCGACCGAACCACCCTACCCACGGTAGCCGACGGTGGCCATGGGAACGGTCACCGAGAAGAGGCCCATCGGACCGAGGGTGGACGGCGGCGGCGCAGCCACCGGCGAGGCACGGTCCAGACAATCCAAATCGAGAAAAACATGATTAAATCCTCCTCTAAACAAATTTAAACAAGGAAAAAGGACTCATCGGCAATTGAAGGGCTCTCCGCCGCTCACCGGAGAGAAGAACGATGACGTGGGAGGAAGCTTGAAGGGCTTGATGATGGTGGTGAGGGGGGGTTTAAAGAGAACTCCCGAGTGATTTTTTCTTTCCATTTGGGAAAGAAAGACTCCGTCGATCAGAGTCCCAACCCTTCCCAAACTCATCGCCAGCCTTGCCCCTGCCCTTCACGATGATCCAGCAACCTTTCTAACGTGGTTTTCGGATGGATAAGAGGAGAAGACGAGTCCCCTATTTTTCATCGCTCAGCCCTCTCTTTTTTTTGGTTTCCTGAACTGAAGCCGGTAGCCTTTGCCGGCTTCAGCCTAGGCGGCCCAAATCTAGGCCCGTTACAATGCTGAGCTTCACATGCACATGAACCCATATTTTGGTGCATACTCTTTCATGGCAAGTAAGTCATGTACGGGTGCTTCTGGATATGATGGATTGTGTATGAAGGTAATGAGTAAATCAACAAGGAATTGATCACTCCTAGTAAGAGGAGGACTTATCCTATGTAATCTCTTCGATTGTTGACTCAGAAAGTTTTTGATCAAACTAGGATGAGATTAGATAAGGTTTCTAATCTTTTATCAATCGAGTCTTCATTATTGAATAGAAACTTGAAAGGATTAAGTGTTAGGGTTTGACATTTATCCATATCCATCACTTATTCGGGATAAAAAAAGATCGAAGGATTGAATTACATGGTAACTTTTCACTAGAGGATATTTTGATAATTTCTACTAAATTCTTCATCTTCCGGGTAAGCATGATATGTTGCTAGACATCAATCATGTCTTTCAGGTTTTCATGAATCAAATTGGATGGATTCATGAGTCAATTTAAAAATTGGTTCCAATTGGCAACTTGGGTTACCTCGATTTGACTTAATTGGGTCAATCAATTTTAATTGGATTGAAATAGCTTGGACCTGGACCTATTGCTGGCTAGATATGGAATCCAAAGGGTCACGTACATTAGAAAATTGGCCAAGGAAGTCAAGTGGATTTTAATTATGATCATGGGATCCTAATTGGCTAGCTAATTAACATACTAGCATATGTTGGCTAGCCCAACTCCTAACCCAATTGGATTGGATTAATTATTTTGCTATTTGGGCTAACCAATTTAATTAGAACTTAAATTGGGCTGAGTCCTAATTATGGCAGCTTTAATCAGTATTTATCTAGAATTATTTGGAGCTTTATCTTTGATTTATGATAGAGTACAAGTAGGAAAGTACTCTTAGCATCATATTGGCGTGCACTTAGAATAAGGTGCACAGAAGTACCAAGAGTCCTACTGCCACTTGATCAAGAATAAGGTGCACAAAGTACCAAGAGTCCTACTGCCACTTGATCAAAATACCAGATAAACTCAAGGACCCTCTCCATTATCTCTACACCCAATTGGATGGGTGTTCACCGGTCAAAAGAAGAAAAAATTGGCATGGAATTGTGGCACGCACAATAAAGGGATGCATCCCTTCATTTTAGCATAGATTTAAAATCTAGAAGTCCTTCTATTTGAAGTCTTTTAGTTTCTTTTATACACCCTATTGCCGCCCGACTTCCATGGCCTGTAGCTAGAGATGACCTCGGATTCCGCCCTCATCACTCGGGAACCTGCTCACGCTCCCGTACCTGCAAAATAGAGGAGACCCGGGCCTGGGATCCCGGTGGGGGCACTTCGATGCTCAAGTCAATGGTGATCCAGGAAAATAGATCGTCCTGGTCAAGCCCTATGGATGGACTCCACTTTAGGAGGAGAAGATTATGTGCTTAGAGAGTGTGAATGGGTTAAGAGTAGAGCAGGGATAGTGGTAGCAGAGGAGTGTTTGAGCTGGATGGTTGTGTCCATCGAGACCCTTTCGGTGAGTCTCCGGTAGCCTAGAGCACTTGGCCTCTCAGTCGCTCTCCTGTATGCCGCCCCCTTCACCCGTTTGTTTGTTACTTACCTCTTTCTTGGAACCTTGGAGAACTCTTTTAAGCCAAGATGGTTGCACGCCACCTATCTCGGGATCTTCCCCTTCTTTGCAGGTGCTGGAAGGTCAACGTGTGGCAGCGATCCATGCCGTGTGTGAGGTGCCTTTCGCCATTCGTGATAGGGACTACACCGTGCGCTCTAGCCCTCCCTCTAGTCACTCCACTTCGAAAAACCTGGCAGAGCCTTGATCGGGAGCAGTCGTCCCCTGGATTTGAATCTCCCAAGATGATTTTCTCTTTTGGGTGGTACAGACGGTCGGTCGGGAGCACGATGCCTCGATCGGGGGATCCCTTTCTTTTTGGTGTAAATGGTAGTAGGGATAATTATTACATCCCGGCGGGTGCCCCTCCGTGGTCCTTGGGTGGCTCACCATTGCTCAAGGCGGCGATGTCGCCCAGCTGCTGGTCTCCTCGTTCGAAGTGGGGTCAATTCAGGGAGGAGGAGCTCGACTTCGGCCGGGGTGGACTCGACCTCGAGGGAGCCACCAAGCAAAGGAGTCTGAAGATGGTAGGAGCTCGGCTTCAGCCAGGGCATCTCAATCTCGAGGGAGCCACCTGGCGAAGGAGTTCGAAGAGAGCAAGAGCTCGACTTCGACCAGGGTGTCTCAACCTCGAGGGAGCCACCTGGCGAAGGAGTCCGAAGAGAGTAGGAGCTCGACTTCAGTGAGGGCATCTCGACCTCGAGGGAGCCACCTGGCTAAGGAGTCTGAAAAGAGTAGGAGCTCGACTTTGGCTAGGGCATCTCGACCTCGAGGGAGCCACCTGGTGAAGGAGTCCGAAGAGAGCAGAAGCTCGACTTCAGCCAAGGCATCTCAACCTTGAGGGAGCCACCTAGAGAAGGAGCCCGAAGAGAGCAGGAGCTCGACTTCGACCAGAGAGTTTCGACCTCGAGGGAGCCACCTAGCAAAGGAGCCCGAAGAAGGATATCCAACATGGCAGATTCTTCCAACATGGCATTTGATTGGGTCTGACATGGGCTCCATGTCAACGATTCCACCAAAAACACCCTTTGGAGTCCCATGCCTCTTAGCTAGATTTTGACTGGTTATTTGCCCCATGGCAAGTAGAGAATTTGCTAAAAGAATGAAGAGATACTTATATGTCTCTTGGTGCATGAAATGACATATCATGATAAGCCTTTTCATCCAAAAGACTCCTTCTGCTTGAAGGGTCTTATCAAGGGATAAGGAAAAGACTTATCAGGTGCCCCATCTCTCATTATAAATAGGCATCGATAATCTGATGCCAATAGATTCAATTATAATCCGAAAGATGTCACTATCTATTTTCTCTTCCTTATCCTTTTAAGACAAGGCTTGTCCTTTTAAGACAATACTTGTCCTTTTAAGATAAGAGCCTAGGAAGAGATGTAGGAGAGATAATTGGATTCTGAGAAAGGATTCAGAGAGGTCTCTGAGTGCCTTATAGAAAATTAGGGGTTCCAGCAAAGGAAAAGGAAGAAAGGTTACCGGGAAGAGTCCTAGTCAAATAAGCAAGCTTGGTGGGAGTGCTTCCTTGGTCTGGTTCATGTCTGGATTATCTTTAGAGGTCATACACTTATGTACCTTGTGAGAATTAAGGAGTATAGCGCTCCAGGTATTCCTCTATAATCCTAAAGTTATGATTTATTAGTTGTTATGGTCAAGTCGTCCTAAGGTTTAGGGTTCCAGCTGATTAGGTTTTCAATAATGAAAATTTTGAAACTCATCCTTCCGCTGCACCTGCTAGGAACCCAACATAGGATTGATCTCACCAAAATCATAAAAAATCCCTTCTCCTTTTTTTCTTTTTTAACTTTTTTGGATTTGCAAAAAAAATTAGTACACCAAATTTATAAGAAATCAAAGAGATAAAAAATGTTAGCATTCATGCCTTCCTCGGCAACGGTGCCAAAAACTTGATAGACCGTGATGTTATCATTAAGATACCATGGCTATCAGTTTAATTAATCAACTTCTAATAAATCAAAATAAGTAGATAGTAGCAAATCAGGTCGAATCCATGGAGAAGGCAGTGTTTAGGATAATTTGAAATCTTTGATTTTTATATGATAAAGAAAAATAGTTCGAAGTCAGGAATACAAAAAAATTAAAAGCATGAAAGAAAATCAAAACTAGAGTATGATCGATCTGCTAATTAGATCTTAGCATCTACTTGTAATAAAATTGAAAACAGGAATTTAAAGTGTATAAGAATAAAGATTGCAATAATTAAAAGAAAAATTTAATTACAAAAAATTAAAAAAATAATTAAATAAACTATGAAAAATAATGATAAAGAATCTGAAGTTGATTGGCATAGCCTCGTCGGAAAGTTGGTTGATGTCATGTCACCTCCTTCCATCGTAATTCGTGGAGTGAACTAGGCTTCCTCTTCTTCTTACTCTTTGGATCTTGATCTGGAGATTGGTGTAGGCGAAAAAATGGTATAGACAACAGAGCTTTTTCTCTAAGAAACCTTACTTTTAGAGACTAATCGGTAGTCTAAAGCTGAGCCTTCTATCCTATACAATACCCCTCTCTTCAAGATAATTTCTTCTTAGCAAGGGGTCTTTTAAATAGATCTTGTCTAGGGTTTCCTCCTGGTTAAATTTGGACTCAATCGGGCTCCTGATCGACTGAATATCGCAGGGAGAAGTCAGGGTTGTCCATTGTACATTATGATGGATGGTCTATGTTCCTTCTTCTCTGGTAGCAGAGTCCGATCTGGACTCTTGAATCCTCGATCCTTGGGTCTCCCACTAGGACCTTCTTCTCCTGATCGATGCAGCGACGAGAGGCGACAATAGAAGGCGGTGATGGGTGGCTATGGGCGGCGGACGATAGTGGATGGCGGAAGGAGATGACTGATAAACGGTGAAGATATGATGACCAATGCTGGTAGATTCGTGAAGGTGGCCGGCGATGGTGGATCGAGCTGAGGAGGAGACCGGGATGGTTGGTTGGGGTGGTGGTGGTGATGGGCATCTTCTTCGGCTAATGAGGAAGGAGGGAGAAAGATGAAGAAGATGGTGGCTGACATGAAAAGGGGTCTTCCAGGGCCTTTTTCCAGTCATGGCGGCCTTCTCGGCATCTCCTCCGGCAATGGATGGAGACTAGACAATGTCTCCGGCGGTCGACAGGGTGAAATGGCGGCTGTGGCTCATGGATAATAGTTATGGATTGACTGTAATGGCTACCAGTGGATCGAGTGAGGGCTTGTGAATTGAGCAGTCAGTTCATGGTGGACCGATTGCTTCAATATTCATGTGAATTTCATAATCCATTTCAAATTTTAATTCCCAACTCATGTACCGACTGCTTCAATATTCATGCAAATTCTTTAATCCATTTCAATTTTCAATTTTCGACTCATTTGAACTCCAATTTGAGTACCGTCTATGCTGTTGGACTCCAAAAATCAATCTCTTTCCATTTATAAACTCTTTTTTATAAAAATCTAATAAAAATATTATTTTTTAATAAATATTTATTAATTAATATTTATTTTAATGATTAAATTAGGATAATTGATAGACTTATCACAATACCTACATTGTTTTGTCATCACAAGGTGGATAATTATTAAACCCATCATGCGGAGTCGAGGAGAGGTTGTGGGTTGCCTCAATTCACTAGTCTAGTTCCTAAGCTTGCTTGACTTCGGGATCCTAGATGACAAAGGCCTTAGATCATTGAGGGGATCATTGGCCCAGGGTTCACGGTGTTGGATAAGGGTCCTGTGATGGCTGCAATGGTAGTTGTGCTATTTGTAGTGTTGGATAAGGGCATAGTGTCATGGGAGTCAGTGTGGAATCTGATTGCACTGTAGGTCGAGAGGCCGCAAGTGGTAACATCAAAGGAGGTTGTACCATAGGGAGTGGTGCAGGGGTGGCTTGAATCGTCTGAATGGCCACCATCAAGTTCTTAACTTGCAGAAAGAGTAGGTTGAACTACTTTATACTAATCATCACTATCTGTGGAGATGGAGAGGCCCCTACTAGTATCAACAAGGGCTACATGTTAGCCTAGCTCTTTGCCAACCAAGAGGTGATGGTGTTAGTGTGATGGGATGCATATTTCTTAGATGACATTATTAACATGCCTTCAGACCATGCTTCTCAAAGTTATATTAAACCCTTCATCTCTTTTATTAGTGCTAAAATCTATCAAGGCACCAGAGATGCTGGAGCTAGTGGTACAGATGGGTCTCTGAAAGGTAAAATTTACAAAAAAAGTTCCAGCTAAAAGGTATTTTGGTGTGAGCCCTTCAATGCTCAAGTCAGTTTTCTGGCATGATAACAGTGTGAAAATCATAGTGGAGGAATTTTGCATACCTTGAAAATTTTCAAGGGATCTCATTTTATAGGTGAAGGGCAAGGGCATTTTCGAAATGGTGATAATCTTAGTAGATTTAGTGAGAAGTGACTGAACTTATCAACAGGCTCTTTAAAAAATATTATTTGTAGGGAATGTCCATTTCATTTTACTTGAAATCTTGTCCTTTACATGGAATTTGCCTTGTTTCTTTAATGGCAAAGTGGACTACTGCTTGGATCTAGGCACACTTCTTTATTTGCGAAGATGTGACAGTGATTAGGGATTATGATATGTGATATGACTTTTTGGCCATATAATCAAAGGCATGAAAATGAGCATCAGTTGTATGGCTTTTAGTGGATCTGAGTGGATATATCATCTAAGAACTTATTTGCCATCAGATTTATTGATCAAGGATCTATCCGAGCACTTCTGTTGAATCCAAGGAATGATCGGCTAGAGGATGCTCGATCGGATAGCCTCAATTGAAGGTGGGATATGCCAATAGCCTTTGGACTATCTGACCAATGGGAGGCTGGTCGTTGTCGAGTTTGGGTTGAACAAAGGTAGTCAACTAGCAGTACTTGGCTTGGTCTGACCAATCAAGATGTCATTTTTCTCAATGAGATAGTGGACAGACAAGGGGGCCGCTCATGCATTAAGCACATGGTCGAGCCATATCCAGGTATATTGGAGTGAAGGAATTACTAGCTAATCAAGGGTCGGATCTGATGAGTGGTCGGCAAGTGCATGTTGATAGCTTTCGGGGTCTAGTGATAGAGTACCAATAACTACCGAGGCCTGCTTAGACAAAGGTATTCGATAGTTTAGTGCATGACTGGACCCAATTAGCTAGGAAAGGCACTAACTTTTCTGATGAGGGGTCGGCCGAGTGGTCGGACTGATCAGGTACTGATTATGTTCGCTTGCTCAATAACATTGAGATCAAGGGAAAGTCTTCTTCCACGGAAACCTCTATTTGATGAATGGTTGGAAGGTATGTGATTGGACTGCCTGACCAAGCTTACTAGTTTAGGCTTCATATTTTTGGCAATGAGTGGTCGGCGGTCATGTAGTGTTGTCGATCGATTGGGCCCGTTAACTTTGAATTCATATCCCTAAGCTCAAGCAGAATTTTCTCCAATACATACTATATCGATATTAATAAAAAATATTATATATGTATAATATTAAAATAATATTAATGTATTACAAATATTATCTTATATTATTATAATATTAGAATAATATTATTGAAATGGAAATGAAAATTATGTCTCGAATGTGCCAATGATAGGCATGTCCAGCGCCATCGACCCATCAGCCGGCTGATCTGAGATGCCTTTGCAACCAATCTTCACAAGCATTCAAGCAACCTTGACTTTGACTCACAGGATTAAGATATTGCGATCTCCGCAAATAGCCTTTTGCAAGCAGATAAGGCTGGTAGTAGTTAGCATATCCTATTAGTATGAAAAAAATAATAAACGTATCATCCCAATAAGAAATGCATAATAGCCTAATACTCCTTTTCCTTTACTGCATCTCAACCTTTACCCATAAATAGAGGTTCAAAGGAGATTTCAAGATATAAAATCTCTTCCCTATGCTTACTCATTTCTTTCTATTCTCTAATTTCTAACTAGAACATCAAAGGATCATCATCGAAGCCACCTCCTGGTAGGAACTTATTTTGTCGTTTCCATAGCCGCTACTTAGCGATCACCACCCTCATCTAGCCATTCTGACCAAAGTCAAATATTTGTAACAAAAATTACTATTTAATATTTTATCTTAACCATTCATTAATATTTTGTAAAATTTTAATCATAGAGCTTAAAAAAATATTTTAAAAAGAAAAAAGTGTCATCACTTTTATCTCATGGAAAATACCAAAATCCACTTCTCTTATAGATTTTCACTTTGCATGAAATATAAAAGTATCTTTCTATATAGGAAGAAATTTTTTCATGCTTTCTTCTCTTAAAACTTCAATGACATAAGGGGACTCCTCTTCACTTCTCATAAACCATATTTTTTCGCTTTCATTTTTGAACCAAACTGAGTCTTTAAAAGCTAAGAACATACTCACTTTTAAGTAAAAAAGTAAAAAATAATGTACATCATTACCAACTTATTATATTTTTATATTATTTCAAAAATAGTTGAAAAAAAATCAAAAAATCATGCTGTTGGGTGGAGCAAGCATGCTGGGAAGAAGAAGAGTGGAGACAAAACAGGACGAAAATTTAAAAATAAAATAAAATATAAAGAACTTTTTATAAAAAGAATTAAAAAAAGATTCTAAATATGAAACTAGCATGGGTAAGGAAGGAAAAGGGTCGTCATCTTAAAGCGCGTTCGTTAATTATATTTGCCAAAGCTGTTTGAATTCTTCTCTAGAAAAAATGGTTTTCTGTTTGAAGTCTTCTCTAGAAAAAATGGTTTGTGAATTCTCACGTTGATATCACGGTGGAGTCAACATTTCAAATATCATATATTCAAAATCTTAGCCGATCCAACGCAAGATGTTTGATTGATTCAATGTCAATGTCAAGGTATTGCCAAGATATTTGTCTATTTTTATTATCCTAAGTATCACTATTGAATTCAATATTTTTGAAAGAGTAGATGGTTTTGTCATTGCGACACAGTGGAGTCAACAAATATGGCTTGGGTTGTGAATACTTCGGATCGAAATAGATCATGAATAATCCCGATCTGATCTAATTTTTTAGTTAGATCTTAATATCAGATCCAGATCTAATTCACTAAAAAATTGGATCGGGTCTACTATCAGAATTTTTAATTCAATGAATTATTTATATAGGATCGGATCCATAAATAATTCGATTCTATTTTAAAAAAATTTAATCTAGATATGATCCGAATAAAATATAGATAACTATATTTTAATTATTACATAGTCGACTATTATTAATCATAAAATAAATAATAAATAATATAATTTTTAAATTAAATTAAAATATATAAATAATTATAATTTTTTATAAAAAATAAATTTTATATAAATTTTAAATTATAATTATTTAATTTCTTATCTGGTTAAAGCTGGCTGGACCTGGATTTTAAAATTTCTATAAAATTTTGAACCCACATCCATTGCTAAGGGTTCTTCGTGGAAGTATTTCTGGTGTACCCGTTTTTACAAAACTAATTTGGCAGTTGAAAATTTGGGTTTGATTATCATTATTAAATTCAGAAAATTTTTTGAGATCCACAATCGCATCGAATATTATTCGGTAGGATGGGATGTGCGGGATAGCTATATCGAGATTGATTTTTCTCCCATCCCTTTTTCTTACCCCTATCCCCAACCCACCCCCCCCCCCCCTCCCCCCCCCAAAACAATCCAAAAAAAAAAAAAAAAAAAAAGGGTTTGATTTGTGGTATATATCCAACTTCTCCTGACGTCGCCGAACCGAATGCCAGCTCTGCCGCGTGGCTACCATTACAGTTGCCATAAAACCGTTTAATTTTTATTTTTTATTATTTATTTATTTATTTATTTTTTTCCGGTGAAGTAAGCCCTTTGATCTCCTTCAAGGATTTTTGGCCAAAATAACATTAAAAAAATATTTATTTCTTAAAATATCATTATTTTATTTTTATTTATGAATCTAGGTAATTTTGGTCACGTATCTGCATAAGTGACAAGGATATCCATGATGTGGCATGAAGGTGAAAAATCACGTATTGGATTCGGGAGTTTTGTATGAAATCATGAATTGAATCCATGAATTCTATACAAAAATATAGATTGAACTCATGATTTTAACCCATAAAATCATGTCGCATTTGAAAACACGGTTTGAACCCATGAATTCAGAATGAAAATACGAGTTCAATATTGATAAAAAAAAAAAAAATGTCTCCCATTCAAAAAAAGAAAAAAGTGCGCGTCGAACCCGCGTTTTCTTTCGTCGGGAAACAAAAAAAAACAAAAAATGCGATTCCCACCGAATCAAAAAAGAGAAAAAAAAATCATGCGTCACGAGGGCGTGGCACAAAAGAAGACGGTGGTGAAAAATAAAATTCCCAAAAAACCCTTTATTAATTTCAAAAATACCATTCATAATATTAAATTTATAATACATATTTATGATTTATAATATATATTTATAAATACTATATTATATTATAAAATATACTAAATATAATAAATATTTTAAAATATAATATAAAATTTATAATTTAGTCATTGCCGATCTAGTCGCTAGTCCGGTCGCTAATTTACCTATCAAGCCGGTGCCAGTCCAACCATCAACCCGGTACTAATCCGATCGCCAGTTCGGTCACCAGGTCGATGCCAGTCCGGTAGCCAGTTCGATCGGTATCAATACCCAATCATATCAGTGATCGGATGGTGGCCAGACTTTTTTAAATTTCGAAAATACCTTTCGTAATGTTTGATTTAATTTTAAAAATACCCTTTGTTGCTTAATTTAAAAAAAGGGCATTTAGGGAATTAAATCAAAAATCCCTTTCCACCATAAATACTTTTTTTAATTAAATTTTAATTTAATAAATTTTTAAAAAATAAATAACAAAATTTAAAATAATATAATAAAATATTTAAAATAATACAATAAAATTAAAAATATTTAAAATAACATAATAAATTTATAATATTTAAAATATTTAAAACAATATAATAAAATTTAAAATATCAATAATATTTAAAATAATATAATAAAATCTAAAATTTTTAAAAAATAAAAAGAATAAAAAAAAGATATGGGGCATCCGGACTGGTACTGATCACCGATCTAAATTTTTAAAAAAAACTTAAAAGGAATTTAAAAAAGTTCGGCCACCGTTCGATCACTGATCTGATTGTGTATTGATACCGATCGAACTGGCAACTGGACTGGTATCGACCTGGTGACCGGATTGATGGTCGGATTAGCACCGGATTGATGGTTAGACTGGCACCGGCTGGATAGGTAAATTAGCGCTTAGATTGGCAGCGACTAAATTATAAATTTTATATTATATCTTAAAATATTTATTATATTTATTATATTTTATAATATAATATAGTATTTATAAATATATATTATAAATTATAAATATATATTATAAACTCAACATTATGAAGGGTATTTTTGAAATTAATAAAGGGCTTTTTAGAAATTTTATTTTTCACCACGTCTTCTCCTGACAAGAGGGCATTTTGGGAAGTTTTTTTTTGGGTACCATGCCCTCCCGCAGGGTTTTTTTTTTTTTTTTTTTGATTCAGTGGAAACCATATTTTTTTTTCCATTCAGTGGGAGAAGACGCGGGACCCGCGCCTTCTCTTTTTTTTTTTTTTTTTTTTAGTGGGAGAAGATGCGAGTTCGACCCGAGTCTTTTTTTTTTTTTTTTTTTTAGTGGGAGAAGACGTGTGTTGACTCCACTAATTGATTTTGATGGTAAGCAAAATAATTAAATATAATTTGAGGATTAATGATTTGCTTTAAGTATATTTTTATTAAAAGGATGCTCACAAAATTTGAAGAAGTCCAATTATGTTGAAGAACCAAGTTTGAATGGAATGATGGCACAAAACAAGACTTGGACACTCAAAGAGTTGGTTGAATGGATGATCAAGGCAAATGAAAACATGTTCCAGCACAAGTTCAGCAAATTCTGTACCTTTTTGATGATGTGTCGACTCAAGGTATCGACACATGATATGATGTGTCGATACATGAAGATGGTGTGTCGATTCAAACTGGCATGCAGCAAAATTTCAAATGGCACAGATGATGTGTTCACACATGGACCTTATGTATCGACTCAAGGTGCCAACACATGGATCAACACATCGCCTGAGAATTTCAAGCCATAGAACTTGCAGAAATTGAAGGAACAGTTGATGTGTCGACACATGGACCTAATGTGTCGACTCAACTGAGAATGTGTCGACTCAGCTAATTTTTTCAGAGAATCTGAATAGAACATTTTGAACTTGTGTTGACTCAAGAAGAACATGTGTCGACTTAATGTGTCGACACATGAAGAGGAAGTATCGATACATGGAATTCTGACAACAGTAACGGCTAGTTTTTTCAAGCACAGAACTCTCCCAAATGCCCTCCAACGGCTAGTTTTTCAAGCATAACGGCTAGATTTCAGTTTTGGGGGCTTGGGAAGGCATATAAAGGCTCCAAATCAAATCAAGACAACAACCATTCACAAATATTGAATATCTAAAAGAGTTTAAAGAGAAAAGAAGAGGGAAGAGCCTTAACTCCTATTCATTCAAAGCTCAACCACTCTCAAGCCAAGAGAAGCCTTCCAAGCATTCAAAGCTATCAAGTGCATTGAAGATCATTCAATCTTGGGCATTCAAAAGGCTTCAACAAGAACAAAGCAATACCACTTCGAGCTACATCGACTTATTTGCTTTTTAATTGAAAGCTTACATTGGTTCTTTATTTCTCCATCTTTTATCTTGTAAAGGTTGTTGGTAAGCCTTGAAAACCAATTAGGTTGGTGGTTAGCCCGCAAAACCATTAAGGTTCTTGGTTAGCCCGGAAAACCAAGGGAGGTTTTTGGTTAGCCTTGTGAAAACCAATTAGGTTCTTGGTTAGCCCGTAAAACCAAGTGAGGTTGTGACTTGTGAGCCTTGTAAAAACAAGTCGGGTTTTGATTAGTGAGCCCGGAAAATTAATCGACTGTAATCATTAGATTATAGTGAATTCCTAAGGAGATCGTAGGGAGTGGATGTAGGTGCATTGTTGGCACTGAACCACTATAGATTGTTGTGTTTGTGATTGTTTGTTCTTTCCCTCCTTGCTATTTACTTTATTGCTTATTACTTATAATTTCCACTGCACCTTTACATTAGAGCATTGCACTTTAATTTTAGTACCTTATTGAATTGAGTTGCATATCTTGTCTTGTGAAGTTTGCTACTTATTTTATCAAGCTTATCTTTAATTTTTTTTTAGAGATCCAATTCACCCCCTCCTCTTGGGTTGCTCTCTGGGCAACAAGTGGTATCAGAGCCTTGTTCTCAGTATATAGGCTTTACCATATTGAGTAAAGATCTATGACAACCCCTATTGGTGCTAGTGTAGTTGAGGGACAAGCCTCAAACATATTTCCATTTTTCAACGGTGCAAATTATACTTATTAGAAAACAAGGATGAGAATTTATATGCATTCTATAGATTATAATTTATGGAAAGTAGTTGATAAAGGTCCTCATGTTCCTTCAGTGGTGATTAATGGTGTTTCCATCCCAAAACTTGAAGAGGATTGGGATGAAAATGACATTAAACAATCCGAGATCAATGCTAAGGCAATGAATCTCTTGTATTGTGCATTGATCCTAGTGAGTTCAATAGGATATCTACATGCACGTCTGCCAAAGAAATATAGGACACACTTGAAGTTACCCACGAGGGTACCGATCAAGTGAAGAACACTAAGGTTAATGTGTTAGTGCACACATATGAAATATTCCGGATGGAACCAAATGAATCTATTACTGATATGTATACTCGTTTTACAAATATTGTAAATACTATGAGGAGTCTTGGTAAAGTCATATCTAATGCTGATCTTGTGAATAAAATTCTTAGGTCACTACCAATGTCATGGGATCCAAAGGTGATTGCAATTCAAGAGGCAAAAGATGTAGACAAGCTTCTACTTGAGCAGTTAGTAGGATTGCTCATGACTAATGAGCTCAACTTGAAACAGAAATCAATGGACTCGGATAAAAAGAAGAAGGGGATCACTTTTAAATCTAATGTTCAAGAAGAATCCTCAATTGATGAGTCTGATGATGATGAAGAAGAAGAATGTGAAGAAGCCCTCCTTGCCCAAAAATTTAGAAGATTCATGAAGAGGAAGAAATTTCCCTACAAGAAGAAATTCCAATCTAAAGAAAATGAAAAGGAAAAAGAAAAAGAGAAAGAAAAGAAAAAGGAGAAGGAAGTACCTATATGCTTCGAGTGCAAGAAGCCCGGACACTATAAATTTGATTGTCCTCTCTTTAAGAAATCAAGGAAGAAACTAAGGAAGAAAGCAATGATGGCCATGTGGAGTGATAGTGAAGACTCCAGTACAAAAGAAGAGCAGTCTGAAATTGCAAATCTCTACTTCATGGCACATCAGGATAACGAAGAGGTATGTTCCGACTCTGAAGTTGATTTTACTTTTGATGAGCTTAGAAGTGCTTTCGAAGAATTGATGCATGATTATAAGTTAGTATCATCTGAAAATAAGAAATTAAAAAGGCATACTAATAGTTTCTCATTAGAAAATAATTCTTTGCTTAATGATGTTAGTTCTTTGAAAATTAAGCTAGATGTTTTGGAAAAGAAGAATAATGCTTTAGCTATGGAAAATGAAGTTCTAAAAAGACCTAAACATGTTGTTTCTAACAATGATCTTTTAAAGAAAAACAAGGATTTGGAACTTGAAAATGAAAAATACAAAAATGAACTTGAGAAAATCAAACATTTTGTTGATAAGTTCACCTTTAGTTCAGAAAAGCTGAATTTACTTTTGAATAATCAAATAGCAGTTTTCAACAAGACATGTTTAGGATATAAATCTCAAAAGCAACAAAAATATTTTAGAAACTTTTTTGTGCCTGCATCATCTAGTATCACTTGTTTTACTTGCAAAAAATTAGGTCATAAATCATATCAATGCAGTTTTAGAAAAATCATGTCTGTTGGTAAAATGTGGGTTCCAAAAGGAACCATTTTGAATACTAACCCGAAAGGACCGAAGTTAGCTTGGGTACCTAAAAACAAAGCTTGATCTTATTACAGGTGTGTCTTGCAATCAAGGAAAACAAACAAATTTGTTATCTTGATAGTGGTTGATCAAGGCACATGACTGGAGATGTGAAGCACTTCACTTCTCTTAAAGCTCTGAATGGAGGGAGTGTGACCTTTGGTGATAATGGTAAAGGTAAAATCATTGGAATTGGTAAGGTTCACATAACTCCTTCTAATAGTATTAGTAATGTACTTCTAGTAGATGGTTTAAAGCATAATCTCTTAAGTATTAGCGAGTTTTGCGATAAAGGTTTTCAAGTAGTTTTCAAATCATCATATTGCATGATTTCTAGTCCAGATTTAAATGGAGTACAATTCATTGAAAAAAGGCATGGAAATATCTATCTTGTAGATCTTGATGATGTATCTTTACCTGATGGAGAATACCTTGTTGCAATGAATTCTATCAAAGAAGAGACAAGTTGGTTGTAGCATAGAAGGTTAGGGTATGCTAGTATGTACCTTATTTCAAAACTTTGCAAAAAGAATTTAGTTAGAGATTTACCTGAAATCAATTTTGAAAAAGACAAAATTTGCCAAGCATGTCAATTTGGAAAACAAGTCAAAACTTCTTTTAAACCAAAAGGATTTGTAACCACTAGTAGACCACTTGAACTACTCAATATGGATCTCTTTGGACCAACTAGAACATCAAGTCTAGGAGGCAAAAGATATGGATTAGTTATTGTGGATGATTTTTCGAGATTTACTTGAATTTTCTTTTTAGCATAAAAAGATGAATCTTTTTCCGTATTGATAAAGTTTTATAAAAAAGTTTCAAACAAAAAAGGTGTTTCAGTCGTTTGTATTCATAGTGATCCTAGAACCGAATTCGAAAATCAAGATTTCAAAAACTTTTGTAATGAAAAAGGCATAGAACACAATTTCTCTGCACCTAGGACATCTCAGCAGAATGGGGTAGTAGAAAGAAAAAATCGTACTTTAGAAGAAATGGCATGCACTATGCTTTGTGAAAACAATTTGTCAAGATATTTTTGGGCTGAAGCTATAAATACAGTCTGTTATATTTTGAATTGAGTTTTGATACGCCCTATTTTAAAGAAAACTCCATATGAGCTTTGGAACCAAAGAAAATTAACCTTGAAATATTTTCGAGTTTTTGGTTATAAGTGTTTTATTTTGAACAATGGAAAAGATCATCTAGGGAAGTTCGATACCAAGTCTGATGAAGGTATCTTCTTAGGATACTCTATATCAAGCAGGGCATATAGAGTATTTAACAAACGGACTTTAATTGTAGAAGAGTCAGTACATGTTGTATTTGAAGAATGCTCTAACAAGTCCTCGAGAAAAGAGGATACATTTGATGAATGTACAGGTGCTAACAAACTTCAAAAGCTGACATTGGATGATCAAGCTCAACCAAATGAAGAGAATCAGGACAAAGGTGAGAAAGAAGATGACACTCCAGTGCATCATGATCTACATAAGGAGTGGAGGAATGCTCATGGACATCCTAAGGAATTAATCTTAGATGATCCATCTAAAGGGGTATGAACTAGAGCTTCTATTAGAAATGAATATGATTACATAGCTTTTGTATCTTAATTAGAACCTAAATGTTTTGAAGAAGCTGAAAAAGACTCAAATTGGATCAATGCTATGCAAGAAGAATTAATACAATTTAACATAAATAATGTTTGGACACTTGTAGAAATACCATCTAATGTTTCTATTATTGGCACTAAATGGGTATTTAGGAATAAATTAGATGAAAATGGTTTTGTCATTAGAAATAAAGCTAGGCTAGTTGCTAAAGGCTACAATCAGGAGGAAGGGATTAACTTTGATGAAACTTTTGCTCCTGTTGCTAGACTTGAAGCAATTAGACTATTGTTAGCTTTTGCATGTTTCATGAACTTCAAATTATTTCAAATGGATGTTAAGAGTGCTTTCTTAAATGGTTTTATAAATGAAAAGGTTTTTGTTGAACAACCACTCGGATTTGAAAATCATGCACATCTTGATCATGTTTTCAAATTGCACAAAACACTTTATGGATTAAAGCAAGCACCTAGAGTATGGTATAAAAGGTTAAGCAATTTTTTTATTGAAAATGAATTTTCTAGAGGAAATATTGACAAAACACTATGTTTGAAAAGGAAAGACAATGATTTATTGGTAGTACAAATATATGTTGATGACATCATTTTCGGTGCTACTAATGAAATTCTTTGTCAAGAGTTTGCTAAGCTTATGCAGGGTGAGTTCGAGATGAGCATGATGGGAGAACTCAACTTCTTTCTCGGACTTCAGATCAAGCAAACTTCAGATGGTATTTTCATTAACCAAGCTAAGTACACAAGAAAAAATTATTAAAAAGTTTGGGATGGAGACTACTAAGTCAATAGGTACGCCTATGAGCCCCTCATGTAAACTAGATAAAGACAAAAATGGTAAATCTGTGGATCAAAAATTATATAGAGGCATGATAGGCTCTTTACTGTATCTTACTGCTAGTAGACCGGATATTATGTTCAGTATTTGCATGTGTGCTAGATATCAGTCTGAACCTAAGGAATCACGTCTTATGGCTGTTAAGCGCATAATTATATATCTGTTTGGCAATATTAGTATTGGTTTATGGTATGCTAGAAATTCTTCTGCTGAATTGATTGGATATTTTGATGCAGACTTTGCTGGTTGTAGATTAGATAGAAAGAGTACTAGTGGAACTTGCCAATTTCTTGAGGTTAACTTAATCTCATGGTTTAGCAAGAAACAAACTTTAGTTGCACTATCCATAGCTGAGGCTGAGTATATTGCAGCAGGAAGTTGTGCTCAAATCTTGTGGATTAAGCAACAATTTGAAGACTTTGGAATCAAGTTGGCTATAACTCCTATTAAATGTGATAACACCAGTGCTATTTGCTTGACTAAAAATCATGTTCAACACTCTAAGAGCAAGCACATAGAAATTAGACATCATTTTATTAGATATCATGTTGAAAACAATAATATTTTGCTTGAATTTATATGTACTGAATTTAAACTAGCTGATATTTTAACTAAACCTCTCTTGGAAGATCGATTCTGTATGATTAGAAGAGAGCTCGGGATCATCAATCCCTTTGATTAAATCTTTTCTCCAAATTTGACTCAAATTAGATCTATTCAATCTTATTTTTGATGAATCGTGATTAATCATTGATGATTTGACTCCAAATACATGTTGTTTCAATTGATTTTGATCATTCTATGAAATTCTGAATTTTTTAGTTTTTAAGTCTGTTGCCGCTCTCGTTGCTGCGCCCGTGCCGCGGATCAGCTAATCCTTCCTGACCGCCTGGCGAGGGAGCCTCCCTTCCCGCGGGGAACCTGCAAAAAAGGGGTTAGAAGACCCTGGCCGGGGATCCCGGCGAGGGAGCTCCGACGGTCAAGTCAGTAGACGACGAGAAGGAACAGACTCTCCCACCCGGGCCCTCGAGAGGGTCCCAGATTTAGAGAGTTAATTGGTGAAGGAAGCGCTCTGGGGACCGGAATTTCGGCTGGGCTTGCTTGCCGAACTCACGCCCAGTGTTCCCCTCTCGGATCCCTGGTTTCTCTCTCGATGCAAGGCCTTGTACCGGTGCTCCTCCCTTGTCCCCAGGCTAATTGGCTTACCTTGTAGTCCCCAGATTCTTCCCTCTTTATCCCCCTCCATCGTGCGCTTGTCCTTTTCCTCCTCGGAAACTCCCCTCCCCTGTTTTCCTTCCTTTTCCCTTTTTGGTGAAGGAGGCCAGGCGGCTTTCCGGCCTCGTCCGCCGGGCCCAGCAGGGAAAAGGCAAAGACAGGAGAGAAAAAGAGGGAGGGCGGCGCTGGCAGAGCGGCCGGTCGTCAGGCCTCGGGCTCTATGAGAGCGCTCCCTTCCCCGAGCGTGGGCGCCATCCGTTTATGGGGCCTGTTCTGTCAGGATCGGGTCTCTCGGCTGCGGGACCTGCCGGGCCGATGCAAGTGACGTTCCGCGTGCCGCCGCCCTCCGTACGGGACGCCGTCTGGGGTCTGTACAGCCCGAGGGGTGGTCTCGGGACCCGTCTCTCTACCCGGGGGCCTCTCCGTACGAGCGGTCTGACCTCGGCTGAGCTGGACCCGTCTCCGGGGGCCAACTGGCGAGAGGCAAGGGATCGGCCGACCTTGGCTCAAGTGGACCCCTCCTGGGCGGACACCTGGCGAGGCGGCAGGGGGTCGCCTGGCTTCGGCCGAGGTGGGCCCGTCTCCGGGTGGCCACCTGGCGAAAGGCGAAGGATCGGCCGACCTCGGCTCAGGTGGACCCCTCCTGGGCGGACACCTGGCGAGGCGGCAGGGGGTCGCCTGGCTTCGGCCGAGGTGGGCCCGTCCCTGGGTGGCCACCTGGCGAAAGGCGAAGGATCGGCCGACCTCGGCTCAGGTGGACCCCTCCTGGGCGGATACCTGGCGAGGCGGCAGGGGGTCGCCTGGCTTCGGTCGAGGTGGGCCCGTCTCCGGGTGGCCACCTGGCGAAAGGCGAAGGACCGGCCGACCTCGGCTCAGGTGGACCCCTCCTGGGTGGACACCTGGCGAGACGGCAGGGGGCCGCCCGACTTCGGTCGACCTCACTCGGTCAGAACCCTCCGGGCCCGGGCGCCGATGAAGTGGTAGAGGAACTCCGGGCCGAGCTTGACCTCGGCGAGGGCGGTTTGCTTTAGACAGTCGTAGGGTGGTGCGGTCTTTGCCGCTCCTAGCCATGTGGACGTGGCGCAAAATCCGGCGGGGAAACTTACACGTGGCTTGCTCTCATTCGGCGATACCTGAGCCTGTCCACGTCACTGTCACGGTTGTAACAGTTGCCCCCCAGCCCGCCATTCCGTCGGGACGTCGTAGAACGGGACGTCGGGATTAAATGCGGACATGATGTGGGGAGGCGAAGATCTCGCATCATAATTGCCACGATCCTCGCTCGTCGTGGCTCGATGCGGCTGAAGGCCTATGGGGAGCCGCCACGCGTCGTCCACTTGCCTGTAATCAATGCGTCGCTTCGAGGCAGAGGCCGTTACTCTGCTATCGAGGCGTCGGTGTCGGGCGTGCGCCCACGTGGCGAACATCCAGTGGTCGGAGGCGGAATGATGGGTACGGCTGCTGTCGGCTGAGTTTGAAAGGGAGGGGACTTTCCAGAACGAGGCCTTTTCCCTTGCTTCGTGGGCGGTTTGCTGCAGGCTAACAACTTCTGCTGCTCGCGCTCGTTTGTGCATTTTCGGTGAGTGCCTCCTTCTCCTTCTTCGGCCCCCCCTCCTTCTTTCGCATTCTCTGTCCGATTTCTTTGTCCTTTCCTTTTCCATGGCGCGCCGTCGCCATGTCTCCTCCAATCCGGACGAGGCCGGTCCATCCCGGCCGAGGACTCCATCTTCTTCCTCCTCGGATGAGGAGGTAATCCCAGAGGAGGTCCGCCGGCGTTTGCAACCCGGGGGTGTCACTATTGGCATCCCCAGGGGGATCCGGCCCCCTCCGGTTGCGCCTGCCGTGCCCCTCCGCTCTCTTCCTGCCTTGCCTTCTCTTCCTGCTCCGCCATCTCTTCCCGCCGGTCCCTCCGGTCATGCTTCTACCATGACCGAAGGTGACCTTTCTCTGCTCCGGGATGCCTATGGCATCCTGGGGTCTATCCGTCTCTTTGCTCCTCGGTCCGGGGAGCGCGTCACCATGAGTGGCCCCGGCCGCATTGCTTTCTACGAAGACTTCCTCCTCGGGGGTCTTCATTTTCTCTGCACCCTTTCTTTCTTTCCTTCCTCAGCCACTTCCGGCTCGTCCTGGCCCAGCTGGCTCCTAATGCCATCCGGGTCATTTTCTCCTTTATTGTCTTCTGCCACTTTCACGGGTTCGTTGCCCATTTTTCTCTCTTCAGGGCCCTGTTCACCCTGAAGAAGTGCTCCACCGATGACGGCTGGTGGTACATCTCGCCCCGGCCTAGGTGTCTCCGGTTCGACCTCCCTTCCTCGGTCAAGGGATGGAAGAGCCGGTTTTTCTTCGCCTCGATCGATGACGTCGATTGGGCCTGGAGCGAACCGGACCGGTCGCCGAACCGGAATTCCCGAGTGGAGTCTGCGGACCAGGAGTCCTACGCCCAGCTCCTGAGTGACGTGGTCCCGGCGCTCGAGGTTCTGCTCTCTTGAGCAGAACCTTTATGAGGCCGGCATCAGTCCCATCCGTGAGACTGGTGAGATTTGGCCCCGCATTGATTTCTACCTCCCCCTCTTTTTTTTTTTTTTTAAGGTCGAGCTGTCTGACCTTCTGTCTTTTTCATTTTGCAGGGATGAAGTTTTCTTTGGAGAACCTCCTGGAGGGGGCGGCCCAGCGGGACGCCGTGGAGGTGGACGAGCCCGCAGCGAAGAGGGCTCGTATAGAGGCGAGCCGGGAGGTCGTGGCGGCGACCGTGCCCGACCCAGATGCTGCCATTTCCCCGCCCAGGCCACCTCAGGGCGGGGTTCCTGGTACTTCGGCCACGCGGCCTGGCGGCGCCGCGGAGAGAGCTCCAGCGCCCGCCGCTCCGCCTGTCTCCGGGCCTGTCATTGCCGCCAGCCCGACAGCGCCGTCCGTGGCAACCGCCGGCCCGTCGGTTGCGGCTCCGGCCGAGGGGGCAGCTGCCGCAGGGGTCGGCCCGAAAGGTCCGGCACCGGTGATCTCCCACCGGGACTCGGTCATCCTCGATAGGGGACTGGCGGAGAAGATGATGGAGTACACCTCCACCGCCCGGGACCGCCGAGCTCGGGGCAGCCGAGACTATGCGGACGCCCTGCTCGGCATCCTTCCTCAGCTTTTCACGGTAAGTGTGAGCTTCCTCTTCTTTCTTTTTTTCAACCTCGAGGCTTTTCTGCCTCTGCTCTGACAGGTGTTGCCTTTGTATTGCAGATCGGGAACGACGTCCTCTTACTGAGGAATTACCTCGTAGGGAACGCCAAGAGGGACTCCGATCGGGAGCTGAAGCTCGGCAAGCTCGCGGCCGACGTGAAGGATCTGATGGAGAAGGGGGCCGAGCTGCGAGCCGAGAAGCAAGCCCTCCGGTCCTACCTAGCACGTTCCGAGGAGCGGAACAAGGAGCTGGAGGCCTCCTTGTCGGAGGAGCGGGCCTCCAACCAGCGCCGAACCGAGGAGGAGGCGGCGGAGAAGGCTCGCCTGCAGGCCCACTCCAACTGGGTGGAGCGCCAGCTGGAGGAGGCCCGACGAGAGGTGGCCGCGGCGAAAGAGCGGAGAGCCTACGTCAACGGGCTCCTGGAGGCGGCCAAGCGGGAAGCGCAAGAAGCCGTCCCCAAGTTCCGAGCCTCCGACGAGTTCACGACGGAGGTCCGGGAGGCCGCCATGGACTCCTTCCTGAAGGGGTTCCGGATGTGCCGGGAGAAGGTGGGGGCCTTCTTCCCCCACCTGGACCTGAGCGGGGTCATCGTCGGCGGCCGGAAGCCAGGGGGCGAGAGCAGGGTTCCCGGCGTGGCCAGATTGACGCCTGTGGCGCCGTCGACCAACGATGCCGCGGCCCCGGAACAGCCCCAGGAGCCGGCAACTGCAGAGGTTGAGGAAGCAGCGCCCGCGCCTCCGGCAGATGGTTCCGAACCCGCACCCCAGTGACCCGGCACCATCTTTTTGCTCTATCTTTGTAGTTTTTGTTTTTTGGGGAGTCCCGGCCTGTCGGGGCTCCCAGCTTGTAACGACTACTTATATTAATGAAGATCCAAGCTTTATCGAAACCTTGTTCGTCGTTTCGTTATACTTTTCTCTTCTTTTCTTTCTGAGATGTCGGTCTGGAACACCTGAAGTAACTGCAGGCCTGGTCCTTCCATTGCTCAAATCGAAGGATGGGGCTCGCTGAGCCACGTCGCAGCGAGGCAAACCTTGAGCAGGTCTGATTTTGGGTTGCCTTCATGCTTGGGCGAACAACACGGTTTCTGCACCGTCTTCCAGACCGAAACTCGGGATCTCTGGACTAAGCTTGGTGCCGCAGGCTTTCTCAAGCCTTGCGCGGCTCACTGAGCTGTGTCCCGGGCTCGCGTGGGCGAACTGGGTTCGGCGCCACCTTCCAGGCCGAAGCCCAGGATCTTCTGGACTGAGCTCAATGCCGCAGGCTTCCTCAAACCTTGCGCGGCTTGTTGAGCTGTGCTCCGAGCTTGCATGGGCGAACTGGGTTTGGCGCCACCTTCCAGGCCGAAGCCCAGGACCTTCCGGACTGAGCTCAATGCCGCAGGCTTTCTCAAACCTTGCGCGGCTTGCTGAGCTGTGCTCCGGGCTTGCGTGGGCGAACTGGGTTCGGCGCCACCTTCCAGGCCGAAGCCCAGGATCTTCCGGACTGAGCTCAATGCCACAGGCTTCCTCAAACCTTGCGCGGCTTGCTGAGCTGTGCTCCGGGCTTGCGTGGGCGAACTGGGTTCGGCGCCACCTTCCAGGCCGAAGCCCAGGATCTTCCGGACTGAGCTCAATGCCGCAGGCTTTCTCAAACCTTGCACGGCTTGCTGAGCTGTGCTCCGGGCTTGCGTGGGCGAACTGGGTTCGGTGCCACCTTCCAGGCCGAAGCCCAGGATCTTCCGGACTGAGCTCGATGCCTCAGGCCTTCTTGTCGAAGTTTTGGAGGGAGTGTGTGAATTGGGGAAGCTTTGTTATAGAAACTGGGAGCCTTACATCACTGGTAGTACATTCTCAGGTTCGAGGAGTTCCAAGTCCGGGGGAACCTGGCACCTCCCAATTCTTCCAAGTAATATGCTCCATGAGGGAGGGCTTCCGCCACCCGATATGGGCCTTCCCAGTTGGGTGAAAGCTTGCCGCATTCCCGTGGCTGGGAGGCTTCCGCGCATCGGAGGACCAAGTCCCCGGGACGAAAAACCTTTGGCCGCACTCGGGAGTTGTAATATCTGGCTACACGCTGCCGGTATGCCGCCATTCGGATTCGGGCCTTGTCCCTTGTTTCCTCGAGAAGGTCCAGGTTGAGCATCATCCTGGCCGGGTTTTCTGTCTCGTCATATTTCTCCACGCGCAGTGTGGGTAGGCTGAGCTCGATCGGGATGATTGCCTCGGCTCTGAAGACGAGGTTGAATGGAGTTTCGTCGGTAGCCGTCCTTGGGGTAGTGTGGTATGCCCAAAGAACGCTGGGAAGCTCGTCGGCCCACCTGCCCCTGGCTTGGTCTAGCCGCGTGCGGAGGCCCTGAAGAATGGTCCTGTTCGTGACTTCGGCTTCCCCGTTGGTCTGAGGGTGCGCCACCGAGGTGAAGCGATGCTTGATGCCGAGGTCGCTGCAGAAGTCTCCGAACTCCCGACAATCGAACTGGCATCCGTTGTCGGTGACCACGGTGTGGGGGAGGCCGAAGCGACAGATGATGGACTTTCAGAAGAACTTGGCGACGTTTGCTTCGGTGATTCTCGCCAAGGGCTCGGCCTCGACCCACTTCGTGAAGTAGTCGATAGCCACTATCAAGAACTTCCGCTGACCGGACGCCGGCGGGAATGGGCCCAGGAGGTCCATCCCCCACTGGGCGAACGGCCAGGGGGCTGAGAGCTGAGAGATTGGGTTGGAGGGTTGCCGCTGCACCGTGGCGTGACGCTGGCACCGATCGCACTTCTTCACGAAGTCGGCGGCGTCTTCCTTCATTGTCTCCCAGAAGTAGCCTTGACGGAGGGCCTTGTATGCCAATGCCCTGCCCCCCACGTGGTTCCCGTAGATGCCTTCGTGAATCTCCTGGAGCACAAGCTTGGCTTCTGTGGGTCCGATGCACTTGAGGAGGGGGTAAGAGTAGGATCTTCGATATAACTGCCCGTCCATCAGGACGAACCGCACGGCCTTCTTCCTGATGAGGCGAGCCGCCTCTCGGTCCTCCGGCAGGGTGCCGCTGGTGATGTACGCAGCGTACTTGTCCATCCAGCCGGGCTCCTGGCTGACCTGATAGACCTCCATCGGTGCTTCGAGGCTTGGGACCTCAAGTCGCTCCACATGAGCGCGTCCCAGCATCGTGTCCGGCAGGGTTGCCAGTCGAGAGAGGGCATCCGCGTGGGCGTTCTCCCCGCGGGGGATATGGAAGATGTTGAAGCGCCGGAACTTGGACGCACCCACCTTGACGAGCTCCAAATACTTCGCCATCTGGGGGTCGTGCGCGACGTACTCCCCGGACACCTGCCCCGCCACGAGCTGGGAGTCAGTGAAAGCTCTGAGGTTGGTCACGCCCAGCTCGCGGGAGACTCTCAGTCCGGCAAGAAGTGCCTCGTACTCTGCCTGGTTGTTTGTTGCGGGGAACTGGAAGCGGAGTGCGCACTCGGCGACGACCCCGTCGCCGTTGGCAAGGATGAGCCCAGCTCCGCTTCCGCCAGAGTTTGAGGCCCCGTCCACATGGAGGATCCAGGCGTCCTCTCCGGGCTCGTCGGTGCCGATCTCCATCGGCCGGGCCGGGGGGCCCTCCTCGGGCTCCTTGCCCAAGCCTGCGCACTCGACCAAGAAATCGGCCAGCACCTGCGCCTTCATGGCCGACCTCGGTCGGTATGTAATGTCGAACTCGCTGAGTTTCAGTGCCCACTTGGCCAATCGTCCTGAAGTATCGGGTCGGCTGAGCACTGCTTTCAGCGGTTGGTCCGTCAAGACAGCGATGGGGTGCGCTTGGAAATAGGGCCTGAGATGCTGGGCAGACACTATTAGCGCAAAAACAAGTTTCTCGGGCCGGGAATACCTGAGCTCCGCGTCTCGGAGGAGTTTACTAGTATAGTACACCGGCCGCTGGAGCCCGTGGTCGTCGGTTCGGACCAAGACAGAGCTGACGGCCTCCGGGGTAACCGCCAAGTAGAGGGTTAGCTCCTCTCCCTCCTCGGGCCTGGACAGCAAAGGTGGGGACGCGAGCGTCTTCTTCAGCTCCTCGAAGGCCTGCTGGCACTCCTCGGTCCAAGCAAAGCCATTCATCTTCCTCAGCACCTTGAAGAAGGGACGGCAGCGGTCCGCCGACCTGGAAATAAAACGGCTAAGGGCCGCAACTCGGCCGGTTAATTGTTGCACCTGCTTCTTGGAGGCGGGCTGCTCCATGTCCAGGATGGCCTGGACCTTCTCCGGGTTGGCCTCGATTCCTCTTTGGGTCACCATAAACCCCAGGAACTTCCCGGCGGAGACGCCGAAGGCACACTTCGCCGGGTTGAGTTTCATCTGATGGCGCCGGAGGTTGCCGAATGTTTCCGTCAGGTCGGCCACGTGGTCCGAATCGAGTTTGCTCATTACCAGCATGTCGTCCACGTACACCTGCATGTTGCGGCCTATCTGGTCTTTGAAGACTTTTTGACCAGACGTTGGTACGTCGCCCCCGCGTTCTTGAGGCCGAAGGGCATCATCCTGTAGCAGAAAGTCCCGCGGTCAGTTATGAAGGCAGTGCGCTCTTCGTCCTCCGGGTTCATCCGGATCTGGTTGTATCCGGAGAAGGCGTCCGTGAATGACAGGAGGCGATGCCCCGATGTGGTGTCGACCAGCTGGTCGATCTTTGGCAGAGGGAAGCTATCCTTCGGGCAGGCTCGGTTGAGGTCGGTGTAGTCCACACAGATCCTCCACTTACCACTACTCTTCTTTACCATGACCACGTTTGCTAGCCAGCTGGGGTATTGGACTTCTCGGACAAAACCGGCGGCGAGGAGCTTTTCTACCTCCTCGTTGATCGCCTTCTGCCTTTCCATGGCGAAGCTTCTCTTCTTCTGGCGGACCGGGCGGTAACTTGGGTCCACGTTCAGGCTGTGCATGATGATCTCGGGCGGGATGCCCGGCATGTCGGCCGCTGACCAGGCGAACACGTCAGCGTTGGCTCGGAGGAACTCCAGCAGGCGGGTTCGCTCTTCCTCGGGGAGCTGGGCCCCGACTTGCACCGTCTTCAAGGGGTCCGAACTGAGGGGGAAAGTTAGCAGGCGCTCTACGGGCCCTCCCCTGGGTTCCTTCTCTCTCAGATCGAGATCTTCGATATCGTGGGCGAGCTCTGCACTCCTGGTGCCTGGGACCGTCTGGAGGCAGAGCGGAACCGGTTGGATTGTCCCCTTCATTTCCCCGGGCCCGGAAGGCGTGGGGAACTGCACCAACAGCCTCCTCGTGGAGATGGTGGCGTCCAGTTGGTTGAGCCCGGGATGCCCGAGAATGGCGTTGTAAGGCGAAGGGAGCTTGACGACAGTGAATGTTATCATGACGGTCGCCTGCCGGGGCGGGATCCGGCGGTGACCGGGAGAGTGATCTCTCCTTCGACCCCCAAGGAGTCTCCTGTAAAACCTACCAGCGGGATGTGTACTGGTTTCAGCCGATCGGGAGATAAGTTCATTCGAGAGAAAGCATCATAAAAAAGTACGTCGGCCGAGCTTCCACTATCCACCATGATTCGATGTACAGGATGCTTCGCGATGGTCATCTCGACCACCACGGCATCGTTGTTTACATTGTCATTGATTTCCCCTCCCTCGGGAGGGATTACATTCTCCGGAACTTCCCGGGCTCTCTTCATTGCTCGGCCGGGCCCGTGCGAGATCATGCCCACGGGCTTCTCCGTTGGGTGGTTGTCGATCGCCGGGACAGGCGGTAGGGCCACGAGCGGCTGCCCTTCAGAGGGGGCCTCGTTCTTGACGAACTTCCTGAGGTAACCCCTGCTTCAGCTCCTTAATTTCCCGCTTCAGATGGCGACACTCCTCCGTGTCGTGCCCGTGTTCGCGATGGAACTGGCAGTACTTCGATTTGTCTCGGGCGGCTCTCGGGTTCTGAGGAGGAGGTCGGCGGAGGTAGCGCTCGCCCTCGATTTCCATGAGGATCTTCGTTCGAGGTGCGAGGAGAGGGGTGTACCTCCGCTCTGGAGTGGCTTCGCCTCTCGGCTTTGGATTTGGGCGGAGCTCGGCAGATGGCCCGGGCCTCCGAGCTCCCGGGATGTCCCTCGGGAGCGGCTTCTTTGGAGTCTTCCCGTCCAGCTCTCGATGGGTGCGGTCGGCCTCCTTCGCTCGGATGTACTTGTGGGCGCGGAGGAGGAGCTCAGAATACATCCTGGGCGGCTTCTTGTCCAGGGAATAGGTTAGGCGGGACGTCTTGAGTTCGCGATTCAAGGCCAGCATGGCGACGGGCTCGTCCAAGCTGTAGATCTCCAGTGCTGCAGTCTTGAACCGGGTGATGTAGTCCCGGAGCAGCTCCTGGTCCTGCTGGAGGATGGAGAAGAGGCTGTCCACCTCTCTTGGCACCTTTCGACAGGCGTCGAAGTGTGCCACGAACTTTCCTTCCAACTGCTGGAAGGAGCAAATGGATCCGGGCTCGAGACGGGTGAACCAGACTCGAGCGGCCTTCCGAAGGGTCGCAGGGAAGGCGATGCACAGGAGGGCGTCGGTGGCGCCCTGGACCCTCATGAGAGCTTTATAGCTCTCCAAATGGTCCAGGGGGTCGGTGGTCCCGTCGTAGGGGTCCACCTGCGGCATGCGGAACCGTTTCAGGATCGGTTCCGCCTGGATTTCTTCAGAGAAGGGGGGGTGGGAGTCGTAGCCCGCCGGGCCAGCCGACGAGTTCTGCAGGTCGGCGAACCGTCGGGCGAACTCCGCCAACTTGCGCTCATGCTCTTCTAGGCGCCTCTCGGCCTGGCGCCTGATAGCCTCGTCGGTGGAGTCTTCCACCGAGACTAGGTGAAGGGGGCGCCGATCGATCTCGGTGCGAGGTCTGGCCTCGGCGTCGCTTGCTGCGATGCGCCGTTTCGGCCCCATCGGCCGGGGATCGACTCTCGTGATCCTCCGAACCGGAATAGTTTCTCTTCGCGGGAGCTTGGTGGCTCCCCCGAGGGTTGAGATAGCCCGCGGATGGGACGACCTGCCTTGGATTGAGCGCAGGCTCCCATGCTGCCCCGCGGCTCAGGCCGCGGGAGTCCCTGGCTGAGGCTGAGTGGCCAGGGACCGCTGCTGATGCTGAAGCTGTCGGACCGCTGAGGTCAAGGTCTGCAGCTGCTGGACATGGCCTCAAGGGATTCGTCCACCGGGGCAGGCTGCTGCGAAAGAGGGGGAGGAGCCGGAAGCTCCCGTTCGGGGGTGTGGCCCCCTGGAGGGGAGTGGGCTTCTCCCACACGGCTGGTGGATGCCTCGCGACCACGAGTGACCACCATTGCTGGAGAGCGCGACACCTGCAGAAAGCTGGTTCCCACTAGGGGTTAGTGTCCTGCCCCCTACCTGGTGCGCCAATCTGTTGCCGCTCTCGTCGCCGTGCCCGTGCCGCGGATTAGCTGATCCTTCCTGACCGCCTGGCGAGGGAGCCTCCCTTCCCGCGGGGAACCTGCAAAAAAGGGGTTAGAAGACCCTGGCCGGGGATCCCGGCGAGGGAGCTCCGACGGTCAAGTCAGTAGACGACGAGAAGGAACAGACTCTCCCACCCGGGCCCTCGAGAGGGTCCCAGATTTAGAGAGTTAATTGGTGAAGGAAGCGCTCTGGGGACCGGAATTTCGGCTGGGCTTGCTTGCCGAACTCACGCCCAGTGTTCCCCTCTCGGGATCCCTGGTTTCTCTCTCGACGCAAGGTCTTGTGCCGGTGCTCCTCCCTTGTCCCCAGGCTAATTGGCTTACCTTGTAGTCCCCAGATTCTTCCCTCTTTATCCCCTCCATCGTGCGCTTGTCCTTTTCCTCCTCGGAAACTCCCCTCCCCTGTTTTCCTTCCTTTTCCTTTTTTGGTGAAGGAGGCCAGGCGGCTTTCCGGCCTCGTCCGCCGGGCCCAGCAGGGAAAAGGCAAAGACAGGAGAGAAAAAGAGGGAGGGCGGCGCTGGCAGAGCGGCCGGTCGTCAGGCCTCGGGCTCTGTGAGAGCGCTCCCTTCCCCGAGCGTGGGCGCCATCCGTTTATGGGGCCTGTTCTGTCAGGATCGGGTCTCTCGGCTGCGGGACCTGTCGGGCCGATGCAAGTGACGTTCCGCGTGCCGCCGCCCTCCGTACGGGATGCCATCTGGGGTCTGTACGGCCCGAGGGGTGGTCTCGGGACCCGTCTCTCTCCCCGGGGGCCTCTCCGTACGAGCGGTCTGACCTCGGCTGAGCTGGACCCGTCTCCGGGGGCCAACTGGCGAGAGGCAAGGGATCGGCCGACCTTGGCTCAGGTGGACCCCTCCTGGGCGGACACCTGGCGAGGCGGCAGGGGGTCGCCTGGCTTCGGCCGAGGTGGGCCCGTCTCCGGGTGGCCACCTGGCGAAAGGCGAAGGATCGGCCGACCTCGGCTCAGGTGGACCCCTCCTGGGCGGACACCTGGCGAGGCGGCAGGGGGTCGCCTGGCTTCGGCCGAGGTGGGCCCGTCCTTGGGTGGCCACCTGGCGAAAGGCGAAGGATCGGCCGACCTCGGCTCAGGTGGACCCCTCTTGGGTGGACACCTGGCGAGGCGGCAGGGGGTCGCCTGGATTCGGCCGAGGTGGGCCCGTCTCCGGGTGGCCACCTGGCGAAAGGCGAAGGACCGGCCGACCTCGGCTCAGGTGGACCCCTCCTGGGTGGACACCTGGCGAGGCGGCAGGGGGTCGCCCGACTTCGGCCGACCTCACTCGGTCGGAACCCTCCGGGCCCGGGCGCCGATGAAGTGGTAGAGGAACTCCGGGCCGAGCTTGACCTCGGCGAGGGCAGTTTGCTTTAGACAGTCGTAGGGTGGTGCGGTCTTTGCCGCTCCTAGCCATGTGGACGTGGCGCAAAATCCGGCGGGGAAACTTACACGTGGCTTGCTCTCATTCGGCGATACCTGAGCCTCTCCACGTCACTGTCATGGCTGTAACAAAGTCGATGTGTCGACACATCATGAGTCGACACATAATGTGTCGACACATGCATGAGTCGACACATGTCCGACGGGAAACAGAGATTTTAAGGATTTTCGAACTGTTTTTCTCCTAAAAATCATTCTCCTCCGAGCCAACACCTCGATCTCAGGTATCCATACTGTTCATCATCCCATTTCTTGGTTTTTAACCATGGATTTCTTGGATTTGAGACCTTAGTAGCCATTTTTGTTGGATTTCCCTCTAGGTTTTAGCTCCTAAACCCTAGAAACTCCATATTTCCACCAAAAACCTTGCCCAAACCTTGATTATTGACAATGGGTCCTTGCAAGCCAGTTGTTCGTCGACCGCAATAGTCACAGCATGAAGAAGATCGGAGAACGAAGGCACGACACGAGTCTAGGGCTCCAGATCTTCCAGCACGATAGTTGTTTGCACCCTCTAGTCGGATGAGCTCCAAGATAGTGGTTGGAGGACGCTGAGTGGACTTCTCTTTCTTGGACCAGCAGCATTTTTGGATAGGAGAGTGGATCCGACATGCTGTGTTGCCTAGATATGGTGCCCAAGAGGGGGGGTGAATTGGATCTTTTTTTTAAAAAAAATAAAGCAATATATGTGCTATCAATTTCAAATGTGAAGAGTGATAGTGCTCAAGTAATTGTACAACGGAAGCAATGAAAGATAACAATAATTAAAGAGCAATAAAGAGTAAAGCAATGCAAACACACAAAACGTATAGTGGTTCGGTGCACCTAGCACCTACATCCATTCCCCAAGCTCCACTTGGGAATTTTCACTATAATCTTCTCTAGATTACAGCCGACTTGTTTTACAAGGCTCATAAGTCAAAACCTAAGTTGGTTTTGTTACCTAGGCTCACCAACAAACCTTACACACTTGTTTTGGCTTCGGGCTTACAAGCAACCCTAGTTGGTTTTATCAATTGGCTCCCCAACAAACCTCACACTAGTTTTAAATTCCCTTGAAACTAGGCTAGCACAAATAGAGTATGAATACAATGAATAAAAACAAGACAAACTCCTTTTTGAGCAAAAAACAATTCGATGTAGCTCTTGTTGGAGACTCTTCAAGTCTTCCTCTTAGAATCTTGGACCTCACTAAATGCCAAAGACTTGAAAGCTGGATTCCTAAAAAATGGAAAGCTTTTGGCTAAAGAATCTCTTGGATTTTCTCTCTTTTTGGCTTAGGATTGATTGAAAGCTTTATACTTTCACTCTCTTCTTTTTCACTTTTTCTCCTTCACTTTTTGAAGTTAGGTGAAGGTTAAATACTTCATTCAAGCTGAAACAACTCCACAAGACCGTTAGAATCAAAAATATGGTCGTTTCTGGCTGTTAGAAATCAAATCAAAAGTTCAGAAAAACTAGCCGTTATGCCATGAGTCGACCTCATGAGTCGACCTCTGGGTCAAGTGTCAACCTCATGAGTTGACCTCCAGTTTATCTTAGGCAAAAATCCAGAAAACCATAGTTCTGCCCAGTTTGAATTCTCAGGCGGTGAGTCGACCTCTGGTGTCGACCTCTGGACAGGTGTCAACCTCAGGTGGTGACCTTTGAAGCATGCCACTGAAATTTTGCCATGCCAGCCTTGCTGAACTTTTCTTTTCTTCATGAGTCGACCTCTGGTCTGAAATTTTCTGAAACTATAGAGAGGTGCGTGCCATGCTTGAGTTTCTCTAGGCCTTTGTTTCTTTTGTCAATTACTTCTTAATATGAAGGTCCAATATGAGAAATTTGATCTTGTTTAAGGTAGAAGAGCTCTTTCCCAAATCAAGCAAGCTTGGTTTCATCATTGTACTCTTGATACTCTTTTTGAATAACCTAAGGCCTGAAACTTTATCTTGAAATGAAACATTAGTCCAAACATATACTCAACCTTTTGTTAATCATCAAAACTAAGGAGCCAAAGCCAACAATCTCCCCCTTTTTGATGATGACAAAACCTTGAGTATATATGCAATTAAGTCCAAAAGCAAAATATAGCATTAAAAAATTTTCAAAGAAACCTCACATATATGAGTATATCATAAAAATTTACTTTTCATCTACTCTCCCTTTTTTGTGAAAACATTCTCATGAGTCAAAAAGTTAAGAATCATATAAGCTTTACTCTACTCTATGAAAGAGTCATAATAATCATATATACTTTACTATACTCCCCCTTTTTGTCAAGAATCAAAAAGTGCATTCTTTGTAGTAAAAGATATACTAAAGAAAATTATGTTCCATTGCAATGAAGTACTTAGTTGCATAAAATACATGCTCCCCCTCAATTTGTGCATTCGATATAGCAAAGACATTCTAACTTGAGGGTTTAAAAAGATAAATGCTAAGAGCTGGCATCAGACAGTAAAATTCCACAATGTAGATAAATATATAAATAAATATATTAGTTACAAAATTGCTTACATAATAAGCACAAAACACTGATACATCAGAACATACAAAGCAAACTAGTACCTCAGTAAACATCATATATCAAGCAAATCTATGAGGCTACTCCTCATCAGAAGGTACATCAAAAGAGATAGGAGCCGAGATCCTAGATGAGGATTTTGGAGTCCTATGAGTGAGACTCCAAGTCCTTAGAGAGGGACCAGACCTAGGGGTAGTCCTACGAGATCTATAGGTCCGTGGAAAAGACTCCGAAGGTGTCCTAACAGAAGTAGTAGCAGTAGGAGTAGGTGGATCAGTATGCTGAGTAGACTGAGCTGGAGTGTGTATGCTGACAAGCTCATAAGCAGTGGGATCATCAATATCAGTCTCTGTATGCTCATCTCTATCATCTGGAATGCCTGTAATAGACTTAAAGAGTGACTCAGTAATCTCAGTATCTACTGGCACATCTGTAGCTGGAGGATCAGTACTAGGAAGATCAGTAGAAGGAGGATCAGCAGAAGGGGGAATCTCTAAAATCGGATCAGCAGGTGGAAAATCAGAGCTACCTGCTCTAGGCTGATCTCCATCACTATCACTGTAGCCACTGGAGTCATCATCATCATCATCATCAGAATGTGGAGGAGGCACTGTCGGATCTACAGTCCCTGGTGGCAATGCCAATCTCAGTAAGCTGAGGATCTGTCGGAATCCTACATCGACCGTAGCTAAGAGAGCTCCAATGCACATGTCTGTGTGGATCCGCAGACCATGTAGCTCCTGTCGTACACCAGCAATCTCTGTCCGAACCTCTAAAATGTGATTAGTCACTCTCTGCTCAAAGTCCGATGTGCTCGCTGTAGTCCTCTGTGGTGTTGCAGTAGCAGAAGGTGCTGGAGCTAATGAAGGTGGTGGCGTGAATGGCTCAGGCTCCGTAGTCTCTGACTCTGGTGCTGGACGAAAAGGTGTACCATGATCAGTAGGCTCTGAAGGCCCTGCCTTAGTTGCTCGAATCTTCTCCTCCTCATCTGGCTCCTGGTTAGACTCCCGTCGCACCCAACGATCACCAATCAGTCAAAATCCCATCCTATGCAGGGATTTCTCTTCGTATGTGTCAGTATGCTGCAGCTGACTGAAGGGTATACCATCAAATGATACTCCATACTCCCTGAATAACTGTGTCAGCCCCATGCCATATGGCTGAACTAGTCTCCTATGAGATGCTGCCTCTCCCATCTGCTGAAGCATGATCCTGGGAAGGTTGATGGGAGTCCGCTGTCTCAGGGACACCATCAACACTAGCTCACGCTCAGTAATAAAGTCAAACATCCCGCTCTTTGGAATCAAGATGCGGGCGATGATATGATGCATCACTCTCATCTCCAATGATAGCTGGTTAGCGGCTACTATGGAAATGCCGCTAACATCCTCGCGCTCTAAGATACATCTGAAGGCGCGCTCTCGGTCATTGATAGTAGTGGCGGCTGTGCCATGAAGTGGAATCCTCCAAACACGACTGATGACCTCCGGTGTCACTGGAATCTCGATCCCACGAACAGTAGTAGACTATCCAATGCCATCAGTGGCCATGGATGCATAGAACTCACTGACGAGTTCTGGGTAGAATCTCTCAGTCATCGTGCCGAAGTGAACCAGACCTGCATCTCTCAGTACATCTCCTATAAAAAGTGATGCTGATCCCAGAAGGGTATATCCACACGTCTCCCGCTCGCAATGCTCTTCCGTACTAAGCTGGCTGGCACTGGTGCAGGTTCCTCTGGGGATGGCTCACGCTCATGTCTGGCCTTTCTTCGTCGCTCAGTACTACCTTGGCCTTGTTCCATTTTCTTTTCCTTACAGCCAACTGCTTCCTTGGACCCATATGGATGGAAGAGGGTAATTTAGGGAGAAGTAGGATAATGCAGTGCTAAGAAAAAGAAGAACCAAGAATTTGGAGAGGAGAAAAGGAATTCACGGTTGAGCAAATGAAGGAACCGTGAAAAGGTAAGTGAGGGTTTGTGAAATTGAAAAAAAAAGAGCAAATAGAGGAAATGCACGAAATGGAGGGAAGAAATGAGTGTTTTCAATCGAATATCAACCGATAATTGAGGGTAAATAGAGGCAAAAACCTATGGTTGCCCAAAAACGAGGAACACGGTAAAAACTGGTTCGGTCCAAGAGAAACCGTGAGGGGAGGAGAAGATTCCCAAAAAGAGGAGGGAGAGGGTTGGAAATCCACTATTCAGAGCTTAGGAACGTTGGAGGGGGACCACACGAAGGAGAAAAAGAAAAGAAATGGAGGAAATAGGGCTCGCGGATGGGTTTTAAAAGTAGGTTTTCTGACCAAGTGTCGACCTCTCAAAAATTTCAGGGGTCGACACCAAGTGTCGACCTCCGAAAATAAAATAGTCAAAATAAAATTTGGTAAAATTAAAAAAAAATTGATAAAATTTAGAATGAATTCTTAGAGAAGCTTTAAATATATTTGAGAATTTATAAATCATTTTTGAGGAATCTTGAAGGAAATTGAAGAGTTTCAAGCAAAAGGGTCAATGACTCCCAATTCTCTTCTGATCATGCAAAATCTATCTTCATTCAATGGTTTTGTGAATATATCAGCCAATTGATAACCAGTATAAATAAATTCTAACAACACATTAGAGTTTTGAACGTGATCTCTTATGAAGTGAAGTCTTATTTCAATATGTTTGCTTCTTGAATGTTGTACAGGATTTTTCGTTAAATTGATTGCACTAGTATTATCACATCTTATGGGTATCTTAGTTAGTTTGATGCCAAAGTCCTCGAGTTGTTGTTTGATGCCAAAGTCCTCGAGTTGTTGTTTGATGCATAGAATCTGAGCACAACAGCTTCCGACTACTATATATTCGACTTCCGCCGTAGATAGAGCAACCGAATTCTGTTTATTGCTGCTCCATGAAATTAAATTAACTCATAGGAATTGACAAGTTCCACTAGTACTTTTATGATCAAGTTTACACCCAGCAAAATCAGCATCAGAATAAGCAATCAATTCATATGATGACTCTCTAGAGTACCAAAGACCAATTTCAATTGACCCAAATAAGTATCTAAATATACGTTTTACAGCTAAGAGATGTGATTCTTTAGGAGCAGACTGAAAACGTGCACACATACAAATACTAAACATTATATCTGGTCTACTGGCAGTTAGATATAGCAATGAACCAATCATGTCTCTATATAATTTTTGGTCTACTGATTTACCATATTCATCTTTGTCTAATTTATATGAAGAGCTCACAGGGGTACCTATTGGTTTGGTAGTCTCAATCCCAAACTTTTTCAATATTTTCCTTGTGTACTTGGCTTGGTTGATGAAGATCCCCTCTTTGGTTTGCTTAATTTGGAGTCCAGAAGAAGTTGAGTTCTCCCATCATGCTCATCTCGAACTCACTCTGCATTAACTTTGCAAACTCTTGACAAAGACATTCGTTAGTAGCACCAAAAATAATATCATCTACATAGATTTGTATTACTAAGAGATCATCATTTTTCTTTTTCAAAAATAATGTATTATCTACATTACCTCTGAAAAAATCATTCTTCATCAAAAATGAACTTAATTTATCATACCAAGCTCTAGGAGCTTGCTTTAAACCATACAATGCTTTATGCAATTTAAAAACATGGTTAGGAAATTCATGATTTTCAAAACTAGGAGGTTGTTCAACATAAACTTCCTCTTCAATAAATCCATTTAAAAATGCACTTTTAACATCCATTTGAAATAACTTGAAATCCATAAAACAAGCAAAAGCAAGTAAAAGTCTAATTGCTTCCAGCCTAGCAACTGGAGCAAAGGTTTCATCAAAGTCAATTACTTCTTTCTGGTTGTAGCCTTTAGCAACAAGTCTAGCTTTGTTTCTAGTTACAATACCATGTTCATCAAGTTTATTTCTAAAAACCCATTTTGTGCCAATTACAGAAATATTAGGGGGTCTTTCAGTTATAAGTCCAAACGTTATTTCTTTTAAATTGATTTAGTTCATCTTGCATGGCATTAATCCAGTTACAATCTTTTTCAGCTTCTTCAATTGACTTAGGCTCTATTTGAGAAACAAAAGCTAAATAATCACAAACATTTCTGATAGAAGAGCGTGTACTTACTCCCTTTGACGGATCACCAATAATTAGCTCTTTGGGGTGTCCGTGTGCATACCTCCGCTCTTTAGGTAAAGGTTTTGGTGAAGTTGCATTGATCTCTTGAATTTGATCTTCATTTTCTTGATCATCATCTCCTTTGGGCACATCTTCATCGATTGTCAATTGTTTAAGCTTCTTTGTACCTGTTTCATCATCAATATAATCTTCTTTTCTAGAAGATTTTTCCTTAGTTTCATCAAATACTACATGAATTGATTCTTCAACTAGAAGAGTTCTTCTGTTGAAGACCCTGTATGCCTTGCTAGAAGTAGAGTATCCTAAGAAGATACCCTCATCTGACTTGGCATCAAATTTACTGATATTGTCTTTGCCATTGTTTAATATGAAACAGCGGCAACCAAATACATGAAAATATTTAAGAATAGGTTTTCGATTTTTCCAAAGCTCATATGGTGTTTTCTTCAAAATAGGTCAAATTAAAACACGATTTAAAATGTAACAGGAAGTATTAATGGCTTCTGCCCAAAAATATCTAGTTAAATCGTTTTCGCAAAGCATTGTGCGTGCCATTTCTTCAAGAGTCATGTTTTTTCTTTCTACCATCCCATTTTGTTGAGATGTCCTAGGTGCAGAAAAATTATGACTAATGCCATTATCATTACGACAAACTTCAAAATCATGATTGTCAAATTCAGTTCTATGATCACTACGCAAAAAAACAATAGTGAGATCTTTTTTGTTTGAAACCCTTTTATGAAATTTAACAAAAGCTGAAAATATTTCATCTTTATGAGCTAAAAACATTATCCAAGTAAATCGTGAGTAATCATCTACAATTACTAGCCCATATTTCTTACCTCCCAAACTAGTTGTCTGGTTGGTCCAAAGAGGTCCATATGCAATAATTCAAGGGGTCTAGTAGTAGATACTACTCCTTTAGGTTTGAAAGTAGATTTAGTTTGTTTTCCAAATTGACATGCAGCACAAATCTTATCTTTTTCAAATGTGAGTTTTGGCAATTCTTTTACAAGATTCTTTTTGCTTAATTTTGAAATCAAATGCATACTAGCATGCCCTAGCCTGGATGCCAAAGCCAACTAGTTTCACTTGCCTTGGCTTTCCTAGCCACTAGGCATTGACCACTTTCCATGGCTAGATCATCAAGATCAACTATGAAAATGTTTCCATGCCTATGACCAGTGAACTTGATGCCATCGACATCTAGACTAGACACCATGCACAAAGATGATTCAAAAATTATTTTAAAACCCTTATCACAAAACTGACTAATGCTGAAAAGATTATGCTTCAAGCCATCAACAAGTAATACATTATCTATATAAGCATTAGGGGTGATATGGATTTTACCAATTCCGATGATTTTACCTTTTCCATTATCACCAAAAGTAACGTTTCCACCATTTATAGCTACTAGTGATGAGAATTGCTTCACATCCCCAGTCATGTGCCTTGAGCAACCACTGTCCAGATACCACATTCTTTTTTTATTTTTGGTTGCAAGACACACCTGCAGAAATTGATCAAGTTGAAACTTTAGGTACCCAAGTCATCTTGGGTCCTTTAGGGTTAGATAAATTGGTTCCTTTTGGAACCCAAATCTTTTCAAAGGTTCTTGATTTTCTTCTATTACAAATATATGATTTATGTCATAACTTACCACATGCATAGCAGGTAATATTAGAAGATGCAGGTATGAAAAAGTTTTTGAAAAGTTTTTGCTGATTCTGTGACTTAAATCCAAGTCCAGCTTTGTTAAAAACTGCATGTTGACTGTTTAAAAGCATACTTAATTTTTCTGAACTATAAGTAAACTTTTCTACAAAAGGTTTCACTTTTTCTAACTCTTCTTTGTAATTCTTGTTTTGAAGCAACAGTTCTTTGTTTTGTTTTTCAATTTTCTCATTAGTTTCAAAACTTCTATTATTTTTCAAAGAATCCTTTTCTTTTATAAGATTGTCCTTATCATTTTTCAAGGTCTTTACATGTTCAGTTAATTTCTTGTTTTCTTGAATTAAATCTTCAATTACAGTTGAAAACTTGTCTGAATTTTGGTAAGCTCTTGATTTAGCTTTCTTAATTTCTTATTTTTCAGTTTTAGTTTTTCATATTCCATAACTAAATCATCAAAATCATCATGTAGTTCATTAAATGTAAATTCATTTTCAGGTTCAGAATTTACCTCATCATCTTCATTGGCCATGAAACACAGGTTGGCGACTTCCTGCTGCTCTTCATCACTGCTAGAGTCCTCACTCTCACTCCAGGTAGCCATCATGGCTTTCTTTCTCAACATCCTTCGACTCTTTTTAAGCAAAGGGCAATCCATTTTATAATGTCCAGGCTTCTTGCACTTGAAGCAGATGGGTGGATCCCTTTCTTTTTCTTTCTCTTTATCTTTATTGTAATCATCTTTTTGTGGCCTTTTCTTGTAGAAGCCCTTCTTCATTCTCATGAATTTTCTGAATTTTCTTGTAATGAGGGCTGTCTCATCATCATCAGTTTCTTCTTCTGATTCATCACTTGACTCTTCCTTTGTAGTGGACTTGAAGGCTATGGCTTTCTTTTTCTTGTCATTGTCCACTGTCTTCTGTTTTAGTGAAAGCTCATAAGTCATCAGTGATCCAAGAAGCTGCTCAAGAGGTAGAGTATTGACACCTTGGCTTCTTCTATGGCCGTTACTTTCGCATCCCATGAAGCCGGAAGAGACCTAAGAAGTTTGTTAACAAGTTCACCATTAGATATAATCTTTCCCAAACTCCTCATACCATTTACTATATTGGTAAATCAAGTATACATCTCAGTAATACTTTCAGTTGGTTCCATCCTGAACATCTCATACGTATGATGAGCATGTTCACCTTTGTGGTCTTCACTTGGTGTATACCCTCATGGGTAACCTCAAGTGTATCCCAAATTTCTTTGGCGGAAATACAATTTGATATTCTGTTAAATTCACTTGGGTCAAGTGCACAGAATAGCAAATTCATCGCCTTTGCATTTAACTCAACTTATTTGATGTCATTGTCATCCCATTCTTCTTCAGATTTTGGGGTGATAATGCCATTAAAGCAAGTGAGTGGGCTGATGAGGTCCTTTAGTAATTACTCTCCATATATTATAATCTACAGCTTGTAAATAAATGCGCATACGAGTTTTCCAGTATGTGTAGTTTGTGCCATTAAAGAAAGGAGGGCGATTTGATGCTTGACCTTCAATTACACCCATTCTAATTGGGGCGGCCATGATCTTTCACTCAAGATCGTTGGACCTACAAGAGAGTACCGGTGCTCTGATACCACTTGTTGCCCAGATATGGTGCCCAAGAGGGGGGGTGAATTGGATCTTTTTTTTAAAAAAAATAAAGCAATATATGTGCTATCAATTTCAAATGTGAAAAGTGATAGTGCTCAAGTAATTGTGCAACGGAAGCAATAAAAGATAACAACAATTAAAGAGCAATAGAGAGTAAAGCAATGCAAACACATAACGTATAGTGGTTTGGTGCACCTAGCACCTACATCCACTCCCCAAGCTCCACTTGGGAATTTTCACTATAATCTTCTCTAGATTACAGCCGACTTGTTTTACAAGGCTCACAAGTCAAAACCTAAGTTGGTTTTGTTACCTAGGCTCACCAACAAACTTTACATACTTGTTTTAGTTTCGGGCTTACAAGCAACCCTAGTTGGTTTTATCAATTGGCTCACCAACAAACCTCACACTAGTTTCAAATTCCCTTGAAACTAGGCTAGCACAAATAGAGTATGAATATAATGAATAAAAACAAGACAAACTCCTTTTTGAGCTAAAAACAATTCGATGTAGCTCTTGTTGGAGACTCTTCAAGTCTTCCTCTTGGAATCTTGGACCTCACTAAATGCCAAAGACTTGAAAGCTGGATTCCTCAAAAATGGAAAGCTTTTGGCTAAGGAATCTCTTGGATTTTCTCTCTTTTTGGCTTAGGATTGATTGAAAGCTTTGTACTTTTACTCTCTTCATTTTTACTTTTTCTCCTTCACTTTTTTGAAGTTAGGTGGAGGTTAAATACTTCATTCAAGCTGAAACAACTCCACAAGACCGTTAGAATCAAAAATATGGCCGTTTATGGCCGTTAGAAATCAAATCAACAGTTCAGAAAAACTAGCCGTTATGCCATGAGTCGACCTCATGAGTCGACCTCCAGTTTATCTTAGGCAAAAATCCAGAAAATCATAGTTCTGCCCAGTTTGAATTCTCAGGCGATGAGTCGACCTCTGGTGTCGACCTCTGGACAGGTGTCGACCTCAGGTGGTGACCTTTGAAGCATGACACTGAAATTTTGCCATGTCGGCCTTGCTGAACTTTTCTTTTCTTCATGAGTCGACCTCTGGTGGTCGACCTTTGGCAAGGTGTCGACCTCTGGAGGTCGACATCTTGTCTGAAATTTTCTGAAACTCTGGAGAGGTGCGTGCCATGCTTGAGTTTCTCTAGGCCTTTGTTTATTTTGTCAATTACTTCTTAATATGAAGGTCCAATATGAGAAATTTGATCTTGTTTAAGGTAGAAGAGCTCTTTCCCAAATCAAGCAAGCTTGGTTTCATCATTGTACTCTTGATACTCTTTTTGAATAACCTAAGGCCTGAAACTTTATCTTGAAATGAAACATTAGTCCAAACATATACTCAACCTTTTGTTAATCATCAAAATTAAGGAGCCAAAGCCAACATGCTGGTTTGGCATCTTTCTGTTTGCTCAGCGAGAGATACTATCCTGGGCTGATGAGAGAGTTCTACGGATCACTTGCCCGTAGATCAAATGGCTGGATTGCTCAGGTCAGGGGACGGGATATTCCCGTTTTAGTGGAGATTCTGAGCAGGGTATCGGATATACCCATGACTGGATCAGTTATGGACAGTCTGTTGGACAAAGTTAGTGGGCTCCAGTGTATTTTTGAGTCTGATACCTTACCAGAGGGAGCCACTGTTCCTGCTTCAAGACTGTCTGCAGCGATGAGACTGCTACATCACATAGTCGCCCAGATCCTTCTGTCGAAGACCGGTCGATTTGACTACATTATCAAGCGAGAGCTGCTCGTGATGGTCTTCCTGATTCAGCGGACATCGATTTGTCCTCCTGTTCTAATGATCCATCAGATTACTAAGGCAGCACCTAGTCAGCGGCTTTGTTTGCCGTATGGCATGGGTTTGACAGTACTATTCAGAGAGTATGTAGTCAGCTTCCAGGATGAGCCATATCGTACCTTGATCCATACCAATGTATATGATATCAGGTCACTACATCGCATGGGTTATCATTTAGTCCGAGGCCAGTGGACACGGAGGACATCAGGACAAGCCGAGGATGTAGCTGACATTGATGAGGCACAGCATAGGAGGAGCGGATTCTTTCCGGTGAGGCTGGACCGAGCGAGACATAGCCTGAGACGGCAGCATAGCCAGCTCAGACAGATCCTTCTACATCTGCCCAGCTACAGCCATAGCTAGAGTAGACGGAGACTCCTGGTATTTCAGATACTCTAGAGGATAGAGTCAGATGCATAGAGATCGATGTTTTCATCATGAGGTAGCGTCTAGACGTCTTTATTGTTGAGATGAGAGAGAGCCATATTGGTCTTCATGATGGTATTTTGGCTATTCTCTCAGTACTGTCCAGAGCTTCTACGAGTGCTCCTACTGCAAACACAGTTCCTGCTCCTATTGATATACCTGCTCCAGTGCCAGTTGATGATATTGGTGATATTGATACTAGTGCTGATACTACTATCAGAGATGGAGATACTATTGTTGGAGATATTGATGGAGATGAGGTGACTGACTCCGACCAGTTTGATATTGATGATCTTATGTCATAGCCAGTTGTGGAGGTGACGGATGATGTAGCTGCGAGACCTGTTGATCCATCCTTCTCACCTGCTCCGATACCTGATCCATCCTCTCCTTCTAGATCGCTTGATCACACTTCAGTTCCAGTTCTGATTCCTATTCTTAGTCCTGTTGTTGACCTACTTGTTACTGATTCACCTACAATTGATTCTCCTGATATTCATACACCTATCATTCAGACACCCACACTGGATACATCTATTGTACATACACCGATACTTTCTACAGCTGATACTATTGTTCTTGATACACCTGTATCATCAGCTGTTACACCTATTTTTGATAGTCCTACCCTTCATACTTTATCAGTCATTCGAGAGCTTGGATTCTATACACCCGACTTTCAGCATCGCGATTCAGGTCTCACTTTTGATCATACTCCTGCTCCAGCTGTTGCTTAGATGATTCGCTCGATCAGTTCAGTTCCTGTGGAGGACATATCTTCTACCTCTACTACTTCAGCCAAAGGTCGGACCTATATTCGTTGCAGAGGATGTGGATGCCGTACTCCTCCTCAGCTGACCAGGACCAGACTTCGAGATCTTCGACCATGATGGCCGCGAGCTCGATCTTTTACTGATACCGGATCGATCGAGATCAGATCATCTTCTGATGACTCGATGGATGAGGATTAGGACACTGATGTATTTCTTGATAGTTTTATATTTCTAGATAGTTTACTTTCATGCTTACATGTACTTTTATCTTTGTTGTACAAGTTGCTGACATATATGAAAAACTTTGTATTTTCTCACTTCTATATATTTGATAAACATGAATGATGTTTTGAATTGCTTTTATTCATTTCCCTTACTTCCTACCTTTTTAATGATAACAAAAAGGGAGAGTAATTCATGATGTTATTTAAGTATAAATGTGTTTACTTCTCCAAAGCTTTTACTTTTTGAAAACCTGAATTTATGAAAGGGGGAGCTTCACCTTTTAGTTAAAGTAAATTTGATTCTCAAAACCCCTCTTTCAATGTTTTTGAAACGATTCTTTCAAATTTTGTTATAAATCATTAATTCAGGGGGAGCTTTGTTAATTGCTGAAACTTTCATTGTAAGAGTATCATGATACATGCTCTTATTGCATTTAAATGAATATCAAAGTTCTAGCTAAGTTCTGATACTCTCTATCTTTGAAACAAGCTCAAATTCTATCATCTATATTTTGAATGATTATAATTTTAAGCAATGATTGATACTTAATGCTTTTAATATTGTGCATCTTGATCAATTCTCTTAAAGCTTTACTTTTAAAGCAATTTATACTTAAGGGTTTTGTTATCATCAAAAAGGAGGAGATTGTTGACTCCATTAATTGATTTTGATGATAAGCAAAATAGTTAAGTATAATTTGAGGACTAATAATTTGCTTTAAGTGTGTTTTCATTAAAAGGATACTCACAAAATTTGAAGAAGCCCAATTGTGTTGAAGAACCAAGTTTGAATGGAATGATTGCACAAAACAAGACTTGGACACTCAAAGAGTTGGTTGAATGGATGACCAAGGCAAATGAAAACATGTTCCAGCACAAGTTCAGCAAATTCTGCACATTTTTGATGATGTGTCGACTCAAGGTGTCGACACATGACATGATGTGTCGACACATGAAGATGGTGTGTCGACTCAAACCGGCACGCAGCAAAATTTCAAATGGCACAGATGATGTGTTGACACATGGACCTTATGTATCGACTCAAGGTGTCAACATATGGATCAACACATCACCTGAGAATTTCAAGCCACAGAACTTGCAGAAATTGAAGGAACAGTTGATGTGTCGACACATGGACCTAATGTGTCGACTCAACTGAGAATGTGTCGACTCAGCTAATTTTTTCAGAGAATCTAAATGGAACATTTTGAACTTGTGTCGACCCAAGAAGAACATGTGTCGACCTAATGTGTCGACATATGAAGAGGAAGTGTCGACACATGGAGTTCTGACAACAATAACGACTATTTTTTTCAAGCACAGAACTCTTCCAAATGCCCTCCAACGGCTAGTTTTTCAAGCATAATGGCTAGATTTTGGTTTTGGGGGCTTGGGAAGGCATATAAAGGCTCCAAATCAAATCAAGACAACAACCATTCACAAATATTGAATATCCAAAAGAGTTTAAAGAGAAAAGAAGAGGGAAGAGCCTTAACTCCTATTCATTCAAAGCTCAACCACTCTTAAGCCAAGAGAAGCCTTCCAAGCATTCAAAGCTATCAAGTGCATTGAAGATCATTCAATCTTGGGCATTCAAAAGGCTTCAACAAGAGCAAAGCAATACAACTTTGAGCTACATCGACTTATTTGCTTTTTAATTGAAAGCTTATATTGGTTATTTATTTCTCCATCTTTTATCTTGTAAAGGTTGTTGGTAAGTCTTGAAAACAAATTAGGTTGGTAGTTAGCCCGCAAAACTACTAAGGTTCTTGGTTAACCCGAAAAACCAAGGGAGGTTTTTGGTTAGCCTTGTGAAAACCAATTAGTTTCTTGGTTAGCCCGTAAAACCAAGTGAGGTTGTGACTTGCGAGCCTTGTAAAAACAAGTCGGGTTTTGATTAGTGAGCCCGGAAAACTAATCGGCTATAATTATTGGATTATAGTGAATTCCCAAGGGGATCTTAAGGAGTGGATGTAGGTGCATTGTTGGCACCGAACCACTATAGATTGTTGTGTTTGTGATTGTTTGTTCTCTCCTCCTTACTCTTTACTTTATTGCTTATTATTTATAATTTCCGCTGCACCTTTACATTAGATCATTGCACTTTAATTTTAGTACCTTATTGAATTGAATTACATATCTTGTTTAGTGAAGTTTGCTACTTGTTTTATCAAGCTTAGCTTTAAATTTTTTTTTGAGACCCAATTCACCCCCCCTCTTGGGTTGCTCTCTGGGCAATAACGTGGGTTCGACCCATGCCTTCTCTTTTTCTTTTTCTCGTACCTGGGCTATATTGAAAACATGGGTTGAACCCGTATTTTTATTCTGAATTCGTGGATCCAACCCGCGTTTTCAGATGCCACGTGGCTTTGCAGGCTAAAATCACGTGTTCAACCAGCGATTTCGTACAGAACTCGTGGGTTCAACCTGCAATTTCGTACAAAACTCGTGGGTCCAACTCGTGTTTTCACCTCCATGCCACATCACGGATGCCTTTGCCACATGTGCAGACACATGGCCAAAATCATCTAGATCCGTAAATAAAAATGAAATGGCCGTATTTTGGGAAATATTTTTTTTTATATATTATTTCGGTCAAAAACCCCTCCTTCAACGGGGATAATTATAGCTCGGCCTACGACTGTGCATGGATAAGCCTTATGATGTGCATGATGCGTGGACCGTCACACAGCAACTAAAGCACATGTCCGCCTCCTTCAATATTGAAGTAATTTTTTAAAATAATATTTTTTAAAAAATATTTATTAAATTGCTAAGGCAGTAGGCTGGTTGGTAGAGATCTCGTCTCACTACTAATTGATCCTGGATTTGAGTAATAATCTTACTAAATAAAAAAAAATATTTATCAAAATAATGCACTTGTAAATATATTTATCATTGTAGATAGTTTTGGTAAGGTGGCAACCAAGTGTGAAATCACGATTTCATTTTGTTTCAAATAATGCACTTTTAAATATATTTATCATTGTAGATAGTTTTGGTGAGGTGGCAACCAAGTGTGTAATCGCGATAATTAAATGTAAGTAATAAAAAGCACCTACGTCCAAGACTTAATTGGTTTTCCGGGTTAACCAAGAACCTTAGAAGGAAAGAGAGCAATCACACACAAACATAATGTTTTATAGTGGTTCGATGCACACCAAGCACCTACGTCCACTCCCCAAACTTCCCCTTAGAAATCTTACTATAATTTTTTCAAGATTATAGCAGACTTGTTTTTCAAGGCTCACAAGTCAAAATCTAAGTTTGTTTTATCACCTAAGCTCACCAACAACCTTTATAACTTGTTTTGTCTTTGGGCTCACAAGTCAAACCTTAGTTTATTTTATCCTTTGGCTCACCAACAACTTTTACAACCTAGTTTCAAAAACCTTGAAATCTAGGTCAACAAAGCAAGAACAAGAATATAATAAAGAGCACAATAAAAGCTCCTAGAATGAGCTGAAATGAAGATCGTTGAAGTTCACTTGATTGCTTGAGTTGACTTCTTCTTGGAATCTCTTGAATGCACAATTATGGCCAAGCACTTGAAACCTTAACAACTCAAAAATGGAAGGCTTTTGCAAGGGAATCTCTTTAAACACACTCTTATTGTATTTTCAAATGATTGGAGTTTGTCTCATGTAAATTCACTATTCTTTCTTGACTTTATGAGGTTTGGTGAGTATTAAATACCTCAAATCCACTGAAAAGACCATTGAAGACCGTTAGAATTTGAAAAATAGCCATTTAGAACCATTTGGAAGCAAGTCTGAAATTCTGAAAAACTAGCCGTTAGACCTTGAGTCGACTTCATGAGTCGACACTTGATCCATGAGTCGACCTCATGAGTCGATACTTGATGCAGAATCCAGAAGACTTGAAGTTCTAACCCAGAAATTTTTTCAAGCGATGAGTCGATCTCATGAGTTGACACTTGATGTGTGAGTCGACCTCATGAGTCGACACTTCGGCATGCCACTTTAGATTTGCATGCCGGTCCTCTGAAACTCTGAATTTTTCTTCATGAGTCGACCTTGTGAGTCAACACTTGCTTCTGTCCCATCCAAAAAACATGTCAAACTTGAATCCTTAAGATAGTGTTTGGGTGATAAAAAGTTATTCTAAGAATAGGAATAGGTATTCTCCAAGAATAGCTTATTCTCGTTGTTATTCTCAATTTCTGTTTGGATGAAAATCTAGTATTCCACCTTATTCCAGTGCAATTAATGTGGTGTTATTCTAAATGGTATTTGGATGAGATGGGAATAAGCCTATATTCCACGAAGAATAGGAGAGGAATTTTATGAAATCCCAAAAATACCCCTACTCAAATATCCATAATAAAATGAGTTATAAAATTCTTTTTTAATTTTATATTTAAGTAAATATATTATTATATTAATAATAATTTATTAATATGATCTATTAAAAACTTGTTATACCAAATAATTTTTTAGTATGGTGTATGTAAATATAAAATTAAAAATAAATTTATTAATATTAAATTTAAATAATGATGTATTAAAATGATGTTATACAAATTAAATGATTATTACAACATATTAAATTAATATCGCTACAACAACAAATATTATTTAATTTATTATTATGATCTAGTAACCATTCATTATCCTATTTGAATTATTTTTTATATCTATGAAAAGAACTAATAAATATATTTAAATCAAATTAATTAGACAATTTCGTAGTGGATATTGTTAAAAAACAGGTTCATCAATTAATGCACAAATAAATGACTTACATGAATCCCTACCATAACAAATAAATTTTACAACATAAGCAGCAATTATTCAATACTACGTACAATACAAGCAGCAATTATTTGACTTCTAATTTTTTAAATTAAATTATGTATGCAAGGACAGATATACAATTCAGATATCTTATAATACAAGTAGAAAATATCCTTTGACACGAGCAAACTATGTAATATCTACATCAAAAGTACCTATTTTATTATTAATCTGAATTATAATAATAAATGTATAAAAGATGAGTTCCTTTTACAAGAAGACGAATATAATATACATGCCCAGATAATACACAAATGAACCTAAGTTCCCACAAGTATAAAAAAAAAATGATACAATTAACTAGCAAAATAGTCATGCATTGCACTTCAATCCTTAATCATCAGCACCAACCAATAATAAACTGTGGTTGTGCAGACTGCTCTACGGATCATTTTGCAGTATTATATCTCCTGTAACAAAAGATAAACAGTTACCTTTAACAATAAGTACTTGTCAGTAGTGCAAAATATACAATTAACATAAAGTACCTGAATTCAGATATATGAAATACCAAACCTGTGCAATAAAATTTCATTATGACAATCGATAAAAGTAACCAGAAATTTGACATGGCAACATAACAGTCTTGGTTAGAAGATGAAAACCAACAAAATACATGTATCCCTTCAAATTACAATTTTCGTATTGCTATCAATACAAGATGTCAATTTCGTGGAACATGAAGGGCTGCCAAGAATATAAGCATAGCACACAACAACTGCCAAAATGTAAACTAGTACAAACATATATTTTAGAAAAATGGCCCAGGACAGTGAATGTAATCTCACTTGAGCATCACGGTAACAAGAAGAAAACAACAAATGTCTAATTCCACTCCTGCTTCCAAGCAATGCTCAATCAATAGGCTGCCTATCATCATTGCCACACAAATAATATATAACTTATGGAAACAAAGAACTTGATGCAACAAACCTTGCTAGAGATCCTTGACTAACAACTTGGTACATCCAGAAACTTTAAAATAATATATCGGACTCACCTAGAACCATTCAAACATGATTGGCACACAAGAGAAACATAATAATAATTTATGCACATGACAAAAACATAGCAATACTTGATGCACACGAAAAAAATATAGCAATACTTTATGCACACAACAAAATGCAACATACGACATACATTAACACATCTTAATAATACAGTATTAATAAATCCTAACATCCTAGTTTCATTTAGCACTACATGTTAGCAAGCCCAGCACATAGCCTATGAGGATGGCAAGTACTACAACAAACATTAGGGCACATCGTGAATGACCATCACAAGGGGGGAAATCAGGATCTCAACTTCAGCAAAAAATAAATCAAGCAACCCACCATGTAAATGATTAAACTTTTATATAGGCATCCTCAGTTCAACATGAATCTCTTCCTTCACAGTGAACCATATGTGAAGATATCATATCAGCCCTCAAGCATTTAAAACCAAGTTGCTAGATTGTGGTCAGCAACTGGTGTCTGAAATGCCATCCAACTCTGAGGATGATTCTAGGAAAGGTAGTTTCTAGTAAAGAAAGTTTCATAAAGTTAGCATTCTTCAACCAAATATTAAAAAAAAAAACCATTTCTCGATCTTCAATATTTTACCTCTCCATTTATTTTTTTCCTGATAGTATGAATTGCAAAGATCTATGTGTTGTTCTATTTGTTTGATTTCTTAGTTATAGATGAACCACTTTGCAAAGTAGTAGAAACAAAAGAAGGACATTGCAAAATGTAATATGTAAACAACATTTTCAACCTCAAATTGGATAGTGACACCTTGTTTAAGATAAGGTGGGAATTGTTCTGTACGAATGCACCAGTTATATTTAGTTAGCAGGATGTAGTAAAATAAGCAAATTTTAAAAGGTAACCAACGAGCTCCAGATTAATCTTCTGCTCTAGAACTAGTAAAATTGCCTTAATAGATGTGAAATTCTCTATAACCGTACGCCAAATAAAAGTCCAGTTTCTCATTCAAATCAACAATTTTATTGCCTCAGAAGCAGTCTACTTTCAACCCCACCTACCCAAAATTTCATCAATCATTTCTGCTACTTGCAATAGCAACAACATTATGAACAAACAAAACAGCATGTAAAAACAGAATTATAATTTTTAAGCTTTCATAATTTTCTTTAGGTAATTCAAAGTAAGTTTCTCAACTTTTATAACTTATACATCTTTTTTTTTTTATAACTTCTATAACTTTCTTTAGCTTATAACTTTCTTTTGGTAATTCAGAGTAAGTTTACCTCAATTTTCTCAAGGTTCAATTTTTCTAACAAGCTTTACTATTAACAAGACTGGATCACTTCCAAACAAGAAAAAAAACAAAATCAAACATTAAATGTAAAAGAAAATCCATCCCAAAAGAAGAATCACCGAAAAAGGTATTCGAACATCGACAACAGACCCCATAAGATTGATGCGGAGGCGGGAGCTGAGCTCGACGAAGAGACCGAACATCTGGCCGATGTCGGCGGCGTTTCCGTGAGAATACAGCAGGGTGGCCGTCGCCCGGGGGTTCCTGACATGGATGGCAATGATCTCGTTCCCCCGCCTTGTCCGGAGCTGGAAGATGTCGATGTCACTCCGTCGGCCGGAGGGGACCTCGGGGATGGAGAGGTGATCGCCGGGCTCGTCAGCGATCACGGTATAGGAGGGGGTCTGGGGGGGAAGAAGGCGAGCCTGGCGGCGATCGATGATGCGACTCCGCCCATCTTCATCGCCGTGGTCTCATAAAGGCTGGCCGAGATCCCTACCTTAAAACCTAGATGCCGAGGGGAAAGGGGGAGAACGAAGGGGAGAGATGAAATCCAGGTTCGAGTGTTGGCGTCGAGAGGGGAGAAAGGACTGACCGGATCAAAGACATCGCTACCCCTGGAATCCAAAAACTGGAATACGGTAATCCCATGGGGACCCATGGGATAGCCATTCAGGAATTACCTGCTTTGACCGGAATAAAAAAATCTTCTTATTCCACATTGATTTTGGCACTGTTTGGCAAAATAAGAGGGATAATCCCCTTATTCCACCCCTTATTACATTTTCAAACATAGCCTAAGGATTTGTGCATGAATCCATTTGATCATTCTTCATAAAGTCCAAAGAGATTGTTTTGACGATGTTCCAAGGTGAAAAACTCAATTAACCATAAGAAACTTCTTGCTCTCAAAATTTTAAACTTGTTACCTTCTTGTTGGAGAAATTGATATACCCAAGGCTTGAAATTCATACTCCAATTGAAATATTAGTTCAAACATATACTCAGCATTTTATTATTCATCAAAATTAAAAAGCCAAAGCTAACAATCTTCCCATTTTTGATGATGACAAAATCTTGAGTATATAAGCAAATAAATTTCAAAGATTGATAAGTATGGTATCAAGAATTTTGGAAATATATGAATTTATCAAAGTATCTTCATATTTGACAACAAACAAGGTTCATACACTTATTTTAATGAGAAAAGATCAGATTTTCAGTTAATATACCAAAGTTTCAAAGAGTTTCAAGGTGAGAGAAAACAAAAGTCTCCCCCTATCAAAAGTAATCTGTGAAATATTAAAAAACTCTTTATTGTTTACTTTATTATCTTCCTTACTCCCCCTTTTTGTTAACATCAAGCATTAAAAAGGAGTAATCTCTCCCTGAATTAATGCATTAAGGTAAACAAAGAAGGTTAGAGGCTAATATTAGCAAACAACAGTTAGTATCAAAGCAAATAGATAAGAGAAGAGTAATAAAAGCAAGTTTTCATATATAATAAGTGAATTTCAGTACAAAATTACTGATATAGCAAACACTGAAATAAGTTTATCATTTGATATAGTAAAGACAAACTAATACATAAACAAACATAACAAGATAAATATCTATGAGGCTACTCCTCATCAGAAGGAAGATCAAGAAAAAAGGGAGCACTGATCCTAGTCCTAGATGCAAGGGCTCTAGTGGTCTTATAGATGCTCTGGCTCCTAGCCCTAAGGGCAGGTCCAGAATGAGAATAGACCCTAGGGGACCTAGAGGAAGGAGTAGGTAAAGACTCAGCTAGAGTCACAAAAGCAGGTGTAGTCGAAATCTGAGCATTAGAAGGATTAGCTGGAGGAGAACTGGACTCTGGATCTCTCGGCTGACTATCTCGTAGTCTCCTGCTCTATCATCACTGCCACCAGAATTATCTGTATCTCTCCCAGCCTCATCGCCACCATCACCATCACCACCATCATGAGTATAATCATGTCGATCTGGGTGGTCATCGTCATCATCTATTGGTGGAGGACGAGGTGGACGTGAAGGTGCTGCTGGAGGTAAAAGTGATCTCAACAGATCTCTGATCTTAATAAAGCATGCCTCCATGGTCTGCCGAATGCTTAAGAGCTGAGTATCAGTATGAGCTCTCAATCCCTCAATCTCAATCCTGAGTTGGGTGGACCTGACTGCCAGACCCAAGATCTCGTTCCTAACCTTAGTGAACTCCTGCCTAACATGCTCCTCAAAAGAGTTTCTGTAGCTGAAGGAGGAGCAGTAGTAGGTGAAATAGCTGGTGCAGGTGTGACAGACTCAGACTCAGATGCTGTTGCTGGTGCCGGTCTAGGAGGTGTATGATAATCAGATGGCCCTGCCTCTGCCGCTTGAAGCTCATCCTCCTCATCTGGACTCTCTACGCACCCTCCGATCACTGATCTGTCTGAATCCTATCCTATGAAGAGATTTATCTCCATACGTGTCCATATGAAGGATCTCTTTGGAGGGCTCCCTCTCCAATGGAACTCAGAAATCTCTAAAAACCTAGGTCAGTGCCATGCCATAAGGCAAACATAATCTTCGCTGGGTGGCAGCCTCACCCATTTGATGGATCATAATCATAGATAAGTTGATGGGGTTCTATTATCTCAGAGCCACCATCAGAACCAACTCTCTCTCAGTAATAAAATTGAATCGCCCGGTCTTCGAAATTAGAATCCGAGCAATGATATGATGAAGTACTCGCATCTCAACTGAGAGCTGGTTCGCCAAAACAACTAAAATGCAAGCCACATCATCCCGCTCCAGAAGACAACGAAAAGCTACCTCTCGATTCCCAACACAGTTTGCGGCTCTGTTGTGGAGTGGAATCTGCCATATCTTGCTAATCACCTCAGGGGTCACCTGTATCTCAACTTCCCTGACTACAGCTATCCAACGAAGGCCATCAGTGGCCATACTGCCACAAAACTCCATGATAAGCTGAGGATAGTAGCGCTCTCGCATAATATAGAAGTGTATAAGGCCAGTTGTCCTCAGTAAATCTCCAATGATAAAGCTCTGTGAATCCTAGAAATGAATGTCTACTTGCTTACCACAAGCAATGGTCTTCCCCATGACTCTAGCTGCTCCAGGGAAAGAAGGAGAAGATTGCTCCTGAGTAGCATGCCCTATCTACTCAACCGGATCCTGACGGGCCTTAGTCCTCCTCTCTCTGCTAGACTTCCCCTGCTCTGTTCTTCTTTTTCTGAATGCTAGTTGCTTTTAGGGACCCATTTTCAAGCAACATCGAGAAGAGGAACACGGAAGCGGAAAGAAGGTTAGGGAAAATAAGAGAGGGGAGAGCAACGGATCAAAAGAGAACCAAAGATGAAGAAATGGGCCGAAGAAGTGAGAGAGGATTGGAATGTGGGAGTAATCGGGAGAAAAATGGAGTAAGGAAGGAGGAGAGAAGAGAAACCGAGCAAACTACAGCCCAATGCAATCCAAAAGAATGGGAATGACTCGAACGAGGGAGAAAATCATGATGGAAACAAGGATTTCAACCAAAAAACTCAGTAACGAAGCAAGGTTCAGACCAAATGCAAAGAAAAACAAGAGAAAATCAAGGAAATATGGTCCGATTGGAAAATTCCACAAAAAAGAGAGGGAAAATACCTAAAATTCGAAGGCTAGAAGGGGAAATCTACTATTCTTGGAGGTTTGGAGAGAGTTTGGGGACCACACGGCACTAGGAAGAGGGAGAAAATTAGGTTAAAAAGGATTTATGGAAGCCCTTAAAAACTCAGTCCCGAAATCATGAGTCGACACTTCAAAAATGCTCAAGTGTCGACACTTCACATGAGTCGACACTTGGCAAATTTTCAAATGTCGACACTTGATACAAGAAAAGCAAAATTAAATCTAGAAAAATTTAGAAAAATCCAAGAAAAGATTTAGAAGATGTTATAAGATATATTTTGGAAATTTTGAAACATTTTGAAGGATTTTAACAAGAATTTGAAGGGATTTAGCCAAAAGGATCAATGACACTGAGCTCCCTTCTAATCATGCAAAATCTATCTTCACTAAGAGGTTTTGTAAAAATATCTGCTAATTGATTATTAGTACACACAAAATCAAGCATTACATTATCATTTTGCACATGATCTCTTATGAAATGATGTCTTATTTTAATATGTTTGCTTCTTGAATATTGCACAGGATTCTTTGATAAATTAATTGCACTAGTATTGTCACATCTTATGGGTGTCTTAATTAGTTTAATGCCAAAATTCTTGAGTTATTGTTTGATCCATAGGATTTGAGCACAATAGCTTCCAGCTGCTATATATTCGGCTTCCATCGTAGATAGAGCAACTGCATTCTATTTCTTACTACTCCAAGAAATCAAATTAACTCCAAGGAACAGATAAGTTCCACTTATACTTTTTCGATCAAGTTTATACCCAGCAAAATCAGCATCAGAATAAGCAATCAATTCAAATAAAGAATCTTTAGAGTACCATAGACCAATATTAATAGAGCCAGACATATATCTAAGTATGCGTTTAATAGCCAAAAGATGAGACTCTTTAGGGGCAGACTGATATCTTGCATATATACAAACACTGAACATAATATATGGCCTATTAGTAGTTAGATAAAGCAATGAACCAATCATGCCTCTATATAATTTTTGGTATACATATTTACCTGATTCATCTTTGTCAAGTCTACAAGAGGAGCTCATAGGCGTACCTAATGGCTTGATGCTCTCCATTCCAAATTTTCTTAATATTTTTTTTGTGTACTTGGTTTGGTTGATGAAGATCCCCTCTTTTGTTTGCTTTATTTGGAGTCTGAGGAAGAAGTTAAGCTCTCCCATCTTGCTCATCTCGAACTCTTCCTGTATTAACTTTGCAAACTCTTGACAGAGACATTCGTTAGTAGCATCGAATATGATATCATCCACATAAACTTGTGCTACTAAGAGATCATCATTCTTCTTTTTCAAAAACAAAGTAGTATCTACATTTCCTCTAGAAAAATCATTTTTAAGCAAGAAAGAGCTCAATCTATCATACCAAGCTCTTGGAGCTTGTTTCAAACCATACAAAGCTTTATGAAGTTTAAAAACATGATCCGAAAATTCATGATTTTCAAAACTAGAGGTTGTTCAACATAAACTTCTTCTTCAATAAAACCATTCAAAAAGGCACTTTTGACATCCATTTGAAATAGTTTAAAATCCATAAAACATGAAATGCCAATAATATCCTAATTGCCTCAAGTTTAGCAACAGAAGCAAAGGTTTCATCAAAATCAATTCCTTCCTGCTGATTTTAGCATTTGGCAACTAGCCTAGCTTTATTTCTAATGACTAAACCATTTTCATCAAGCTTATTTCTAAAAACCTATTTGTACAAATTATTGAAATATTAGTAGGTCTTTCAACTAAAGTCCAAACATTATTTCTTCTAAATTAATTTAGCTTATCTTGCATAGCATTCATCCAATTGCAATCAGATTCAGCTTCTTCAATAGATTTAGGTTCTACTTGAGAAACAAAAGCTAGATAATCACATACATTTCTAAGAGATGAATGAGTACTTATCCCTTTCGATGGATCGCCAATTATAAGTTCTTTGGGATATCCATGTGCATACCTTTATTCTTTAGAAAGTGGATTTTGTGTTGAGAATACTTCAACTCCTTGTACTTGTTCTCCTTCATTATCTTGATTGTCATATTGCTCCTTGGAAGGTTCTTCATTGTTGTTTACTTTTTCAGATCTTTGCATACTTGTTTCATCTTTAACAATATCTTCTTTTCTAGAAGATTTTTGATCAGTCTCATCAAAAATTACATGAATGGATTCTTCAACTAGAAGTGTTCTTCTGTTGAAGACCCTGTATGCCTTGCTAGAATTAGAGTATCCTAAGAAAATATCCTCATTTGACTTGGCATCAAATTTGCTGAGATTATTTTAACCATTGTTTATAATGAAACAACGATACCCAAAAATACAAAAATATTTAATAATAGGTTTTCTGTTTTTTCAAAGTTCATAAGGTATTTTTTTTAGAAAAGGATGGATTAAAATATGATTTAAAACATAGCAAGCAGTGTTTATGGCTTCCGCCCAAAAATATCTTGGCAAATCATTTTTGCAAAACATAGTGCATGCCATTTCTTCAAGAGTTCTATTTTTTCTTTCTACTACCTCATTTTGTTGAGGTGTCATAGGTGCAAAAAAGTTGTGATGAATATCATTTTTGAAACAAAACTTTTCAAAATCATGATTTTTAAATTTTGTACTATGATCATTTTTTAAAGAAACAATTGAAATACCTTTTTCATTTGAGACTCTTTTATGAAATTTAATGAATGCAGAAAAAGTTTCATGTTTATGAGCTAAAAACATGATCCATGTAAAACGTGAAAAATCATCTACAATAACTAGACCATACTTTTTATCTCCCAAACTAGATGTTCTATTTGGTCCAAAGAGGTTCATATGAAGTAATTCTAAGGGTCTAGACGTAGAGACTACTCCTTTAGGTTTAAAAGATGATTTAGTTTGCTTTCCAAGTTGGCAAGCAGTACAAATCTTATCATTTTTAAAACTAAGTTTTGGCAAATATTTTATTAAACTCTTTTTGTAAAGTTTTGAAAGTAAATGCATACTAGCATGTCCTAGTCTACGATGCCAAAGTCAACTAGTTTCATTGATCCTGGCTTCCATAGCCACTAAGCATTGACCATTTTAAACTGGAAGATCATCAAGATCAACTATATAAATGTTGCCATGCCTATGACCAATAAACTTGATGCCATTATCATCAAGACTAGAAACAATGCACATGAAAAACTCGAAAACAACTTTGAAATTTTTGTCACAAAACTGACTAATGATAAGTAAATTATGCTTTAAACCATCAACATAAAGAACATTATCTATATAAGTAGAAGGGGTGATATGGACTTTATCAATGCCAACAATTTTGCCTTTTCCATTATCACTGAAAGTTACATTTCCACCATTTTGATATTCAAGTGAAGAGAACTGCTCCACATCTTCAGTCATGTGCCTTGAGCAACCGCTGTCGAGGTACCACATTCTTCTTTTGTTGGTTGCAAGGCACACCTACAACAACAAATCATGTGGAGACATTAGGTATCCAAGTCATTTTGGGTCCTTCAAGGTTAATAGTTATGGTTCATTTTGGAACCTAAACCTTTTTAACTTTCAATTTTTTTCTATTGCACAGATATGATTTATGTCCTATGTTGCCACAAGAATAACAGGTAATAGAAGATGAAGCTGGCACAAAGAAGTTCTTGAAAAGCTTTTGTTGTTTTTGAATTTTAAAACCTAATCCAGCTTTGTTGAAAATAGCTCTTTGATTATTTAAAAACATGTTAAGTTTTTCAGAACTATAAGTAAATATTTTCACAAAAGGTTTTAGTTTTTCAAGCTCATCCTTGTACTTCTTGTTTTCATGCAAAAGCTTTTTGTTTTGTTTAGTAAAATTTTCATTTGAAACAAAAGAATTTATCTTTTTCAAATCTTCATTTTCCTTTTCCAAAAAGATAATTTTAGCATTTAGCTTTTTGTTTTCTTGGAGCAAACAACCATTTTCAATCAAATACTTATCATTTGTTTTAAGCAAATTCAGATTTTGCTTTCTTAGTTGTGTTTTATTTTAAGTTTTTGAAATTCAACTACTAATTCATCAAAAACTTCATGCAATTTTTCAAAAGTAAATTCTTCTTTAGGTTCAGACATTACCTCATCACTATTGGCCATTAAACAAAAATTTGCAACCTCTTGCTACTTTTCATCAGAACTTGAGTCCTTGCTATCGCTCCAGGGTGCCATCATTGCTTTCTTTATTAATCTTCTTCTGCTCTTTTTGAGTAGGGGGCAGTCCAACTTGAAGTGGCCGGGTTTCTTGTACTCAAAGCATGTGGGCTGCTCCTTTTCTTTCTCTTTTTCTTTCTCTTTGCTAGGCTCTCCCTTTTGAGATTTCTTCTTGAAATTGTATTTCTTCTTTCTCATAAACCTCCTAAACTTTCTCGCTATGAGAGCCATCTCATCTTCATCATCCTTTTCTTTAGATTCATCACTTGACTCTTCTTTTGTAGTGGACTTGAAGGCAATTACTTTCTTCTTCTTATCATTGTCCACGATCTTTTGTTTCAAGGAGAGCTCATAAGTCATTAATGAGCCCAAAAGCTGCTCGAGAGGAAGTGTGTTGACATCTTTTGCTTCTTCTATGGCGGTGACTTTAGCATCCCATGAAGTCGGAAGAGACCTGAGGAGTTTATTCACAAGTTCACCATTAGAAATAACCTTACCTAAACTTCTCATACCATTTACAATATTAGTGAATCTAGTGTACATTTCACTAATAGATTCAAAAGGTTCCATTTTAAATATTTCATAGGAGTGAATAAGCATGTTCACTTTGGTAGTCTTCACTTGATATGTACCCTCATGGATAACTTCAAGCGTGTCCCATATTTTCTTGGTGGAGAGATAATTTAAAATTCTATTGAATTCACTAGGATCAAATACATAAAATAATAAGTTCATAGCTTTAGCATTGATTTCAGCTTGCTTAATGTCATTCTCATCCCAATTTTCTTCAAGTTTAGGAGTGAGAATGCCATTAACCAAGTGAGTGGGCTGATGAGGCCCTTTAACTATAATTATCCATATATTGTAATCAATAGCTTGTAAATAAATGTGCATGCGTGTCTTCTAGTATGTGTAATTTGTGCCATTAAATAATAGGGGACGGTTAGAGGCTTGCCCTTCTACAACATCCATACTAATTGGGGCTGCCATGATCTTTCACTTAAGATCGTTGAACCTACAAGTAGAGTATCGGTGCACTGATACTACTTGTTGCCCAAAAATGGAGCCCAAGAGAGGGGGTGAATTGGGTCTTTGAAAAATTAAAACAATTATGTGCTGGTCTTAAAGTGTTTGTGAAACAAAATGATTAGCTCTAAGAGATATGCATCGGATAACAGCTATTTAAATGCAAGTAATAAAGAGCAAGTAGGAAAGAGAGCAATCACACACAAACACAATATTTTATAGTGGTTCGGTGCACACCAAGCACCTATGTCCACTCCCCAAGCTTCCCATTGGAAATTTTATTATAATCTCTTCAAGATTATAGCCGACTTATTTTTCAAGGCTCACAAGTCAAAACTAAGTTGGTTTTATCACCTAAGCTCATCAACAACCTTTATAACTTGTTTTGTCTTCGGGCTCACAAGTCAAACCTTAGTTAGTTTTATCCTTTGGCTCACCAACAACCTTTACAACCTAGTTTCAAAAACCTTGAAACCTAGGTCAACAAAGCAAGAACAAGAATATAATAAAGATAACAATAAAAGCTCCTAGAATGAGTTGAAATGAAGATCGTTGAAGCTTTCTTAATTGCTTGAGTTGACTTCTTCTTGGAATCTCTTGAATGCACAATTATGGCCAAGCACTTGAAACCTTAACAACTCAAAAATGGAAGGCTTTTGCAAGGAAATCTCTTTAAACACACTCTTCTTGTCTTTTCAAATGATTAGAGTTTGTCTCATGTGAATTCACTCTTCCTTCTTGACTTTATGAGGTTTGGTGAGTGTTAAATATCTCAAATCCACTGAAAAGATCGTGGAAGACCGTTATAATTAAAAAAATAGCCATTTAGATCTGTTTGAAAGCAAGTCTGAAATTCTAAAAAATTAGCTGTTAGACCTTGAGTCGACCTCATGAGTCGATAGTTGATCCATGAGTCGATCCAATGAGTCGACACTTGATGTAGAATTCAAAAGACTTAAAGTTCTGTCCCAGAAATTTTTTCAGACGATGAGTCGACCTCATGAGTCAACACTTGGTGTGTGAGTCGACACTTGGGTTTGCCACTTCAAATTTACGTGCCAGTCCTCTGAAACTCTGCATTTTTCTTTATGAGTCGACACTTGCTTCTGTCCCATCCAAAAAACATGCCAAACTTGAATTCCTTAAGGATTTGTGCATGAATCCATTTGATCATTCTTCATAAAGTCCAAAGAGATTATTTTGACGATGTTCCAAGATGAAAAACTCAATCAATCATAAAAAACATCTTGCTCTCAAAATTTTAAACTTATTACCTTCTTGTTGGAGAATTTGATGTACCCAAGGCCTGAAATTCATACTCCAATTGAAACATTAGTTCAAACATATACTCAGCTTTTTGTTATTCATCAAAATTAAGGAGCCAAAGCCAACAATAATATCTAATATTAATATATAAATAGATAATCAAAGAATTAATAATTAATTAATAATATTAATATTGCTAGTTTGATCGCTAGGCCAGTGCCAGTCCGACCACTGGGGGTATGATGGGCACCCACCCGTCTAAGCCCTTATAGACCTGATCATGGTGACCAGACTGGTGGTCGGACTGACACCGGCCTAGCAACCGGATTGGCAGCCGAATTAGCACTGGCTTGATGGCTGGACTAGCAACCAGACTAAAATTGGGCGGGTGGCCAGACTTGCACTGGACTGACAGGTAGACTAGCAACTAGATTAGCACTGAACAAGCAGCCGGATTAGCGACAGGACTAGCACCAGCCTGGCGACCAGACTGGCACTGGTCTGATAGGTGGACTGCCAACTAGATCGGCACTGAACTGGTGGCCAAACATGCATCGACCTAGTAGCTAGACTAGCGACCAGATTGGTGGTCGGACTGGCATCGACCTTGTAACTGAGCTGGCACCGGCCTGATGGGTAAACTCGCAACTAGAGTAGCATTGAACTGGCAACTGCCAGTCCAGTCACTATTCCGGCCATCAGGCAGGTGCCAGTCTGGTCACCATCAGGTGCTAGTCCTATCGCAATCCAGTCGCTAATCCAACTACCAGTTCGGTGTCAGTCTAATCACCAGTTTGCCTATCAGGTAGGTGTCAGTTCAGTCACTAGCCCGGTGCCAATCCGATCGCCAGTCCAACTACCAGGTTCAACCTGTGAATTCAAGTCGGTGCCAATCTAGTCGCTAGGTCAGTGCCAATCCAGTCACTAGTTCAGTGCTAGTCTAGTCGCTAGTCCGCCTGCTAGTCCGGTCGCTAGGTCGATGCCAATCTGGTCACTAGGTCGGTGCCAATTTGGTCACCAGTCAAACACCAATTCGGTGCCAGTCTAGTCGCAAGTCCTCCTATCAGACCAGTGCCGATCTGACTGCTAGGCTAATACTAGTCCAATCGCTAGTCCAGCTACCGGTCTAGCCACTTGCGTGGTGCTAGTATGGTCACTAATTTGGTGCTAATTTAGTCACCAGTCCGCCTATCAAGCCATTGCCAGTATAGTCGTTAGCCTAGTGCTAGTTCAGTCGCCAATCCGACTACCAGGCCTGTGCCAGTCCGGTCACCAGTCCGGTTGCTAGGTTGAACTGGCATCGGCCACCAGTCTGGTCGCCAAGCCGGTGCCAATCTGGTCGCCATGATCAGATCTATGGGGGCACAGGCGGGCGGTGCCAGTCGTGCCCTTGGCGGTCGAATTGGCACCGGCCTGACAATCGAACTAATAATATTAAACTTCTCTATTAATAATTAATTCTATGATTATCTATTTATATATTAATATTAGATATTATAATATTAAATTTTTAATATTAAATTTTTAATAATATAAATTAATTAAAATATTATTACTAAGTTAATATATTTAAATATTATGTATTTCATTAATTAAAATATCAGTAGATATAACTAATTAATTATATATTTTATTATTATTTAATTATTGATATTTTTAAATTATTATAACTTTTTATTTTAATAAATTTTTAAATTTTTTATTTTTTTATATTTAAATTTTTTGAAATTTTAATTGAAAACCGCGGTTTCACACTTGGTTGCCACTCACCAAAATCACCCTACAATGATAAATATATTTATAAGTACATCATTTCAATAAATATTTTTTTAAAAAAATATTATTTAAAAATTTTCATTATTGGATGTCGACCCTTACCATATATAATTTTCATGCACGTCCTCTCGCACACTTAATTATTGCTGTCGCTCGCACCTCTCAAATCTATGCTATTTCTCCAAAATCCTTACCTTACATAATCACCAAGAATAAGACTGCAAATTGATAGATCCGTTCATGTCCCGGCTCCGCTGGCTTACCTTCCATCCGACCTGAATCTAGTATATCATTAGAAACCAAATCTATTTCAAACTTTAAATTATAATTTAAAATTTATATAAACATAATTTTAATATAAAAATAAATTTAAAATTATTTTTATATTCTAATATATTTTGAGAGAAATATTGTTCATGATCTTTTATATAGCTAATAATAGTTGGCTATATGGTAATAAAAATATATTGGGATATATTTGATCCAACTCAATTTGAATCCAAATTTTTGGATTAGGACAGGATAATATAAGGATCCAGCCCGATCTAAATAACCTATTGGTTCCAATATTTTGGTCATGAACCTGATCTGATTTTCTATTAGATTGATCTAGGTCCAACATTAAGACCCAATCAAGGAATCAGATTGGGTGGATGCCATTAATGACCTGATCTAGCTTGATCCATTTGCATTCCTATTTGGAGGGTATCCCACCAAATGAACTCCAGCAATCCTTAGATAACGATTTTCTTGCTTATTTTCAGGTTAATCCTTGAATATTTTGTTATAAAAATCCTTAATCTTTTATGCCTGGACCACCAAATGAACTCCAGCAATCCTTAGATAACGATTTTCTTGCTTATTTTTAGGTTAATCCTTGAATATTTTGTTATAAAAATCCTTAATCTTTTATGCCTGGATTGTATTTCTGTGTTCATGCAAAATCATATATTACGAAAGACATACCTTGTACCATTGTTCCTGCTTGTAAATCACGCAGTTCTTGAGATATCCATTCTTCGTTGCGACATGACTAGTCTTCTCTTTCCTCACCCTCTTTTTTCTTATATGGATGATTGATGGGAAACCATTCATCATTGTTACAGCCGTGACAGTGACGTGGCCAGGCTCAGGTATCGCCGAATGAGAGCAAGCCACGTGTAAGTTTCCCCGCAGGAGTCAGCGCCATGTCCACAAAGCTAGGATCGGCATACCGCACCACCCGACGACTGTCTGAAGCAAACCGCCCTCGCCGAGGTCGAGCTCGGCCCGGAGTTCCTCTACCACCTAGTTGGCGCCCGGGCCCGGAGGGGTCCGCCTGAGTGAGGTCGGCCGAGGTCGGGCGGCCCCCTGCCGCCTCGCCAGGTGTCCACCCAGGAGGGGTCCACCGAAGCCGAGGTCGGCTGGACCTCCGCCTTTCGCCAGGTGGCCACCCGGAGACGGGCCCACCTCGGCCGAAGCCAGGCGACCTCCTGCCACCTCGCTAGGTGTCCACCCAGGAGGGGTCCACCTGAACCGAGGTCGGCAGATCTTTCGCCCTGCACCAGGTGGCCACCCGGAGACGGGCCCACCTCGGCCGAAGCCGGGCGACCTCCTGCCACCTCGCCAGGTGTCCACCCAGAAGGGGTCCACCTAAGCCGAGGTCAGCTGATCCTTCGCCCTTCGCCAGGTGGCTACCCGGAGATGGGTCCACCTCGACCGAAGCCAGGCGACCCCCTGCCACCTCTCCAGGTGTCCACCCAGGAGGGGTCCACCTAAGCCGAGGTCGGCAGATCCTTCGCCCCTCGCCAGTTGGCCCCCGGAGACGGGTCCAACTCAGCCGAGGTCAGACCGCTCGTACGGAGAGGCCCCCGGGGAAGGAGACAGGTCCCGAGGCCATCCCTCGGGCCGTACCGACCCCAGACGGCGTCCCGTACGGAGGGCGGTGGCACACGGAACGTCACTTGCATCGGCCCGACAGGTCTCGCAGCCGAGAGACCCGATCCTGACGGAACAGGCCCCATAAACGGATGGCGCCCATGCTCGGGGAAGAGAGCGTTCTCACGGAGCCCGAGGCCTGACGACCAGCCGCTCTGCCAGCGCCGCCCTCCCTCTTTTTCTCTTCTGTCTTTGCCTTTTCCCTGCTGGGCCCGGCGGACGAGGTCGGAAAGCCGCCTGGCACCCTTCACCAAAAAGGGAAAAGAGAAGAGAACGGGGGAGGAGGGTTCCCGAGGCAGAAAAAGGCAAACGCGCGACGGAAGGGGATAAAGAAGGAAGAATCTGGGGACGACAAGGTAAGCCAAACTAGCCTGGGGACAAGGAGGAAGCACGGGCACAAGGTCTTGCACCGAGAGAAAAACCAGAGATCCCGAGAAGGGAACACTGGGCGTGAGTTCGACAAGCAGGCCCAGCCGAGATTCCGGTCCCCAGAGCATTTCCTTCACCAATTAACTCTCTAAATCTGGGACCCTTTCGAGGGCCCGGGTGGGAGAGTCTGTTCCTTCTCGTCATCTACTGACTTGACCGTCGGAGCCCCCTCGCCGGGATCCCCGGCCAGGGTCCTCTAACCCCTTTGTTGCAGGTTCTCCGCAGGAAGGGAGGCTCCCTTGCCAGGCGGTCAGGAAGGATCGGCTGATCCATGGCACGGGCGCGGCGACGAGAGCGGCAACAATCATTGTTATAAGATTTAGAAAAAAGGGACTAGGTTTCCTTTATATTTCATCCTGCATATATCTCTTCCATCAGAAGATAAAAATTTTAATTAAAATTTAACTCTAGTTTATGTTTAATCAATTAGATTAGTTTCATAATAAATAATTTTTCTTAATCAATTGGACTTTGTAATTGATTCAATACATCATTAAATTTTAAGTATCATTGACTGGAAGCTTATTCAAGACTATATATAGATTTCTTTAATTTACATGCTAACATTTTATTTTTTTATTTTGAAAACCCTTCTAGCTGTTTCATATACACATCTTTTTATAAATCCTGATTTAAGAATGCAGTCTTGATATCCACTTAGCATAGCTCTAAATCAAAATAATCTACTAATACCATAATATTTATGAATGAATCCTTTTCAGAAACAAGAGAAAATATTTTAAAATAATCGATGCTTTCCTTTTGAGTGGATCCCTTTGCTACAAGTCTAACCGTATATCTTTTGATACTATCTTTATAGTCTCATTTGATTTTAAAAATCCATTTATAATCAAACAGGCTTGAACTTTTTAGGTAATTTGACAAGTTTCCATGCTAGATTTTTACTTATAGATTCTATCTCATCTTTCATGGCATCTAACCAAAGTTTAGAATTATCACTATCATGGCATCTTTAAATGAAACTGGATCATCTTTAATCCCAATATCATAATCATATTCTTGTAAGTAAACAATATAATCATTTAGAATAGTAGATTACATAATTTTAGTAGATCTCCTTAATACTCTAATTTTAGTAATATTATGATTATTTTCAAACGGGTCAGGTTTGTTGACAGGTTGTTTGAGAGATGGTGTATCAACCTCGAGATGATATTCCATAAACTCAGGATAAAAAGTTTCATATAGAACACCTCTAAGTATTACTGTAATAAAAAAAGATTTTCTTATTTTCTCTAATACTATATCACATAGTTCACCACTCTCACTATCATCATCCTCAATAAATCTAGCAGTTCTAGTTTCAACAATTCTATTAGTATATGATAGACAATAAAATTTAAAATCTTTTGACATTTCTGAATATCCAATAAAATAACAACAAATAATTATGGAATATAATTTCTTTTCTTGTGGATTATATAATCGAGCTTCTATAAGATAACTCCAAATATGTAGATGCGCTAAATGTAATTTTCTATCCATTCATAACTCAAAAAGAGTTTTAGGAATGACTTTACTAGGAACGTTATTTAGGATACATATAGTGGATTTCATGGCTTTTCATCATAAATATAAAGGTAATGAGAAATTACTAATCATACTCCTTATCATGTCCATCAAAGTGTGATTAAGCCTTTCAGCCATACCATTTTGTTAGAGATTTCCTGGAATAGTATACTGTGCTACAATACTACACTGTTCAAGTAATTTAGCAAATAGTCTAGGATTACAACCAAATTCATCATAGCTACCATAGTATTCACCATCCCTATCAGATCTCATAACTTTAATTTTCCTATCTAATCGATTTTTTACTTCAGCTTTGTATACCTTAAATACTTTCAAAGCTTTAGACTTTTCATATAATAGAAAAACATAACCATAACATAAAAAATCATCAATAAATGTAATGAAATGCTTTTCCCTTCCAAAACAAGGTGAATGATAGTCATAAATATTACTATGAATCAATTTTAAGAGTCCTTGACTTCCAGTGGCATGTCTTTTATGACTTTTAATTTATTTTTTTAATGTAATCAATGCACATACCAAAATCATTAAAATCTAGATTTTAAAAATACATTCCTTAATCAATTTAGTTATCATTTCTTTGATATGTGACCTAATTATCTATGCCATAATATCGAAAAACTTTTATTTATAATACCATATTTGATTCTGATATTGACATTCAAAACAAGTAAAGATTGTATAAAAGAAGAATCCAAATTTATTTTATATAATCTATTGCACGATATTCTAGTACTAACTAAAATAAATTTTTTTATTAATTCAAAACTTGAATTTACAAAAGTAAATGAGAAACCTTCTAAGTCAAGTTTTGCTAAAAAAATTAAATTCCTACATATTAAAGGAATATAAAGAATATTGTATAGATCTAATTAGAAATTGATATCTATAATAATTCTGTACATCCTAACTGAAATAATCTTGAACTTCATCCGATTTTCCATAAAGATCCACTACTTTTTATCATTTTTGGCTTGAAAAAAATTTCTGCAATGAATTAGAAATATGAATTGGAGCTCCCAAATCAATCCGCTAAGTATTGAGAGGAACATCAATAAAATTAGCTTTTTGACAAGCAAGTGATAAAAAATAATTCAATATGAGAATATTAGTTAGATGCGATGAGAGTGAAGTAGAGATCATGCTATAAATAAAAGAATATCCATACAATTACTACCATGATATATATTTCAAAAAGAATAATTTTACCAATAACACTTATTATATAACTATAAAATATTTTTGGACAAGAATTATAATATATAATAAGTGCTATAACTAATTTAATCATAAATTTAAATATAATAATGCCAAAACATGCATTACATAAATCATAAATATAAAAATTTTTATAATCAACAATAATATGAAATATATAAACAAGAACAATAATTATGGGCTAAACATATAATTTATGTTTAAATTATGATCAATTATATTAGTTATATTTTCAGTGGTTTAACCAACTATAATTATTTAAATATGAGATTATTCCTACCTTTGGATGTAAAACGTCCCATCTTTATGCAATTCAAGTTGATCAACCTATAACTATCAATTTTACATCTAATTATTGTCACATTTGGATTAACCGTAATAAATATACCTTTTTATAATTTCAAAATATAATGAGAAAGAAAATCATTAGCCCTTAATGATTCAATTATTCTAAATCCATAGAGTGCTCTAGGCCCTTTGGGACTACACGAAAATATACTTAAATAATGCAATCATGAACAAAGTTATATATAAATAATTTAAAAATATTTAAATATTTTATCATACTTGAAGAACTTAACCAAAATATTCTTCAAACCATTACAAGTCTAGCCATTCAAAAATCATTCAAATCGAATATAAAATGAATGAGTTATGATGATTTTATCAAAAATCTGTAATAGATGATGGAATCATAAATAATAGATAATATAAGTGCTTTCTGTAAAACAAAACCTATCAAAAACCAACAGGAATCTAAATGCAATTTTAGTTTGGATCCATATGCAATTTAAAATATTATAGGGGCTAAAATGCAAAAATCCTCATAACCTAAATTAAAACTAATGCAATGTGATTGGGTTTAGTCAATTCATTAATTGGGCTTACTTAATTAGTGGATTTGGATCTAGGTCTTAACGGGCTGAAACTCGAAAACCAAAAATCCAAAACCCATTCACATCATCTCCTTCCTCTTCCTCCCAACCGATGCTTCCAAGACTCCATTAATGGTGTCTCTAACCTCAGGATCTCTCTCACCTATGAGTCACCGGCCAACCTGGAACTTCGATGGCCATCTCCCGGCCACCAGTGACCTTTTTTTTAACCGGCCATAGAATAACTAGGAGCTGCTGGAGAAGGAGCCAAAACTATCATTTCTCTTCCCAATTACCATCAAAACCCATGGCCGGCGGTCCTTTCTTCCTTAGCAAGACTCCACTGATGGATCACCAACCCACCATGCTTTTGCTTCGGCCTTCTATCGATCACTAGCGAGCCCAAAACAGCGGCCCGATTTCATCCTCTTGGATGGCGAAGAAACCAAAAACCCCACTCTGATGCCCCTATTTCTTATGAACCTATGGTAGACCCATTCCGACTGTCGGCGGGCTTCTCCTGACCGTCGGTGAGCTCAAACCAAAGGCCAAACCTCTATTCCTTTTTGCCGATCACCCATGGAAAATCATAACCTCCATGACCGATGACCACCTTTATCTGCTAAGCCCTTAGTGGCTATCTTGGAGCTGAGTTTCAAGAGACTATGGTGCATTTCAAACATGTGGCTAGTATGCTTCAGCCAAATGATTGGTAAGGTAGTATGCATATATGTTCATACATCGAATATTCTGTCTTGAATATAAATAACTTTCTCTTATTGAACATGTTCTCTTTTGGCTATTCAGATATGATGCAAACATGATGGATCTAAATAACAGTTTTCATGTGTTGCTGAAAATGGCTACAAAGTGATGGTTTCTTAAGTTGCTCTCTGGATATCAGGATGCATACTGTATTTTTGTTAAGGTGACTATAGACACATTGGATGATGCTAAATGCTATTCTTCACAAAGCATGGTTGTTGTTATGTTGAATACTACAATAGTTGACTCACGTTGGTCTAGCATTTTATCATTGTGTTTAACATGGATAATGTGAAATGTCTTTATTCAATAGTCTGTTAATAGATCATATGGTTTTTCAGAAATCTTGATGGTCTTGTCAATGGGCTGGACAAAACTTCAGATGATTGATGTTACAGACATAATTGCAAAAAATATATATATTTTAGAGAAGTAACCTATTTTCTTTGATTTTCAGAGGAATTTATTTTTTGTCTTGCCTTAAAAGATGGTGTACTAATTTATAGAATCCAATGCTAGCTGGTATGACCCTCCTTAAAAATCGTTCTCTTTATGACCTTTCAATCAATCAATGCGACCTTTGCATGTTCTTTTGCATGTTCAGATAGGCTGTCCTTTGGTTTTCAACTTTGGTTGGCGTTGCTTTTGAAATATGGCACCTACTTGTTTGTGGATGATTGGCTTCCTCGATAGTTATGTATGATAGTTGTTGCCGCCTAGATCGCCATGGCCGGTAGCTCTTGTGTGGCCTAGGTGCGTGGGCTCCGTGCTAGCATCACCGGGCTCGTTGGTCGGAGATGATCAAGGGGAACATAATCATAGTTGGGATGAAAGGGGCTTGGTGCTGTCGTGGCCCTCCTGTGGGCCTCTTCGGTGAGGAGTAATCTTCCTCCTTACTGTCCCTCCGCCGGACGATACCTGCAAAACAGGGGAGACCTGCACCGGGATTCCGGCAAAGGCACTCCGACGATCAAGTCAGCGGGACGATCGGAGGAAATAAGGGACCTCTGAGACAGAGAGCTTGGGGGGACTCTCTGCTACCAGAGGGTGATGGATCATGCCAGAATGAAGAGAGTGTGTTCTCTCCTACTTACCTCCTCTCTCCTTATCTCTTCCCGCTGCTCTCATATGGACGAGCGGCTCTTGGTGTTCAGAGGGGCACGTTCTTCTTGGTATAGGCCTGTGAAGCCTCTGCAGGCCTGGGAGGCTTAGGTAGGCTGGTCAGCTTCCCCTTTCTTGATGGCTCAGAAGATTGGCAGAGGAGCCCAGCGCTTCGGGTGTGGCACTATTCACTTAGTTAGTGTAAACGGTAGCTTAGGAAACTTAAATGCAAACATTTCTTTGCAGGCGGCGTGTCAGGCGGCGTGTCGAGGACCCATATGGAGGGGGATCCATGGAAAGAGCGCCGGGCCCACATGGATGGGCCCCTCGGGAAACGCGCCGGGCCCACGCGAGTGAGGCCAATCCGCGTGGTGCTCCTAGTGACCGAGGCCGGTAGGCCGCTTCGAGAAGCCATGCGGGCATGCAGACCGAGAGAAGGCCCGTGCGAAGGCCCGTGCACGCTGACCGAGGCAAAGTGCAAGGCTCCAAACACGTGGGTGCGAACCCACGCGTTGCGGACCCATACGCTGCTCCCGGCCGGAACTAGACCGCGAGAGGGCGGAGCTGGACTAGAGCCGGGTGCGGATAGAACTGGGCACCACGCGGGCGCGCCGAACCCGGCACCACAAGGGCGTGCCGAACTGGGCGTGCGGGCACGTGGGCGTACCGAACTGGGCGCTGGACGGAAGCATGCGGGGCCCGCCGGAGGGAACCAGGCCGGCCGTCGCGCCGTGGGCGAGGGCGGAGCCGGACAGGAGCTGGGTGTGCCGCAGGCGGAGGCGGAGCTGGTCGGTCATGTCCGTGCCGGGCTAGGCGCAGGCAACCGAGCTGGCACGGCCGAACTGGGCGCATCCGTGCCGGACTGTGCGGCCGAGCTGGATCGTGCGGAGCCGAAGAAGTCGGCTTGCTGCCCCGCAGGCGGAGCCGACCTGGGATGAAGCGTGGCCAGGCTCGGGCGTGCCATGGCCGGCTGGAGCTGGATGCGGACAGAGCGGGGCGCGCTGCCCTAGGCGAGGTCAGGCCGAGCTGGGCCCAGAGCACGAGGTCGCCGAGCTGGAGCCGCGCGAAGGGCTGCCTTGACTGTAGGCGTGCCGGACCGCTCCCCACACCGGGCGGAACTGGACAGGGGTGAGGTGGAGGCCTCCCGCTGGCGAGCTGGGTGTCGGACGGGGAGCCGGAGCCGGAGCGGGACACGCGGAACCGGAGCGGGACACGCGGAACCGGAGCAGGGCGCGGGCACCGGAGACCGGGCCGCTGAGGGTGGAAGAACCCCATGTGGGTGCTTCACGGGCGGTGCAGGTGCGGAGCGAATTGGGGTCCTACGGGCGCGCCGAGCTGCGCCGGAGCCGGAGAGGGTTTCGCTCGTCGGAGAACCGCCGGGAGGGGCCGGAGCCGCGCAGGACCGACGACCTGTCGCGGGGAGCGCCATGCGGGCGAGATCGGGCGGAGCCTCGCTGCGGTCGCACGCCGTGCGGAGCTGGAGAGACCGGATGTGCCGAGGTGGGTCCAAGGCGGCCAGGGGCGGAGCAGGACCGCCGGCGGAGCAGTGGCGGCCTTGGGCGGAGGCGAGCCAGGCCGTCGGTGAGGCGCTGCCAGGGTGCCACTCGGACCGAGCCGAATCCGCTGTCGGGCTGGAGCAGGAGGGCGGAGGTCTCTTGTGGGCGAGCCGGGTGTCGTTGCCGAGGTGGGCACTGAGGTCGGCGGATGCCGGAGCTAGCGCGACAAGAGCCGGGGCCACCGCGGGCGGAGCCTTGTGGGGTGGATCCGGACGGGGCGGAGCCTTGTTGTACCCCGCACCAGTCAGAGCCGAAGAAGCCGATGTGCCTGGTTGGAGGAGCCGGGGTCGCCGCAAGCACGTCGGGGGCGTGCCGCTGGCATGTTGAGTGTCGGACCGGATGGAGGAGAGGCGGAGGTCTCCTGTGGGCGAGCGGACTTGGGCGTGCCACGGGTCCGCCGAGCTGGATGCGGGCGTGCCGAGCTGGACTTGGGCGTGCCATGCGGGCGCGCTGCTGCCTCCCAACGGGTGAGGCCGTGTGGGGTAGCGCCGAACGGAGGTGGGCGGAGACCTGCTGCCTGCCAACGGGCGAGGCCGTGTGGGGTGAGAGATTACCGGACTGGCGTCGGTGCACCGAACGGTGCCGGACTCCGCTTGGGAGGAGTCAACTGGACGAGCTGGGAACTCCACGGATGTTCCTTCCGGCAGACCCAGGAACGGAGCCAGTCTGCTCCCGAGCGGGCAGACCAACGCGGGAGGAGCCGGGGCTACCACGTAGCCGTTTGGCGAGTGGACGGGATCGAGCGGATGGGGTCACGCGTGCCCGCCATAGGCTGATCCGGGCCGGACCTTGTGGAGCTGGAGAGGCCGGGGTCGTGCCTCCCTTGTGCGCGGACTGAGGCACGGGTGTGGTGCGGTCGTGCCGAACTGGGGAGTTCCACTATGGTTCCAGAACTAGATCCCATGTGGACTTAGCCTCGTTGCCGGGTCACGCCATTTCCAAACATGCTGAACTGGAGCAGCACGGGCTGAGGTGGACGGAGCCATGCGGGCGCTCACAGGGCGGAGTCAGAGAGCTTCATGGACTGAAGTGGGCTGCCCGGTATGCCTGGCTGGGCTCCTGGCATGGCCGAAGTGAGCTGGCCGGGTGCCGACCTGGTCGAGGTGCCAGCCCGGCCAAGCTGAGCTCCAGGCACGGTCGAATTGGGCTGGCCGAGGTGCCGACCTGGCCGCCATAGGGACTGATCTCTTCAAGTGGCCCCATCATTGTGTCTGGGCCGAATGGGTTAGTCACCACTGTAACAATAGTTATGTATATCATTAGGGATATCTCAGAGAGATTTGCTGGAACTCAGTCAGCATCTCGAAAACTTGGCTTCATATATAAATTTTAGAAATCTCAAAAAATCCCTCGGAGATGTTTCCTCGAAAAATCTCTCAGAAATTATTCCTAGAAAAATCCCTCGAAAAATCCCTTGGAAATTATTCCTAGAAAAATCTCTCGGAAATTCCTTGAAAATTTTTCCTCGGAAAATCCCTAAAAAAATTACCCTCGGAAAATCCCTCGAAAATTTTTCCTTGAAAAATCTGTCGAAAATTTCCAAGGAAAAATTCCATCAAAATTTCCCTCAAAAAATAAATTCCCTCGGAAAAATTTTCTGAGGATGGTTTTTCCGACGACCATGTTTCTGTCGGAAATCCGTCGGAAATATAAATTTTCGATGGATTTTTTTCTTTTTCCCTCAATAAATCCCTCGGAAATGGCCCTATTTCTTGTAGTGCCTCTAGCATGTCGTTGACCATTCCTGGTTCCTGAATGATGGAGGAAAAAACCAAATTGGCACCTCTCCACTTAATTACGGTTGGCGGCAGCCTTAGAAAAACTTGTTGACTGCCGCCTATCACCAAATCCCACTGCCAGGTTATCGATGATTGAGAGGACAGAACCCCTCTACAAATGTTAGACATTGTATTATCGACCGAAATTAGTCATTGCCAGTCTTCTCCACTAATGGAACAGGTTGCCAGTAAAGAGAGATCGGCGTGGTGGCGTGGTGACAGACCATCCCACGGGTGGTCGGATGGGAGAGGGAACCAGGGTCCTTCCCTACATGAAGAGGAACAAGAAGAATTTTTTTTAAGAAAATCAAAATTAATTTCTTAATCTTTAATTTAATTCTAAAATATAATTTTAATATTTTAAAATTAAACTAAGATTTATCTTAAATTTTTGCATGAATGCAAAGCATGAAATCACACTCTGATACCAGATGTTATGAAAATCTTTAATCTTTTATACTTGGATTATACTTTTAGTTTATGCAAAATTCTATATTACGGAAGACATACCTTGCACTATTGTTCCTGCATGTAGATTGTGTAGTCTTTGAGATATCCGTTCTCCATCACAAGGTGACCGGTCTTCTCTGTCATCACCCTCTTTTTTCTTTTATAGACGATCGATGGAAAATTATTCACCGCTGTTAAGAGAGTTGGAAAAATAAACTAAGTTATCTATATATTTATATCTACATATGTCTGTCCCATAAAAAAACTAAAATTTTAATTAGAATTTCACTCCACTTTTGTTTGATCAATAAAATTAGTTTCGTCAGAAATAATTTTCTTTAACCAACTGAACTTTCCATAATTAGTTGATCCAAAAAATTAAACATGATTAAATAATTATTAAACTATATTAGATATTAAATTTAATATATTTTTCTTCATGGTTACAACCAACAACTCTCAACCACTCACCTCTTCAGCTCGGAGCTTTGCTCTTTTCAAGCTCGGCACTCAAATTTCGGCCAATAGTTTGTACTTGAACTTTGGGTTTTGTTCATCTTGATTCAATAGAGTTAAGTTCAACTTTATGGTGGCATATTTCGTAACTATATATACGATCACATCTTTTGGAATTATCCTTTTTAGATTAGTATTTCTATTTAATTATTAAAACATTCACATACTAGGAATATTTATTCTCTTATAATCTAATAACAACAACAAAAGCATCTTTATTATTAAAGTATGAATGCTGGGTTAAGACTCTATCTCGGACATTTGATCCTACATTCAATAGAATTACAGCTCTGCCTTTGGCACTCCTCGCTCTTCTCACGTGTCCCCCCATTTTTGTTTCGTAGGCAGAGCACGTGCCAGATATTCCTTTTGGTACAAATCAATGCATGCAAGATTAGCGATTGCAACATTAACTTGTGAAACCATTCTAACAGGGGCTTCTCCGAAAATTTACGAACTTGCCGGTTCGAGGTGGCAATTGGAAGCCGAGAGAACGGAGGTCACTTTATTATTTATCATGCATGCTAAATCAAAGCCTAAATCTTCCAACTGAACCTTCCAATTAATATGGTTGACCAACATGTTATCTAATTGATTATCATAAATTGAATTGATTTTTTTTTTTTTTCTTGTTACCTCGACATGACATAAAATTGGATTTCTTTCTTGAAAAGGATTCACTTTTGCTTTACCAAAAGTAAGGAAAGGAAGCGAAGAAAAAGGAAAAAAATAAATCATTTTCTCCTTCTTTATTAAAGTTTTCATGGACAAAATCCAGTCATGGAGTTACTATTCGAAAGAGGAATGATTGCGAAGGATCCAGATCACTGATTGGACGATGGATCCTTGCCAATGAGATAGAGAACTTGTTCGACACTCAAGTAAAGGTACCCATGGCACCCAAACCCCATAAGGCTCTTCTTCTAGAGCACGCCTTGTTGGTGTAAGTCTACTAAAATTGTTATTTATGTAACTTCTAATACGGAAAAAAAAAAAAAAAAAAACTTTGTAGTTATATTATTGGATAATTTATTAATATAAAGTCGGTCAAAATCATTGGGACAAGATTTATGACCATGCTGTCACTACAGTGAAACAGGTCTTTAGCGACGTTTTTTTTTTACTTTTCTCGACGCTTTTAAGCATCGCTAAGAAATCTCCTGACGCTTCTTAAAGGGACACCATTTGGCGACGTTTTAAAGCATCGCCAGGTCCAAACCTAGCAATGCTTTAAAGCATCGCCAGATCCAAACCTAACGACACTTTAAAGCATCGACAGATTTATTTATTTATTTTTTAAAAAATAAATAGCTATACCTATATATGAAATATATATAACATGTATACATTATCAAAATGAAAATATTCAAACATATATCACATCCAACATATACAAATAAATGAAAACATTCAAATGCATGTATCACATCCAACATACACAAACACAAACACAAACACAAACCAATTATAAAGAGTTTTTTATATATACATAAAAGTATCAATCCAAGTTCAAATGAACAAAAAGACATACAAAAATAATAAAAAAAATAGCTGGCATCACTGATTCGCGGGAGGCTAGTCGTCGTCAGGTCTGCGACTCGCAGATGCACCAGGAACCTATAAGATATACATATAATTATGATACATACATTATATATATTCTAAATTATTAGATACATACAAAACTAATAAATAATTACTTATCTGAGATGACATAAACATATGCAGCACAGATGTAATATGCTCTAGCTTAGACCTAATGGTCTGCATTTCTGCTCTGTCTACATCACGTGTCTGTCGGAGCTCTGCTATCTTCTCTTGGAGTCGACAAACATGTGACTGATCATGACTCTCTCTAACATCCCGAGTATATCTACTCACCTCAGATAACTGAGTAGGGATAACTCCAATCCCATAACCCCTCACTCGTCCAGGACGCTCTGGTTCCATCAACTCCGAGAATACCTTAGCCTCGATGCGACTGCTCTGAGTAAATGATGTACCCTCGCCAGCATGCTCGGAGATCATAGAGGTAGCCCTATCCTATGTTTTATAAAAAATACATATATCAATACTTAATAAAAATAAAAATATAAATCATGATATAATATAAATAAAAAAATTATATATATATTTCTGGACTCCTCTCGAACAAAACTGCCATCCTAGTGAACGTGAGTCATCCGATAGAACTCTATCTCACTAGGCTCCCTTCCTTGCTGATCAACCTATATAAAGAATAAATATTACAAAAAAATCCAAAATAACACATCTTATATCCCCGTACCATGATACATGGCACATGCATGATACATGATGATACATAATGTTAAAACTAAAAGTGTACTAAAAGTATTATAGGATGAGAAACATACAAACTTATGCCTGAGCCGTACATAACTCTTGGACCCCGCTGTGTGAGGAACAGATTGAGTTGCTCATACAGCTCTACCAATAGCAGAATATGTCTACAAAATAAAATTAAAACTATGTTATATATTATATAAATATAATTATGATGAGTGAAAATTAATAAATTTTGAAGTGTTTGATGATGCTACACAATCTGTGCCCTCTCGGAGAACCAATAGTGCACCAGCTCCCTCCACTGATGAGGGTGAACATCAGGAGGATAAGTAGCTGCAACCTACTCCTCTATCCTACCCTCTCGCTTGTAGTCTCCCTTCAACTTCATCCTATATTCTTTTCACTTGCGATTGAAAGATTTAAGCACAAAATCAGAAGAATCTGGAGGGAGAACGAACTTGCTCTATAATTTAAATAAATAATAAAATAAGTATTAAATGAAATAAGTAATTCAATTGTTAAAAATCTAAGATATAAAATAATATATCAATTTTTTACCTGTACAACTCGAAGCATCTCTACTTTATATGCAGGAAGCATGTCATTCCACTTTGAATAATTCAGAGGACATAACTGACCCCGGCGTGCTACTATTCCCAGAAAGCTAGTTAACAAGCTAGCAGCTTTCTTAATAGGCTGCCCTAGCTTGTTGCACTTTATGACTATCCTCTCTCCTTCAGGTAACTGCCACACATCACGGACTAGTGTGGGTCCTCGTCTCCACCTGAGTCTCATGGATCCATCTATAAAAAAAATATAAAAAATTATATATCAAAACTATTGCATATGTATGAATTAAAATGGGATGAAATTATTAAATTATCCTCTATTTGTATGTCATTGACGATAGGCTCATCATCAGGATGATCCGTAGGAGGATCGTGATGTGCGGACTCGGAGCGAATGGCATCGTCCTGAGGTGGAGAGGTAGTAGCATCGATCGGATATGCAGAAATAGAGGGACTGGCATCAGACCGATGTGAAGATGATCGACTACCCTCGGGCTGTTGTGCTGAAGAAGTACTAGCCTCGATCTGAAAAAACTGAAACTATACATCTGATAATCGCTTCCTTCGAGGCATGGTGTACCTAACATGCATTATTTAAAAACAAGTCAATCAACATTATAATCAAATTATAATAGAAATGAATTATAATTTAAAATATAACATAATCATTCATGCAAAAATGTAAACCATCTTATAAACTACTTGTCATAATCAACCAGTTGTACCTTCTTCAGAATTCAACCTAACCAAAATGGTTGTATCATTTATATTATCATCTGGCATAATATTATAAGGCATACATTGAGTGTATGTATCATCATCATCTTCTTCCACTCTTTTTTTCATGTCATACAAGTTTCTGGGTTTTGTTTTAATAACAGTAGCCCATTCTTTATCCTTCGAGTCTTATACATAAAAAACTTATTGAGCTTGAGATGAAACGATATATGGATCATCCTTCAATAACACACCCGTATGTATCAATCTTGAAAAATTGACAAGTATGAATCCGTTTGAGTTCTTTTTCAAACCTCTTGGCGAATTTATATCCACCCAATCGTATCGAAATAATACAACTTTAAAATTTTCATAATAATCCAACTCCAAAATATCTTAAAGTATATCATAATAAGATTTTCTATCTGCTTCTACCATAACACCACTATTCTGAGTTTTCTATGTTTCTCGCGCTCCTTGGTATGAAATTTAAAATCATTTATAATAAAACCATTATATTTGTTCATAATATAATTTGGACCTCTGGCAAGTGCTATTAGTTCTACTGAACTATTTTTCTCCATCAGTACCGGTATCTAGAAAATATAATATCAATTATCGATCGCTTATTCAATGTTAAATATATATAAAATTATTATACGACTTATATATACTAACTTGATTGGCAAGCCAATTAAGGAATAACTCAACCAACCATCTTTGTTCAATCCTTGGATTAGGACAAGTGGAATGATGGCTTGTCGTTGTACAGCTAAAAATTCAATGCATGACAATCAAATATAAGTTTGACAACAAATATATAATATTTAGTATTATCCATGTGTAGATAGACTAACCTGCAATAGTCAGATATTATGTCACTATATAGCAATACATAACGGTGTGCTTGTGACAAGGATTTATGGTCAAGAAAAATACTTTCAGCTTTTCCTATAAATCTTCCGGATGATAAAAATTTGTATAGATCTGTATTCTCCATAGTATCACCATGATGTTGAGGTCGATTGAATACAGTCTCTACACCTTCGAGATATCATGAACAAAATGTTAAACACTCTTCAGCAATATATCGCTCTGCTATTGAACCCTCAAGATGGTTTTGTTTCGTACATAATCCTTCAAACGTACAAGATACATTCAAAAAGTATGATATTCATATCACATTAAATAATAAAAATATATTTAAATTATGAAATTTTAGTTTTACGGCATTACCTCTTGATAGGGTATATCCATCTATACTATATCGGTCCACCAAGTTTAGCTTCCGAAGCTAGGTGAATGAGTAGATAAACCATAATCGTAAAAAATTCAGGAGGAAAAATCTTTTTCATCTGACATAACGTAAGTATGACTTGAGACTGCAACTGATCAAGTTCCTGATGATCAAGAACCTTAGAACATAATGCCTTGAAAAATGATGATAACTGAAAAACAACCGTAATAACTTGTTTCGGTATTGACGACCTTAAAGCCAATGGAAGAATATCTTGTATTAGTATATGTCCATCATGACTTTTAAGATTTGAAATTTTTTAATCTTTCATATTCACACATCGTGAAATATTTGATGCATATCCATCAGGAACCTTGATATTCTTTAAAACTGCCAGGAAGAGATCTTTTTCTCGACTAGACATTATATAACATGCATGAGGGATATAAATTCTATCATTTGCTAGTACTTGTGGATGAAGTTCATGTTGGATGTCAATTTCTTTCAAATCAAGACGCGCCTTCTTGTTATCTTTAGTTTTTCCATCAAGATTTAATATTGTTCCAATCAAATTATCACAAATATTATTTTCTATATGCATAACATCAAGATTATGCCAGAGTATATTATGATCCCAATAAGGTAAGTCAAAGAATATGCTTCTTTTCTTCCATAATTGTTTAGTATGCTGATGGGTAGATGCTGTGATTGTATCATCATCATTTTCAACTTCAAAGAAATTATCTGGATCCTTGAACACTACTGTATCTAAGATGCAAGTATTGACTTCCTCCGATACTTCTTCTTGTACTGAAGTCTTAACATCATCTCTTCCTCACTTTTTAGAGAACTTTATCATCTTGCCATAACTGTGTTTGATACCAAGCATTTATCTACGAATATCAGAACCAGAAGGTAGAATTGGAGCAGATCCCAACTCTATAGTACCATCAAATAAATCCTTCTGAAATCGAAATGGATGATTTGCTTCCAACCATCGACGATGTTTTATATAACAGAACTTTCCTCCATGTTTTAACCAAATTGAATGGGTTGATTCACTACAAGAAAGACATACAACTCGTCCCTTAGTGCTCAAGTCAAATAAATTAGCATATGCAGGAAAATCATTAATAGTCCATAATAGAGCTGCCCGTAGATTGAATGTTTGGTCATTCGAAGCATCAATTGCACTGATACCCTCTCACAGTTGTTTCAATTCATCTATTAAAGATTGAAAGAAAACAACTATAATATTATGGGCTTGGGCCGAAGTCGGCAAGCCCAGCCGACTTCAACCCAAACTAGGAAAAAAAAAAGAAAAGAAGATGGGACGAAGGAAAGGAAACCGAAACAAGGGAAGCCGGGTATCCCTCATCCGGCCAGAGATTTCGCCGAGGGTTTCGGTGGAAGAATCTTGAGGGGAGTGGGAGGCAATCGACGAAAGGTTTTGGGAGGGATTGGGATGCGTTGGTCGATGGTAGAGTTTTAAACGACGAGGAACTCTCGTCGTTTTCTTTTAAAATCCCTCATCGATGCCTCTCGAGCCACCTCCATGCACCTCCTTCCTCTCCGACAAGCGACCGTGAATCCTAGACGCCCGTCGGTGAGTTCTTTTTTTTTATTTCAAATTTTTGGAAGAATTTTTGATGTTTTTCTTGGGTTTCCGTTTCGATTTTTGGGGTTGTTCTTTGTCACCGCCACCGTCACCGTTGCCTGCCGTCCCGGTCCATGAAGCCTCTGCGGCAACCACCCTGTGGTTTGCCAGCAAAGGGGGAAGCTGGTTCGGCCGGGCCAAGGGAGAAGCAGGGGAGATAGGTTCGGGAGAAGAAAAGAAAAGAGGAAGAAGGAAAGAAGAAAGAAAAGAAAAGAAAAGGAAAAAAAATGGGGATTTCCAAACGGTTTATAAAAAAGAGAGAGAGAAAAGAAGAGAGAGAGAAAATCAAGAGATTTTTCGAGATTTATGAAAAATTAAGAATTTAGATTTTTAATTTAATTATTTATTTATGTAGAGAATCAGTCTCCTGAGCAGGAAGATGTCGCGTAGATTTCGGGTACGGATTAGTTCAGGCATGGATAGTTGATTTTTGAGAGATAAGGATTTCTAGACTTGATCACCCGTAATATAAATATATTTTATATGACCTGATTTGATCCGAGCATATATTTAAATATTTTTCATGCATGGTTATTTTTGGATAGCATGATTTGATTTTCCGGGATACGGAATGAGTTTGTTGTTAATGTTGTTTGTGTTCTATTTAATATATCATGTTTACTAAGTGATCTTTGAATGTGTTTGATCATGATAGTGATCGTTGAAATGTGACATGTTCTGACTATGTGAGATGAAATGATAAAGTGTTAAGTGAACCGGTGTTTGGACTAGCCATGCCACGGCGGTACCGTGGTTTCTCAGTGTACCCGTCACAGGCTGGAGTGTGACAACAGTGTGCCAGTCACAGGTTGGAGTGTGACAATAGTGTGCCCATCACAGGCTGGAGTGTGATAACAGTGTGCCTGTCATTGGCTAGAGTGTGACAATAGTGTGCCAGTCACAGGCTGGAGTGTGACTGTGACTAGTCCAGAACCCTAAAGATAATGGTTAAATAACATAAATTCTAAAAGAAAAATGTAAAGTTTTCAAAGTTTTTGTCATACATAAAACCTGAATTGTTTGATTGCGACACATGATATGCTGGTGTTTTGTTGTTTTCATATACATATATATTATTATTGGTGATCACTTGGAAACCTTACTGGGCTGTATAGCTCACTCCCTACTATTTGTTTTTTTTTCAGAGACTCAGGATACATAAAGTAGATTTGGGCTGAGCGTGAGATGGAGCTTCATAAATGTTGAGCTAGTTAGTTAGTTAGTTTTAGTTTCGGTTACTGATATTCGTGAGTCAGTAGACCAATTAATGATATCGACTCAAATAATGGATTGTACAATTATTATTTGATTATTTATATAATATTAGTTTAATTTGATATGTTTGACTTTTGTGTACCTAGGCCTTGCATAATCTCTAAGGTAAAACCTAGGATTTGTACGGCCGGTCACGTAGCCGATTCTGGTGCTGGATTCGGGGCATGACAGAGTGGTATCAGAGCGAACCAGGTTTTAGGATCTTAGGATATAAGCTCATCGAGAGAGACTGTGGGTTGATTCATAGGTGGGGTAGATATTATGTCATGTTTTTTTTATCAACTGAGTGTTAGTTGTATACTAATAATGACTGTTGTAGGTTTTCCATGGTGCGTGGTAGTGGACGTGGATGTGTTAGGAGGCCCACAAGATTTGCGGATGGAGCAAATGCTTGGGATCCTAGAGAGCAGCACGAGGATACTGGGGTTCTATCTGGTGATGAGGAACATCCACGGGAACTAACGCCCAATCCCATGGACAACACTGGTGATGGGGAACATCCACAAGAACCGGCACCCAATCCTTTGGACAACACCCCGGAGACTGGAACTGTAGAAACAGGAACACCAGGAGGATCTGGAGTTTAGCCTGGGGACCAGGTGGGTCTTCCTCAACTATTCCAGTTTTTAGTGTAGCAACAAGCTACTGCAAGAGCTGATACACTAAGATTAATGGAAGCATAACAGCAACAGCAATAATTTATGCATCAGCTATTACTATAACAGCAATAGCCAGAAGTTAGAATTCCTCAAGAATGACCAATTACTTTAATAGATTTCAAGAAGTATGCACCACCAGTATTCAAGGAAATATTTGATCCCATGGAGGCAGAAGGTTGGCTGAAAGCTATTGAAAAGTTTTTCAAGCCTTGCGATGTTTAGAAGGGGAGAAGGTTACATTCGCTACCTTTTTATTGCAAGATGAGGCAGCTGCTTGGTAGGAGCTGGAGCTTGGGAAGTAAGGACCAAATGATGCACCTTTTACTTGGACATATTTCAAAAGGTTTTCTATGAGAGATACTTTCCTCAAAGTGTTCGGGTATAAAAAATTTCAAGAATTTGATCGCTTGGAGCAAGGTAACTTAACTATTTCTCAGTATACTGCAAAGTTTGAAGAATTGTCGAGATATGCTCCATCATTCTTAGAAGATGAAGGGATCCGGGCCAGAAAATTCGAAAATAGACTTAGAGGTCGGATTCAATATCAGGTGACTGCCTTTTGTTAGGTTCGGTGACCAGTGCGGAAGTGTGGATTTCAAAAACTTTATGAAATCAGGACCGAACCCTAATCCCAAAATCTCCTTATTAGTAATTAAAACTTATGACTACATGCATGTCCAAATTTAAACATAGTTTAGATACTAACCTCAGATCGCTATATCCAATCTGATGTAGAAATAAACTCCAAATGGAGTAACCTTTGAACACACCAGGCGTCCACTTGTCCGCCCTCCGATGGTGATCCACACGGGCAGATGATCAAGACAGTGACTCCTCAATTGGGTTCCTTCCAATCAAGTTCTACCCCAAGAACTTGATATATGGGCTATTGGCTAGGACACCTCTAGCCAAACAGGGACTAAAACTTTCTCTCTTACCCTTCTCCTAGTTTTTGGCAACTTTGGCCCCTTAAGACACTCTTGTCTTAAGAATAATCCCTTGTCCTAAAGTGAGACAAGGCTTGTCTTGGAGGGAGAAGAAAATTAAGACAAAGTTGTCTTAATGTAAGAAAGAAGGAAAAAGGGGGCGCCTTCTTCCTTTACCGTCGGAGAGTTTCTCTCTCTGACTCTCCTTCTGTTCTGAGATTCGACAGAGCCTAGGCTCTGTAAAGGAATCAAAGAAGAAAGAGAGGAGGGGGAAACAGTCTTCTGGAGAGGGAGAAGGAAAGAGAAGCAAGGCTTCGCCGTAGAAAATCTGGAATCAATTTTTACGGTGAAGCCTTCTTCTTAAATAGGCGACAGAGAGGCGCCTTCTCCTTCTGAAAAATCCTCTCACATCCCTCTCTCCCTTCTCACGTCTTCTCTCTTAATCTCACGGCCCTTGGGATTAATCTCACGGCCTTTGGGATTAATCTCACGACCTTTGGGATGGAAAGACGCGAAGAGGGATCGTGAAAAACTCAGAAGGGCGCGCGCAGAAAGAAGAGTCGCGCCCCTTCGGAGTTTTTTCTTTCTTTTTCACGGTAATTCCAAATTTTGAAGAGTCCACGCCTAGGTGGACTCTGATCCACGCCTCATCAGCCAAAAACGCCGGTCAATTTATTTCTCTTCACGCAAAGACGCGACTTGGAGAGAGTCCACGCGCGTGTGGACTCTTCTCCTTGCGCGCGCGCGTGGGAAGAGAGGGGGAGGGGTTTTAGGCGACGTGGGAAAGGGGTTTAGCCTCTTAGGTTAGCCCAATTGCTAGCCTATTGTTAGCCCAACGTTTTAAATCTTCAATTAGATTCAAACCGGTATGAATTTGGATCTAAAAAAGACCAAATCGGAACCCTAACTCGAATCCGATTCAAGTAGAAGTCATGGTTTGCAACACATGCTAGTGTGTTCATCTGCAAACGAGATTTAATTCCAAATTAAATCCTTGATTATCTGTCCTAAGTGTGTGACCCATTGGGTTCCATACTTAGCCAGCAGTGGGTCCGAGTGCAAGTTGACCTAATCTGATCAGAACTCATTCTAATCGATTTAGGTCAAATCGAGCTAACTCGAGTCAGTCAATTAGGACTCCTCCTAATTAGTGATCCAATTAAACCATTTAATTTGATCAACCCACAAGACAAGATTGACGTCTAGCAACGTGTCATGTCTACCCGGAAGATATGGAAATTCTGGTGTAATTCCAAAACTACCCTTCAGTGGAAAGTTCCCGTACAATTCGATCCTTCAATCATCTTGCATCCCGAATATAACTATGGATATGGAATCATGTCAAATCCAGTTTATACTCATTCCCAGCTCAGTCATACACTAATGATTCAATTAATTCGATATTAGAAATCATTTCTAATATCTGTACTTTGATCAAAGATTTTCTGAATCATCATCTGACCTAATTTGGCTGGATGCAATCTCCTCCTACTAGGAGTGATCAATTCCTTGTTGACCTACTCAATACCTTCATATACAATTCACCATACCCAGCATCAACCTCGTGCATGACCCAGTGTCATGATTGAGATTGAACCAAAGCATGGGTTCATGTACATAAGGTATTATGGCAGTCTCAGGTCATAGGACTACTTGTACAACTCCCACTATGTGAAACATCCATTGACATGCAGCTAAGGCTCCATTAGATGTTCTCAAACTGGATCTATTCAGTGAACTCATTCACTAATGAGCACCCACATCCTTGTATTAGTGTCCTACACAAATGACAGTGAGAGCAGTCACCCTTTTCAGCATACATAGGATGTGCCAGTCTTACCGGAAACCCTGATCCCCAACTCAGGGTTCCTATGACTAGGAATATTTTAGATTAGGGTTTTAAGGCCTTAGATCTCACTGGTATGATCTCATCATAGCCCTACAACCATAGCCCTAATCTATGGGGTTCATCATATAATGACACAGCGAATGATGAAAAATTATTGCCTTTATTAATTTGTCAATTTACAATGGTCTGGGAGATACAGATATTGGCTTATAGGGCATAATCCTTTCAATCTCCCACTTGCACTAAAGCCAATCGCTCTTATTCTTTAACCCCATACAATCGAGGTGGCGATCAAACTCCCGCTGTGGTAGAGCCTTAGTGAACGGGTCTGCTATGTTGTTCTTTGTATCTACTCTATTGATGCAGACTTCTTGTCTTTCGATTATCTCTCGGACAAGATGGAAGCGTCTCAGAATGTGCTTGGACTTGTGATGGGCTCTCGGTTCCTTAGCTTGAGCAACTGCTCCAGTGTTATCACAATAGAGTGGCACCGGGTTCTCAATCTCAGGAACTACTCCCAACTCTGTGATGAATTTCTTCATCCAGACAGCTTCCTTGGCGGCTTCACTGACAGCTATGTACTCTGCCTCGGTAGTTGAGTCAGCTACAGTCTGCTGTTTAGTGCTCTTCCAACTTACTGCTCCACCATTCAAGGTAAAGACATACCCTGAAATGGATTTACTATCATCTGGGTCTGATTGAAAACTAGAGTCTGAATAGGCTTCTAGTTTAAGATCAGATCCTCCGTATATAAGAAAAATATCCTTAGTCCTTCTCAGGTACTTAAGAATATTTTTCATAGCCTTCCAGTGATCCTCTCCTGGATCAGCCTGAAATCTACTGGCTACACCCAAGGCATATGCCACATCAGGCCTAGTACATAACATAGCATACATAATCGACCCTATAGCCGAAGCATAAGGTATAGAACTCATTCTATTTCTTTCTTCAGGTGTCTTAGGAGACATCCTCTTAGAAAGACGTATGCCATGACCAATAGGTAAGTAACCTCTTTTACTTTCCTCCATGCTAAATCTCTTTAGCACCTGGTCAATGTACCTAGACTGGGACAAGCCAAGCATCCTTCTTGATCTATCTCTATAGATTTTTATACCCAGTATATAGGATGCTTCTCCCAAGTCTTTCATGGAAAACTGTTTCGATAACCACACTTTGACTGATTGTAACATTGGGATATCATTCCCAATAATAAGTATATCATCAACATATAGAACTAAGAAAACTATGGCACTCCCACTAGTCTTCTTGTACACACAAGGTTCATCCTCATTTTTGAAAAAATCAAATTCTTTGACTGTTTTATCAAATCGGATGTTCCAACTCCTGGATGCTTGCTTTAATCCATAAATGGATTTCTTAGCCTACATACCTGATTAGGTTTAGTCTCCAAGACAAAACCTTCTGGTTGTGACATATAAACCTCTTCCTCAAGGAAACCATTGAGGAATGCAGTTTTTACATCCATTTGCCAGATCTCATAATCATGATATGCTGCTATAGCAAGCATAATCCGAATGGATTTGAGCATGGCAACAGGGGAAAATGTTTCATCATAATCTATTCCCTGTTTTTGTCTGAAACCCTTAGCCACCAATCTGGCTTTATAAGTTTCAACTTGGCCATCTGCCCCAATCTTCCTTTTATAGACCCATTTACACCCAATAGGGTTAATACCCTCTGGTGCATCAACCAAAGACCATACTTGGTTGACATACATGGAGTCCATCTCGGATCTCATGGCTTCCAGCCATTTGTCTGAGTCTCTACTCATGACTGCTTCCGTATAGGTTAGAGGCTCATCATTTTGAATGATTTGGGCTTCATTATTTTCAATTATGAACCCATACCTCTCAGGTGCCTGTCGCACCCTATCAGACCTACGGATAGGAGTGTGTTCAGGTTCTATATTAACTATGTTGTTACTTGACTGAGAAGTGTCTATTTGTTGAATCTCATTAAGTTCGATATTTCTACCAGTGCCCTTTTGTAGGATAAATTCCTTTTCCATAAAAGTGGCATGCCTACTGACCAAAACCTTTTGTTCAGTAGGGTGGTAGAACACATATCCTATACTATCTCTAGGATATCCGATAAATAGACATTTGTCTGCTCTAGCATCTAGTTTATGTCCAAAATTCCTTTTTACATAGGCTGGACATCCCCATATCTTAATATACTTAAGATTGGGTTTCTTACTTCTCCATAATTCATATGGAGTGCTAGAGACAGTTTTGGATGGTACTCTATTCAAGATATGAGTTGCTGTTTCCAAAGCATATCCCCAGAAAGAAAAAGGTAACTCCGTGAAGCACATCATGGATCGTACCATATCCAATAAAGTACGATTCCTCCTTTCAGCAACACCATTTAATTGTGGTGTGTAAGGAGGAGTCCATTCAGAGATGATCCCCTTATCTTTTAGGTGATCAAGAAACTCAGTGGATAAGTATTCACCTCCTCTATCTGATCGGAGGATCTTTATACTTTTTCCTGTCTGTTTCTCTACCATACTTTGATACTCTAAGAATTTTTCAAAAGCATCGGACTTATGTTTCATTAGATACACAAATCCATACCTTGAAAAATCATCAGTAAATGTGATGAAGTATGAGTATCCACCATAGGCTTGAGTTGTCATAGGCCCACATACATCTGTGTGTATGAGTCCTAATAACTCTTTTGTCCTTTCTCCATGTCCACTAAATGGAGTCTTGGTCATCTTACCCATGAGACATGATTCACAAGTTCCTAATGACTCATAGTCATAAGGATCAAAGAAATTTTCTTTGTATAACTTGTTATCCTAGTCTCACTAATATGTCCAAGTCGACAATGCCAAAGTAAGGTATTGTTAACATCATCTCTTTTCCGTTTGTTAGAAACATGAAAAACATTGTCATTAGTGGAAAGAGTTAAGAGACCATTGCAGAATATGCCATAACATATAATTTCATTAGATAAAGAAATTGAGCAGCCACTGCTCATTACATTCATAGTATATCCTTGTTTAAGTAACAAGGGTACAGATATGATATTTCTAATGATTTTTGGCATATAGTAACAATTCCTTAGCTCCAAGATCTTCCCTGAAGGTAACTTCAAAACATAAGTCCCTACAGCTTCTGCTTGGATGGGGTCCCCTCCAGCACCGTAGAGCTCAAAGTTACCTTCCTTCAATACTTTAAGCCCCTGAAGTCCCTGCAATGATTTGCAGATGTTATGACCACAGGCGGTATCCAACACCCAAGTATTTGAAATGGAAGAATCCAATGACAAAATAGTATGAACTTCTTTCATACCTTTTGGTGCCTCTGATGCACCAGGCTTCAAACTTGCAAGGTAAACCTTGCAGTTTCTTTTCCAATGACCCGGCTTGCCACAATGAAAGCAGGTCATCTGTCCGGAGGCCTTCTTTCCTTTCTTCTTCTTAATGCCCCCTTTGGGATTCATCCTCTTATTGGAACCCCTTTTGCCTGTCTTCTTCTTATCCACAAGAAGAACTGGAGCCTTATTTTTCTTTACATGGCTCTCTGCTGTTTTCAACATATTCAACAGCTCAGGCAAGGAAGAATTAAGTTTGTTCATATGGTAATTAAGAACAAACTGTGAAAATGACTCTGGGAGTGATTGCAAGATCAAGTCTTGATTCAACTCCCCATCCATTACAAAACCTAATTGACCTAATCGAGTGATTAGATCAATTATCTTTAATACATGGTCTTGTACTGATGTACCTTCTGTCATCCTTGCACGGAACAACTGCTTAGATATTTCATATCTAGCAGTTCTACTGTGTTCTCCATAAAGCTCTTTTAAATTTAGCAGTATGGAGTTAGTATCCATGCTATCATGCTGCCTCTGTAACTCGTTAGTCATAGAGGCAAGCATAACACATTTGACAGTAAGTGAGTCATTTTGCCACATATTATATGTGGTCTTCTCCTCTTGCGAGGCATCTTCCCTTGGTGGTTCCAAAATCGGGGTATCAAGAATATAGGAAATTCTTTCTTGACTGAGTACTATTTTCAAATTTCTCAGCCAATCAACATAATTCGGCCCAGTCAATTTGTTGGCATCTAAAATACTACGGAGTGAGAGTGAAGAGGCCATTTATCTACATTTAAACAAAGAACGAAAACATAAGCAAACAACCATGAAATGACAACACATAATTAAATTAGGACTTTAATTTAATTATGTCTCCCACTATTTTATCGAGCATCATAACCCTCCATACGATGATCGAGAAAACCTTAATGATCTTTCTTAGTGGGGTTGAGATCCCAATCCCTCATAAAAGACCTTGTGTGTACACAACAAATCTTATATAAGTTCATAGGTAGGAAAACTCTTTCCAATTGTAACCTGTACAATTCTCAACTTATCTCGGCCTCTAAAATATTAATAGCCTTGTGTATACACAACAAACTATAATATTTTAGTTAAGTAAGACCCTTCATAGCCATATAGTCATGACTTTAATAGTAATACCCTTGTGTGTTCACAACAAAATATTACTTTAAATCATGCCATAAACAAATAATGTATTAGGCCAAAAATTGTGTTAGTCACCATATTAGGTCTTGTGTGTACACAACAAACCTAGTATAGATCATAACACAATGATGACCTATCATGAAGGAAGGCCAATAATAGTATTTTAACACCAAGCATGTTAGTCAAGAATTAAATCAATCAGATCGGCCAGGCTAGTGGAAGAGATGTGGGGGTCCCCCCGTTGCTTTCCTAGACACCAATTTAAAATTGGCCAGGTCAGTCAACGGAACCAATTAAAAACCACGATTCCCTTTACCTTCCCAGAACCACCTTTCTAGACACCGAAATGACTAATTATCCATCATGACTAATAATGCTTATCGGTTAACTATACTACCACTTAATATAATTTTAAGAGGGGTTCATGCAATGCCAGCACATTCAATTAAAAGCTATCACATATATTAATACATGCTTTAAACTAAGCAAATATGTGAAATGTGTGCCATCATACTAGGACAACCATTTACCACATAATGGATACACCATTATGCCAGGGCAACCTTATTTCAGTATGATGGCTCCAGGGCTACTCATATCTCTAAGACAATTAGGGTTTCAGTGGAAAACCCTAACTGGTGGCAATCATCAAACTTATGTTCAATCAAAGACATGCACTGTGCATCAATATAAAAACTTTAACATGATACTACATCATGAATTGAACTTCATAAGTTTTAATCCTAATAAGGATGGCTCTGATACCACTGTTAGGTTCGGTGACCAGTGCGGAAGTGTGGATTTCAAAAACTTTATGAAATCAGGACCGAACCCTAATCCCAAAATCTCCTTATTAGTAATTAAAACTTATGACTACATGCATGTCCAAATTTAAACATAGTTTAGATACTAACCTCAGATCGCTATATCCAATCTGATGTAGAAATAAACTCCAAATGGAGTAACCTTTTGAACACACCAGGCGTCCACTTGTCCGCCCTCCGATGGTGATCCACACGGGCAGATGATCAAGACAGTGACTCCTCAATTGGGTTCCTTCCAATCAAGTTCTACCCCAAGAACTTGATATATGGGCTATTGGCTAGGACACCTCTAGCCAAACAGGGACTAAAACTTTCTCTCTTACCCTTCTCCTAGTTTTTGGCAACTTTGGCCCCTTAAGACACTCTTGTCTTAAGAATAATCCCTTGTCCTAAAGTGAGACAAGGCTTGTCTTGGAGGGAGAAGAAAATTAAGACAAAGTTGTCTTAATGTAAGAAAGAAGGAAAAAGGGGGCGCCTTCTTCCTTTACCGTCGGAGAGTTTCTCTCTCTGACTCTCCTTCTGTTCTGAGATTCGACAGAGCCTAGGCTCTGTAAAGGAATCAAAGAAGAAAGAGAGGAGGGGGAAACAGTCTTCTGGAGAGGGAGAAGGAAAGAGAAGCAAGGCTTCGCCGTAGAAAATCTAGAATCAATTTTTACGGTGAAGCCTTCTTCTTAAATAGGCGATAGAGAGGCGCCTTCTCCTTCTGAAAAATCCTCTCACATCCCTCTCTCCCTTCTCACGTCTTCTCTCTTAATCTCACGGCCCTTGGGATTAATCTCACGGCCTTTGGGATTAATCTCACGACCTTTGGGATGGAAAGACGCGAAGAGGGATCGTGAAAAACTCAGAAGGGCGCGCGCAGAAAGAAGAGTCGCGCCCCTTCGGAGTTTTTTCTTTCTTTTTCACGGTAATTCCAAATTTTGAAGAGTCCACGCCTAGGTGGACTCTGATCCACGCCTCATCAGCCAAAACGCCGGTCAATTTATTTCTCTTCACGCAAAGACGCGACTTGGAGAGAGTCCACGCGCGTGTGGACTCTTCTCCTTGCGCGCGCGCGTGGGAAGAGAGGGGGAGGGGTTTTAGGCGACGTGGGAAAGGGGTTTAGCCTCTTAGGTTAGCCCAATTGCTAGCCTATTGTTAGCCCAACGTTTTAAATCTTCAATTAGATTCAAACCGGTATGAATTTGGATCTAAAAAAGACCAAATCGGAACCCTAACTCGAATCCGATTCAAGTAGAAGTCATGGTTTGCAACACATGCTAGTGTGTTCATCTGCAAACGAGATTTAATTCCAAATTAAATCCTTGATTATCTGTCCTAAGTGTGTGACCCATTGGGTTCCATACTTAGCCAGCAGTGGGTCCGAGTGCAAGTTGACCTAATCTGATCAGAACTCATTCTAATCGATTTAGGTCAAATCGAGCTAACTCGAGTCAGTCAATTAGGACTCCTCCTAATTAGTGATCCAATTAAACCATTTAATTTGATCAACCCACAAGACAAGATTGACGTCTAGCAACGTGTCATGTCTACCCGGAAGATATGGAAATTCTGGTGTAATTCCAAAACTACCCTTCAGTGGAAAGTTCCCGTACAATTCGATCCTTCAATCATCTTGCATCCCGAATATAACTATGGATATGGAATCATGTCAAATCCAGTTTATACTCATTCCCAGCTCAGTCATACACTAATGATTCAATTAATTCGATATTAGAAATCATTTCTAATATCTGTACTTTGATCAAAGATTTTCTGAATCATCATCTGACCTAATTTGGCTGGATGCAATCTCCTCCTACTAGGAGTGATCAATTCCTTGTTGACCTACTCAATACCTTCATATACAATTCACCATACCCAGCATCAACCTCGTGCATGACCCAGTGTCATGATTGAGATTGAACCAAAGCATGGGTTCATGTACATAAGGTATTATGGCAGTCTCAGGTCATAGGACTACTTGTACAACTCCCACTATGTGAAACATCCATTGACATGCAGCTAAGGCTCCATTAGATGTTCTCAAACTGGATCTATTCAGTGAACTCATTCACTAATGAGCACCCACATCCTTGTATTAGTGTCCTACACAAATGACAGTGAGAGCAGTCACCCTTTTCAGCATACATAGGATGTGCCAGTCTTACCGGAAACCCTGATCCCCAACTCAGGGTTCCTATGACTAGGAATATTCTAGATTAGGGTTTTAAGGCCTTAGATCTCACTGGTATGATCTCATCATAGCCCTACAACCATAGCCCTAATCTATGGGGTTCATCATATAATGACACAGCGAATGATGAAAAAATTATTGCCTTTATTAATTTGTCAATTTACAATGGTCTGGGAGATACAGATATTGGCTTATAGGGCATAATCCTTTCACCTTTGAGCTACCAACTTATAAAGAGGTAGTCAATAAAGCATTGATTATAGAAAGGGGATTGGATGTGGCTCAAGCTGAAAGAAAAAAAGTATTAAAGAAGAGATCTGGAACAAGAGGGTATCAAGGCCAATCCTATAAAGGTACCTGTGCAAGAACAAGGAAGCTTGACAATGTTACTTCAGATGACAAGACTCAACCAAAGAGTGACGTTAAGTGCTTTAAGTATGGTGGTTCTCACTATAAGCGGGATTGTATATGGCCAGATGAGTGGAAGTGCCATAACTGTGGCAAACCGGGTCATAAGGCAGTTGTATGTCCCTATGGTCAAGGGTTACAGCACCAAGTACCTCATGGAAGACAGCAACTTGAAGGATAACAGAAATCAGTAACTCAGGGACAGGTTTATGCACTCACCCAACTGGATGCTAATGCATCAAATTCAGTAGTGACAGGTATGATCAAATTATTTTCTAGCAATGTTTATGTTCTATTTGATACTAGTGCTACCCACTCTTTCGTATCTGCTATATCGGTTAGAGAAAGTAATGAGTTAACCCCAACACCTTTAGAATTTGAACTCTGTATTTCCACTCCTAATGGGGATGTTTTTATGGTTAATCAAATCTGCAAGGAGTGTAGATTGAATATCAAAGGTAGGGAGATGGAAGCTGATTTGATAGTCATGGATATGAAAGATTTCGATGTGATCCTTGGAATGGATTGGCTAGCAGCATACCATGCTTCCATCAACTATTTTGAGAAGATAGTGAAATTTCAGATTCCTAATCAGTCAGAGTTTTATTTTGAGGGTAACAAGTTAACTCTTATGAGGAGGGTAATTTCAGCTTTTATTGCCAAGCGACTCCTCAAGAAAGGTTGTGAAGGATTTCTGGTAGCGGTAATAGATACTTGACAGCAAGAGCTTAAGTTGGAAGACATACCCATTGTGAAAGAATTTCCTGAGGTCTTTCTCGATGATCTGCCAGGATTACCTCCTGATAGAGAGATTGAGTTCTCTATTGATCTTTTACCAGGTACAGGTGCCATCTCCAAAGCTCCCTATAGAATGGCTCTGGCAGAATTAAAAGAACTTAAGGAGCAATTACAAGAACTGTTAGATAAAGGATTTATCAGACTGAGTGTCTTCTTGGGGTGCTCCGGTCCTATTCGTAAAGAAGAAGGATGGAAGTTTTCGGCTCTGCATTGACTATCGAGAGTTGAACAAAGTGACCATAAGGAACAAATATCCCTTACCAAGGATTGATGATCTATTTGATCAACTACAGGGAGCACAGGTATTCTCAAAGATTGATCTTCGTTCTGGTTATCATCAATTGAAGATAAGGGCAGAGGATGTACCAATGACAGCTTTTAGAACGATATATGGACACTATGAATTTTTGGTTCTACCTTTTGGTCTAACAAATGCACCTGCAGTTTTCATGGATCTCATGAACCGAGTGTTTAGACCATATCTGGATCAATTTGTAGTAGTATTTATTGATGACATACTGATTTATTCAAGGAGTCTACAGGCACATGAGGAACACTTAAAGATAGTATTACAAATACTCAAGGAGGAGAAATTATTTGCCAAGCTAAAAAAATATGACTTTTGGTTGGACAGAATTTCTTTCCTTGGCCATGTTATTTCTAAGGATGGTGTTTCTGTGGATCCAAAGAAAGTGGAAGCAGTGGTAGAGTGGGAGAGACCTACTAACGTGTCTGAAGTTCGTAGTTTCCTGGAAATGGCAGAATATTATCGAAGGTTTGTTGAAGGATTTTCTCTTATTGCTATACCTTTAACTCGCCTGACCCAGAAACGAACAAAATTTGAATGGACAGATGAATGTGAGCAAAGTTTTCAAGAATTGAAGAAATAGTTAGTCACTGCCCCAGTGTTGACTGTTCCTGCAGAAATAGGGGATTTCAGCATATACAGTGATGCATCTAAAAAGGGTCTCGGTTGTGTCTTAATGCAAAATGGAAAGGTAATAGCCTATGCTTATAGACAGCTGAAATCATATGAGTCAAATTATTCCACTCATGATTTGGAGTTAGCAGTTGTAGTTTTTGCCTTAAAAATATGGAGGCATTATCTGTATGGTAGTCGTTGTGAAATCTTTACAGATCATAAAAGTTTAAAATATATATTCACTCAGAAGGAGCTGAACTTGAGATAGAGAAGATGGTTGGAACTATTAAAGGATTATGATCTGACTATCAACTACCATCCAGGCAAGGCAAATGTTGCAGCAGATGCCCTAAGTAGGAAGTCTCCAAGTAAGTTAGCAGCTTTAATTACTAATCAAAAGCACATCATAATGGATCTGGAGAGGTCTGAGATTGAGGTACGAATTCATAATTCTGGGACTCAATTAGCAAGTATTATGGTACAACCTATCCTGATGGACAAAATTAAATCAGCTCAGAAGGAAGATTTAGAGCTTCAGAAAATTAGAGAGATAGCTGAGTCTAGCGCTCAGTCTGAATTTACTATATATGAAGATGATACCCTGAGGTTTGGTAACAGGTTGTGTTCCTAAGGTTCAAAAATTAAAGAATGAGATTATGGAAGAGGTGCATGGTTTAGCATATACGATACATTCGGTAGTACAAAAATGTATCGAGATCTACATGAAAATTTTTGGTGGACTGGTATGAAGAAGGACATAGCTCAGTATGTTGCTCAATGTTTAGTGTGTCAACAGGTAAAAGCTGAGCATTAAAGACCTGCTGGGCCATTACAGTCTCTTGCGATTCCTCAATGAAAATGTGAGCACATTACCATGGATTTTGTTACAGGTTTACCCAAAACCCCTAAGGAAAATAATGAGGTGTGAGTAATTGTGGACCGACTAACAAAGTCAACTCATTTCTTGTCCTTTCATGTCGGCCTCTCTCTAGAAAAAATTACAAATTTGTACATTGAACAAATTATGAGATTACATGGGATTCTAGTTTCTATAGTATCAGATCGAGATAGTAGGTTTATTTCGTAATTTTGGAAAAGTCTTCACAAGGCATTGGGGACCAAATTAAGTTTTAGTACAGCTTTTCATCCTCAAACCGATGGACAGTCAGAGCGAACCATCCAAATTTTGAAAGACATGTTGAGAGCTTGTGTTATGGACTTGGGTGGTGCTTGGGACTGTCATCTATCGTTAATAGAATTTGCCTACAACAACAGTTATCAAGCCAGCATTCAGATGGCGCCTTTTGAGGCTTTATATGGTAGGAAGTGTAGATCTCCTATTTGTTGGAATGATGTAGGAGAAAGAAAATTATTGGGTCCAGAAATAGTACAACACACAGTGAAAAAGGTACAAATGATCAGAGAACGTTTGCATACTGCTCAAAACTGACAGAAAAGTTATGATGATAAGAGATGAAGGGAGCTGGAATTTAATGTTGGTGATCATGTCTTTTTGAAAGTGTCTCCCACAAAGGGTGTGATGAGATTTGGTGTACGAGGCAAGTTGAGCCCAAGATTTGTGGGACCATTTAAAATTTTGGATAAGGTTGGTAAGGTGGCCTACCGATTAGCGCTACCACCAGTTTTATCTGGAGTGCACAATTGTTTCATGTGTCTATGTTACGGAAGTACATTCCTGATCCCAATCATGCAATAGATTACGTACCCTTGCAACTTCAAGAGGATTTGACCTATGAGGAGGTGCCTTTACGAATTGTCGATAGCAAGGATCAATAATTGTGACACAGAATCATACCATATGTGAAGGTGCAATGGAGAAATCATAGTGAAAGAAAAGCTACATGGGAACTTAAACAGAGATGCGAGCAAAATATTCACAGCTTTTTGAAATTTCAGGTACGTAAATTTTGAGGACGAAATTTTTTTAACGGGGGAGAATGTAATATTATGGGCTTGGGCTAAAGTCAGCAGGCCCAGCCGACTTCAATCCAAACTAGGAAAAAAAGAAAAGAAGACAAGACGAAGGGAAGGAAACCGGAACAAGGGAAGCCGGGTATCCCTCATCCGGTCGGATATTTCGTCGGGGGTTTCGGTGGAAGAATTGTAAGGGGAGTGGGAGGCGATCGGCGAAAGGTTTTGGGAGGGATTGGGATGCGTTGGTCGGTGGTAGAGTTTTAAACGACGAGGAACTCTCATCGTTTTTTTTTAAAAACCCCTCACCGCCGCCTCTTGAGCCACCTCCACGCACCTCCTTCCTCTCCGATGAGCGACTGTGAATCCCAGACGCCCGCCGGTGAGTTCTTTCTTTTTATTTCTAATTTTGGAAGATTTTTTGATGTTTTTCTTGGATTTCCGTTTCGATTTTTGGGGTTGTTCTTCGTCGCCGCCGCCGTCGTCGCCGCCTGCCGTCGCCGGTCTGTGAAGCCTCTGCGGCAACCACCCCGTGGTTTGCCGGCAAACTAGGGGGGAAGCCGGTTCGGCCGGGCCGAGGGAGAAGCAGGGGAGATAGGTTCGGGAGAAGAAAAGAAAAGAGGAAGAAGGAAAGAAGAAAGAAAAGAAAAGAAAAGGAAAAAAAAGGGGATTTCCATACAGTTTATTAAAAAAAAAGAGAGAGAAAAGAAGAGAGAAAGAGAAAATCAGGGAATTTTTCGAGATTCATGAAAAATTAGAAATTTAGATTTTTAATTTAATTATTTATTTATGTAGAGAATCAGTCTCCTGAGCAGGAAGGCGTCGCGTAGAATTTTGGGTACGGATTAGTTCAGGCACGGATAGTTGATTTTTGAGAGGTAAGGACTTCTAGACTTGATCACCCATAATATAAATATATTTTACATGACCTGATTTGATCCGAGCATATATTTAAATATTTTTCATACATGGTTGTTTTCGGATAGCATGATTTGATTTTTCGGGATACGGAATGAGTTTTTTGTTAATGTTGTTTATGTTCTATTTAATAATCATGTTTACTAAGTGATCTTTGAATGTGTTTGATCGTGATAGCGATCGTTGAAAGGTGATATGTTCTGACTATGTGAGATGAAATGATAAAGTGTTAAGTGAACCGGTATTTGGACTAGCCATGCCACGGTGGTACTGTGATTTCTCAGTGTGCCCATCACAGGCTGGAGTGTGACAACAGTATGCCAGTCACAGGCTAGAGTGTGATAATAGTGTGCCCGTCACAGGCTGGAGTGTGACAATAGTGTGCCAATCACAGGCTGGAGTGTGACCGTGGCTAGTCCAGAACCCTAAAGATAATGGTTAAATAACATAAATTCTAAAAGAAAAATGTAAAGTTTTCAAAGTTTTTGTCATACATGAAATCTGAATTGTTTGATTGTGACACATGGTATGCTAGTGTTTTGCTGTTTTCATATACATATATATTATTATTGGTGATCACTTGGAAACCTTACTGGGCTGTATAGCTCACTCCCTACTATTTATTTTTTTTTCAGAGACTCAGGATACATAAAGAGGATTTGGGCTGGGCGTGAGATGGAGCTTCATAAATGTTGAGCTAGTTAGTTAGTTAGTTTTAGTTTCGGTTACTGATGTTTGTGAGTCAGTAGACTAATTAATGATATCGACTCAAATAATGGATTGTACGATTGTTATTTGATTGTTTATATAATATTAGTTTAATTTGATATGTTTGACTTTTGTATACCTAGGCCTTCCATAATCTCTAGTGTAAAACCTAGGGTTTGTGCGGTCGGTCACGTAGCCGATTCCAGTGCTGAATTCGAGGTGTGACAACAACAATATCATTGCCTTGACGTTTATCACCTGGAATGACCATTGATAAAATAAGTAAAGACTATTTCATGCATATCCATGGTGACAAATTATAAGGAATCAGAACAACTAGCTAGGTGCTATAGACAGAACTTAAGGTCCGAAATGGTTTGAACCCATCACTGGCTAAACCTAGCCTGACATTACGAGCATCAGATACAAAATCAGGATGTCTGTCATCAAATACTTTCCATGCTAAACTATGCGCTGGGTGTCTCAGCATTCCATCTTTTGTACGGCTTTCATCATGCCATCTCATTGACGAAGTTGTCTTTGATGATGCATAGATCCTTTTCAATATAGGTACAAGAGGAAAATAGCGTAATACCTTCGCTGGCTTTTATTTAATGTGTTGCATCCAATTCATCTAATCCCTCACTCTCATTTTTTTTTTGCTTCATCCATCGTGAACATCCACACACATGGCACGACTCTTGATCGGTTTATTCTCCCCGATATAATATACAATCATTTGGACAGCTATGAATCTTTTCGTATCCAAGATTCAATTCTTTTACTAGTTTTTTGGCTTCATAACAAGATGTTGGTAAACTAGTACCTTCAGAAAATGCATCCTTTAACAACTTGAGCAACATAGTAAAACTCTTGCCAGACCATCCATTCAAGTATTTTATATGAAACAAATATACAAGAAAAGAAATTTTTGAAAAGTTCTTGCAACCGGCATATAATTCTTGATCTGCATCTCTTATCAGCTTCTGATCATGATCTATTCCAACATTAGTTGGGGGTATCAGCTCTCCATCATGTATAGATTCAGTAAATATAGGATCCTCAGGTCACCCAGCTACTATTTGTCCTCCACTGCAATCTCCAGGATGTTAAGCACCATATTCAAAGGCATCTCTGAGCAAACCCCTGATATCATCATCTCTTTCAAGATTTTTCTGTTGGTTACTAGATCCAAAATCAGGTATATATTTCATGTTAGAGGTTTGGTTACATGTAGATTGTAACCTTGACTCTCCATGAAAAAACCACTGTATAACCTCTTAAAAAATCATTCCATACCAAATGTTCTTCAACAATATTTGGATATAAAGAATTCGAATTTATACATTTTCGGCATGGATATAAAATCTTCTTATTAATACTACTTCTCTCCATACTAAATTTAATAAAATTCTGTACTCCATCCAGATATTCTTTGCTATTCCTCGGTTTAGTTATCCAACTCTTATCCATTGTGAGATAAAACTAACTGAAATAAACAAATATTTATTAGAACAAAATAAATTTAAAATAAATTTATTCAATAAATTAATTACAGTATTATTAAATGTACCCTATCATCAACTAATAGGTAAAGAGGTTCTATCCCATTCAAGAATTGTATTAATTATATAGGTCATTTATAGTAACCAAAGGATACGCAATAGAAGTTCCAGAAAAATCTTGGCAGTATTTTCCCTTAGTTTTCCCCATACAAATAAATATGTATGAGGAGAACTAAAAGGAAATGCTATCTGAAATATATATAAAACTCTATCCGTACCATTTGATTATTGTAAGCACCTATAAAATTATTTGCAATTCTCAAACTGTCCAAACAGGACAATCAATTGACCATTGTACATATTTCTCCCATCCGTACAAAAATAAAATAATTGTACGGATGCTGTAGAATATATACTTTAATCAATTGACGGGTCTATGTTTCTATACAATGCAAGTTTTTTAAAAAATATTTTAAAAATCATAATTGATTATAACAAAGCTACAGATGGTATTGAAATAAAAGATTTGCAATAATGAGATGCATGTATATACTAAGAAATTTATAAAAAAACAGAAATCATCTACCAAGGAAAAGAACAATAAATAATAAAAACCTTCATGTTCTTTGAAATGGGAAGAGTCCAAGAGGTAATGCTTAACATGGATTGGAGGGCCCTATCTACTAGGTACTATTAATAGCATTTTTAACCAACAAGCTTTCTATCAATGCAACTAGGTTCAGGGACATTGCACACAAGTTGTTGGAATATGTTGCTCATAGTCTCTTTTAGCCCATCAAATATCCATCCCAAAACTACACAATGTTGCTATCTACTGCATCAAACATATTGCTTGATAGGAAGAGTAGTGATCAGAGCTTAAAAACATCATTCCAAAAGTAGGATATTGAATAGATTGTAAGCTTAGGTGTAGCCCGAGGAAGTTTTCCATTATAATAGCAGTAATTTATTAAGAATCTCCTAGGTATATTTCCATTAATGAAATGGTTTTACTATTATTTTGATAACAGCACTTGATTCAATATTGTGATATTAATGACTCCTTGCCATCTACATTTTTTTTTTTTGGGTTTACAAATTATGTGCCAATTTGCCAAGTACTAACCTCCTAGGTATTGTGGTCGAAGTTCATTAAGCATAGACAACCTGCCATATTTGAGATCTCTTTTGATATGAATCCATGTTCCTGGTTCTCTATTTTAGTTCAACAACATTTAAGTGCTTATCCTACGAGAAATTATTAATTTGGCGGATTGTAGATTTAGAATGCAACGAATATCTATTAATAATCTCATCCCAGAGTGCAATGAATCCATTTAGAATAATTTCATTTTAGATCCATGTTAGACTTGGTTCATCTACTAATTTCTCCCCTCCTATACCTGTTGCAATCCATGAAATAGCCATGTAACAAGCCAAGCCAAACTAAAGCAAGTCAGTTCAGCTTGGGTTCAAATCCTTTTTAGCTCAACAATTTTGGCTTTTGTTATTATTAATTTGAGCTTGATTAATAAGATGTTGAAACCATACTTGAGCTAGCATCCTATATATTGCTCATTTTCCAATATCTTGTCATATTAAACTATGGATGTAAATCGTCATTCAATTTTAGTTGGCAAAAAAAAAAAAAAAAAAACTTAAGATTATAAATTAAGTGAGATACAATGTTCTATCACATAAGTGATTTTATAGAAGTTCCATTCGCTCAAGAAAATTTAAAAGTTCTAAAATATGAATTGCATTTGACTGAGGCAAATTTGAGATAAAATAAATTAATCAACAATGGTTCAATCAAATTGGAGCTAGAAATTATTCAATCAAGCCAAATTGGAGGCTTAAGATGCAAAATCATTAGCCAAATTTAAACTCAAGATAGGTTAAGAGCTAATTAATCTAGCTTGGCTCATTTACACCGAAACAAGTTGCCAAATGAGAAATATATTGGAACCCACTGTTGCCAATGCTTGGTAATTGTTGTATTCTCTCCAAATATGTCACTTATTATTTTTTTTTTATAGAAAGAGAGGAGCCTCCGCTCCATAAATTAAACAAAATTAAATGTTTACAATATCCTGAGAGTTAATAGAAAGATAAAACTCTACATATCCCATAGAGAAATTAGGCCATTAAAATACATAAGATATTTACAGTAGAAAGAACAAGTAAGTAGGTTGCACAGAATATAGCAAACCATAGCATTAGATAGCAAAACATTCCATCCATAGCATTCTTAGATTATTACAAACAAAAAATAAAACCAAAACAAATAATAATAGGCAAAAAAATAAAAAAAATAAAATAATAAAATAAAACAAATACAAACTCACGGATCGGATATGAAGAACAGAGAGGGATCAAGATGGCCAGTGCACGAGGAGGAGGAGGAGGAGGAGGAGGAGGAGGAGGAGGAGGAGGAGGATGAGGACGAGGTACTGTGTCGGCGGATCGAGTGGAGGAGGAGGAGGAGGAGGTTCGACGACTCGGGCAAGATCTAGGGCTCGGGCGGGGGGGGGGGGGGGTGGGGGGGAGGAGGAGGAGGAGGAGGACGAGCTGCTGCGTCAGCAGATCGAGCGGAGGAGGAGGAGGAGGAGGAGGAGAAGGAGGAGGAAGAGGTTTGGCGGCTCGGACAGGATCTAGGACCTGGGCGGGGGAAAAAGGGATTTGGGAAATTCGCCGATGCTTAAAAATATCGGTAAATGTCCGGTACTTGGTGACGCTTAAAAATGTCGGTGGACAAAATTTAACGATACTTTTAAGTGTCGGTAAAGGTCCGGTACTTGGCGACGCTTAAAAACATCGACGGGTTTCGGAGGATGCCGACACTTTTTAAAAATGTCGATGGGTTGTGGAGTCTTTCCGATGCTTTTGTGTGAAGCATCGGGAAAAAACGGTCGGCTTTTCCTCATTTTACTGTAATGTGTTTGTCCCGAATGAAAAAACAAGCAGAAAAACCATTCATGAAAAGTCCGCTTCTCATGAATGGTGATGAAAATTAGTTTAATTCCTGTATGTGGATAACTTCAGGTAAATCTCTGGAGAAAGGAACCGACATGATAGGATTAATATTAATAATTATTATTAACATTAATATAAAAGTATTATTTAGTAGTTGTAGAATTATAACAAATAATTTAACATGACAGCAAAATTGTTAAATATCAAATGTTTAACATTTTATACTGTGTCTGAGTGCTTCTCACGTACACAACTGAAAGCTTTGATTTGAGACTCTAACTTAGAATTTGTTTTGGAAATCCAGTGGAATTGGACTGGATTCCCTGTTGGATTTATGGATCAACCAGTCTATTTAGATAGTGCTCATACCATACCCAAAGCTGCTAGGCCAAATCTAATTGGACAAGAAAAAGATCTTCATGCATCTATTTTCCATTATGCAGATCAACAGACTCATAAACAAGATTTAGGCTAAAACTAAAATGGATCTTTGAACAAATTATACAGGCTGAGCAGGTCAAAAGATCGATTATCCTTCCATAATATTAATGTAGGAATGCCCAAATAAGATGTTAGTGTGGATCCCACCATTTCTAGTGGCCAGCTCCATGCTATATTTTTCCATCACCTAGTACTGTATAGTATTATATATTTCTCAAGGAATAGAAAGCATCTCATGATGAGTGCACTGCGTGTAAAGACAGCGGAATGAAGATAACCTTTAGATCAGATCTCTTTCAGTTGTATGATCTTCTCTCTTGATCATAGAAGGTACACATAGATAAGTTATAATGCAAAGAGATGAGGTATTATCTACGGAGCAAGACTAAAAAATATTGGCTCTTTGATTTTTTGAAGATCATCCATTTTGTTATGATTATAATATATCAAGCATGCTCGACTATAGGGTTCTAATGAGAAATACTGCATGCTTTTATGTCATTCATGTAACATAGTCTTTCCTAATAACGTACATGATAAAACTCAATGTCTAACAAAATAATATATCCAAGATATGGAACATTACAAGTTTTGTTGCTACTCATAGCTATATAGTTGGTGGGAGTACAAAATAAATGTTCTTTATCATTTACATGGTAAAATTGATGAACTCATGGTGTGCGAGATACACAATACTTAGCTATTCTTTTCTTCAAGGCTAGCTAAGAAATCAGATTTGCCAGATCAAACATTTGGAGCGGTCAATTTTTCTAAGAGAAAAGGAGATCCATCTAAAATGACATGCTTATATCCATTTATTGTATCGTTCATTATTGAAGACTTTTTTTTTTGATAAACCGGTGTATTCTATTCATGGACGAGAGTGAATACAACCAAAGAAATCAGACAAGAGAAGAGCACGAAGTTGAGGTGGAGTAGAATGCTAATTAGTCCACAAGACCGGACCAGAATGATTGGCGACAAAAGAGGTGATACAGTCAGTAGCTGAGTTCGCCTCTTTATATACATGCCTGACCGAAATAAACACACAACCCTGCAAAAGATGGGCGAGTACATTATTGAAGACTTTAACCAATAATTTCCTTCTAATAGTCAGTATGACTGGTGTACCACTGAAAGTAAAAAATAGAATATTAGCAAATATCATGCAACTTCATGGACCACAGACATCTTAAAGGTCAAAATATCTGTGGCAATACAGTACAAATATGGTTTCTTCTCAATACCTAAGGTACCTATAATACAAGGTTTTATATCTTACACCACATGGATTGTATAAAGGTGTACCATATCGATCACAACCATTCATTTATGTAGATTTCATTCATTAAGAGTTTATCTGTTAGGGCAGAACTTTAAAAATCATGGATGATTAAAAAAAATTAATCAAAAATTTAATTATAGAAAAATGATAAAATGTTTATAGAAAATCGAAGAACCTAATTCATATCCAGAAGCGTGTAAGGCACTGTCCTAAGATATATTTCTGTCTCTTGCACGGGAATTGTCGGAAACCCTATCCCAAGATACGACCGGGATTCCTTTACCTGCGAGCACGATCATGGAAGAGATTGATGGAGACCTTTTCAGCACCTAGTAAAATAACTTTGAAAGAAGAAAAATTTAGAGGAGAAAATAAAAGAGAGTATAAAACATGAAAACAAAACTTATCACTTTAAGCTTCCAAGATGATCTTTTTATAGCCATCCAAAATCTGATCGTTTGGATTTTTATTGGCATATTAAAGCCCAATTAGGAGTCCAATGGTCAAAAAAATTAAAAACCTAATAATTAAAAGCATAATGGTTAAATTAAAACTCCAACGGTCAAATCATTAAAAACTCTAATGATCAAATCATTAAAAACAAAAATGGTCAAATATTAAAAAATAAAAAAGTTAAATAATTAATTGGTTATGGAGAAAATTTTGGGTTTTCCAATAATCTCCCTCAAAATTCAAATTTCTAAAATTAGTAAATATAAGTTTCTAGGTACTTATACTATGCAATCGGTAAAGTGATTTTAACCTTACTTAGTGTGAATAGTTTCCATCTGAAAGAATCGAAGTGAACCAGGTCTTGAACTACATTTCTTTGACCCAGACTTCAACTACCACATACATATTATGTAGGGTTTTGCGTGGTGCTCCCAAGCCTTGGAGAGACTTGGGAGACCATGGCAAGGATGCTGGAGGCGATCCCTAGAGCTTGGAGGCGTGTCCCAAACTGTCCTGGAGGTGTTCCAGGAGATTTTTGGGGTTTTTCCCGGGGGCCCTTCTAAGTCATGCTGGGTTAAGGGGTTTGACCTAGGATTGAGAGTTTTCCATTGAATAGAAGGAAAGAGTTTTTTTTGAGAGATTGTAACATAACCCAATTGGGTTATGGGGTTGGGTCCAGGTTTGTTAAATTGGTTAGGAGGTTAGCTAGTTGGTCGGTTAGTTAGTTGGTTGTAACCAATTAGGAATCCCAATCATGTGAGGAGTCCTAATCAGTTTGTTATTAGCCCAAGACAAATCCTAACCGCCCATGTGATTGAGTCCTAACAAGATTCAAGAAGTAGTTACAGTTCAACAAGAAGTCCAAGATCAGACGTCCAATCCAACAAGAAGTTCACCGTCCCATGTGCTATAAATAAGAGGGATGGGGCATGCAGTTTATTGTGTCCAAGAGAGGCCAATCCTTTAGGATCTGGTCCGGTGTGGAGTCTGTAAGGACTTCTCATGGTCCTGGTCTTGGACCGTGAGGGCTTGAGGATGCCCCTTGGGGTGTGGACTGTGGAGATCTCTTGGGTTTCAAGGAGGCCACGATGATGGGCTGTAGAGAGGCGCACATGGAGGGTCTTTCATGTGGAGGGCTTGGTACTGTAGGATGTTCCACGGAGCTTTGGAGAAGGGATGCACATTGAGGTATTCTTTGTGCATGGCGTACATGGGTTTTTGGGGTGTGAGGTCAGCAAGAGAGAAGACGTGCTGGACGGTGAGAAGCTTCTGGGTTTTCAGAAAGGCTATCAGGTGTTGTCTTGTTTGTTATAACAAGGTTCTTCTCCAAAGGAATAAAGTAATCTCTCTTTTTTCTCCTACATTTATATTTCCATTGTTGCATGATATTGAATCCAAGAATAGGTTGTTGGACTGTATTCTTCCATGTTGCTTCCGCGGTCTTCCACTACATATAGGTGCTGATTTGGATCTCCCAACAAGTGGGATCAGCACCTGGGGTTTTTTCCAATAACTGGTATTAGAGTTTGGTTTGAGCCATTTTTGAGTGAAAGCAGAGCAATTTCAGAGCCGCTGGTTTGAAGGTGGAAGAGAAGGATTCAAGGAATGCTTCGAGACAGGTGGAGCTGTACGTGGGTGTGGTATCCTACGTAGATGGAGAAAGAAAAAGCTCGGATTTCTCAAGTTCACTGGAGTACATCAGCAGAGACGGTGCCAGGGGCAGTTCATGGAGATAAGAGATAGTCTCAGGGAATGCTGGGGGTATCAGATAGTCAGGAGTGTCCCAGTATGGCGGCATTGGCCTAGGGATGGAGACTAGAGCTGATGGAGATGGCAGCTCATGGAGGCTGGGGATAGGTCTCAGGGAGCACCAGGGACATCATGCAGCCGGGAGACAGGCTCAGACATGATGGAGTAGCTAGGTAGAGATGTTGCTGGGTTCAGTCGCTGGGTTAACAGAAGAGTTGGGATGAGCTCTTGGTTTTGGAGGAGCCTATGGGATGTAGTGTATCCAAAATGGTCTCGGAGGGGTCCGCGTGATGCAAAGGATCCGAGGAGGCAATGATGGTGTTCGAGGTACATCAGTAGGCTTAGCAGGGCAGTGTTGAGTGGCTGACCTTGAGGTTTCTTTTTATGGCATCAGTGGGATTTCAGTCTCAGGTGGAGCATCGGTGATAGTTGGCTTCACGGGTGGAGCAGGATTCAACATGAGTTCACTACGAGAGGTGCAAGGATACTGGCTAGGTCCTAGCACGAGTGCCAGGGGTACATTTTGTTAGGTGGAGTAGAGTGTGCAGAGATTGGCGTGGCTCTATGGAGATGGTGTCAAGTAGAGCTCCAGTTACAGTGAGTATTGGTTCAGGTTCGCTGTGTTCTCTCCAAGGAAGTCTAAGGAAAAGTTTGATGCAACTACCAGGCAGAAGGAATGCTACAATCATGGTGCAAGGATACAAGCAAAGATCTTCAGCTATGGAGGCAGTCATCCCAAAGGCCTCCAAGGGCACGTAGCAGTTGAAGAGTTTTGGCAGACACAAGGATATTCGCATAAGGCTGTCAAGACACGCAGTTATAGCAGAGTTGTGTGTGGAAGACATTATCAAGTTTGCCAAGGCTTGGGGGCACCAAGGTGGAGATTGTAGGGTTTTGCATGGTGCTTCCAAGATTTGGAGAGACTTGGGAGACCATGGTAGGAATGCTGGAGGCAATCCCTGGAGCTTGGGGGTGTATCCCAAGCTATCCTGGAGGTGTTCCAAGAGATTTCTGGGGTTTTCCTTAGGGGCCCTTCTGAGTCAAGCTAGGTTAAGGGGTTTGACCTAGGATTAAGAGTTTTCCATTGAATAGAAGAGAGGAGTTTTCTTTGAGAGATTGTAACATAATCCAATTGGGTTATGGGGTTGGGTCCAAGTTTGTTAAATTGATTAGGATGTTAGCCAGTTGGTTGGTTAGTTGGTTGGTTGTAACCAATTAGGAATCCCAATCATGTGAGAAGTTTTAATCAATTTGTTATTGGCCCAAGACAAGTCCTAACCGCCAATGTGATTGAGTCCTAACAAGATTCAAGAAGTAGTTACAGTCCAACAAGAAGTCCAAGATCAGATACCTAATCCGACAAGAAGTTCACCGTCCCATGTGCTATAAATAAGAAGGATGGGGCATGCGGTTTGTTGTGTCCAAGAGAGGCCGACCCTTTGGGGTCCGGTCCGGTGTGGAGTCTGTGAGGACTTTTCATGGTCTTGGTCTTGGACCGTGAGGGCTTGAGGATGCCCCTTGGGGCATGGACCATGGTGATCTCCCGGAAGGCATGGTGATGGGCTATAGAGAGGTGCACATGAAGGGTCTTTCATGTGGAGGGCTTGGTGTCGTGGGATGTTCCACGGGGCTTTGGAGAAGGGACGCACGTTGAGGTATTCTCCGTGCGTAGCGTATGTAGGTTCTTGGGACGTGAGGCCTGCAAGAGAGAAGACGTGCTGGATGGTGAGAAGCTTTTGGATTTTTAGAAGGGCTATCGGGTGTTGTCCTGTTTGTTGTAACAAGGTTCTTCTCTAAAGGAATAAAGCAATCTCTATTTTTCTCCTATATTTATATCTCCATTATTGCATGATATTGAATCCAAGAACAGGTTGTTGGACTGTATCCTTTTACGTTGCTTCCTCTGCATCTATTGCGTATAGGCATTGGTTCATATCTCCCAACAAGTGGGATAAGTGCCCCTAGGAATTTTCCTCAACATAGTATAGAAGTCTCTATCACTAATCTATGTATTAATGGCCCTGTACAAGTATCTTGGTTTTTTATAAGAGCTTTTAAAGATTGCCAATATCTCTAGCCACAGCTATATACGAATCTCTCATATAGGTGAGCCCCTCCAAAGATGTGTGTAGTGTCACATATCAAGAATTACCTCTTGAATCTTATTCAGAGATAAACTCTTCCTAACTACTACATAAGAGCACTAATCATCATAGAAATGGGATAGAGTCTATGACTGCTATATCACATAAATCACATGTGCTCCATGACCACCAATCAGCTCGTTATTATCCATTGAATCTCCTTCAAGGAATCTCCTGTCACAGATGTTGGATTCCCACTGTTAAAATGTCCTTTATAAACTAAATCTCATCTCCTCCGAGGATTTTAGGATCTTAGTCTCATTTAAACCTTTAGTAAGGTAAATTGATATAAGAATCTTTCATTACAAGTTGTGAGGTATATCAAAACTTATAGTCATGATAATAATGATATACAAAACTAGATATAAATAACTTGATGTTCAATTTCACATGAATATTATCATATTAGAATTCAAGAATTCAATTAACAAATATTGCAATGATTATCATACCTCTCTTGTAACTATATAATTATGTACCTATGAGCAACTTTTAGAAATAATTAATGCCAAATAAATTAGCATTAAGCAAATCCAAACTATGCAATTACATATATCACCATGATACCAAGAATATCCATAGCAAAATTTAAAAAATATAAATTTAGATATATCATGAATAATAGATAAGATGCAATATGTTTCATAAAGAACTTGGCAAAAACTTTGAATATCAAATATTATTATGTCATATTTACAGCTATGTAAAACTCTATATCTTAAAATAATTTTGCTTTGTTAAATGTAAAGATATTTTATCTTCTTACATTATTATTGATGAGCTATGTAGCAATACTATCATTGAGTAATTTATACATACCAAAAGAGAGTTCTCATGATGAGCAAAGGTTATAGAAGATCTTTAAAAATCTATAGGCTGATCTTGGTGACAAAGTTACCATAATAGTTATTCAACAATATCCATGGACTGATAATTATTTGAATATCTACACTGACTCATGATTTTTTTATGAATATTTACATGAATCCTATAGGCTATGAAGTCACCATATAAGAAAGATTAGTATATCAACAAAGCAACTCAAACAACATGGACATAATGTCCTGTTTCTGTTTTGAAATATTATTTCGCAGGAGGTCACCCATCCTAGTACTACTATCATCCAAGCACGCTTAACTATGGAGTTTTGATGGGATTCGGTGCATTAGTGCCAGTATGATCACACCCATCAAAATGCATTGGTTTGTAGACTGAGATAGCAAATACCATGCTAATATTCTCCGGCTACTCATTGTGATACCAATGCACTGGAAATGATTTCTCAAGAAAAATTGGAAAAATAATATATAATTATGTATGACAGCCTAGATGCCTCATTTACATGCCAATATAGGCTAATAATATGCATATACCAAAACCTGATGAAAATGTAAAGTTGCATCAGAATATCATATCAGAAATTATGTCAAGATATGTGCATCATGCCTTGCACATCATATCCAAGGATAAATGTGCCAGTAAAAAAAAAAGCCATCTAGACAAATTTTTATAAAAGAGTTTTTTTTTTTCAGACACAGGTTATGCACCAGAATAATTATCTGATATCTAAGAAGAGAAGTCATAAGTTTAAGATATATATATATATATATATGTGTCGATTATGTTGGGATATCTTCTACAGGATTTTCTTAGTAATAGTATTAAAACTAATGATAGGATACATCATAATTTATTAAAAACACTCATAAAATGTTCAGTGATGTCCACGTATTCAACAGCACATCCAATAATTATCCATGGAAACTATCATTGCATATTGGCATTATAGATACTGCACATTGCTTCATAGAACTTACAATAAACCATTTAACATGAAGCCATCAAAATACTACTACATCAAAAACATCAAGTCAAGAGAACATGGAAATGCCAACCAATTAATGTTACTGAATTTGAGAGAACTGAATGTAACAACCATATATATAAGCTAATTGGCAAGAGACAGTCATGAAATCATTTTAACACCTTGTAAGATCATTTGAAATCCAAATAAATTAATTTTGAATAGTGTTGGAAAGAAAGAGTGTTTTTAATTCTTGATTTGACAATACTATGTGTTGTCGCCAAGATCGTCGTGGCCCGTAGCTGCTGTCAGTGCCGGAGTGCGCTTCCTTCACTATCTGGCCGTCCGGTGGTCCTGGACCTGCAAAACAGGGGTTAGTGACCCGGACCAGGATTTCCGGTGGGGGCACTCCGATGGTCAAGTCAGTGATGATCCAGGAGAACAAATCCTCCTGGTCGAGCCCCTCTTAATGGACTCCACGCTAGGAGGAGTGAGAAGTGTGAGAGTGGGATGCAAGTGTATCGGGGGAAGAATAGCCTGGCTAGAGGGATTCTCTGTATGGCCTTTCCGCCCGCCCTTGCTTGGATTTGCTTGTGGTGCTGTGCTCTTCTGGTTGAGCTTGCACTTGTGTTTGAGTGGTATTGCTTATCTCTTTTTTTTTGTTGTTGTTGTTACCTCCTTAAAGTTTTGTAGTCTAGGTTACCGTTGGGCACTCATCTTGGGATCTCTGCTGGGCTGTCAGATGCGTGTGGCGGTGTCCCGAGGTGTCTTTCCTGATTCGTGATAAGGGAAGCTATCATGTGTTCTGACATTCCCTCTGGTCGCCTCATTCCGGGAAACATGGCAGCACCTCGATCGGTGGGCTGCTGCCCCTGGGATTCGAATCTTCTGGTTGACTTCCGCTTTCGGGTGGTTCAGATGGTTGGTGAGGAGCGTGGCACCTCGATCAGTGGGCCTCTTCCCTTTCTGGTATAATCGACAGCCGCAGGTGGTCATTGCAATATGGCGGATGTCTCAGTGTAGTCCTCGGGCAGCTCACTGGTGTCCTAGGATGGCGGTGTTATCCCTCGGTTCGCCGGTGCTTATACCTGAGCTGGGGGCTGAGCTGGGAAGGCAGGGCTTAACTCCGACCTAAGCATCCCAAGCTCGCAGGATCACCTCGGCGGAGGAGGGCAGAGCGCGGGCCCGGTCCAGAGGGCTCGACCTCGGAGAGGCTCCATGTGGCAGAGGAGGGCTAAGTTCAACTCCGACCACGGGGCTCGATCTCTAAGGGTCTCACTCTGAAGGGCAGAGTGCGGGCCTGGTCCAGAGGGCTCGACCTCAAAGAGGCTCCACGTGGCGGAGGAGGGCTGAGCTCGACTTCGACCACGGGGCTCGATCTCCGAGGGACTCGCTCTAAAGGGCAAAGTGTGGGCCTAGTCCAGAGGGCTCGACCTCGAAGAGGCTCCATGTGGCGGAGGAGGGCTAAGCTCGACTCCAACCATGGGGCTTGGTCTCCGAGGGGCTCGCTCTGGAGGTCGCCACTCGGCTCCGGCCTAGGCATCCCGGGCTTGTGGGTCCGACCTGACAGAGGATGGAGCTTGGCTTCGGCAGGCGATCCCGTTGTCCTGGGGGAGCTCAGCCCGATGAAGGAGTCCAAGCAGGGGAATTGATGCGGTGTCTGATGCGGCGACTTTCCTTGACATGGCATCTAACAGCTATCCCAAGTCAGCGGTCTTGCCACATCATTTGCGCCCCACTCCCGAGGTTCGTTAGTGCACGGCGCTCGGGCTGAAGGAAGTAATTGTGATGCCAACATGGAAAGGTGAAGATCTGGCGCAATGATGGCCAAGATTGCTGGCGCTCTGTAGAACGGTCCTTCAAGCCAATGCAGGGGCACCACGTGGCCACGTCCAAGAAGCAGTTAATGTTGGCATAGAATTCAGAGTAGCCGGGATGCCTTTTCAATGATGGCCGGCACGTGGCATGAATCCGTTGGCGGAGAGGTTGTAACGGTACGGATGTGCTTGGTCACTTAGAAAGGAAAAGAAGTTCTTACTCAAAACATCAGTTCTTTTGAATTCTCCATGCCTGCCGCAGTATCCGAGCCTTCTCCTTCCTCCCAGTTGCCTAAGATCTTCTAAGGAACCAGGTTAGTTCCCTCTTTCTTCCCCCTTCGTTAGAGTAGGGCCCTTCCTTCGAGTCTAGGGTTTCCCTCGGGTCGAGTCCATCCCTTCATCCTCTTCTTCGAGTCCTTTGCTTCTTTTTCCTTTGGGGATGTCTCGCTTTGGCCCGAGCTTCAGCCCCTCCACCAATCAGGGTGAGGCTGGTCCTTCTGAGCGGAGGCCAGCATCTCCTTCCTCTTCCGGTGAAGAGGAGGATGCGGCTCGTTTCAAGTTCAGCAGGAGGCACCCTCCTAGTCCAGTACTCATCAGGGAACCAGGGTCTGTTCCTTCTCATCCTTCTCTTCCTCCTCCTTCTTCTGAACTTGCTCCTGAGTCTGTTCGATCCACAGGTCCTGGCAGGATCGCCTCGACGATCACCATCGAGGAGCTGGGGACCATCCGGGATGTCTATGGCATCCTGCACTCTGTTCGGCTTTTGATCTCTCGTCCGGGGGAACGGGTCACTTCCAGTGACCCGGGCCGTATTACTTTTATGAGGAGACCTTTTCTGGGGGTCTCTGCTTTCCCTTCCATCCATTCTTTATGTCAGTTCTGAATAACTATCGTTTGGTCCCTGCTCAATTAGTACCAAACGCCATCAGGGTCATCTTTTCTTTTGTTATGCTCTATCACCTCCATGGGTTTGTTGCCTGGTTTTCTTTGTTCAGGGCTTTCTTTGCCCTGAAGCACCACCCGACTGAGGACGGGTGGTGGTCCTTGTCTTCCTGCCTGAAGGGTATTAGGTTTGAGCTCCCCTCTTCCGTTAAGGGATGGAAGAGCAAATTCTTTTTCGCCATAATTGAGGGGGTCGATTGGGTTTGGAGTGACCCAGACCAGTCCCCCAATCGAAACTCTATGGTCGATGCGGCTGACCGAGATGACTACAAGCAGCTCTGCATCGCCCAGGTCCCTCCTCTCGAGGTTGTGTTATCAGAGCAGAACCTCTCCGAAGCCGGGGTCAACCCAACGAATGGGTTGGGTGAGTTTGACATGAACCTTTCTTCTCCTTTTTTTTGTACTACTTATATTGCTTTCTGTGGGCTCTGACTGTTATGTGGCTTGCATGCGGCATGATCTTCACGGAGAGCGACCTGTTGGTGATCATCCGGAAAGAGGCTGCCAACCGGGCTGGTCGAGGAGCCTCCGTCGAGGCGGGTCTGGGGCGAGAGCACATCTGCGATTGCTCCCACCGCGGTGGCCGACCCAAGTCGACAAGCGACTGAAGCTGCTCTTGCTACAACGGCTAGCTAGAGTTCAGGGGTGATTGAAGCTGCTCCTGCTGCGCCGGCTGGCCAAAGTTTGGGGGCGACTGAAACTGCTCCTGCATCAGTGGAGAGGGCAATGTCTGCGGCACCGGGGCCAGTCCAGCGGGCAGTTCGAAGAATTTTGGAGCAGCACGGTCGACATGGAACGACCCCCACCATGGAGCTCGAGGTGGTCGTCCGGGCAAAGGCTGCAACTGCTATCGTGGCATCCCCTAGTCTGTCAAGCCCGATTGTAATTGAGGTCGAGGACTGGGAGGTCCAGGCCGGGGCCAAGCGTGCGACCGAGGCACCACCTGCAAAGGTGCCAGGTCCTCAACCTGCCCCCGGGGGCCCTGCTACTAGTGGGGCAAGGGCACCTGTCCCCGGAGAGAGCAAGAGGGAGGAGGCGCGGTGCCGACTTCCATTCAAGATGGGGCCGGAGAGTTCTTTTCTCCGGAGCCCCACACTGGCCGAGCGTATGATGGATTTTTCAATCCTGCCATGAGATTGGCAGGAGATGGCCGAGCTACGGTTGGGCGACATCCTTAGCCCCATCTTCTCCTAGCTTTACTCGATAAGTGGCTCCATTTTTTTTTTTTTGCTAACCTTTTATATGGTGTAGATCGGTGCCGAGGCCCTCTTTATCAGGGACTGCTGTCAAAACTGGCAGTGCAGTGAATAGCAACGAGCAGCTGAGATAAAATCATTGAAGGCTGATCTAAAGGAGAGGGTCGGGGTGAACGAAGCGCTTGAGCAAAAGGTCAAGGACCTGGAGAAGTAGTGATGTAGAACGGAAGCTCTGATACCAAAAATGATGCAGAACAAAGAACAAAGAAGCATATGCGGAAGTAAAATTAAGATTAATTCTTTTTTTTATATATATTTTAGAAATTGGCTTCGTCTCAAAGTAAAGCTAAACTACGTTGAAGGAAACTAGGTAAGGATTGAAAGCACAGTTTAGAAGCAACTAAATTATCAGAGTAGTTCAGAAGTAATGGATCGCTGGGGGTTGAGAAACTCCCAGACCTAGGGTTTCGCTCTGAACTTTCAACAGAACAGAAATAGAGAGAAGAGATGGTTTACTAACCAGACAGTGATCTTCTCAGGATTTTGGTGGAAGAACTCTCTCGAGCAGATTGTGGGATCCTCGGAGTCGGCTATCTTCGCAATGGATCCTCCAATACTGGTCTCGTGGTTTGGTCGGCTTCTCCTGGACTCAAGATCTGGGAAAGAAGAGGAACAAGTGAAGGAATTCAGAAACTCAAGAAAAGATCTTACCAGGTTGAAGAACTTGAAAGCCGAAGTTGCTGAAATCGAATTCTCCTGGAGGCTGATCTGACTTCCTCTTAGAATTGCTGTAGATCTGAAATATCTGGACCGGAGCTGGATGCTGGTGGCCGGCCTGGACTTGGAGATGGTGGCCGTGAGAAGGGAAATAGACTAGGGCTTGGTGGAAAGAGAAGGGTGATGGCGGCTAGGGTTTGGGAGTGGAGTGGCTAACCTAGGGTTTGGGGTTTTGGAGATCTCTCACCTCCTCAAGGTCCCAGGGGAACCCGGATTTACTTCCTCACGGAGCTCAACACCTGGAAGCAAGTGCGGACAAGAGAAAACACAAGTTTGCTCAAGAAAAAATTTCTTTCATTCATCTTCTTGTTGTAAACTTACAAGAGGGGTTTAATTTATAAGGCATTACAAGGGAGGAGGGTTTCACATCTTCCCATGTGGGACTAAAGGAGGGGATCTCCAAATTAGGGCAAATCCCTTACATATGGTTGGCCAAAATACCAAAAAAACAGGATTTGGGTTATAAATGGCAGGTAGATGGCGCCACCTTGCTTGGATTTTCAAGAAAAATTTTCTTCCTTCCCTGGATCAACTCTTTTGGACTCCTCCTTTTCTTCCTCCCTAAGTCAAGGTCCTTCCCATCTTTGTTTTGATTGTTTTTGGCAGGTAGTGGGCGCCCCCTTGAAGTTCTCTTCCAAGAGAATTTCTTCCCTTCTTTGTTTTGGAATTCTTAGGAAAGTCTTGGCCGCCCCCTTGATTGGTGGTCTCTTGGTGGACTTCTCCTTATCTGGCGCATGAGAGAAGGAGGTTGCCATCTGTGGAGTGGGGACCAAAAGCTGCTGGATGTGGATATGGCGCCCCCTGGACTGGGAGTGTGGCTGGGAGTGTGGTGTCCACTTGCCTGGTCTTGGAAGAAAGTGTAACATCCCATTTTGAAATCCTAGTCCATTACTGAGTCAACATGACTCAACAAAATAAAATGCAGGTAATGTAGACTCAAGCTAAATTAAGTTGATCTAGTCAACTCTTATTAAAAACCAAAAAACCCTAATTCTTCGGGCAAGGTTAATCAGAGATCCAGATGGAGCTCTGAAGTCTTCTTCTGAGTCTGGTGCCCGCACCAATTCTCCCAGGGTGGGAGGAACTCGACCCTGTCGAGTATGGATCAAGTTGGCTCTGGTATCTCTCCAAGAGGTCTGGGTCCAGCTCTTGTAACTCTTCTCAGGAGATCCAAGAGTCATCAGAATCTGGCCTTCCTAGCCAGCGGACCAGGTATCTTTGGTATCCTCGATTATGAGTAGAGATAACCTGATCATCCAGGATCTTTTCAATCTGCTCTTTCCTCACAGGCCAATTTGTTGGTGGACACACAGGGTCAGGTTCACTCTCAAGAGCAGGATTAGGTTCAAAAGCCTCACTGGGAATCACAACTGGCTCCCTATACTCTACTAGGTCTGTAATGTTGAAAGTGGAGCTAATGCCTAGTTCTGGAGGCAACTCGAGCACATAGGCATTGGATCCTACTCTCTTTACCACTCTAAATGGTCCAGCTCCCCTAGCATGTAACTTTCTAATGGTTCCAGGAGGAAACCGTTCAGGCCTTAACCTAATCATTACATAGTCTCCTTCATCAAAAGTTTTGACTCGCCTTTGAGAATCAGCCAATTTCTTATAAGTTTCGTTACTTAAATTTATTTTGGCTTGAATTTCTTTATGCAAGTCTTTTATATGCTGTGCAAAAACTTCGGCAGACTCGGAGACCCGTGTGTGGACTGGTAAAGGAGCTAGGTCAAGAGGTGTGTGGGGTTTGTAACCATGCACAATTTCAAATGGACTCTTACCCGTAGACCTATTGACCGAGTCATTATATGCAAATTTAGCCCTGGGTAAATACAAATCCCAATTCCTGGTATTCTCACTCAATCAAAATCTAACACAATGTCCTAAACTCGCCTGACGATGCATTCCTAAAGAATGGACTTTTATTCAAAGGAACCCTAGGTCTAAACCTAACAAACTATGGCTCTCTGGGTTTGACCTTGGGTCGGAGGATGGCATGCAGAGCATGAAAACTTATCATGGGTGCCTAGTAGATGCCATAAGGTCTTCCAGAAGTAGGTGGCAAACCCAATAGATGCTGACATGTGATTCACTCTAAAGACTTTGACAAAGTATACTTGGATGGTGTAAGAAGCATTGGAAGTCCTAGAGAAAGGGAGGAAATATGAGGTGGAGTCTCGAATTACCTGCTGGCTAAAGGTGGTGACCTGAAGGTTTGAATGGTGATCTATGAATGTCAACTGGTCATCCTTACGAAAGGAAAAGTTTGCTACTCCCAGGAATGGATCAAGAGATGGTTCGGGAAGCAGCCTAGGACACGTGATTGCAACAGTTAAAATTTGTTCTCTAAGCAAATAATGATTCATTTTCTCAAGAACTGGATTGAAGAATGATTCATGGAAGGGCCTATGGATGATGACCTCAAGACTTGAAATTTGACATATGGGTGCGGAAAGGTATACTCTATAGAAGGGTAGGTCAGTCATGCGAAGGAAGGGGTCTGGGGTCATAAGGAGGACTTCTACAGGACTGGGTGAATCAATCCGCTCAAGAAAAGGATGTCCAATTGAGATTATGGGAGAGACCTTAGTGGCTGAGCATGGAACAAGGTCCAATTGTAAGAGGCTTGATTCAGTCATCCTAAGGAGAGGATCTACCATAGGGTGGGCAAACTTAAACAGTTCAGTGCAAAGATCTTCAATTGGTACTTGGAGAATGACTGTCATTAGAGGGTACAAACTAATAGCTCGGGCTAACACTATGAGTTCTTCCTGGGGGTATTTGACTAAAGGAACCTGGTTCTTACAAATCTCTTGAATTTCTGAACTAGGTCCTACCACTTGGTTGCTCTCCAAGGTCTCCTCAGGTAAGGAACCAATAGTATCAATGTCACATTCTTCAAGTTCTTCCCCCTCACATTCATCAACTAGACTCAAGCCAGCATCATATACTTCCTCGATGCCATCTTCAATGGGTTTCGGGTCAGTGGTAATCGGGTCAACTAATTCTAGGCTTGTCATACCTAACCTTTCTTCCTCATTGGTAGGCTTGGGTTCTTCCTCATTAATGTCATCCTTAGGATTCTTACCACTTAGCTGTGCACAAGCTAGTTCTATGCATGGGCACTGACTAGATTTATGGCCTCTTTCTCCACAAAACAAACATTCTTGAGATATAGGAACCTGGGTCACACTGGGTTTCAAGCTAGTAGAGACCTTACTTGGGCATGGGTGTGGATCTAAATGGTTTGATCTAGAAGACTTGGGTTGTTGAGTGACTGGTCTAGAATATTGTAAGGACCTCTCATAGACACGCTCCACACTATAGATATCATGGTTAGGCTTCCTAAGGTTATGCTCGGGATCACGGTATAAGGTCCTCCTAGGCTCCTGGCATGGGTGAGGTTGGGGCCTATTAAATTTTGGATCAGGGGTCCAATTTTGATGTCTACGTTTCTCAAGTACTTGGACTCGATCCCTAAATTGGGAAAAACCCTCATTCATGTCCTGACTCAATTTGGTCATACTTTCGGTAAGATTTCTAACCATGGCCTCTAAATCTGGTTGGGTTTGACTAGGTTGGTAGGGTACTCCATTCCGGGTAGACATGATGATGCAAGCAAGCACACAGAATGTGACTAGACTAAAGCGACTACTGGCTAACTAGACCTAGAGCCCAAACTAGATGCCCAATCAGAGTGGCAAGCTAGCCTGTAGTAACTCAGAACTCAGCCAGGCAGGTGTAAGGGGAGTGTTAGGTCCCTGAGTGCCAATCCTAGACACCAATCAGAGATTGGCCAGGAAGGCGGACCAGCACACAAGCCCTTCGGGATGGAATCCTTGAACCACCATTCTAGACACTGAGTACAAAGCACACACAGAGTAACCAGACAAACTGACTCAACACTAGCCTTGACCCGACTTGTTGATGTCCCTAGCCCACTAGGGCAAATTAGGTCTAATCAATTTTAGATTAAAAGCTTAGGTTCGAATGAAGGGGTGGTGGTTTTGGGCTAAGGAGAAGTTATCAACTCCTCCCCTTATCTTAGATGCTCAAAGCCCTTAAGTTGAATTAAGAGATGAACACTCAAAAATAAATGGATTGCAGAATACAAAAACAGAGTTGCAGTAATTTAATTCTCAGAAATCGCATGAAAACCAATAAATCATGAGAAAATTATGTAAATTATTTCAATTATACTGGTTTCAGCAAAATAAAAATCACTGAATTTAGAGTTACCTGCAGTGAGAAATAATTCCTGCAACAGAGCAATTACAGGCTGAAAATAGAGCACTTCCCCGTTTACAATTTCTGCTACGAAGTTGTAACCCAACGGATCCCCTACACGCCCTAGGAACACCCCGTGGAATGGGAAGAGGAGGTTTGCACCTCGCTTCATTCCTAGGACCGGACGTCCTGGGGAGTCTACTTCGAGCAGACAAAGTAAAAAGAGAGGGACTCAAACAAGCAATCAAACAGAAACCCTAGACAGGGCTCTGATACCAAAATTGATGCAGAACGAAAACTCTGATACCAAAATGATGCAGCACGAAAGCTCTGATACCAAAAATGATGCAGAACAAAGAACAAAGAAGCGTATGCGGAAGTAAAATTAAGATTAATTCTTTTTTTTTTTATATATATATTTAGAAATTGGCTTCGTCTTAAAGTAAAGCTAAACTACGTTGAAGGAAACTAGGTAAGGATTGAAAGCACAGTTTAGAAGTAACTAAATTATCAGAGTAGTTCAGAAGTATTGGATCGCTGGGGGTTGAGAAACTCCCAGACCTAGGGTTTCGCTCTGAACTTTCAACAGAACAGAAATAGAGAGAAGAGATGGTTTACTAACCAGACAGTGATCTTCTTAGGATTTTGGTGGAAGAACTCTCTCGAGTAGATTATGGGATCCTCGGAGTCGGCTATCTTCGCAATGGATCCTCCAATACTGGTCTCGTGGTTTGGTCGGCTTCTCCTGGACTCAAGATCTGGGAAAGAAGAGGAACAAGTGAAGGAATTCAGAAACTCAAGAAATGATCTTACCAGGTTGAAGAACTTGAAAGCCGAAGTTGCTGAAATCGAATTCTCCTGGAGGCCGATCTGACTTCCTCTTAGAATTGCTGTAGATCTGAAATATCTGGACCGGAGCTGGATGCTGGTGGCCGGCCTGGACTTGGAGATGGTGGCCGTGAGAAGGGAAATAGACTAGGGCTTGGTGGAAAGAGAAGGGTGATGGCGGCTAGGGTTTGGGAGTGGAGTGGCTAACCTAGGGTTTGGGGTTTTGGAGATCTCTCACCTTCTCAAGGTCCCAGGGGAACCCGGATTTACTCCCTCACGGAGCTCAATACCTGGAAGCAAGTGCGGACAAGAGAAAATACAAGTTTGCTCAAGAAAAAAATTCTTTCATTCATCTTCTTGTTGTAAACTTACAAGAGGGGTTTAATTTATAAGGCATTACAAGGGAGGAGGGTTTCACATCTTCCCATGTGGGACTAAAGGAGGGGATCTCCAAATTAGGGCAAATCCCTTACATATGGTCGGCCAAAATACCAAAAAAAATAGGATTTGGGTTATAAATGGCAGGTAGATGGCGCCACCTTGCTTGGATTTTCAAGAAAAATTTTCTTCCTTCCCTGGATCAACTCTTTTGGACTCCTCCTTTTCTTCCTCCCTAAGTCAAGGTCCTTCCCATCTTTGTTTTGATTATTTTTGGCAGGTAGTGGGCGCCCCCTTGAAGTTCTCTTCCAAGAGAATTTCTTCCCTTCTTTGTTTTTGAATTCTTAGGAAAGTCTTGGCCGCCCCCTTGATTGGTGGTCTCTTGGTGGACTTCTCCTTATCTGGCGCATGAGAGAAGGAGGTTGCCATCTGTGGAGTGGGGACCAAAAGCTGCTGGATGTGGATATGGCACCCCCTGGACTGGGAGTGTGGCTGGGAGTGTGGTGTCCACTTGCCTGCTCTTGGAAGAAAGTGTAACATCCCATTTTGAAACCCTAGTCCATTACTGAGTCAACATGACTCAACAAAATAAAATGCAGGTAATGTAGACTCAAGCTAAATTAAGTTGATCTAGTCAACTCTTATTAAAAACCAAAAAACCCTAATTCTTCGGGCAAGGTTAATCAGAGATCCAGATGGAGCTCTGAAGTCTTCTTCTGAGTCTGGTGCCCGCACCAAGTAGCTCACCGATGCTAAGGGGCAAGCGAAGAAGCTCCTGGAGGGTCTTGACCTGGAGTGGAGTCCCTTGCTGAGAAGAAGCTGAGGTGGTATAATGCTGAGGCTGATCGGTACAAAGAGATCGCTCAGTCTACTCAGGCCGAGCTGGCGGCAGGGAGGGAGAAGTTGGCCGCGACTGAGAGGCCGGCAGAGGTGGCGACGAAGTCGACAGTGGCGGCCAGGATGGAGACCGCCGAGGCAAGAAAGGAGGCCGTCGGGGCTAGGAAGGATGCTGAAGAGGCCATCGCCAGGTACAAGGCCTCGGAGGAGTTCATCGTCGAGATTCATCAAACGATGTCGGACTCCTTCTACAAAGGCTTTATGATCCTGCGTGGTTGGGTTGAGGTGTTTGTTCCTGACGAGGGCCGCAGTTATCTTCGGTACCCTCTAGCCTCGGACACGGAGTCGGGCCAGGAGGCGGACATTGAGGAAGCTACCGCCTTCGATCCTTCCCCGCCCGTCGAGGCCAAGACTGGGCCACCCGAAGCCGGAGTCGCTCAGCCAGAGGTTCCCGAAGATGGTACCTCTCAGCCTCACAACCCAGTCTGGGGGTCAGCCAGTGTAGAGTAGTTTCCCTTTTTGTTTTCTCTTTGTACTTGGTCGGGGTCACCTGGCATGTCGGGGACCCGAAAATGTTCGTAACTAAATTCTGTTAATAAAATATGAATTTTCTTGCTACCCATTCATTGCCTGATTTTTTCCTCTTACTCTCTTTCTTTCCTTCTCCTCTCTCTCTCTCTATTTTTTTTTTTTTTTAAGAAGAGTGGTGAGATCAGAGAGGAGGGCTCCACCTTGTTTGGGATTTGTCCACCAGGCTCCGATGTCGACAAGTTGGGCACAAGATTATGGTAGTTGGGAGTAGCTGGGCTTAAAGATTTCTTGGCTGGAGAGCTGGGCCCCGGTCCAAGGTGACTGAGAGCTAGGCTCAGGGCTTGGGTGCCTTGGAGCTAGGCTTGAGGCTTTGGTGCTGGAGAGCTGGGCCCCGGTCTTAGGTGCCTTGGAGCTGGGCTCAGATCTTGGGTGCCTTCGAGCTAGGCTCAAAGCTTTGGTGCTGGAGAGCTGGGCCCTGGTCTTGGGTGCCTGAGAGCTGGACTCAGGTCTTGGGTGCCTTGGAGCTAGGATCGAGGCTTTTTCTTCCGGAGAGTTGGGCCCCGGGTCTTGGTCACCTGAGAGCTGGGCTCAGGTCTTGGCGTCTTGGAGCTGGGATCGAAGATGTCATTGAGTTGAGAGCAGCTTGGCTCGAAGTTTCCTTAGCTAGAGAGCTGGATCCCGGTCTTGGGTTGCCTGAGAGCTGGGCTCAGGTCTTGGCATCTCGGAGCTGGGCTCGAAGACGTTGATGATTGAGAGCAGCTTGGCTCGAAGATCCCTCGACCGAAGAGTTGGACCCCAGTCTTGGGTTGCCTGAGAGCTGGGCTCAGGTCTTGGCATCTCAGAGCTGGGCTCAAAGATGTTGATGATTTGAGAGTAGCTTGGCTTGAAGATCCCTTCGCCGGAGAGCTGGCCCCGATCTTGGGTTGCTTGAGAGCTAGGCTCAGGTCTTGGCATCTCGGAGCTGGGCTCGAAGACGTTGATGATTGAGAGCAGCTTGGCTTGAAGATCTCTTGGCTGGGAGCTTGTCCCCGGTCTTGGGTTGCCTGAGAGCTGGGCTCACGTCTTGGCATCTCGGAGTTGGGCTCGAAGATGTTGATGATTTGAGAGCAGCTTAGCTCGAAGATTCCTTGGCCAGAGAGCTGGGCCCCGGTCTTGGGTTGTCTAAGAGCTGGGCTCAGGTCTTGGCATCTCGGAGCTGGGCTCGAAGACGTTGATGATTGAGAGCGGCTTGGCTCGAAGATTCCTTGGCCAGAGAGCTGGGCCCCGATCTTGGGTTGTCTGAGAGCTGGGCTCAGGTCTTGGCATCTCGGAGTTGGGCTCGAAGACATTGATGATTGAGAGTGGCTTGGCTTGAAGATCCCTTGGCCGGAGAGCTGGGCCCCAGTCTTGGGTTATCTTAGTGCTGGGCTCAGGTCTTGGCATCTCAGAGCTGGGCTCGAAGACGTTGATGATTGAGAATGGCTTGGCTCGAAGATCCCTTGGCCGGAGAGTTGGGCCCCAGTCTTGGGTTGCCTGAGAGCTGGGCTCAGGTCTTGGCATCTCGAAGCTGGGCTCGAAGACATTGATGATTGAGAGCGGCTTAGCTCGAAGATCCCTTAGCCGGAGAGCTGGGCCCTGGTCTTGGGTTGCCTGAGAGCTAGTCTCAGGTCTTGGCATCTTGGAGCTGGGCTCGAAGATGTTGATGATTGAGAGCGGCCTGGCTCGAAGATCCCTTGGCCTGAGAGCTGGGCCCCAGTCTTGGGTTGCCTGAGAGCTGGGCTCAGGTCTTGGCATCTCAGAGCTGGGCTCGAAGATGTTGATGATTTGAGAGCTGCTTGGCTCGAAGATCCCTTAGCTGGGAAACTGGGCCCCGGTCTTGGGTTGCTTGAGAGCTGGGCTCAGGTCTTGGCATCACAGAGCTGGGCTCGAAGACGTTGATGATTTGATAGCAGCTTGGCTCGAAGATCCCTTGGCCGGAGAGCTGGGCCCTGGTCTTTGGTTGCTTGAGAACTGAGCTCAGGTCTTGGCATCTCGGAGCTGGGCTCAAAGACATTGATGATTTGAGGTTTTCCTACAAGGCAGATAGATACTTACGTAAAAGAAAAATCATTATTATTATTATTGGGGGAAAGCCTTACATTATTGGTAGTATCTTCGCAGATTGCAGCATTCCATGTTCGAGGGAACCCGACGCTGTCGAGATCCTCGAGGTAATAGGCCCCCTGTGAGAGGGCCTCAGCCACCTTATAGGGGCCTTCCCAGTTTGGTGAGAGCTTGCCGCACTCCTAGGGTTGAGATGCTTCTGCCCGGCATTATAGTACTGGGCTACTCGTCGCCGGTATGCCACCATTCGTAGCCGAGCTTTATCCCTTGTTTCTTCGAGGAGACCCAGGTTGAGCAAGAGGTGTGCCGAGTTTCGCGCCTCGTCATATTGCTACACTCGTATCGTGGGCACGCCAAGCTCAACCGGGATGACCGCCTCGACATCAAAAATAAGGTTGAAGGGCATCTCATTGGTTGTCGTTCTGGACATTGTGTGGTAGGCCCATAGAATGCTTGGGAGTTCTTCCGCCCACCTGCCCTTGGCTTGGTCCAGCTTGGTTATGAGCCCTTGAAGTATGGTCCGATTTGTCACCTCGGCTTTTCCATTTATTTGAGGGTGAGCTACTGAGGTGAATCGATGTTGGATGCCGTGTTTGGCACAGAACCCTTCGAACTCCCGATTGTCAAATTATTTCTCGTTGTCAGTGATGATACAACGGGGTAGTCCGAAGTGGCAAATAATTGACTTCTAAAAGAATTGGTGGATGTTGGCTTCCACGATCCAGGCTAGTGGCTCTGCCTCGACCCACTTGGTGAAGTAGTCGATCACCACCAGCAAGAATCTTCGCTGCCCTAGTGTAGGGAGAAATGGCCCCAAGATATCCATCCCCCACTGGGCAAAAGGCCAAGGGGCTGAGAGCTAGGAGATCGGCACTGCCGACTGGCGCTGTATGTGAGCGTGGCGCTGGCATTTGTCGTACCTTTTAATGAAGTTGGTGGTGTCCTCCTCATGGTCTTCCAGAAGTACCCCTAATGAAGGGCTTTATAAGCCAGTGTTCTCCCTCCCACATGGTTCCCGTAGAGGCCTTTGTGTATCTCCTGGAGCATGAAGGTTGCCTTTACGGGCCTGAGACACTTCAGGAGCGGGTAGGAGTAAGATTGGTGGTAGAGCTGGCCATCCATCAGAATGAACCGAGAGGCCTTCTTCTTAATGAGGGCTACTTCCACACGATCCTCGGGTAGGGAACCATCATTGATGTACTTGACATACCTGTCCATCCAGCTCGGCTCGGGGGTGACTTGATGCACCTCCTCTAAGCCTTTGTAGCTTGGATTTTCGAGGTACTCGATGTAGATGCATCCCGGTGATGAGTCCGGCAGGGTTGCGAGTCTAGACAGTGCATTCGTGCGTGCATTCTTTCCATGGGGGATGTGGAAGATGCTGAAGCACCGGAAGCCTGTCGTGCTTGAGCAGACCTGCTCCAGGTACTTCATCATCTAGGGGTCCCTAGCTTCATACTCTCCAGAGACTTGTCCAGCAACCAGTTGGGAGTCAGTGAAGACATTCAAATTCTGCACACCCAGCTCACGGGAAACTCTTTGACCCACGAGGAGTGCCTTATACTCCGCTTGGTTGTTTGTCACGGTGAACTTGAAGCGGAGGGCACATTCTGTCATAACCCCATCGTTGTTGGTAAGGATGAGGCCTGCTCCGCTCCCGTCGAAATTGGATGTGCCATCCACATGGAGGATCCAAGTCTCCTCCCCTGGTCCGAGCTCCGTTATTGTCTGCTCTGGCTCCTCGGCGAACCCGGTGCACTCGACTATGAAGTCAGCTAGGACTTGGTCCTTTTGTGAGGACCTCGGCCGGTACACTATGTCAAACTCACTGAGCAGCAGGGACCACTTGGCCAATCTCCCGAAAGTCTCGGGGCGACTGAGTATGGTCCTCAGTGGCTGGTCCATCACGACCACTATCGGGTGCACTTGGAAGTAGGGCTTGAGGTACTTAGCAGACATTATTAGTGCAAAAATGAGTTTCTCGGAGTGAGTATACCTGATCTCCGCATCATAAAAAATTTTGCTAGTGTAGTATACCGGCTTTTGAGATTTGTCCTCGTCTGTGTGGACAAGAACCGAGCTGACAGCTCCGGGTGTAACTGCCAGATAGAGCAGGAGCTCCTCTCCCTCTTCCGGTCTAAAGAGCAATGGGGGAGAGGCGAGAAATTTCTTCAGCTCCTTGAAGGCCGTCCTGCACTCCTTTGTCCAAATGAAGTCGTGAATCTTGCACAGCGCCTTGAAGAATGGAAGGCAGCGGTCAGCCGACCTCGAGATAAATCGGCTCAGGGCGGCAATTCATCCCGTTAGGCACTGGACCTGCTTCTTGGAGGTCGGGTGCTCCATGTCGATGATTGCCTGGACCTTTTCTGGGTTTGCTTCGATGCCTCTCTGGGTGACCATAAAGTCGAGGAACTTTCCTACCGCCATCCCGAAAGTGCACTTCGCTGGATTCAGCTTCATCTGATGCTACCGTAGGTTGTGGAAGGATTCAGCAAGGTCAGCGATAAGCTCGAGCTCGGCTTGCTTATAAAGAGCATGTCATCCACATACACTTGCATGTTCCGACCAATTTGGTCCTTGAAGGCTTTATTGATCAGACGCTGGTACGTGGCTCCTGCATTCTTCAGACCAAAGGGCATCATCCTGTAGTAGTATATCCCCTGGTCGGTTATGAAGGCGGTGTGCTCTTCGTCCTCCAGGTGCATATGGATCTGGTTGTATCCAAAGAATGCATCCATGAAGGAGAGCAGCCGGTGGCCAGAGGTGGCATCTACCAGCTGGTCAATCTTCGATAGAGGGAAGCTGTCCTTCGGGCATGCTTTGTTGAGGTTGGTGTAGTCCACACAGATCCTCTACTTGCCATTATTCTTCCTTACCATCACCATGTTCGCTAGCCAGCTCAGATACTGGACCTCCCGAACGAAATCGGTGGCTAGGAGTTTGTCTACTTCCTCCTTGATGGCTGCCTGCCTCTCCAAGGTGAAGCTTCTCTTCTTCTGCCGAACTGGCCTGTGCTTTGGGTCAACACTCAGTTTGTGAGTAATAATGTCAGGAGGGATACCTAGCATGTCCGCCGCTATCCAGGTGAATACATCTGTGCTTGCCCGTAAGAAGTCCAGTAGTTGAGCCCTCTCCTCCTCAGGCAGCTGGGCTCCAATTTGCACCGTCTTCGTGGGGTCATCTTCGAGCGGATAAGAAAGTAAGTGCTCGACCGGGCATCCCCTGGGATCTTGGGTCCTTTGGTCGAGATCATCTGCCTTGGGATCATCTTCGGGAACCTTAGCCCCTGGGAGGGTTTGGAAGCAGTGTTGCACCGGCTGGGATGCTCCCCTCATTTCTCCGACACCGTAGGGGGTGGGGAACTGTACAAGTAGCCTCTTGGTGGAGACAACGGCATCGAGCAGGTTGAGCCCGGGTCGGCCCAGGATCACGTTGTAGTAGGTGGAAGGAAGCCTGACAACCATGAAAGTCATCATAACGGTGCTCTACCGAGATGGGGTCCTAGTGGTGACAGGGAGAGTGATCTCTCCCTCCTTCCTTACAGAATCACCTATTAAACCAATAAGGGGAGTATGCACAAGTTTGAGTTGATCGGGAGAAAGGTTCATCCTGGAGAAGGCATCATAAAAAAGCACATCTTTGGAGCTTCCACTATCAACCATGATGTATTTTATAGGATGCTTCGCGATCGTCATCTCGATGACCACGGCATCATTATTTACATTTCTCCCCCCGTCTTTCCTTTTTCTCATAAAAGGGAGTACATTCTCAGGATGTCCTGCCCCCGGGCCTTCTTTGGCATGCGCACGGCTCCCCAGGAGATCATGCCCACCGGCTTCTCGGTAGGGCGGTTGTCGATGGCTGGAGCTGGTGGTAGAGCAACGAGCGCTTGGGATTCCACCTGAGGTCTGCCCCCCACGAACCTTTTGAGATAGCCCCTCTTGATGAGTTCTTCGATTTTCCACTTGAGGTTGCGATATTCCTCGATGTCGTGGCCGTGATCACGGTGAAAGCGACAGTACTTCATTTTATCACGGCTGGTGGAGGGCTTCATCGGAGGTGAGCATCTTAGGTAGTCCTCGCCTTCGATCTCCATGAGGACTTTTGACCTCGGGGCGAGGAGAGGGGCTTAACTCTCCTCAGGAATGGGAGTGCCTTTCGATCTTGGCTCACTCCGGGAGTTCGAAACCTGAGGTCCTGGCTTCCGGGTTCTGGGCATCTTGGTGGGGGTCGACTTCTTCAGTGGCTTCCCATCGAGCTCCCATCTCGTACGATCCATCTCCTCGGTGTGGATGTACTTTTGAGCTCGTAGGAGGAGCTCAGAATAAGTCTTGGGGGGCTTCTTATCGAGCAAGTAGGTCAGGTGGGAGGTCCTGAGTCCTCACTTTAGTGCCAACATGGCAACTGGCTCGTCAAGGTTGTAGATCTCCAACGTGGTAGCCTTGAAGCAGGCCATGTAGTCTCGCAACGGTTCGCGGTCCTGCTACCGAATGGAGAAGAGGTTATCTGTCTCTCGTGGCAACTTCTGATAGGCATCGAAGTGAGCCACGAACTTCTGCCCTAACTGGATGAAAGAGTTGATGCTCTCCGACTCCAAATGGGTGAACCACACCCGGGCCGCCTTCCGAAGAGTAGCAGGAAAGGCAATGTAGATGAGAGCGTCGGTGGCCCCCTGGACCCTTATGAGGGCTCAGTAGCTTTTCAAGTGGTCCAGGGGTCGGTGGTCCCATCGTAAGGATCCACCTGCAGCATACGGAACCGACTTGGAATCGGCTCCCCTTGGATTTCTTGGGAGAAAGGAGGAAGGGTGTCGTAGCCCGCTGGCTCGTTAGCTGAGCCTGGTAGATTGGCAAATCGATGGGATAACTCCGCCAACTTGCGGTCATGCTCCTCCAGGTGCTTCTCCGCCGCACGCCTGATGGCTTCGTCAGTGGACCCCTCTGTCGAAGGAGATGGAGAAGGTGACATGGGTGCATGGCACCCGTGGCGGGGGGTCTTACTTTTCCTACCTTGGTGGGGCTTGGATATTGCCCACCCGAGGTTTGGTGAGTGGCTCTCCCTTTCGGCAGACCCGGCTCGTATTTTCGTCGAAGTTTAATGGCTACCCCGGTTGTCGGTGATGGCCCACGGCTGCGAAGGCCTTCCTTGGAAGGAATGCAAGCTATCACGGGGGGCCGCGGCATGAGCCGTGGGAGTCCCTGGCTGCTGGTGGGAGGCCAAGGACCGGTGCTGGTGCTGAAGCTGGTGCACTGCTGTGGCAAGGATCTGCATTTGCTGGGTGAGTGTAGCCAGCTAAGACTCCACCGTAGGTGGTTGAACCGGAGTGGATGGCCGCGTCTCCGGTTTGTGCGAGTTCCCCCGGGAGGGGGAGTCCCATGCACGATTGATGGAGGCCTCTCGCGCCCATGTTGTCACCATCCTTCTGTAATAAGGGAAGCTATCATGTGTTCTGACATTTCCTCTGGTCGCCTCATTTCGCGAAACCTGGCAGCACCTCGATCGGTGGGCCGCCATCCCTGGGATTCGAATCTCCTGGTTGACTTTCACTTTTGGATGGTTCAGGTGGTTGGTGAGGAGCGTGGCACCTCGATCAGTGGGCCTCTCCCCTTTTTGGTGTAACCGGTGGCTGTAGGTGGTCATTGCAGTATGGCGGATGTCTCAATGCAATTATTGGACGACTCGTCGGAGTCCTGGGATGGTGGTGCTGTCCCTTAGTTCGTCGATGCTTATGCCTGAGCTGGGAGCTGAGCTGGGAAGGCAGGGCTCAACTCTGACCTAAGCATCCCGAGCTCGCGGGATCATCTCGGTGGAGGAGAGCAGAGCGTGGGCTTGGTCCAGAGGGCTCGACCTCGGAGAGGCTCCACATGGTGGAGGAGGGCTGAGCTCGACTCCGACCATGGGGCTCGATCTCTGAGGGGCTCGCTCAGAAGGGCAGAGTATGGACCCAGTCCAGAGGGCTCAACCTCGAAGAGGCTCCACGTGATGGAGGAGGGCTGAGCTCGACTCTGACCACGGGGCTCGATCTCCAAGGGGCTCGATCTGAAGGACAAAGTGTGGGCCCGATCCAGAGGGCTCAACCTCGAAGAGGCTCCACATGGCAGAGGAGGGCTGAGCTTGACTCCGACCACGGGGCTCGGTCTCTGAGGGGCTCGCTCTGGAGTGCGCCGCTCGGCTCCGGCCTTGGCATCCCGGGCTCGTGGGTCCGACCTAGCAGAGGACGGAGCTCGGCTTAGGCAGGTGGTCCCGTTGTCCTAGGGGAGCTCAGCCCGGCGAAGGAGTTCGAGCAGGGAAATTGACTTGTCATCTGAAGCGGCAGCTTTCCTTGACATGGCGTTTAATAGCTATCCCACGTCAGCGGTCTCGCCACATCACATGAATAAGAGAAAGCATATCCATTGGGAAGAAAATAGGAGGCCAAGGAATAGTTAAGATAGAGCATCCCATTGGAAAACATAAAAAAATAAAACTCCTTTGATTCCATAGACGTTACCAATTCAATAAAAGGATCTTAAATGATAGAAACTTTTGACATATAGGGCTTCCAAATTTGCTTGTTTGAGAATTAAAAATACAACCAATAAAGAGTATTGGAAAGGAAAAAATTATTGGAGGCTTGTAAAGGTCATGAGGATACATTAGTAGTTTAAAAAATGTCAAAAATAAATTGGAAGTAGAAGAATAATGAGTCACAAAACTTGCCATCACTGAGAGGCTTGTAAAGAACAATAAGATGCATTGATGGTTTACAAAATTTCAAGGATCATAACATATACAAAAATGGGGACCAGATACTAGGAAATACTTAGTGTCAAACAAATAAAATGGACTTAAAGAAAATAATGTCAAATGATACAAAATTCAGGCCAAAAGGAGTGGCAATCCTATAGTTTAGTTGACTTGTGTTGCCTTGTAAGCAACTTAAGAGGGGAGGTGAATTGGGTCTTTAAAAATTAAAATTACTTTACTTGATACTTAGCAATGCAATCCAATTCAATAAGTAAATTAGCAAAGTACTATTAATTCAATTATAATGCTCTAAAATAAAAGTGTAGCGAAAATAAAGAGCAATATGTAAAGAGTAAGAAGAGAGATCAAGCAATCACAAAGACCAAGAAATATAGTGGTTCGGTGCTATCCAATGCACCTACATCCACTCTCCAAGATCCCCTTGGGAATTCACTATAATCACACCCGATTACAGTTGATTAGTTTTGCGAGCTCATTAATCAAAAACCCAACTTGTATTTCCAAGGCCAACAAATCAAAACCTCACTTGGTTTTACGGGCTAACCAAGAACCTAATTGATTTTCAAAGGCTAACCAATAACCTCCCTTGGTTTTCCGGGCTAACTAAGAACCTAAGTGATTTTGCGGGCTAACCACCAACCTAATTGGTTTTGCAAAGGCTCAACAATAACCTCACTTGGTTTTACAATAGGCTAACCAAGAACCCTTACAACAAATAAAGTTTAGAAATAATAAACCAAAGTAAGCTTTCTAAAACAAAGCGGGTATCTCTTTGAAGCTCGATGTAGAGATGCTTTAAACTTATTGAAGCCTCTTGAATGTTCAAGAATGGATGATCTTTAATTCTCTTGAAGGCTTTGGAATGCTTGGAGGCTTGCTTTAGCTTGAGAGTGGTTGAAACTTCAAAGAATAGGAGTTAAAGCTCACTTTTCTTCTCTCTTCTCAAAACTCTTTAATGGTCTTCAGTAGTTCTAGTTTTGATTTGATTTGGAGCATATAAATACTTTTTCAAGGCCTCAAATCCTGTTTCTAGCCATTAGACTTGAAAAACTAGCCGTTGGAGGGCAAAATGGGTGAGTTCTGCACTTGAAAAACTAGGCGTTACTGTTGTCAAAACTACATATGTCGACACTTCAGGCTATTAGTCGACACATAAGGTCGACACTTGAACTTCTTGAGTCGACATCCAGTTCAAATAGCTCCAATCTGATTCTCTGGAAATCTCGAATGTGTCGACACTTACTCAGTTGAGTCGATACCTTGAGTCGGCACCTTGCTTCCATGTGTCGATACTTTAGCTGTTCCTTCAATTTCTACAAGTTCTATAGCTTGAAAATCTCAGACGATGTGTTGATCCATGTGTCGACACTTCAGGTCCATGTGTTGACACTTCATCTATGCCATTTGAAACATTCTTGCGTACCGGCCTGAGTTGACACTTCACTTCCATGTGTCGACACTTCGTATCATGTGTCGACACTTTGAGTCTACACTTCACTAAAAATATCACAGAAAGGCTGAACTTGTGCTGAAATACATTTCCACCTAACTTAACCATCCAATCAACTAACTCTTGAGTGTCCAAGTCTTCTTTGAGTAATCTTTTTCATTCAAACTTGGCTTCTTCAAACAATTGAGCTTTTTCAAATTTGTGAGCACCTTTTTCAATAAGAACACACTTAAAGGAAATCATTAGTTCTCAACTTATACTTAATCATTTTACTTATCATCAAAATTAATAACGGAGTCAACAATCTTCCCCATTTTGATGATGACAAAATCCTTAAGTATAAATTACTTAAATAGGGCTTTTAAAAGAAATCATCAAGGTGCATAAAACTGAAAACATTAAGTGTATCAACATAATTTGCATTAATGATATGACAATTCAGAACAAAAGTAATAGTATCAGAGCTTATTATAATGATTGAGAGTATCAGAGTTTTGGGATATATTTAAAACATAGAAAACACGTATCATGATACTCTACAAAAAAATTTCAGCAAACAACAAAGCTCTCCCTGAATCGATGATCATAAAATAGTTTGTAAATATATATTTTTTTTAAAACATTTAAAGAGGGGTTTTAAGATGAAATTCACTTTGAAAGATTTTTCAAATGAAAATTAAGTAAAGCTCCCCCTTTCTTAAGGAATTTTGTAAACAATTTTCAAATCAAGTTTTCAAAAATTTGTTTATCCCTTTCTCATCACAAATATATCACAAATTATATTGCATTTATACTCATTTATACTTAAATTTCATTATTCTACTCTCCCTTTTTGTTATCATTAAAAAGGTAGAAAAACAAATATATTGAGTAGACAAGATATAGCATTGAGTTATTCTACTTTCCCTTTAAGAAATTCATTCATTCATTCATTCACGAGTGAAGACATTGAAGAACTAAGAGCAATTCAAGACATTTCAATCATTTCCATCAAAGACATAAAGATGAAGAACAACAAGGTTTTTCATTTAAAGTTAGAACTTGTACAATAGATACATAACAAAGATAAAAAATACATAGAAGCATAAAAATAAACTAAAAATACATAAAAGTCCTAATCCTCATCTATGTCAGTATCATCAGAAGATGAACCGATCTCAATCGATCCTGTATCAATGAAAGATCAAGCTTGTGGCCACATCGATCTAAGATCTCTAAGTCTGGTCCTGGTCGACTGTGGAGGGGTATGACGGCCACGTCCTCTGCGACGAACATATGTCCAACTTCTGGCTGGAGCAGTAGAGGTAGAAGCAATGTCCTCCACAAGAACAGAACTGATCAGGTCAACAATCTCAGCAATCGCTGGAAAAGGTGTGCGATTAAATGAAGGACCTGAGTCAAGATACTGAAAGCCAGGTGTATGAAACCCAAGCTCTCGGATAAGCGAGGATGTGTGAAGTGTGGGAGTATCAACAATCGGTGTCTAAGATAGGAGTAATAACTGATGATACAATAGGTATATCAAGAATAGAAGTATCAGCTGTAGAATGAACTGGTATGTCTATAATCGATGTATCAACAACGGGGGTCTCAACAATAGGTGTATGTAAAACAGGAATATCAACATCTAGGGAATCAATAATAGGTGTCAGGATAGGAGTATCGATAACTGGAGAGAGAATAGGAATAAGAATAGGAATGCGATCATCCGATCTAGAAGGAGAAGATAGAACTGGAGTCTAGGCAGGTGAACAAGAAGGGTCATGAACAGGACTCCTAGGCAAGTCCGCCATCACCTCCACTTCTGGCTCTGAAATAAGATCTGTAAAGTCAAATCTGTCAGAGTCAGTCTCCTCATCGTCTCCATCATCATCATCAACATCTCCAACAACAGTAACACCAACAGTATCACCATCAACAATAGTATCATGATCAACAGGTGCAGGATCGGTGCATGAGTAGTTAGGAGCAGTATCAGCAACCAGAGTACTTACTGAAGGTCTGGACAGTGCAGAAAGTATAGCTGAGATGCCATCACTAAGTCTAGTATGGCTCTCTATTATCTCAGCTATGAAACAGTCAAGATGCTGCCTCATGATAAGACATCAATCTCGATGCATCTTACTCTGTCAAATAAGCTATCTGATGTGCCTAGAGTCTTCATCTATGCTGGTTGAGGCTGTCCTGAAGTAGAAGGATCAGATTGAGAAGCAACCGCTGGCTGTGCCGCTATCTCAGGCTGACTCTCACTAGGTCTTGTCTCGTCGGAGAGGATGCACTCCTCCTCTGTTGTGTCATCATCATCAGCTCTATCCTCGACCTGACTAGATATCCTACGAGTCTACTGGCCTTGGAACAAATGATAGCCCATCCGATGTAATGACCTGATGTCATACACATCAGTATGAAGTAATGTGCGGTAGGGCTCATCCTCAAAGCTGACACCATACTCCCTGAACAAAACTGTCAGTCCCATACCATAGGGTAGGCAGAGTCGCTGGCTAGTCAACGCCTCCGTCATCTGGTGAATCATAAGCACTGGAATGTAGACGGGCATGCACTCAACCAAAGAGACCATCACGAGCAACTCCCGCTCAGTGATATAGTCGTAACGTTCGATCTTCGACAGAAGTATCTGGGCGACGATATGATGCAATAGTCTCATCTCTGCAGATAATCTAGATACTAGTACAGTGGTTCCCTCAGGTAGAATGTTAAACTCAAAGATGCACTGAAGTCCACTGACTCTATCCATCAAACTGTCTAGAACAGATCCTATCATCGATATATCCCATACTCTGCTCAGAATCTCTGAAGTGACAGGGATATCCCTGCCTCTGACCTGCGCTAACCATCCATCTGTCCCACAAGCGAGTGATCCAAAAAACTCTCGCATAAGCCTGGGGTAATACCTCTCGCTGAGTGAAAAAAATAAAGTCAGACCAGCCTATCGAATCCACTCTTCAATCCAGAAATGCTGCTGGTCAACAAAAGCAAAATCCACTCGTCATCCTCCAACTACAGTCTTCGAGCTCATCTGGCTAGACGATACAAAAAGTGGCCGTGCGGGTGGATCAAAAGCTCTAGACTCATGTCTGGCCTTTGTCCTTCGCTCTTCTTCCTAATTTGACTGACGAGGTCGATGGACAACTTGCTTGCGAGGTCCCATTACTTGGATTAAAGAATTGGACAAGGTTTTGGTTTAAATCTAGGGTTTCTAGGGTTTAGAAATCAAATGCAAGGAAAAACCCAACCAAAATCCGGGCTATCGAGTGTCCAAATCGAGGAAACAATGGGAAAAAATCATGAACAGTGGGAAGAACAGTAAGAGTACCTTAAAACCGTGTGTCGGCTCGAAGGAGTGAAGAAATAGGGAGAAAAATGATTCAGAAAACCCTTTATTCTCAGTCCACTATTGTTAAAGTGTCGGTTCATGCATGTGTCGACACATTGATGTGTCAACACATCGACTTAAAAATCAAAAATACAGGGATTCAAGGGCAGATCAAAATTACTAGAAATATGATTAAATTCAATGAAAAACAACAACGATTAAGTAAGATTGATCATAGTTGGTATTGAATTGATCTAATTTGAGTCAAATATATAAAAAAATTTAATCAAAAGGATTGATGGTCCCGAGCTCTCTTCTAATCAAACAGAATTGATCTTCCAAGAAAGGTTTAGTCAAAATATCAACTAATTAAAACTCAGTACTAATAAATTCAAGTAAAACATCGTTATTTTCTACATGATCCCTAATAAAATGATGTCTAATTTCAATATATTTACTCCTAGAGTGTTGAACAGGATTTTTAGTCAAGCAAATAGCACTGGTATTATCACATTTAATAGGCAGACTAGCCAACTTGATTCTAAAATCTTCAAGTTGTTCTTAATCCACAAGATTTGAGCACAACAACTTCCTACTGCAATATACTCAGCCTCAGTTGTGGATAGTGCAACTGAAGTTTGTTTCTTGCTAAACCATGAGATTAAGTTAACTCCAAGAAATTGGCAAGTACCACTAGTACTCTTTCTATCCAATTTACAACCAGCAAAATCCATATTAGAATATCCAATCAATTCAGCAGATGAATTTCTAGAATACCATAAACCAATATCAATAGTACCAGATAGATATCTAAAAATGCGCTTAACAGCCATAACATATGATTCTTTAGGTTCAGATTGATATCTAGCACACATGCATACACTTGAACATTATATCTGGTCTACTAGTAGTTAGATATAATAAAGAGCCAATCATACCTCTGTATAACTTTTGATCTACTGATTTACCATGTTCATCTTTATCAAATCTACAAGAGGGGCTCATAGGCATACCTATTGCTTTAGTAGTCTCCATCCCAAACTTCTTGATAATTTCTCTTGTATACTTAGCTTGGTTGATGAAGATACAATCTGCAGTTTGCTTAATCGTGAGTCTAAGAAAGAAATTGAGTTCTCCCATCATGCTCATCTCGAACTCACCCTGCATTAGCTTAGCAAACTCTCGACAAAGAATTTCATTAGTAGCACTAAAAATGATGTCATCAATATATATTTGTACTACTAATAAATCATTATCTTTCTTTTTCAAAAATAGTATTTTATCAACATTTCTTCTAGAAAATTCATTTTCAATCAGAAATTTGCTGAGTCTCTCATACCAGGTTCGAGGTGCTTGCTTTAATCCATAAAGTACTTTATGCAATTTAAAAACATGATCAGGATGTGCATGATTTTCAAATCCAGGTGGTTGTTCAACAAAAACCTTTTCAATTATAAAACCATTTAGAAAAGTACTCTTAACATCTATTTGAAATAATTTGAAATTCATAAAACAAGCAAATGCTAATAATAGTCTAATTGCTTCTAGTCTAGCAACAGGAGCAAAAGTCTCATCAAAATCAATCCCTTCCTCCTGATTATAGCCTTTAGTAACTAGCCTAGCTTTATTTCTAACAACAATACCATTTTTATCTAATTTATTCCTAAATACCCATTTAGTATGAATAATTGAAACATTAGATAGTCTTTCTATTAGAGTCAAATAGTATTTCTATCAAATTGAATTAGTTCATCTTGCATGGCATTAATCCAGTTAGGATCTTTTTCAGCTTCTTCAAAACATTTAGGTTATACTTAAGATACAAAAGCTATATAGTCACATTCATTTCTAATTGAGGCTCGAGTTCTTACCCCTTTAGATGGATCACCAAAGACTAATTTCTTAGGATGTCCATGAGCATACCTCCACTCCTTAGGTAGGTCTTGATGCTTTGGAGTGTCAACACCTTTCTCATTCTTGTCATGATCTTCTTCATTTGGCTGAGGTTGATCATTCAGTGTCAACTTTTGAAGCTTGTCAGCACCTACACATTCATCAGATGTATCCTTTTTTCTAGAGGATTTGTTAGTAGATTCTTCAAAGATAATATATACCGACTCTTCTACAACCAAAGTTCGTTTATTGAAAACTCTGTATGCCTTGCTTGATATAGAGTACTTTAAAAAGATACCTTCATCAGACTTGGCATCAAACTTTCCAAGATTATCTTTTCCATTGTTCAAAATAAAACATATACAACCAAAAACTCGAAAATATTTTAAAGTTGGTTTTCTTTGGTTCCAAAGCTCATATGGAGTTTTCTTCAAAATAGGGAGGATTAAAACTCGATTTAAAATGTAACATGCTGTATTAATAGCTTCAGCCCAAAAATATCTTGGCAAATCATTTTCACAAAGCATAGTGCGTATCATTTCTTTCAAAGTATGATTTTTTCTTTCTACTACCCCATTCTGCTGAGGTGTCCTAGGTGCAAAAAATTTGTGTTATATTCTTTTTTCATTACAAAAGTTTCTGAAATCTTAATTTTCAAATTCAGTTCCATGATCACTATGGATGCAAACAACTGAAACACCTTTTTCATTTGAAACTTTTCGATAAAACTTTATGAATGCTGAAAATGATTCATCTTTTTGTGCTAAAAAGAAAATCCATGTAAATCTCAAAAAATCTTCCACTATGATTAATACATATCTCTTGCCTCCTAGACTTAATATTCTAATTGGTCCAAAGAGATCCATATGAAGTAGTTCAGGTGGCCTACTAGTAGTTACAAACCTTTTGGTTTGAAAGAAGTTTTAACTTGTTTACCAAATTGACATGCTTGACAAATTCTATCTTTTTCAAAACAAAGTTCAGGTAAATCTCTAACTAAATTCTTTTTGCAAAGTTTTGAAAGAAGATATATACTAGCATGCCCTAATCTTCCATGCCATAGCCAACTAGTCTCATCTTTAGTAGAATTCACTGCAACAAGGCATTCACCATTAGGCAAAAGATAGATCATCTAGGTCTACCAAATAAATATTTCATGCCTTTTTCCAATGAATTGTACTCCATTTATATCCGTACTAGCAATCATGCAATATGATGATTTAAAAATTACCTGAAAGTCTTTATCACAAAATTGACTAATGCTTAAAAGATTGTGTTTTAAACCATCGACTAGAAGTACATTACTAATACTACTAGATGGAGTTATGTGAACCTTATCAATACCAATAATTTTTTCTTTACCATTATCACGAAGGTCACACTCCCTCCATTCAAAGCTTCAAGAGAAGTGAATTGCTTCACATCTCCAGTCATGTGCCTTGAGCAACCACTATCAAGATACCAAAGTTTTTTGTTCTCCTTGGTTGCAAGACATACCTGCAATAAAATCAAGCTTTGTTTTTAGGTACCCAAGCCAACTTGGGTCCTTTAGGGTTAGGAATCAAAATGGTTCCTTTTGGAACCCACACTTTACCAAAAGAATTGATTTTTCTTAAATTACATTGAAATGATTTATGACCTAACTTTTTGCATGAAAAACAAGTAATGCTAGATGATGCAGGTACAAAAAATTTTTAAAATACTTTTGTTGCTTTTGTGGCTTATATCCTAATCCTGTTTTATTAAAAACTGTTCTTTGATTGTTTAGAAGTAGGTTTAATTTTTCTGAGCTATATGTGAATTTCTCAATAAAAGGTTTATCTTTTCAAGTTCATTTTTGTACTTAACATTTTCAAGTTCTAAATCTTTATTTTTCTTTAAAAGATCATTGTTTGAAATAACATTCTTAGATCTTTTCAAAACTTCATTTTCCATAGATTAAGTATTATTTTCTTTTCTAAAACATCCAATTTAGATTTCAAATTATTGACTTTATTTAGCAAAGAATTGTTTTCAAAAGAGAAACTATTTGCATGCTTTTTCAACTTTTTATTTTCACTCAAAATTAGTTTGTAATCATGCATGAGTTCATCAAAGGCATTCCTAAGTTCATCAAATGTAAAATCAATCTCGGTATCGGAATTTACCACATCATTGTCTTGATGTGCCATTAAGCAGAGATTTGCAACTTCGATCTGCTCTTCTTTAGAACTGGAGTCTTCACTGTCACTCCAGGTGGCCATCATTGTTTTCTTCCTTAGTTTCTTCCTAGATTTCTTAAGGAGAGGACAATCAAACTTGTAGTGTCCCAGCTTCTTGTACTCGAAGCATGTAGGTACTTCCTTCTCCTTCTTTTCTTTTTCTTTCTCTTTTTTTTTTCTTTTTCCTTTGATTGATATTTCTTTTTGTAAGGAAATTTTCTCCTCTTTATAAATCTTCTAAATTTTCATGCAAGGAGAGCTTCTTCACCTTCATCTTCCTTTTCATCTATTGAGGATTCTTCTTGTATGTTTGATTTGAAAGCAATCCCCTTCTTCTTCTTGTCCATGTCTATTGATTTTTGTTTCAAATTAAGCTCATAAGTCATGAGTGATCCAACCAACTGCTCAAGAGGTAACTTGTCAACATCCTTGGTTTCTTGAATTGTGGTCACCTTCAGATCCCATGATATTGGAAGTGACCTAAGGATTTTATTCACAACATCAGTGTTAGACATAACTTTTCCAAGACTTCTCATTCCATTTACAATATTAGTAAATCTTGTATACATATCTGTGATTGATTCATTAGGTTCCATACAGAACATCTTATAAGTGTGCACTAACATATTTACTTTAGTGTTTTTCACTTGATCGGTACTCTCATGGGTAACTTCAAGTGTATCCCATATTTCTTTAGTACAAGTGCATATAGATATCATATTAAATTCACTAGGATCTAATGCATAATAAAAAAGATTCATTACCTTGGCATTGATCTCGGATTGTTTAATGTCATTTTCATCCCAATCCTCTTTGAGCTTTGTGATGGAAACACCATTAACCACTACTGAAGGAATATAAGGACCTTTATCTACAACTTTCCACAAATTATAATCAATAGAATGCATATAAATTCTCATCATAGTTTTCTAATAAGTATAATTTGATCCATTGAAAAATGGAGGTCTATTTGAGGCTTGATCCTCAACTATGCTAGTACCAATTGGGACTGCCATAGATCTTTACTCAAGGCGGTAAAGCCTATACACTGAGAATAGGGCTCTGATACCACTTGTTGCCTAGTAAGCAACCCAAGAGGGGGGGTGAATTGGGTCTCTAAAAATTAAAATTACTTTACTTGATACTAAGCAATGCAATCCAATTCAATAAGTAAATTACCAAGGTACTATTAATTCAATTGTAATGCTCTAAAATAAAAGTGTAGTGAAAATAAAGAGCAATAAGTAAAGAGTAAGAAGAGAGATCAAGCAATCACAAAGATCAAGAAATATAGTGATTCGGTGCTATCCAATGCACCTACATCCACTTTCCAAGATCCCTTTGAGAATTCACTATAATCACACCCGATTACAGTTGATTAGTTTTACGGGCTCACTAATCAAAAAACCAACTTGTTTTCACAAGGCCAACAAGTCAAAACCTCACTTAGTTTTGCGGGCTCACTAATCAAAAAACCAACTTGTTTTCACAAGGCCAACAAGTCAAAACCTCACTTGGTTTTACGAGCTAACCAAGAACCTAATTGGTTTTCAAAGGCTAACCAATAACCTCCCTTGGTTTTTCGGGCTAACCAAGAACCTTAGTGATTTTGCGGGCAACCACCAACATAATTGGTTTTGCAAAGGCTCACCAATAACCTCACTTGGTTTTACAATAGACTAACCAAGAACCCTTATAACAAATAAAGTTTATAAGTAATGAACCAAGGTAAGCTTTCTAAAACAAAGCGGGTATCTTTTGAAGCTCGATGTAGAGATGCTTTTGAACTTGTTGAAGCTTCTTGAATGCTCAAGAATGGATGATCTTCAATGCTCTTGAAGGCTTTTGAATGCTTGGAGGCTTACTTTAGCTTGAGAGTGGTTGAAACTTCATAGAATACGAGTTAAAGCTCACTTTTCTTCTCTCTTCTCAAAACTCTTTAATGGTCTTCAATAGTTCTAGTTTTGATTTGATTTGGAGCATATAAATACTTTTCCAATGCCTCAAATCCCGTTTCTAGCCGTTGGAGGGCAAAATGGATGAGTTCTACACTTAAAAAACTAGTCGTTACTGTTGTCAGAACTACATGTGTCGACACTTCAGGTTGTGAGTTGACACATAAGGTCGACACTTGAACTTCTTGAGTTGACATCCAGTTCAAATAGCTCCAATCTGATTCTCTGGAAATCTCGAATGTGTCGACACTTACTCAGTTGAGTCGACACCTTGAGTTGACACCTTGCTTCCATGTGTCGACACTTCAGCTGTTCCTTCAATTTCTATAAGTTGTGGCTTAAAAATCTCAGGCGATGTGTTGATCCATGTGTCGACACTTCAGTTTCATGTGTTGATACTTCATCTGTGCCATTTGAAATATTCTTGCATACCGGCCTGAGTCGACACTTCACTTCCATGTGTCGACACTTTGTGTTATGTGTCGACACTTTGAATCGACACTTCACTGAAAATATCACAAAAAGGCTGAACTTGAGCTGAAATATATTTCCACTTAACTTAACCATCCAATCACCAACTCTTGAGTGTCCAAGTCTTCTTTGAGCAATCTTTTTCATTCAAACTTGGCTTCTTCAAATAATTGAGCTTCTTCAAATTTGTGAGCACCTTTTTCAACAAGAATATATTTAAAGAAAATCATTAGTCCTCAACTTATACTTAACTGTTTTGCTTATCATCAAAATCAATAATGGAGTAAGCAACTTGTATTGTGAAAGATGGACTAATATAGCATTGTTCTTTATATAAATTTAAATCAATAGATATTAAACATTTTAGGCCTTTCAACAGCCAAAAATTATTATCTGAGATGCCAGCCAATTTATAATCGTGCTGACAAATAACTTGCAATGCTTTCTTTGATAACATCTTCATATTGTCTTTTTAAATGATCTAGCAAGACCAGTCTTGGATGAATAACATACACCATATATTCTGACTTCGAGTTGCACCAATAACATTTGATATTTAACTCAGCAATTATATCAGATATTTTACTTGATGAGTTGCAAGAAAGCATCAGTAATATCCTAAGCATTGTCATTTTTCAAAGTATAAGGAATCAAAATGCAACAACAGACACCCAAATTCAACGGTGCATACCAAAGTTTGTGCAATTAAACCCATAAAAAAACATGCAATTCAACAAAAAAAAAATGACTAATTGTTCAAGAGAGATGCAGATGACATCATTAAAACTTCTGATAACCATAGAGTTACATAAATCTGGCTCTATATGAATTAATTTTAACAAACAACAGAAAGATCTGACCTAATTTTCAGGCTTTGTGATTTCTGTTCTTTAATTTTTCAAATTAAGTTTTGTGAGAAGCAAATAAACAGACATTTTGATAAGAATTGGTCATGCATTTAGATCTGGTGTAATTTATAAACCTGGAATTTCAGCAGCCTAAATCCTGTTTCATGTGAATTTCTTTGTGATGTTACTAATAAATTCAGTACTATTCTTTATTTTTGCATGAAATATATCTTAGATTGGGAAGACAGGACTTTAAAAATCATGGATATAATTAAAAAATTAATAAAAAATTTAATTATAGAAAAATGATAAAATACTTACAGGAAACCAAAGAATCTAATTCATATCTAGAAGCGTGTAGACACTATCCTAAGGCATATTTCTATCCCTCGTGCAGGAATTATTGGAAACACTATCCCAAGATATGACTGGGATTCTTCCGTCTATGAACACGATCCTAGAAGAGGTTAATGGAAACTCTTTCGGTACCCAATAAAATAACTTTGAAAGAAAAAAATATTTAGAGAAGAAAATACTAGAAAAAATAAAAGAGAATATGAAACATGAAAGCAAAACTTATCACTTTAGCTTTCCAAAATGATCTTTTTATAGCCATCCAAAATTTGGTCATTTGAATTTTTATTGGCTTATTAAAATCCAATTAAAATTCAACGATCAGAAAATTAAAAATCTAATAATTAAAAGCGTAACAGTCAAATTAAAACTTCAACGATTAAATTATTAAAAACTCTATTGATCAAATTATTAAAAACCAAAACGGTCAAATATTAGAAAATAAATTATTAAATAATAATTAGTTACGGAGGAAATTTTAAGTTTTTTCAACATTATCTTGATACATCATGACAGCAATGAATGGCTATGATTGGTACGGCATACTATCATGTGATGCATACAGTGTAAAATATAAGTTCTCATCGCGTACGTTGGATGCCATAGCTGCAGCGTATGGAGCAACTTGTCAGAAGATCTTTATTTATTACTTTTGTATCCTGTGCTATACTTTAGGTTTTTTTTTTTTTTTTTTCAAGAATGTTTGCGCATGCGAGCAACTGGGGTCTGTTTTCAGGTTCTGCAACAAGCTTAGACATCCTCATGTTTCGTAATATTCTTTATAGCTTCCGTCACGGGTTCTGCCTTCAGCTTGCTATTGGTTGACTTGCGAAACAAAAGCAAACCCCACTTAGATGCCAACCCGTGCTGCTTGGAGTTGCGGCTACAATGTCTCGAGCCTTGAAGTGGATGGCAAACACTTTTGACTCTAAGAAATGGGATGCGTAGAGTGGAAGGATGTGGATTGGGTGATCGAGGAGTTGGTGCTTTGCGTATTCTTGCTGCAAGGGTTTCTTTTTTTTTAAAAAAAAAAAAAATCGTTGTCGCAAGAGATCGGCTGAGCCAGGATTTATTTTTTCTTGCACAACGTTTTATACTTGATTATGATCTCCCAGCTGCCTTAATCACGAGAACCTTTTTTTTTTCTTTTTATTGTGCATCGATATTAGATCAAATAAAAAAATAAGAGTTGTTGTGGCAACTACTTAACTCGGCCTCGAGAACTAGCTGAACTATTGATCAACGAAGAGATGGCCACTGCATCACTGACTAAGAAAGAGGTGTCAATACAACCATCTATGAATGAATAGGCTACTGACTAAGTAGAGGTCGACTAAGTCAATCACTTCACTGACTATCTGCGATACCTGCATTGAGCAACTACAAATGGTTAGGTTCGATTGACATCCTTTTATATATATCCATCGAGTACTACTGTCACATCCCGAATTCAGCACCGGAATCGGCTACGTGACCGGCCACACAAATCCTAGATTTTATCCTAGAGATCATGCAAGGCCTAGGTACACAAGAGTCACTTACCTCAAAAAATCTCATTCATCACTCAGCCCGAATATCTGCACGACTCTGTGAAAGAAGAAAGTAAGGTTGTAAGCTTTACAGTACAGTAAGGTTCCTCCACAATCATACCAGTATTAATATAAAAACTGGAAGCAGCAAGATCATAATCATATAATGGAAAAAGATAAATTTTTCGATCAATCACATATCAAGTATATCAAAACCTTTCATAACATTATATTTCTGTTGCCGCTCTCGCCGCCGCGCCTGTGCCTCGGATCAGACGATCCTTCCTGACCGCCCGGTGAGGGAGCCTCCCTTCCCGCGGAGAACCTGCAACAAAGGGGTTAGAGGACCCTGGCCGGGGATCCCGACGAGGGAGCTCCGATGGTCAAGTCAGTAGACGACGAGAAGGAACAGACTCTCCAGCCGGACCCTCTAAAGGGTTCCAGACTTAGAGAGTTAACTGGTGAAGGAAACGCTCTGGGACCAGACTCTCGGCTGGGCTCCTTGCCGAGCTCACGCCCAGTGTTCCCCTCTCGGGATTTCTGGTTTCTCCCTCGGAGCAAGGCCTTGTGCCGGTGCTTCCTCCTTGTCCCCAGGCTAATTGGCTTACCTTGTCGTCCCCAGATTCTTCCTTCTTTATCCCCTTCCGTCGCGCATTTGTCTTTTTCCGTCTCGGAAACTCCCCTCCCCCGTCCTCTTCTCTTTTCCCTTTTCGGTGAAGGGTGCCAGGCGGCTTTCCGACCTCGTCCGCCGGGCCCAGCATGGGAAAGGCAAGACAGAAGAGAAAGAGGGGAGGGCGGCGCTGGCAGGGCGGCCGGTCAGGCCTCGGGCCCAGTGAGAGCGCCCTCTTCCCCAAGTGTGGGCGCCATCTATCTATGGGGCCTGTGTCGTCAGGGTTGCGTCTCTCGGCTGCGGGACCTGTCAGGCCGATGCTAGTGATGTTCCGCGTGCCGCCGCCCTCCGTACAGGATGCCGTCTGGGATTCGTACGGCCCGAGGGATGGCCTCGGGGCCCGTCTCTCTCCCCAGGGCCCTCGCCGTACGAGCGGTCTGACCTCGGCTGAGTTGGGCCCGTCTCTGGGGGCCAACTGGCGAGGGGCGAGGGACCAGCCGACTTGGCTTAGGTGGACCCCTCCTGGGTGGACACCTGGCGAGATGGCAGGAGGTCGCCTGGCTTCGGCCGAGGTGGGCCCGTCTCCGGGTGGCCACCTGGCGAAGGGCGAAGGATCAGCCGACCTCGGCTTAGGTGGACCCCTCCTGGGTGGACACCTGGCGAGGTGGCAGGAGGTCGCCTGGCTTTGGCCGAGGTGGGCCCGTCTCCGGGTGGCCACCTGGCGAAGGGCGAAGGATCAGCCGACCTCGGCTTAGGTGGACCCCTCCTGGGTGGACACCTGGCGAGGTGGCAGGAGGTCGCCTGGCTTCGACCGAGGTGGGCCCGTCTCCGGGTGGCCACCTGGCGAAGGGTGAAGGATCAGCCGACCTCGGTTTAGGTGGACCCCTCCTGGGTGGACACCTGGCGAGATGGCAGGAGGTCGCCTGGCTTCGGTCGAGGTGGGCCCGTCTCCAGGTGGCCACCTGGCGAAGGGCGAAGGATCAGCCGACCTCGGCTTAGGTGGACCCCTCCTGGGTGGACACCTGCGAGGTGGCAGGAGGTCGCCTGGCTTCGGCCGAGGTGGGCCGTCTCCGGGTGGCCACCTGGCGAAGGGCGAAGGATCAGCCGACCTCGGCTTAGGTGGACCCCTCCTGGGTGGACACCTGGCGAGGTGGCAGGAGGTCGCCTGGCTTCGGCCGAGGTGGGCCCGTCTCCGGGTGGCCACCTGGCGAAGGGCGAAGGATCAGCCGACCTCGGCTTAGGTGGACCCCTCCTGGGTGGACACCTGGCGAGATGGCAGGAGGTCGCCTGGCTTTGGCCGAGGTGGGCCCATCTCCGGGTGGCCACCTGGCGAAGGGCGAAGGATCAGCCGACCTCGGCTTCGGTGGACCCCTCCTGGGTGGACACCTGGCGAGGCGGCAAGGAATCGCCCGACCTTGGCTGACCTCGCTTAAGCGGACCCCTCCGGGCCCGGGCGCCAATGAGGTGGTAGAGGAACTCCGAGCCGAGCTCACCTCGACGAGGGCAGTTTGCCTTAGACAGTCGTCGTGCAGTGTAGTCTTGCCGATCCTGGCTTTGAGGATGTGGCGCTGACTAGGCCGGGAAAACATACACGTGGCTCGCTCGTATTCGACGATACCTGAGCCTGGCCACGTCACTGTCACGGCTGTAACAGTTGCCCCCCAGCCCACCGTTCCGTCGGGGCATCGTAGAACAGAACGTCGGGATTAAATGCGGACATGACGTGGAGAGGCGAAGATCTTGCATCATAATTGCCACGATCCTCGTCGTCGTGGCTTGATGCGGCTGAAGACCTATGGGGAGCCGCCACGCATCGCCCACTTGCCCATAATCAATGCATCGCTTCGAGGCAGAGGCCGTTACTCTGCTAACGAGGCGTCGGTGTCGGGCGTGCTCCCACGTGGCGACCATCCAGTGGCCTGAGGCGGAATGACGGGTACGGCCGCTGTCGGCTGAGTTTGAAATGGAGGGGACTTTCCAGAACGAGGCCTTTTCCCTTGCTTCGTGGGCAGTTTGCTGCAGGATAACAACTCCTGTTGCTCGCGCTCGTCTGTGCATTTTCGGTGAGTGCCTCCTTCTTCTCCTTTAGCCCCCCTCGTTCTTTCCCATTTCTTTTCTGATTTTTTCCTCGTCCTTTCCCTTTCTATGGCGCGCCGTCGCCATGTCTCTTCCAACCCGGACGAGGCCGGTCCATCCGGCCGAGGACTCCATCTTCTTCCTCCTCAGATGATGAGGTGATTCCGGAGGAGGTCCGGCGGCGTTTGCAACCCGGGGTGTCACCATTGGCATCCCCAGGGGGATCCGGTCCCCTCCGGTTGTACCTGCCGTGCCCCTCCGTTCTCTTCCTGCTTTGCCTTCTCTTCCTGCTCTGCCGTCTCTTCCTGCCGGTCCCTCCGGTCATGCTTCTACCATGACCGAAGGCGATCTTTCTCTGCTCCGGGATGCCTATGGCATCCCGGGGTCTATTCGTCTGTTTGCTCCGCGGTCCGGGGAGCGCGTCACCATGAGTGGCCCCGGCCGCATAGCTTTCTACGAAGACTTCCTCCTTGGGGGTCTTCGGTTTCCTCTGCATCCTTTCTTTCTTTCCTTCCTCAGCCACTTTCGGCTCGTCCCGGCCCAGCTGGCTCCTAATGCCATCCGGGTCATCTTCTCCTTCATCGTTTTCTGCCACTTCCACGGGTTCGTTGCCCGTTTTTCTCTCTTCAGGGCCTTGTTCACCCTGAAGAAGTGCTCCACCGATGATGGCTGGTGGTACATTTCACCCCGGCCCAGGTGTCTCCGGTTCGACCTCCCTTCCTCAGTCAAGGGCTGGAAGAGCCGTTTTTCTTCGCCTCGGTCGACGACGTCGACTGGGCCCGGAGTGAACCGGACCGGTCCCCGAACCGGAATTCCCGAGTCGAGTCGGCGGACCAGGAGTCCTATACCAGCTCCTGAGTGACGTGGTCCCGGTGCTCGAGGTTCTGCTCTCTGAGCAGAATCTTTTCGAGGCCGGTATCAGTCCCATCCGTGAGACCGGTGAGATTTGGCCCCGCATTGACCTCTGCCCCCCCCTCTCTTCATAACCGAGCCGGCTGACTTTCTGTCTCTTTTGTCTTGCAGGGATGAAATTTTCATTGGAGAACCTCTTGGAGGGGGCGGCCCAGCGGGACGTCGTGGAGTAGACGAGCCCGCAGCGAAGAGGGCTCGCACGGAGACGAGCCGGGAGGTCGTGGCGGCGACCGTGCCTGGCCCGGTTGCCGTCATTTCCCCGCCCAGGCCACCTCAGGGCAGGCCACTGATACTTCGGCCCGCGCGACCTGGTGGTGCCGCAGAGAGAGCTCCAGCGTCTGCCGCTCTGCGCCCGCCCATCGCCGGGCCCGTCATTGCTGCCAGCTCGACAGCACCGCCTGTGGCGATCGCCGGCCCGTTTGGTTGCGGCTTCGGCTGAGGGGGCAGCTGCCGCAGGGCCGGCCCGAAGGCCCCGGCGCCGGTGATCACCCACCGGGATCTCGGTCATCCTCGACAGGGGGCTGGCGGAGAAGATGATGGAGTACGCTTCCACCGCCCGGGACCGCCGAGCTCGGGGTGGCCGGGATTACGCGGACGCGCTGCTCGGCATCCTCCGCAGCTCTTCACGGTAAGCCCGAGCTTCTTCCTTTTCCTTTTCCTATCTCGAGACTTACCTGCTTTGCTCTGACCTGTGTCGCTTTTGCCATTGCAGATCGGGAACGACGTCCTCCTACTGAGGAATTTCCTCGTAGGGAACGCCAAGAGGGACTTCGAGCGGGAGCAGAAGCTCGGCAAGCTTGCGGCTGACGTCAAGGATTTGCTGGAGAAGGGCGCCGAGCTGCGAGCCGACAAGCAAGCCCTCCAGTCCGACCTGGCACGTTCCGAGGAGCGGAACAAGGAGTTGGAGGCCTCCTTGTCGGAGGAGCGGACCTCCAACCAGCGCCGAACTGAGGAGGAGGCGGCGGAGAAGGCCCGCCTGCAGGCCCATTCCCAATGGCTGGAGCGCCAGCTGGAGGAGGCCCGGCGAGATGCGGCCGCGGCGAAGGACCGGAGCGCCTATGTCAACGGGCTCCTGGAGGCGGCCAAGCGGGAAGCGCAAGAGGCCGTCCCCAAATTCCGGGCTTCCGACGAGTATACGTCGGAGGTCCGGGAGGCTGCCGTGGACTCCTTCCTGAAGGGGTTCGGATGTGCCGGGAGAAGGTGGGGGCCTTCTTCCCCCAGCTGGACCTGAGCGGAGTTGTAGTCGGTGGCAGGAGGCCAGGGGTGAGAGCAGGGCTTCCGGCACGGCCGAAGCGACACCTGTGGCACCGTCGACCAGCGATGCCGCGGCCCCGGAACAGCCCCAGGAGCCGCCGCTGTAGAAGTCGAGGATGCAGCACCCGCGCCTCCGGCAGATGGCTCCGACCCCACATCCCAGTGATCCCGGCACTGTCTTCTCTGCTTTATTTCTGTTGTTTTTTTTTTTGGGGAGTCCCGGCCTGTCGGGGCTCCCAGCTTGTACCGACTACTTATGTCAATGAAGATCTAAGCTTTATCGAAACCTTGGTCGTTGTTTCGTCTCACTTTTCTCTTCTTTTCTTTCTGAGATGTCGGTCTGGAACACTTGAAATAACTGCAGGCCTGGACCTCCCATTGCTCAAATCGAAGGATGGGGCCTGCTGAGTCGCGTCGCAGCAGGGCAAGCCTTAGGCGGGCCCGACTTCGGGTCGCCTTCATGCTCGCGCAGACAACACGGTTTCTGCACCGTCCTCCAGGCCGAAGCCCGGGACCTCCGGACTGAGCTTGGTGCCGCAGGCTTTCTCAAGCCTTGCACGGCTCTCTGAGCTGTGCTCCGGGCTTGCATGGGCGAACTGGGTTCGGCGCCACCTTCCAGGCCGAAGCCCAGGATCTTCCGGACTGAGCTCGATGCTGCAGGCTTTCTCAAGCCTTGCACGGCTTGCTGAGCTGTGCTCCGGGCTTGCATGGGCGAACTGGGTTCGGCGCCACCTTCCAGGCCGAAGCCCAGGATCTCCGGACTGAGCTCGATGCCGTAGGCTTTCTCAAGCCTTGCGCGGCTTGCTGAGCTGTGCTCCGGGCTTGCATGGACGAACTGGGTTCGGCGCCACCTTCTAGGCCGAAGCCCAGGATCTTCCGGACTGAGCTCGATGTCGCAGGCTTTCTCAAGCCTTGCGCGGCTTGCTGAGATGTGCTCCGGGCTTGCATGGGCGAACTGGGTTCGGCGCCACCTTCCAGGTCGAAGCCCAGGATCTTCCGGACTGAGCTCGATGCCGCAGGCTTTCTCAAGCCTTGCGCGGCTTGCTGAGCTGTGCTCCGGCTTGCGTGGGCGAACTGGGTTCGACGCACCTTCCAGGCCGAAGCCAGGATCTCCGGACTGAGCTCGATGCCGCAGGCCTTCTTGTTGAAGTTAGAAGGGAGTGTTTGAAGTGGGGAAGCTTTGTTACAGAAACTGGGAGCCTTACATCACTGGTAGTACATTCTCAGGTTCGAGGAGTTCCACGTCCGGGGGAACCTGGCACCTCCCATTTCTTCCAAGTAATATGCTCCATGAGGGAGGGCTTCTGCCACCCGATATGGGCCTTCCCAGTTGGGCGATAACTTGCCGCATTCTCGTGGTTGGGATGCTTCGGCGCGCCGGAGGACCAAGTCTCCGGGACGAAAAACCGTAGGCCGCACCCGGGAGTTGTAATATCTGGCTACACGTTGCCGGTACGCCGCCATTCGGATTCGGGCCCTGTCCCTTGTTTCCTCGAGAAGGTCTAGGTTGAGCATCATCCTGGCCGGGTTTTCTGTCTCGTCGTATTGCTCCACGCGCAGCGTGGGTAGGCTGAGCTCGATCGGGATGACTGCCTCGGCTCCGAAGACGAGGTTGAATGGAGTTTCGTCGGTAGCCGTCCTTGGGGTGGTGTGGTATGCCCAAAGGATGCTGGGAAGCTCATCGGCCCACCTGCCCTTGGCCTGGTCCAGCCGCGTGCGGAGGCCCTGAAGAATGATCCTGTTCGTGACTTCGGCCTCCCCGTTGGTCTGAGGGTGCGCCACCGAGGTAAAGCGATGCCTGATGCCGAGGTCGCTGCAGAATTCTTCGAATTCCCGGCAGTCGAACTGGCGTCCGTTGTCGGTGACCACAGTGTGGGGGAGGCCGAAGCGGCAGACGATGGACTTCCAGAAGAACTTGGCGACGTTTGCTTCGGTGATCCTCGCCAAGGGTTCGGCCTCGACCCACTTCGTGAAGTAGTCGATAGCCACTATCAAGAACTTCCACTGGCCCGACGCCGGCGGGAATGGGCCCAGGAGGTCCATCCCCCACTGGGCGAACGGCCAGGGGGCTGAGAGCTGAGAGATTGGGTTGAAGGGTTGCCGCTGCACCGTGGCGTGACGCTGGCACCGGTCGCATTTCTTCACGAAGTCGGCGGCGTCTTCCTTCATTGTTTCCCAGAAGTAGCCCTGACGGAGGGCCTTGTACGCCAATGCCCTGCCCCCCACGTGGTTCCCGCAGATGCCTTCGTGAATCTCCTGGAGCACAAGCTTGGCTTCTGTGGGTCCTACGCACTTGAGGAGGGGGTAGGAGTAGGATCTTCGATACAACTGCCCGTCCATCAGGACAAACCGCACGGCCTTCTTCCTGATGAGGCGAGCCGCCTTTCGGTCCTCCGGCAGGGTGCCGCTGGCGATGTACGCAGCATACTTGTCCATCCAGCTGGGCTCCTGGCTGACCTGATGGACCTCCACCGTGCTTCGAGGCTTGGGACCTCAAGGCGCTCCACATGAGCGTCCCAGCATCGTGTCCGGCAGGGTCGCCAGCCGGGAGAGGGCGTCCGCACGGGCGTTCTCCCCGCGGGGATGTGGAAGATGTTGAAGCGGCGGAATTTGGACGCGCCCGCCTTGACGAGCTCCAAGTACTTCGCCATTTGGGGGTCGTGCGCGACGTACTCTCCGGACACCTGCCCCGCTACGAGCTGGGAGTCAGTGAAAGCTCTGAGGTTGGTCACACCCAGCTCGCGGGAGACTCTCAGTCCGGCAAGAAGTGCCTCGTACTCCGCCTGGTTATTTGTCGCGGGGAATTGGAAACGGAGTGCACACTCGGCGACGACTCCGTCGCCGTTGGCAAGGATGAGCCCGGCTCCGCTCCCGCCGGAGTTCGAGGCTCCGTCCACATGGAGGATCCAGGCGTCCTCTCCGGGCTCATCGGTGCCAACCTCCATCGGCCGGGCCGGGGATGGGCATTCCTCGGGCTCCTTGCCCAAGCCTGCACATTCGACCAAGAAATCGGCCAGCACCTGTGCCTTCATGGCCGACCTTGGCCTGTATGCAATGTCGAACTCGCTGAGTTTCAGTGCCCACTTGGCCAGTCATCCCGAAGTATCGGGTCGGCTGAGCACCGCTTTCAGTGGTTGGTCCGTCAAGACGGCGATGGGGTGCGCTTGGAAATAGGGCCTGAGACGCTGGGCAGACACTATTAGCGCAAAAACAAGTTTCTCGGGCCGGGAATACCTGACCTCCGCGTCTCGGAGGAGTTTGCTGGTATAGTACACCGGCCGCTGGAGCCCCTGGTCGTCGGTTCGGACCAAGACAGAGCTGACGGCCTCCGGGGTAACCGCCAGGTAGAGGGCAAGCTCCTCCCCCTCCTCGGGCTTGGACAGTAAAGGTGGCGATGCGAGCATCTTCTTCAGCTCCTCGAAGGCCTGCTGACACTCCTCGGTCCAAGCAAAGCCATTCATCTTCCTTAGCACCTTGAAGAAGGGACGGCAGCGGTCCGCCGACCTGGAAATAAAATGACTAAGGGCCGTGACTCGGCCGGTCAGTCGTTGCACCTGCTTCTTGGAGGCGGGCTGCTCCATGTCCAGGATGGCCTGGACCTTCTCCGGTTGGCCTCGATCCCTCTTTGAGTCACCATAAACCCTAGGAACTTACCGGCGGAGATGCCGAAAGCGCACTTCGCCGGGTTCAGCTTCATCTGATGGCGCCGGAGGTTGCCGAACGTCTCCGTCAAGTCAGCCACGTGGTCCGAATCAAGTTTGCTCATCACCAGCATGTCGTCCACGTACACCTGCATGTTGCGGCCTATCTGGTCTTTGAAGATTTTACTGACCAGACGTTGATACGTCGCGCCTGCGTTCTTGAGGCCGAAAGGCATCATCCTGTAGCAAAAAGTCCCGCGGTCAGTTATGAAGGCAGTGTGCTCTTCGTCCTCCGGGTTCATCCGGATCTGGTTGTATCCGGAGAAGGCGTCCATGAACGACAAGAGGCGATGCCCTGAAGTGGTGTCGACCAGTTGGTCGATCTTTGGAGAGGGAAACTGTCCTTTGGGCAAGCTCGGTTGAGGTCGGTGTAGTCCACACAGATCCTCCACTTACCACTACTCTTCTTTACCATGACCACGTTCGCCAGCCAGCTATGGTACTGGACCTCTCGGACGAAACCGGCGGCGAGGAGCTTCTCTACTTCCTCGTTGATCGCCTTCTGCCTCTCCATGGTGAAGCTTCTCTTCTTCTGGCGGACCGGGCGGCAACTTGGGTCCACGTTCAGCCTGTGCATAATAACCTCGGGCGGGATGCCCGGCATGTCGGCTGCTGACCAGGCGAACACGTCAACGTTGGCGCGGAGGAACTCCAGCAAGCGGGTTCGCTCTTCCTCGGGGAGCTGGGCCCCGACTTGCACCGTCTTCAGGGGATCCGAACCGAGGGGAAAAGTCAGCAGGCGCTCCACGGGCCCTCCCCTGGGTTCCTTCTCTCTCAGATCGAGGTCGTCGATATCATGGACGAGCTCCACGCCCCTGGCGCCTGGGACCATCTGGAGGCAGAGCGGGACTGGCTGGATCGTCCCCCTCATCTCTCCGAGCCCGGAAGGCGTGGGGAACTGCACCAACAGCCTCCTCGTGGAGATGGTGGCGTCCAGTTGGTTGAGCCCGGGCCCGAGAATGGCGTTGTAAGGCGAAGGGAGCCTGACGACGGTGAATGTTATTAGAACGGTCGCTTGCCGGGGCGGGAATCCGGCAGTGACCGGGAGAGTGATTTCCCCCTCGACCCCCACTGAGTCCCCTAAAACCTACCAGGGGGGTGTGCACCGGCTTCAGCTGTTCGGGGGACAAATTCATCTGAGAGAATGCATCGTAAAAAAGTACGTCAGCCGAGCTTCCACTATCCACCATGATTCGATGTACAGATGCTTCACGATGGTCATCTCGACCACCACGGCATCGTTGTTTACATTATCATTAATTTCCCTCCTTTGGGAGGGATTACATTCTCCGGGACTTCCCGGACTCTCTTCATTGCTCAGCCGGACCCGCGCGAGATCATGCCCACGGGCTTCTCCGTTGGGCGGTTGTCGATCGCAGGGACAGGTGGTAGGGCCGCGAGCGGCTGTCCTTCAGAGGGGGCCTCGTTCTTGACGAACTTCTTGAGGTAACCCTCCTGATCAGCTCCTCAATCCCCGCTTTAGATGGCGACACTCCTCCGTGTCATGCCCGTGCTCGCGATGGAACCGGCAGTACTTTGATTTGTCTCGGACGGCTCTCGGGTTCTGAGGAGGAGGTCGGCGGAGGTAGCGCTCGCCCTCGATTTCCATGAGGATCTTCGTTCGAGGTGCGAGGAGAGGGGTGTACCTCCGCTCGGGAGTGGCTTCGCCCCTCGGCTTTGGATTTGGCGGAGGTCGGCAGATGGCCGGGCCTCCGAGCTCCCGGGGTGTCCCTCGGGAGCGGCTTCTTTGGAGTCTTCCCGTCCAGCTCTCGACGGGTGCGGTCGGCCTCCTCCGCTCGGATGTACTTGTGGGCGCGGAGGAGGAGCTCGGAATACGTCCTAGGCGGCTTCTTGTCCAGGGAATAGGTTAGGCGGGACGTCTTGAGTCCGCGCTTCAAGGCCAGTATGGCGACGGGCTCGTCCAAGCTGTAGATCTCCAGGGCTGCGATCTTGAACCGGGTGATGTAGTCCCGGAGCAGCTCCTGGTCCTGCTGGCGGATGGAAAAGAGGCTGTCCACCTCTCTTGGCACCTTTCGACAAGCGTCAAAGTGCGCCACAAACTTTCCTTCCAACTGATGGAAGGAGCAAATGGATCCGGGCTCGAGGTGGGTGAACCAGACTCGAGCGGCCTTCCGAAGGGTTGCCGGGAAGGCGATGCACAGAAGGGCATCGGTGGCCCCCTGGACTCTCATGAGAGCCTTATAGCTCTCCAAATGATCCAGGAGGTCGGTGGTTCCGTCGTAGGGATCCACCTGTGGCATGCGGAACCGTTTCGGGATCGGTTCTGCCTGGATTTCTTCAGAGAAAGGGGGGCGGGAGTCGTAGCCCGCCGGGTCTGCCGACGAGTTCTGCAGGTCGGCGAATCGGCGGGCGAACTCCGCCAGCTTGCACTCATGCTCCTCTAGGCGCCTCTCGGCCTGGCACCTGATGGCTTCATCGGTGGAGTCTTCCCCGAGGCTGCGGGTGAAGGGGGCGCCGATCGGTCTCGGCGCGAGGTCTGGCCTCGGCGTCGCTTGCTGCGATGCACCGTTTCGACCCTCGGCCGGGGATCGACTCTCGTGATCCTCCGAACCGGAATAGTTTCTCTTTGCAGGAGCTTGGTGGCTCCCCCGGGGGTTGGAGATGGCCCTCGGTGGGATGGCCTGCCCTGGATTGAGCGCAGGCTCCCACGCTGCTCCGCGGCTCGGGCCGCGGGGGTCCCTGGCTGCGGCTGAGTGGCTAGGGACCGTTGCTGATGTTGAAGCTGTCGGACCGCTGAGGTCAAGGTCTGCAGCTGCTGGACGATGGCCGCAAGGGATCCGTCCACCGGGGCAGGCTGCTGTGGAAGAGGAGGGGGAGCCGGAAGCTCCCTTTCGGGCTGTGGCCCCCGAGGGGAGTGGACATCCCCACACGGCTGGTGGACGCCTCACGACCACGAGTGACCACCATTGCCGGAGAGCGTGACACCTGCCGAAAGCTAGTTCCCACTAGGGGTTAGTGTCCTGCCCCCTACCTGGCGCACCAATCTGTTGCCGCTCTCACCGCCGTGCCCGTGCCTCGGATCAGACGATCCTTCCTGACCGCTCGGTGAGGGAGCCTCCCTTCCCGTGGAGAACCTGCAACAAAAGGGTTAGAGGACCCTGGCCGGGGATCCCGGCGAGGGAGCTCCGACGGTCAAGTCAGTAGACGACGAGAAGGAACAGACTCTCCAGCCGGACCCTCTAAAGGGTTCCAGACTTAGAGAGTTAACTGGTGAAGGAAACGCTCTGGGGACCAGACTCTCGGCTGGGCCTCCTTGCCGAGCTCACGCCCAGTGTTCCCCTCTCGGGATTTCTGGTTTCTCCCTCGGAGCAAGGCCTTGTGCCGGTGCTTCCTCCTTGTCCCCAGGCTAATTGGCTTACCTTGTCGTCCCCAGATTCTTCCTTCTTTATCCCCTTCCGTCGCGCATTTGTCTTTTTCCATCTCGGAAACTCCCCTCCCCCGTCCTCTTCTCTTTTCCCTTTTCGGTGAAGGGTGCCAGGCGGCTTTCCGACCTCGTCCCCGGGCCCAGCATGGGAAAGGCAAAGACAGAAGAGAAAGAGGGGAGGGCGGCGCTGGCAGGGCGGCCGGTCAGGCCTCGGGCCCAGTGAGAGCGCCCTCTTCCCCAAGCGTGGGCGCCATCTATCTATGGGGCCTGTGTCGTCAGGGTTGCGTCTCTCGGCTGCGGGACCTGTCGGGCCGATGCTAGTGATGTTCCGCGTGCCGCCGCCCTCCGTACAGGACACGTCTGGGATTCGTACGGCCCGAGGGATGGCCTCGGGGCCCGTCTCTCTCCCCAGGGCCCTCGCCGTACGAGCGGTCTGACCTCGGCTGAGTTGGGCCCGTCTCTGGGGGCCAACTGGCGAGGGGCGAGGGATCAGCCGACCTGGCTTAGGTGGACCCCTCCTGGGTGGACACCTGGCGAGATGGCAGGAGGTCGCCTGGCTTCGGCCGAGGTGGGCCCGTCTCCGGGTGGCCACCTGGCGAAGGGCGAAGGATCAGCCGACCTCGGCTTAGGTGGACCCCTCCTGGGTGGACACCTGGCGAGGTGGCAGGAGGTCGCCTGGCTTCGGCCGAGGTGGGCCCGTCTCCGGGTGGCCACCTGGCGAAGGGCGAAGGATCAGCCGACCTCGGCTTAGGTGGACCCCTCCTGGGTGGACACCTGGCGAGGTGGCAGGAGGTCGCCTGGCTTCGGCCGAGGTGGGCCCGTCTCCGGGTGGCCACCTGGCGAAGGGCGAAGGATCAGCCGACCTCGGCTTAGGTGGACCCCTCCTGGGTGGACACCTGGCGAGATGGCAGGAGGTCGCCTGGCTTCGGCCGAGGTGGGCCCGTCTCCGGGTGGCCACCTGGCGAAGGGCGAAGGATCAGCCGACCTCGGCTTAGGTGGACCCCTCCTGGGTGGACACCTGGCGAGGTGGCAGGAGGTCGCCTGGCTTTGGCCGAGGTGGGCCCGTCTCCGGGTGGCCACCTGGCGAAGGGCGAAGGATCAGCCGACCTCGACTTAGGTGGACCCCTCCTGGGTGGACATCTGGCGAGATGGCAGGAGGTCGCTGGCTTCGGCCGAGGTGGGCCCGTCTCGGGTGGCCACCTGGCGAAGGGCGAAGGATCAGCCGACCTCGGCTTCGGTGGACCCCTCCTGGGTGGACACCTGGCGAGGCGGCAAGGAATCGCCCGCCTTGGCCGACCTCGCTTAAGCGGACCCCCCGGCCCGGGCGCCAATGAGGTGGTAGAGGAACTCCGAGCCGAGCTCGACCTCGGCGAGGGCGGTTTGCCTTAGACAGTCGTCGTGCAGTGTAGTCTTGCCGATCCTGGCTTTGAGGATGTGGCGCTGACTAGGCCGGGGAAACATACACGTGGCTCGCTCATATTCGACGATACCTGAGCCTGGCCACGTCACTGTCACGGCTGTAACAATTTCCTTTATATGATTTCATTAATTTTTCCTCTTTTTTAGGGTTCTGGACTAGCCATTGTCATGCGACACCCATGACTGGCAACCACACAATCAACGATGTATTCTAAGTCCGTGACCAGGCTAGCTCATGTACAAAGCCCGTGACTTTGGCTGTCCCATGTTTTAAACGTCCATGACAAGCTATTCTATATACGAAGCCCGTGGCTCCGGCAATTTCAGATCCATGGCTAGTCAGACATCGTTATCACTTTATCCATCCACATCATCTTATCAAATCGTATCACGATGTCAAACCTGAAATCTCAAACTTCTCAATGACCGGCATCACGGTCTAAATCATCAAAAGTAATTTTTGTCCGATAAACACAGTATCCAGAAATATAAAATAATAACAACCATAGTCATATTGTCCTTCGTAAAAACTCAACTACACCATGCAACAATAAATCATGCATGCCAATGCTCATGTACTCAGATCAAAACCATGCAATGTAAAATAATATGTAAAACTGGAGATCATATTCAGAATCCTTACCTTCAATCGCTAACCCCAAATATCCGGTATCAATTTATACCCGAATTTCATCCACACTTTCCTGCTCAGAAGGTTGACCTCCTACAATAATAATAAATTCATTCAAACCAAATCCTAATTTTACAAATTTTGAGGAAGAAGGTTCCCCCTGATTTTCACTTTCCTCATCTTCTCTCTCCTCCTTTTCTCTCTCATCTTTATCTCTCCTCTTTCTCTCGCTATCCCAAATTCTAACATATCTCCAAAACTGGTCGCTATCCCTTGCCATCATAGCATGGCAACCTTCTTCTTCTTCCAAACCAAGATCCCTTTCCTCTCCCCTTCTCTCTTCTCTTCTTTCTCTTTCTTTCTTCCTCTCTCTGCTTTTTCCCTTTTCTTTCTTCTCCTCTTCTCCTCTCTTCTTGGCTCTCTGGCTCTCTGCACTATTGGTCCTCGACGTCCCTGATTAAAAGAGGAGCAAAATCAATCAAAAACTACCTTAAATGTTGTATGAGAAGTCCAAAACCATCAAGATATCTTCCCGGCCGTCTGATTTGAGATCTACGACTCAAACCGCATCAAAATCCAAATCCAAAAGTCTCTGATCAAGCCTAAACTCTCTCGAATTCATTTCAGCTATTCGATCAAGCAATCGGACAGTCCAGATCACTCAGAAACCTTATAGACCACGGTGGACTACGAGAAACGCCATGGGAAACCAGGGGACAGCTAGGAAATGCCCCAGCGGTGCCCGCCACCAGCTGGGTCGAGCCCACGCGCCTGCACGCTTGCGCGTGTGGGCTTGGGCCACTGACTGTGTGCCCGTGCACTCACGCAATGGTCGGGTCGTGCTCAACGCGCCCGCCCGTGCCCTGCGAGATCGCCCGCCCGTGCTCCCCTCGCACGCCCGTCACTCCCGCACGTGTCGCCCGCTAGCGCTCGTCCGCGTGCGCACGCCTGACTGCACCCGTGCAGAAGCGTGCTGGGCTGCATCCCTGGCTGCGTACTGGGTCTGCGAGGGTCCAACCGATGGGTCGACTGGCTAATTTTTTTTTTTCTTTGGGGTGTTACATTCTCCCCCACTTAAATAATTTCGTCCTCGAAATTAGCTTGTTTGAGATCTAAATCAGTTCTCCCATCATAACACTTCAAAAGTTAGAGTTAATATTTTTAATCACTATGCCTCCATCGCGCACTCTAATATAATTACTAAACCATCTAGGTTCACTAAATAAATCCTTCCAAAAAATTTCTGTCATGTCTTACTAATCATCATGCAAATTTCTTAATCTCTTATGTCACAGTCCCAAATCACCACAACCTAAGCTCTAACACTATTCTTGACATATTCTAATAACCATCATGTCATTATTATTTTAATCACTTGTATCACCATCCCAAATGATCATAACCTAAGCTTTGATACCACTCTGTCACATCTCGAATCCAGCACTAGATCGGCTACGTGACTGGCTACACAAACCCTAAGTTTTATCCTAGAGATCATGCAAGGCCTAGGTACACAAGAGTCACTTATCTCAAAAAATCTCATTCATCACCCAGCCCGAATATATGCACGGCTCTATGAAAGAAGAAAGTAGGGTTGTGAGCTTTACAGTCTAGTAAGGTTCCTTCACATCACACCAGTATTAATATAAAAACTGGAAGCAACAAGATCATAATCATATAATGGAAAATGATAAAGTTTTTCGGTCAATCACATATCAAGTATATCAAAAACCTTTTATAACATTATATTTCCTTTATATGTTTTCATTAACTTTCCTCTTCTTTAGGATTCTGGACTAGCCATTGTCATGCGACGCCCATGACTGGCAACCATACAATCAACCATGTATTCTAAGCCCGTGGCCAGCTAGCTCACGTACAAAGCTCATGACTCCGGCTGTCCCATGTTTTAAACACCCATAGCTGGCTATTCTACATACGAAGCCCGTGGCTCCGGCAACTTCAGATCTATTGAAAGTCCAGACACTGTTGTCACTTTATCCGTCCACATCATCTTATCAAATCATATCACGATGTCAAACCTGAAATCTCAAACTTCTCAATGATCGGCATCACGGTCCAAACCATCAAAAATAATTTTTGTCCAATAAACACAATATCTAGAAATATAAAAAATAACAACCATAGTCATATTATCCTTCATAAAAACTCAACTACACCATGCACAATAAATCATGCATGCCAATGCTCATGTACTCGGATCAAAACCATGCCATGTAAAACAAAATGTAAAACTGGTGATCATGTTCAGAATCCTTACCTTCAATCGCTAACCCTAAATATCCGGTATCAATCTATATCCAAAATTCGTCCAACACTTTCCTGCTCAGAAGGTTGATCTCCTACAATAATAAATAAATTCATTCAAACCAAATCCTAGTTTCACAAATTTTGAGAAAAAGGTTCCCCCTGATTTTCTCTTTCTTATCTTCTCTCTCATCTTTATCTCTCCTCTTTCTCTCTCTATCCCAAATCCCAACATATCTTCAAAACTGGTCGCTGTCCTATGCCATCATAGCATAACAACCTTCCTCTTCTTCCAAACCAAGATCCCTTTCCTCTTCCCTTTTCTCTTCTCTTTTTTCTCTCTCTTTCTTCCTCTCTCCTCTTTTTCGCTTCTCTTTCTTCTCCTCTTCTCCTCTCTTCTTGGCTCTCTGGCTCTCTGCACTATTGGTCCTCGACATCCCTGATTAAAAAGAGGAGCAAAAACCAATCCAAAAACCACCTTAAACATCGTTTGAGAAGTCCAAAAACCATCAAGATTGCTGACATGGCATGGATGGACTGACGTGGAGTCCTCACCGGGTGCCACGATGGATTCCTAACATGAGCCCCTTCATCGGGCTGAGCTCCACTGGAGCAACGGGGCTGCCCGTCGAAGCCGAGTTCCATCCTCTACCAGGTCGCTCTCCGCCAAGTCGGGATGCCTAGGCCGGAGCCGAGCACAAGCCACCGTTCAAGGCGAACCCCTCGAGGTCGGGCCCCGTACCCCACGAGGTCGAGCCCCGCGGTCAAGAATCGAGCTCAAGTCTCTTCCGCCATGAGAGGCCCCTCCGAGGTCAAGTCCCCCTGGCTGGTTGGCACCCCGTCCAACTCAGTTAGGTCAAGCTCGTCCGAAGCCGAGCTCCGCTGGTCCGGAGTTGAGCTCGACCCTTCACCACCCAGCCGAGCCACCTTAAAGCGAGCCCGCCGAAGGTAGGCCCCATCTTTCCAACTCGGTCCCCGATCCAGACAGAGACACCAGCTGCCAAGAGAGCAGCCCCTCTCCTCCGAGGACAATGGCGATCCTCCCAATGGCCGTACAGCAGCACCAGCCATGCCGCCATTAATGCCCATGGCTGCCACTCACACCAGAAAGAAAGGAAGCTCACATCAAGATGCCATGCCCTCCATCGACCTGCCATACGACTAGGAAAAAGACCCAACCGGAAGGTGCGGGTCCTGAGAACAGTGGCTTGCCAACGAGGCCCTGCCAGGCTTCCAGCAGAAGGAATGTCAGAAGTAGAAGCTTCCCCAATTATCTGATAGAAAGGGCATCCCGTCTACGGCACGATACCTCGACGTACACACCGACAGCATGGGAGATCCCAAGGCAAGCCAAAGTGAAAGACCTAGCCAAGGTAAGTGATGCAGAACAAATAAAGGGACGCGATGCGGAAGTAAATTAAGATTAACTAATTTTTTTGTTGTTTTTATATGTTTGTAGAAGTTGGCTTCAAATCAAAGAAAAGTTAACCTAACATTGAAAGATACTAATATGATAATTGAAAGCACAATTTTAAGAAAACTAAAGTATCAGAGTAGTTCGGAAGCAACGAATCGCTGGGGGTTGAGAAACTCCCAGACCTAGGGTTTCGCTCTGAACTTTCAACAGAACAGAAATAAAGAGAAGAGATGGTTTACCTAGCCAGACAATGATCTTCACAGATTTTGGTGGAAGAACTCTCCCGAGCAGATTGTTGGATCCTCGGATTCAGATTTCTTCGCAATGGATCCTCCAGTACTGGTCCTTTGGCGGGTTGGCTTCTCCTGAACTCAAGATCTGGAAGAGAAGAAAACAATTGATAGAATCAGAGAGTCAAGGAAAGATTTACCAGGTTGATGAACTTGAAGATTGAAATTGCTGAAAACTGGATTCTCCTGGAAGCTGATGTGATTTTCCTTGGAACTTGCTCTGGATCTGAAGTAGCCGGACTGGATCCGGATGAAGGTGGATGGCCTGGACTTGTAGAGAGAGAGAGGCCGTGGGAGATGGATGGATCTAGGGTTTGATGGATTGAAAATAATGAAGGGTGGCTAGGGTTTTGGAATTTCAAGTGGCTAACCTAGGGTTTTGGATAAAGATGGAGATCTCTCACCTCCTCAAGGCTCCAATGGAACCCGGATTACCCCCTCACAGAGCTCAACACTTAGAATAGTGCGGAAGAAGAGAAACCTAGGTTACTCAACACAAGAGAATAGCAAAAATAATTTTCTTCATTGATTTTTCAAAGTTACAAAGAGAGGTCTATTATATAGACCTAAAATTTTCTCCAAGCTTGTACAAATTCCCATGTGGGACTAAACTCCTCCAAACCCTAGATTAGGTAGAAAATCTTCTCTCTTGGCCGACCAAGAGTTCAAAAAAAATTGGGACGGCCATAAAGGAATTTTTTTGGAATTTTTATGGCGCCTCCTTTGGAGTTGGATTTGGATTTGGAGTCCTCTTCTTCTTATGGCATTTCTTCTTTTCTTCCACTCCAAGTTAAGCTCTTTGATTTTGATTTGAACTTCAATTAGGAGTAGGTTGGATGTCCTTCTTTGATTTCTTCTCCAAGAGAAGTCTTCTTCCTTCTTTGCTTAGGTAAAATAGGCAGGTATGGGCGCCTCCTTTAAAGTAGCCTCCAATTTGATTTTTTTTTCTTTGGATGTGGGGACCATGACACTGGGATGCCTCTGTGGCACCTCCTGGACTCTGGCGTGTGCTTGGAGTGTGGCTGGGTGTGTGTCTTGGAGTGTGGCCTCCACTTGCTTGAACCTTGATTTGATTGGAAGACAAATGTGGCACCATTTTGGACCAAATTGAAACCACATCGGGACTTGCACCGAGTCAACATGACTCAACAAAGTTAAATGGTGACTCAAGAAATAAATAAAAATAAATAAACTGGTTGACCAGGTCAACCTTTATTACAAACCCTAATTTCTCGGGCAATGTCAATCAGAGATCCAAATGGAGCTCTGAAGTCTTCTTCTGAGTCTGGTGCCCGCACCAATTCTTCCAGGGTGGGAGGAACTCGACCCTGTCGAGTAAGGCTCAAGTTGGCTCTGGTATCTCTCCAAGAGGTCTGGGTCCAATTCTTGTAATTCTTCTCGGGAGATCCAAGAGTCATCAAAATCTGGCCTTCCTTGCCAGCGGACCAGGTACCTTTGGTATCCTCGATTACGAGTAGAGATAACCTGATCATCCAGGATCTTTTCAATCTGCTCTTTCCTCACAGGCCAGTTTGTTGGTGGACACACAGGGTCGGGATCACTCTCAATGATAGGGTTAGGCTCAAAAGGCTCACTAGGAATCACAGCTGGCTCCATGTACTCTACTAAGTCTGTAATGTTGAAAGTAGAGCTAATGCCTAGTTCTGGAGGCAACTCGAGCACATAGGCATTGGATCCTACTCTCTTTACCACTCTAAATGGTCCAGCTCCCCTAGCATGTAACTTTCTAACGGTTCCAGGAGGAAACCGTTCAGGCCTTAACCTAATCATCACATAGTCTCCCTCAACAAAAGATTTGACTCACCTTTGAGTATCAGCCAACTTCTTATAAGTTTCATTACTTAAATTTATTTTGGCATGAATTTCTTTATGCAAGTCTTTTACATGCTGTGCAAAATTCTCAGCAGATTCGGAGACTCGAGTGTGGACAGGTAAAGGGACTAGGTCAAGAGGTGTGTGAGGTTTGTACCCATGTACAATTTCAAATGGACTCTTACCCGTAGACCTATTGACCGAGTCATTGTACGCAAATTCTTCCCTTGGTAGGTATAAATCCCAATTTCTGGTGTTTTCACCAACAAGACATCTCAGCAGATTTCCTAGGCTACGGTTCACTACTTCAGTTTGGCCATCAGTTTGGGGATGATAGGCAGTTGAAAACTTAAGTTTTGTCCCTAACTTATGCCAAAGGGTCTTCCAAAAGTAACTGGTGAACCGGACATCCCTATCTGAAACGATTGTCTTAGGTAGGCCATGGAGTCTAACTATCTCATTGAAGAAAAGTGTGGCTACCTTAGACGCATCAAAGGTTTGGGAACAAGGCAAGAAGTGGGCCATTTTAGAGAATCGGTCGACTACGACACAGATAGAATCATGTCTCCTCTGGGTCTTAGGTAAACCTAACACAAAATCCATACTCACATCTTGCCAAGGACGATCTGGGACAGGGAGTGGGGTATAAAGGCCAGTGTTTTGTCTTCGCTGTTTGACAACAGCGCAGGTTCGACATCTAGCTACAATATTAGCTACATCCCTTTTCAAGCTAGGCCAGAAAAAGTGGTCTTCAATAGCTAGAATGGTCTTGTCTTTTCCAAAATGGCCGGCTAAACCTCCAGCATGGATTTCCCAAATCAAAAATTCCCTAAGAGAAGTTCTAGGGATGCAAAGCCTATTTTTGAAGAACAAAAAACCATCTACAAGGGTATAATCTTGGTGATTACTAGATGGTCCTTGAACTAGATCCTGATACACAGTTGTGAAATCCGGACAAGACTCATATTCCTCTTTGATTTGCTCAAACCCTATGACCTTAGTTCTAACAGAAGTTAATAACAGAGATCGGCGACTAAGGGCATCAGCTACCTTATTCTCAACTCCAGCCTTATGTTTCAGGACAAAAGTATAGGACTGGATATATTCTACCCACTTAGCATGCCTAGGGTTAAGCTTCTTTTGGGAGTTCAGAAATCTAAGAGCCTCATGGTCCGAAAATAGTACAAATTCCTGCGGTAGCAAATAATGTCTCCAGTAACGCAAAGCTTGCACCACCGCATAAAATTCCTTATCATAGGTAGAATACCTAAGCTTAGCATCATTAAGTTTTTCACTAAAGAATGCTATGGGATGATTCTCTTGGCTTAGGACTCCACCTATTCCTACACCTGAAGCATCACAGGCAACCTCAAATACTTTAGAAAAATCGGGTAATCTCAGAATGGGTGCCTAGGTCATTTTATCCTTAAGATCTAGGAAGGCTTTATGGGCTGACTTAGTCCAATGAAATTCTCCCTTCCTAATACAATCAGTGATAGGAGCAGCTAAAGTACTAAACCCCTTGATGAATCGCCTATAGAAGGTAGCCAAGCTGTGGAAACTTCTAACTTCATGTACATTGGTTGGCTCTGGCCAGTCTACTATGGACCTAATTTTCTCAGGATCGGCCGCCACGCCGTCAGGGGTTACTACAAAACCAAGAAAGATAACTCTACTAGTCATGAATTCACACTTCTTAAGATTACCGTAGAGTCTCTCATTCCTCAAAACTTGGCAGACTACTCTAAGGTGGCCTAGGTGATCTGCTGGGGTCTTACTATAGATCAGGATGTCATCAAAATAGACCACCACAAATTTTCCTATGAAAGCTCTAAGTACCTGGGTCATAATTCTCATGAAGGTACTAGGGGCATTGGACAACCCAAAAGGCATAACAACCCATTCATAAAGACCATCCTTAGTCTTGAAAGAAGTTTTCCATTCATCCCCGGGTCTAATCCTAACCTGATGATAGCCGCTTTTGAGATCAATCTTAGAAAAAACCATTGCACCAGCCATCATATCAAGCATGTCATCTAGTCTAGGGATGGGAAACCTATATTTGATTGTAATTTTATTGATGGCACGACTGTCAACACACATCCTCCACGTGCCATCTTTCTTTGGGGTCAGTAAGGCTGGGACTGCACAAGGGCTAAGACTTTCTCTAATAAACCCCTTCCTCAATAATTCTCCAACCTGCTTTTGCAGTTCTTCATGCTCAGATGGATTCATCCTGTAATGGGGCAAGTTGGGCAAAGTCGCTCCTGGGATTAGATCTATGGCATGCTGGATATCCCTAAGAGGTGGAAGGTGGTCTGGCAAATCCTCGGGAAAGACATCCTCAAATTCTTTTAACACAGGTTTAACTTCTTGAGGAGGCTCTGAGGGTTCCGAAGTTCTAAGTTCCTTAGCAGTCAACATCCAGATGGGTGAACCACTATGAATTTCTTGTTCTAGATCCTTAGCACTGATTAGGTTCACTCCAGTTTTCATCTCCTTAACCTTACCGGCTCCTTTAGTTACCTTGTCCTTAGGGGGAACTGAATGGATCGTAATCTTCTTCCCATTGAAACTAAAGACACAGGTATTGGATTTTCCTAAGAGGGTGGCATCATGATCATACAACCAAGGTCTTCCGAGAATTATACTGCTCACCCCCATGGGTAAAACATCGCACCAAATCTTTTCGTGATAAGATTGCATTTGGATTTGGACTTGACATCTAGACTGGATGGGTATGGAGGTAGAATCTACCCAAGAAACCTTATAGGGGTTGGGATGGAGAACTGGGATTAAGCCTAACATCTTGATAGTGCTAGTAGAGATGGCATTTACACAGCTCCCACTATCTATGATGATCTTACATACCTTATCCCCTAATTTAAGAAAAGTCTGTAGGATGTTAGTCCCACGCCAATCCTCTTGAACTAGATTCTGGGATAGGATGCATCTTACAACTCCTAATTGGTCAGATTCATTGGGTTCCTCCTCTCCTTCATACTCCTCAACCAAATTCATTCCGGCCTCATAAACTTCTTCTTCAAATTCCTCACTGGGCTCGGAATTATCATTCTCTCCCTCTTCTATGTAAAGGGATCTCCGTGGGCACTGGCTAGCAACATGACCTACCTTATGACACTTGAAACAGGCTATGGCAGTACACTGACTGGAAATGTGACCTGGTTTCTGACACTTAAAACAGGTGATATTTGAACTAGGGGTTCTCTGGGTGTCAGGTGCCTTACCTTTGTCCATGGGCCTAGGGGTAGAAGTACCCTGAAAAGGTTTACTAGGGATAACTTGGCTAGGTCCATTCCTTGGGATTGGGGCACTAACCCTAGAAGGTATAGGTCCTCTCTGAAATTTCTCAGTGTTCAGTGCAATCTGGTAGGCTTGGTCTAGATCAGTAACCTCTCTCAGAAATAGTTCTCTCTTGATATCTTCCCTCAGTCCAGCCCTAAATCTAGACAAAGTGACTTCGTGGGCTTCACTCACATCACATCTCATTAGGTATTCATCAAAAGTAGCTATGTAGTCTGAGACAGATCGGTTTTCTTGTTTCAGGTTTTGCCATTGGTCTAACAGGTTTTGCTGGTATGAAATGGGTAGGTATTTATCTCTCAGTTTTTCTTTCATACCCTGCCAAGTGGTTATGGGCTCAACATTCTGTCTCCTAGTGGTTAGCTCAATGTTCCCTCAGTATAACCTAGCTTGACGCACTAATTTCATCTTGGCAAACTTGTATTTCCTCTCCTCAGACATAGCATATCACTCAAAGTATTGGTCCATCTCACCCTCCCAATCAGAATACACCTTAGGGTTCAGACTACCATCAAAAGTGGGTGCATCTAATTTGATGTTCCTGATGAACCTATCATCTCTATCTTCAGGCTCTAGGTCAGGCCTCCTATGATTAGGTTCAGGATCTCTATATAAAGGCCTTCTAGGCTCCTGATGTGGGTGAGGTTGAGGCACATTAAAATTGGGGTCAGGAGTCCAATTCCGATGTCTAGGTTCTTCAAGTACTTGGACTCGGTCCCTAAGTTGGGTAAGATCCTCATGAATTTGTGCGCTAAACTGGGCCACAGTGTTTGTCATATCCTGGTTCATTTTAGCCATACTTTCAGTAAGAGTTCTGATCATGGCCTCTAAATCAGGTTGGGTTTGACCAGGTTGATATGGCACTCCGTTTCTGGTAGACATGATGATTCAAGCAAGCACACAAAATGAGACTAGACTAAATCGACTACTGGATCACTAGACCTAGAGTCCAAACTAAATGCCCAATCAGAGTGGCAAGCTAGCCTGTAGTAACTCAGGACTCAGCCAGGCAGGTGTAAGGGGAGTGTTAGGTCCTTGATTGCCAATCCTAGACACCAATCAGTGATTGGCCAGGTAGGCGGACCAGCACACAAGCCCTTCGGGACGTAGTCCCTAAACCACCGTTCTAGACACTGAGTGCTAAGCACACACAGAATAACTCGGCAAACTGACTCAACACTAGCCTAGACCCGACCAATTGGTGTCCCTAGCCCACTAGGGAAATTAGGTCTAACTGATTTTAAATTAGGTCTAGGTTCGAATGATTGGATGGTGGTTTTGGGCTAAGGAGAGGTAATCAACTCCTCCCCTTATCTTAGATGCTCAATTGTCCTTAAGTAAATTATGAGATGATCACTCCAAAAAGAATTGAATTGCAGAATACAAAAAATAGAGTTGCTGTATTTTAATTCTCAGAATTTTACCGAAACCAATAAATCACAAAAAATTATGGAAAATAGGTTCAATTATACTGGTTTCAACGAAGCAAAAATCATGCAATTCTGAGTTTTATGCAGGGAGAAATAATTCAGAAAACAGGGCAATTATGGGCTGCAACTAGATTGTCTTCCCCGTTTATAATCCCTGCTACGAAGTTATAACCCAATGGATCCCCTACACGCCCTAGGAACACCCCGTGGAATGGGAGGAGGAGGCTTGCGCCTCGCTTAGTTCCTAGGACCAGACGTCCTGGGGAGTCTACTTCGAGCAGACAAAATAAAAAGAGAACAATCAAAACAAGCAAGCAAGCAAATTAGAAACCCTAGACTGGGCTCTGATACCAAAAATGATGCAGAACGGAAGCTCTGATACCAAAAATGATGCAGAACAAATAAAGGGACGCGATGCGGAAGTAAATTAAGATTAACTAATTTTTTTTTGTTTTTATATGTTTGTAGAAGTTGGCTTCAAATCAAAGAAAAGTTAACCTAACATTGAAAGATACTAATATGATAATTGAAAGCACAATTTTAAGGAAACTAAAGTATCAGAGTAGTTCGGAAGCAACGGATCGCTGGGGTTTAAGAAACTCCCAGACCTAGGGTTTCGCTCCGAACTTTCAACAGAACAGAAATAAAGAGAAGAGATGGTTTACCTAGCCAGACAATGATCTTCACAGATTTTGGTGGAAGAACTCTCCCGAGCAGATTGTTGGATCCTCGGATTCAGATTTCTTCGCAATGGATCCTCCAGTACTGGTCCTTTGGCGGGTTGGCTTCTCCTGAACTCAAGATCTGGAAGAGAAGAAAAACAATTGATGGAATCAGAGAGTCAAGGAAAGATTTTACCAGGTTGATGAACTTGAAGATTGAAATTGCTGAAAACTGGATTCTCCTGGAAGCTGATGTGATTTTCCTTGGAACTTGCTCTGGATCTGAAGTAGCCGGACTGGATCCGGATGAAAGTGGACGGCCTGGACTTGTAGAGAGAGAGAGGCCGTGGGAGATGGATGGATCTAGGGTTTGATGGATTGAAAATAATGAAGGGTGGCTAGGGTTTTGGAATTTCAAGTGGCTAACCTAGGGTTTTGGATAAAGATGGAGATCTCTCACCTCCTCAAGGCTCCAATGGAACCCGGATTACCCCCTCACGGAGCTCAACACTTAGAATAGTGCGGAAGAAGAGAAACCTAGGTTACTCAATACAAGAGAATAGCAAAAATAATTTTCTTCATTGATTTTTCAAAGTTACAAAGAGAGGTCTATTATATAGACCTAAAATTTTCTCCAAGCTTGTACAAATTCCCATGTGGGACTAAACTCCTCCAAACCCTAGATTAGGTAGAAAATCTTCTCTCTTGGCCGACCAAGAGTTCAAAAAAAACTGGGACGGCCATAAAGGAATTTTTTTGGAATTTTTATGGCGCCTCCTTTGGAGTTGGATTTGGATTTGGAGTCCTCTTCTTCTTATGGCATTTCTTCTTTTCTTCCACTCCAAGTTAAGCTCTTTGATTTTGATTTGAACTTCAATTAGGAGTAGGTTGGATGTCCTTCTTTGATTTCTTCTCCAAGAGAAGTCTTCTTCCTTCTTTGCTTAGGTAAAATAGGCAGGTATGGGCGCCTCCTTTAAAGTAGCCTCCAATTTGATTTTTTTCTTCTTTGGATGTGGGGACCATGACACTGGGATGCCTCTGTGGCGCCTCCTGGACTCTGGCGTGTGCTCGGAGTGTGGCTGGGCGTGTGGCTTGGAGTGTGGCCTCCACTTGCTTGAACCTTGATTTGATTGGAAGACAAATGTGGCACCATTTTGGACCAAATTGAAACCACATCGGGACTTGCACCGAGTCAACATGACTCAACAAAAGTTAAATGGTGACTCAAGAAATAAATAAAAATAAATAAACTGGTTGACCAGGTCAACCTTTATTACAAACCCTAATTTCTCGGGCAATGTCAATCAGAGATCCAAATGGAGCTCTGAAGTCTTCTTCTGAGTCTGGTGCCCGCACCAGTAAGCCAAAAGGAGGTAACAACGACACAAAACAAAAAAACAACAACAAGAGTAAGCACAAAAAAATGGAAAGAGGGAGGCCAGATAAGAGGGCAAGACCATCTCGGCCATTACCTCTCCTAGCTCACTTCTACTCTCATTTTTCATATACACTACTCTCACTCCTCCTAGCATGGAGCTCATCCAGAGGGGCTCGACCAGGAGGATCTGTTCCCCTGGACCGTCAATAACTTGACCGTCGGAGCGCCCCCACCGGAACCCCCGGCCAGGGTCACTGACGTTGTTTGTTGCAGGTCCCGAGCCACCGAAGCCATCCCAAGCAGGCGGGCGCATGAGCATCGACTCCATCAGCAACTACGAGCCACGACGATCTAGGTGGCAACAGAATGGCATGCCAGGTATGGGATAAGATCGGCACTTGATCTAGTTCAGGCCCCACTCACATAGTTTATCGAGAGGATGGTGACCACTCGGGCAAGGGGAGCCTCTCCAAGCCATGTCGAAGCATCCTCTTCTCATGGGAACCCACACGACCCAGAGACGGAGCCACCTGCCCCGGTTCAACCACCCCCACTGGAGACCCAGCTGACAGCACTTGCTCAACAGATGCACACTCTTACTGCAGCAGTGCGCCAACTCTAACATCAGCACCGGTCTTTGGCTACGCCCCAGCAGCCGGAGACCCCTACGGCCCATGTCGTAGCCTCCCGTGACAGCCTGCATTCCTTCCATAGGAGGCATTCGTAGCTGCGGGCCATTACAGACCCTCGGGGTACTCATCAAGCCCTAGTGAAGTGACGGCGAGCCAGGTCCGCTGACGAAGAAAGCTGCTCATCGCACCTTGACTGGGGGGTTCTAGACCCTGCCAGGGCAGGAAGGGCAAAGCCCCTCGTCATGGGCGCCGTACACCTGCATCACCTTCCCCACCCCTCTCCGTAGAGGGGTCGACGGATGAAGCCATCAGGCGCATAGCGGAGAAGCGCCTGGAAGAGCATGACCGCAAGCTAGCGGAGCTATCCCACCAGTTTGCTAACTTGCCCGGCTCCGCTAGCGAGCCGGCGGGCTACGATGTCCGCCCTCCATTCTCCCAGGAGATCCAAGCGAAGCCGATTCCCTGTCGGTTCTTTATGCCGCATGTAGATCCTTACGACGGGACCACCGACCCCCTGGACCACCTAGAAAGTTACAGGACCCTCATGAGGGTCCATGGGGCCACTGACGCTCTTTTGTGCGTCGCCTTTCTTGCTACCCTTCGGAAGGCGGCTCGGGTATGGTTCGCTCACCTCGAGCCGGAAAGCATCAACTTCTTTGCCTAGCAGGGGCAGAAGTTCGTAGCTCATTTCAATGCATGTCGAAAGATGCCACGGGAGGCGGACAACCTCTTCTCCATCAGGCAACAAGACTGTGAGCTACTGCAGGACTATGTGGCTAGCTTCAAGGCTGCCGTATTAGAGATCTATAGTTTGGAGGAGCCGGTCGCAATGCTAGCTCTAAAGCGAGGGCTCAGGACCTCTTGTCTAACCTACTCGCTTGACAAGAAGCCCCCGAAGACTTACACCAAGCTCCTCCTTCGAGCTTAGAAGTACATCCATGCCGAGGAGGCGAATCGTACAAGGCGGGAGCTCGACGGGCAGCCACTGAAGAGACTGGCACCCATCGAGGTGCTTGGGGCACGGAGGCCGGGACTGCCAGCTCAGAGCTCCTGACCTGGGCCAAGGCCAAGAAGCGCTCCCATCCCCAAGGGGAATTTCACTCCCCTCCTCGCCCCGAGAACGAAGATCCTCATGGAGATCGAGGGCGAGACTTATCTGAGGCGCCCGTAGCCGTTGAGGCCATCCTCCAACCGTGACAAGATGAAATACTGTCATTTTCACCGCGATCATGGCCATGACACCGAGGAATGCCATAGCCTCAAGTGGGAGATCGAAGAGCTTGTCAAGAGCGGCTACCTCGGAAAGTATGTGGGGGGCAGACCTCAACCGGAATCTCAGGTGCCCGTCGCCCTTCCACCCATTCCGACGGTCGACAATCGTCCTATCAAAAAATCGGTGGGGATGATACACTGGGGAGCCGAGCATGCCTCCAAGAGGACCCGGGGGCCGGGGCATCCTAAGGTTGTACTCCCCTCTATGACAGAAGGGGAAAGTAGAGAGAGAAATGTAAATAATGATGCTGTGGTCGTCGAAATGATGATCACAAAGCATCCTGTAAAATGCATCATGATAGATAGTGGAAGCTCCATATATGTTCTTTTCTACGATGCATTCTCCAGGATGAATCTTTCCTCTAATCAACTCAAACCTGTGCATACCTCCGTCGTTGGTTTCACAGGATATTCCATAGGGGTGGAAGGAGAAATTACTCTCCCAGTCACTACCAGAACCCCACCTCGGTAGAGCACCGTTATGATGACGTTCACGGTTGTCAGGCTTCCCTCACCTTACAACGTGATTTTGGGCCGACCTGGGCTCAATCTTCTTGATGCTGTTGTCTCCACCAAGAGATTGCTTGTACAGTTTCCAACCCCTTACGGTATGGGGGAAATGAGGGGTATGCCCCAGCCGGTGCAGCACTGCTTTCAAACCCTCCCCGGGGCCCAAAGGCCCGAGGAGGGTCCCAAGGCGGACGAGCTCGACCAGAGGGCCCAGGACCTCAGGGGAGGCCCAGTCGAGCGCATGCTTCCCTGCCATCTCGGAGCCGACCAGATGAAGAACATGCAGATCAGAGCCCAGTTGCCCGAGGAAGAGAAAGCTCCGCTGTTGGAGTTCCTGCGGGCGAATACGGACGTGTTCGCCTGGATGGCAGCGGACATGCCAGGTATTCCCCTTGAAGTTATCACCCATAAGCTCAACGTCGATCCGAGGCACAGACTGGTTCGACAGAAGAAGAGAAGCTTCATCCCAGAAAGGCAGGCAGCCATCAATGAAGAAGTTGAGAAGCTTTTGGCCGCTGGCTTTGTCCGAGAGGTGCAGTACTCGAGCTGGCTGGCGAACATGGTGATGGTAAAGAAGAACAATGGAAAGTGGAGGATCTGTGTAGATTATACCGACCTCAATAAGGCGGCCCAAAAGATAGCTTCCCTTTGCCAAGGATAGATCAATTGGTGGACGCCACCTTAGGGCACAGGCTGCTCTCCTTCATGGATGCATTCTCCGGGTACAACCAGATCTGGATGCACCCAGGGGATGAGGAGACACTGCCTTTATTACCGACCGAGAGACATACTGCTACAGGATGATACCCTTTGGCCTGAAGAATGCTGAGCCACGTACCAACGTTTGGTCAACAAGGCTTCAAAGATCATATCGGTCGAAATGTGCAAGTGTATATGGATGACATGCTCGTCATGAGCAAGCCGAGCTTAAACCACATCGCCGACCTTGCCGAAGCCTTTCACAGCCTCCGGAATAACCAAATGAAGCTCAACCCAGCAAAATACGCTTTCGAGGTGGCAGCCAAAAAATTTCTCGGCTTCATGGTCACCTAAAGAGGCATCGAGGCAAACCCGTAGAAGGACCAAGCGATCCTTGATATGGAGCACCCAACATCCAAGAAGCAAGTTCAACGTTTGACGGGGAGGGTTGCAGCCTTAAGCCAGTTCATCTCGAGGTCGGCTAATCGCTGCCTGCCCTTCTTCAAGGCATTGCGCAAGATGCATGACTTCACCTAGATCAAAGAGTGCAAGGCAGCCTTCAAAGAGCTGAAGGAGTTCCTGACCTCTCCACCTCTGCTGTCCAGACTAGAAGAAGGGGAAGAGCTCCTGCTTTACCTGGCGGTCACACCAAGGGCCGTCAGCTTGGTCCTTGTCCGCATGGACCAGGACGGATCGTAGAAGCCGGTGTACTACACCAGCAAGATCCTCCGCGATGCGGAGATCAGGTATACCCGCTCCAAAAAACTTATCTTTGCACTAATCATGTCTGCTAAGCGCCTTAGGCCATACTTCCAAGCACATCCCATTGCGGTTGTGACTGATCAGCCACTGAGGACTATGCTAAGCCACCCCGAGACTTCTGGGAGGCTGGCCAAATGGTCCCTAACACAGAGCGAGTTCGACATCGCGTACCGGCCGAGGTCGTCGCAGAAAGCCCAGGTCTTAGCCGACTTCATGGTCGAATGTACGGGGCCCATCGAGGAGCTAGAGCGGACGATCCCGGAGAACCAAGCTGAGCCCGGACTGTGTGAGGACCGTTGGATCCTCCACATGGACGGTGCCTCCAACTCCGGTGGAAGCGGAGCGGGCCTCATCCTCGCCAATTCTGATGGAGTGGTGATGGAGTGCGCCCTCCGCTTCAAGTTTGCCGCCACGAACAACAAGGCAAAGTACGAAGCGCTCCTCTCGGGCCTAAAGGTTTCCCGCGAGCTAGGCGTACAGAGCCTGAAGGTTTTCACCGACTCCCAACTGGTTGCCGGACAAGTCTCCGGAGAATACGAAGCCCGAGATCCCTAGATGGTGAAATACCTGGAGAAAGTTCGCTCGAGCACGGCGAACTTCCATTACTTCCACATTTTCCATATCCCTTGCAGAGAGAATGCCCGTGCGGATGCACCGCCGAGGCTCGCAACCCTATCGGACTCATCCCTGGGACGTGCCTACGTCGAGTATCTCGAGAACCCAAGCTACGAGAGCCCATATGAGGTACAACAGGTGGCCCACGAGCCGAGCTGGATGGACAAGTACATCAAGTACATCCAGGATGGCCTACTACCAGAAGATCGTAAGGAAGCTGGCCTCATCAGAAAGAAGGCCACCCATTTCGTCTTGATAGACGGTCAGCTCTACCGCCGATCTTACTCTTACCCACTCTTGAAGTGCCTTAGGCCCATGGAGGTGGCCTTCGTGCTCCAGGAGATACACGAGGGCCTCTGTGGGGATCATGTAGGAGGAAGGACTCTGGTGTACAAGGCTCTTCGCCAGGGATACTTCTGGGAGACAATGAGAGAAGATGCCACTGACTTCGTCAAGAAGTGTGACAAATGCCAGCACCATTCCCATGTGCAGCGCCTACCCGTCGCATCGATCTCCCAATTGTCATCCCCCTGGCCTTTTGCACAGTAGGGGATGGACATCTTGGGGCCATTCCCTACCGTGCCAGGGTAGCAGAAGTTCCTGCTAGTGGCGATCGACTACTTCACCAAGTGGGTTGAAGCAGAGCCGCTAGCTCGGATTACAGAAGCCAACGTTTGGCAATTCTTCTGGAAGTCTGTCATCTATAAATTAGGACTCCCCAACTGTGTCATCACTGACAACCGGCAACAGTTTGACAACTGAGAGTTCAAAGGATTCTGTGCCAAACATGGCATTCAACACCGGTTCACCTCGATCGCTCATCCCCAGATAAATAGGGAAGCCGAGGTAACCAACCGAACCATCCTTCAAGGACTTTCGCACCAGGCTGGACCAGGCTAAGGGCAGATGGGTAGAAGAACTTCCAAGCATCCTGTGGGCCTACCACATAATACCTAGAGCGGCGACGAGCGAAACACCCTTCAACCTTGTCTTTGGATCTGAAGCAGTGATCCCAGTCGAGCTTGGCGTGCCCACACTCCGGGAGCAATGGTATGACGAGGCACAGAACTCGGCACACCTCCTGCTCAACCTCTAACTCCTTGAAGAGTTGAGGGACAAGGCTCGGCTTTGGATGGTGGCATACCGACAACGGGTCACCCGATATTACAATGCATGGGTGAAACCGAAGATTTTCTGACCTGGCGACCTAATGCTGCGCCGAGCAGAAGCATCCCAACGCCGAGAGTGCGGCAAGCTCTTGCCAAACTGGGAAGGCCCTTATAAAGTGGCCGAGGCCCTCTCACAGGGGGCCTACTATCTGGAGGACCTGGATGGCATCATATTCCCTCGAACATGGAATGCTTGTAATTTGAGGAGATACTACCAACGATGTAAGTTCTTCCTCCACTAGAAATAAAGACTTTTCTCTGCACAATGGTTTATTCGCCTTGCAGGAATGTCAATGCCCCCAGGCACTCCGGCCGCGAGCCCAGCTTCTTGGCATTCAAGCCCGGAGAAACGTCCTCCGGCCACAAGCCCTGGGCGGCCCCCAGGCACTCAAGCCGCGAGCCCAGCTCCTTGGCATTCAAGCTTGGAGAAACGTCCTCCGGCCATAAGCCCTAGGCAGCCCCCAGGCACTCAAGCCACGAGCCCAGCTCCTCAGCATTCAAGCCCGGAGAAACATCCTCCGACCACAAGCCCTGGGCGGCCCCCAGGCACTCAAGCCGCGAGCTCAGCTCCTCGGCATTCAAGCCTGGAGAAATGTCTTCTGGCCACAAGCCCTGGGCAGCCCCCAGGCACTTAAGCCGCGAGCCTAGCTCCTCGACATTCAGGCCCGGAGAAACGTCCTTCGACCACAAGCCCTAGGCAGCCCCCAGGCACTCTAGCCATGAGCCCAGCTCCTCAGCATTCAAGCCCGGAGAAACATCCTCCGGCCACAAGCCCTGGGCAGCCCCCAGGCACTCAAGCCGTGAGCCCAGCTCCTCGGCATTCAAGCCTGGAGAAACATCCTCCGACCACAAGCCCTGGGCAGCCCCCAGGCACTCAAGCCACGAGCCTAGCTCCTCGGCATTCAAGCCTGGAGAAACATCCTCCGACTACAAGCCCTGGGCAGCCCCCAAGCACTCTAGCCACGAGCCCAGCTCCTTGGCATTCAAGCTCGGAGAAACATCCTCCGGCCACAAGCCCTGGGCAGCCCCCAGGCACTAAAGCCATGAGCCCAGTGTTGATCACTTACCTGCAGGGATTGCCCCATTGGAGGACATCCTGCCCCAGGTAAGCTACGCTAGCAGGTGAAATAATTATGCATTTTAAATGATTTAACATGCATGCGGAAGAATTATTTCAAAATCCCGGATCTAACATAAAACATGCTGCATGTATTACAATTACGCAGGCATGTATAACAATTATTTGGGCATATAAACATATAAGCATGATAACATGATGCATAACATTGTATAGGATAGCATGGAATAAACTAATTCCCATCAACTTAACATACTGTTTACTGAGAATAAGAGTTACCTGAGTGTTTCGGTTGATCCAAACTGAACAAAGACTTGTTCTTTTGTTTGGATCCTTCTCCCAGCACTTGAAATGCCAACCGAACCAGCAATAAGCTTTCACCCCACCTGGAATAACCCTAGAATAGAACTGTACTGGAATTCTGGTGTTGCAGAAATTGAAAACAGAGCAAGCTTTGGATCTTGAACAGCAGCAGCAAGGTGAGGCCAATACAAAACTCTCAGGAGTTGAAATAAACTCCCTCTAGAGGGGAGACACGCCGGGGTTCCTAAACCGAGCTTCACACATGGTGCTAGCCGCCGGAAGCTTCACACGGTCACGATGGAAATAGCAAAAAGAACAGGGAAGGGAGTTCTTCTCTACGGTGAGCACACACCAAGAAAATGCTCTCTCTCTTCCTCTCTATGGGTGGATCAAGAACCTCTAAGGTTTTTCTCTCTCTCGGTTTCTCTTTGAATTTCCAGAGCTCGCTGGTATCTTTCAATGGGGTATCAAAATCTGCAGCATAGCCTCTCACGGAAAAGGATCTTTCTTTGTTTAAAAGGATCTTTCTTTGTTTTTCTTCACTCTTCTACCTTTTGGAATGATGGCCTTCGATGGGATTTATAGATGATCTCCAGCCCCTCTTATCCCACGAACCCTTGGCAGTTGTTCTTAACTGTAGCAAAGGTGGGATGCCATCGTGGAGGAAGAAGTAGATGATCGGGTCAAACAACCCATTTCAGCGTGCTTTATGGTCCGATCCCATAGCAATTGATCGGTTCAATCCAATTGAACCCGGTTCAAATATTCACTTAACCAAGAGAGAGAGAGGGGTTTTAATTTTGAATCCCATTCAAATTAAAATACAATCCAAAACTAGTTCAGTCTAGATTGATCAGGAACCATTCCTAATTGACCAGAACCAACCCTGATTGACCTAATGCAGGTCAATCTATAAGTGTGCTCAAACAATAACCGTGATGAAAATTGCCGAGACGATTCTCAATCGTAATCGGTGCCCAGATCAGGGAGTAATCCTCTATGGCGTGTGACCTCATAGGTTCAAACCTAAATGGTAGCACTGGAACAATTCCAGTACCAGCACAGGAAACCATCTAGCAATGGATCCCGGCATCCGGATAGGTCGAAGATGCGAGAGCAATCTATCGAACCTCTGGCATATGGTTACCGTATAATTCATCCCTTTGACCTCCAATGCTCAGGATGATCGAGGGTTAGACTGCCAACCCTGATTTGGTCAGTCCACAAAATGTCTCAACCTTGCAAGTCCAGTGACTCCTCACTAAGACTACCCTGGCCGAGGATTTGCTAAATTGAGACACTGCGAGACATTTAATCCAAACTGTTTGGACAGGTCAATTCCATCTTGGTCCATCACTGCTCCACAAGTACTTGCCTATATCCAGAAACCTTCCATCACTGGATTAGAAATCCAGGTAGTCTGGCACCAAAGCACAAGGAGTTGCTTGCAAGCTACCATGATGACCTCAGGTCGGAGGGACACGTATACCCATATCCAATCATGAGTATCCCTTTAGCAGAAAGGGGCTGCACGGAGTCACGTTCAATTGAGATATCACATATCCCACTTGCAGATCACATCAGTGTCACCACACTCCTTTGGTCAAGAGGACAACCAAACGATGTGAACCACAACAACCTATACTTGATACATTGCCATCCAGTACAATATATCCTTTAGTTGTGAACCTGTTTTTAAGGACCACTCGATATATCCTCTCTATATCGAAATCAGTGTAGTCCTAAGGACTTCATCACATATAAGAGTTCATTACAGAGAAATGTCAATTATGATGAGCTGCCAAAAATAATCTTTTATTAATTCATACACAATGTTCAATATAATGCTCAACCGCCTACAGGCTAGGTGATTGGCTTTTGGGACACAATTCCCAACAACTCCCACTTGTACTAAAGCCAATCAGAACAATATCTAATACCCATTTCCCTTTTGTAGTACTCGAACTCTTTGATTCTGAGGGCTTTAGTGAAGGGGTCAGCAAGATTTTCCTTTCTATCAATCTTCAGAAGAATGATGTCGCCTCGTTCCACGATCTCTCGAACGAGGTGGTAGCACCGCAGAATGTGCTTTGTGCGGTGATGGGATTTCGGCTCCTTGGCTTAAGCAATGGCTCCAGTGTTGTCACAATACACTGGAATAGGTCCATTTAGGGAAGGTGCCACCCCTAACTCTGCAAAGAACTTCCTCAACCACACAGCCTCCTTCGCTGCATCTGATGCTGCAATGTACTATGCTTCGCACACCGAGTCTGCAACTGAAGCCTGCTTGGAACTCTTCCAGCAGATCGCTCCTCCATTTAGGGTAAATACAAACCCTGACACACTCTTGCTATCATCTCTGTCTGACTGGAAACTGGAGTCAGTGTATCCCACAAGTTTTAAGTCAGGTTCTCCATAGATTAGCCACTGGTCCTTAGTATTTCTCAAATACTTCAGAATGGTTTTAACCACCTTCCAATGCACCTCACGTGGGTCAGACTGGTATCTGCTCACTACTCCTAGTGAGTATGCCACATCTGGTCTAGTACATGTCATAGCATACATGATAGAGCCTACTGCAGAAGCATAAGGTATTCTATTCATGCACTCTCTTTCCTCAGGAGTTGTCGCACAATCCTTCTTGGAAAGAGTAATTCCAGAACCTATCAGAAGGATAGCCTTTCTTGGAATTTTCCATGTTGAACCGTTCAGTACAGTATCAATATACATAAATTGGGACAATCCCAAAAGCCTCTTAGACCTATCTCTATAGATTTTCATACCAAGTATGAAAGAGGCTTCACCCAAGTCCTTCATAGAGAACTGAGATGACAACCAGACCTTTATTCCTTACATTGCAGCAATATCATTCCCGATTAAGAGAATGTCATCAACATACAGTACCAAGAATACAATTACAGAACCATTAGCCCATTTATAGATGCATGGTTCCTCTCCATTCCTAACGAAGCCATATGATTTGATACATTTATCAAACCGCATATTCCAACTTCGAGATGCTTGTTTGAGTCCATAAATGGACCTTTGCAATTTGCACACTTTCGACTCGTCTGTGGATGTGAACCCTTCAGGTTGCATCATATACACCTCCTCATCCAGTTCTCCATTCAGGAAGGCTGTTCAGACATCCATTTGCCAGATCTCATAGTCAAAATGTGCTGCTAAAGCAAGCATGATCCGAATAGATTTGAGCATTGCCACAGGGGAGAAAGTTTCGTCATAATCGATACCATATCGCTGACGATATCCTTTGGTAACCAGACGGGATTTATAGATCTCAACCTTCCCATCTGCGCCCCTTTTCCTCTTGAAGATCCATTTGCACCCGATGGGTTTTATCCCTTCAGGTGGATCAACCAGTGTCCATACATGGTTGATCTCCATGGACTCCATCTCGAATCGCATAGCACCAAGCCATGCCTCAGAGTCAGATCTCTGAAGTGCATCCATATAGGTGATTGGATCCTCATTGTTCTCATCGAGTTCAATAGGATCCTCATCCCGGACCAAGAAACCTAAGTATCTGTCTGGCTGATGCAGTACTCTACCGGATCGCCTAATAATAGTCTCTGGATGCGATCCAATCACAGTCGGTTCAGTGACGTCTCTAGAATGTGTAGGTTCTTCTACTGGTTGAACTTCACCAAGTTCAATCTTAGAGGCTACAGTTTCTTCACAAAGAAACTCCTTTTCTAAAAAGATAGCCCTAAGAGCGATGAATATTTTCTGTTCATCCTCCAAGTAGAAGAAATACCCTTTTGTCTCCTTAAGATATCCTATAAAGAAGCATCGATTAGATCTAGGACCAAGTTTGTCTGTGTCCAAACGTTTTACATAAGCCGGACAACCCCAAACCCGAAGGTGTGAAATTGAGGGCATACGTCCTGTCCACATCTCATATGGAGTGGAGACAACAGACTTACTCGGAACGTTATTCAACAGGTAACAAGGTATTTACCACCTCGATCAGATCGAAGGGTTTTTATACTTTTTCTAGTTTATTTTTTCACTTCATTACGATATCGTTTGAACATTTCAAATGACTCAGACTTATGTCTCATTAAGAAGACATAACCGAACCTCAAGAGGTCATATGTGAAAGTAATGAAATATCTATATCCTCCTCTAGCAGTAACTGTCATAGGTCCACATACATCAGTATGTACGAGACTCAACAATTCTGTAGCTCGTTCACCTTTTCCAGTAAAAGGTGACTTGGTCATCTTACCAAGTAAACAAGATTACAAATGGGCAGTGAGTCAGAATCACTGACCTCGAGGAGACCATTTCCTCGCAATTTGTATATCCTGTCTTGGTTAATATGACCTAACCTATAGTGCCATAGATATAGATTACTGACATTTACTAACCTTGGGCGTTTGCTAGACGTGTACATAACACTAACAGGTCATGACAATACATAAATGCCATTATCCAACCTAGCTTTCATTATCACACAGTTATTCATAATAACCTGACAAATATCTCTTTTAATTGAAAGTTCATAACCACAACTGGCCAACTGGCCTACAGAGATAATACACATAATAAAACTAGGGCAGTAATGACAGTCAACTAGCTTGACAGTACAGGACTTGAAGACTAGACTCAGAACCCCAATCGCCAGTACTGGAATACGATTTCCATTCCCGATGCTCAGGAACTGCTCCCCTTCTTTGAATTTCCTGCTAACCTGTAGTCCCTGCAATGAATTGTAAACATGAATGGGACTACCGGTATCCAATACCCAGTCAGTAGTATCACGAATAGAGAAATTACAAGGACTTATCATATAAATACCTTATCCAGCACCTTGCTGATTTCTCCTCTTAGGCCTATTCGTGTCTAGGGATGCTTTATAGAGAGAACAATTCCTCTTCCAGTGTCCTTGCTTCTTACAGTAGAAGCGCTCTGCATTAGATTGATCAGCTTTTACCTTCCTGATCTGACTCGGTCCAGGAGCACTTTGCACTTTCTTACCCTTTTTCTTTTCTTCCCTTTCTTAAAGGGACGACGATTTCCAGATCCTCCCACTAAATTCACCACCCCCTTGTTCAGGTGATGGTCTTTCTCGTAAGTTTGCAGTAACCCTAACAGACCATGATAGTTTACTACAGGCCTGTTCATTCTAAAATGATCGAGAAAATCAAGGTAGGAGGATGGCAAAGAATTCAGAATCACGTCCTTGCCGAGCTGCTCGTGCAAAGGACATCCAAGCTTGCCCAAACGTTCAATCATCTCGATCATGTACAGTACATGATCAGTGACTGAACCACCATTTGGCATCTTGGCATTGTAAATGGCACAAGAAACCTTGTACCGCTCTACATCGTCAGGTACGCCAAAAGATTCCTTCAACTTTTGAAGGATCTCATCTGGCTGGGCTTCCTCAAACTTGCGATTGAATTCGTCGTTCATCGTTGCCAACATAATACATCGGACAGTGGTCTGATCAGAGACCCACTTCAAATAAGCATCTCTAACTGGGCCCGAGCATTGGCAGGAGGGTTCTCAGGTACAGGATCTATTATCACATAAAGGATCCTTTCATGCTCCAGGAGTATCCTCAACCTTCGATACCAGCTATTAAAGTTGGGACCCTTTAACTTCTCGTTGTCGAGAAGTGATCGGAGCGATAAGCTTGAAGTCATCTGAAAGGAAAAACAAGCCTATTAGTATATGAATTAATCATTAAACCTAAAGACTTGGAGTTTAGTCTAAAGGTCCCTTCCACTAACTTATCAGACTGGGAGCCTCTAACCTCCAATCCATGAAATTATATTTCATAGTGGGTACTGAAATCAATAGACCACGTATGAGCCCGACTATGGTCAGCTCACTCATACGCATCTAAAGGTAAGTTCTTAACCAATTTCTTCCCTAAGCAATTTTCAGTATTAGGTTTTTGCCCTAGAAAACACTCCAATCAGCCTAGGGGCCTTGTATTGTAGGTTTTTGGTTAGGTCCAACCATTAACATGACCTATCCAATACTTCTATTTAACGAACGATCAAGCCCGACTATGGCCGGCTCACCTGATCATTGTTAAGAAAGTCACACCGAATTATCATTAATCGGAGAGTAATTCTAGTCGCCAGATGTGTACCCGTTCTATGGAACTGCCGATGCACACCTAGCTAGTAGACATATTACTAACCGACCTAATGGGAGGCAAAGACACTGTCAACTCCTTGACCTAGTCTTTTAAGGACCTAATAATTTTAGAGGATTTTGGTTATGACAGAAGAGATAAACAAAAGCATGGATCATCCTCCCATGAATAAATCAGATTCCAAGAGGGTTGAAACAATACAACAATTGATCCATGGGCACCTATAGATCAGTCAGACTGATCAACCTGGGTGACATGGGTTAACTCGAGTCAGCGGGCTTTTCCAATCAGTTCTGGTCGACTCAACTAGCCAGGTAGGTAAGATCATGGGTGAGTAACTGCCATTAACCATCTTTCCTAGACACCAACCAAGTTGGCCAGGAAAGAGGTAGCCTCATGCAACCATGATCAATATGCCAGACCTACCTCGACACCAGTTGGTTTACCAGACTCGATTAGATTTGCCAAAAGACTCAAGCTTCCACTGAGCCACTAATTGGATCCATTTTAGATGAACGGATCAACTAAGCTAACTATTAGATAATACTAAAGAAGAACCTTAATCAATATTTGATTAATCTTCCTTTAATCCAGTTCAACTAAACCTAAGTCTAACCCAGTTAAGGATCCAATTAGATGGCTAACCCAATTTACCCGAATGACTTATGTAAATGACATTTTAGGTTTCATAAACCTTAAATTTGATTATCATTATTAAGTCCAACATTAATCAAAAAAAAATCCTTTTAATTTACTAATCATGTAAAACAATTTTACAGTTTATTCCATGCAACATTTCCAATGTTATCAGTATATCAATCCAAATACATTTATAAATGCCATACACCTGTATCTACTAAATTAAAACTTTTTTTTTTAGATTTCCTTTAAGGTACCTTCTGAAAAGGCCAACATAAACGACTGCTTCGTGCCCTAGGACACACAGCCATGGTGAAGGTCTCAACTAGGTTCCTCGCAGTACTCTTTAACCTATACAGATTCATAATTAAAATACTTTTAATGCAATCATGCCATGTTACTCCTGAACCTGGCTCTGATACCAATGTTGATCACTTACCTGCAGGGATTGCCCCACTAGAGGACGTCCTACCCCAGGTAAGCTACCCTAGCAGGTGAAATAATTATGCATTTTAAATGATTTAACATGCATGCGGAAGAATTATTTCAAAATCCCGGATCTAACATAAAACATGCTGCATGTATTACAATTAAGCAGGCATGTATAACAATTATTTGGGCATATAAACATATAAGCATGATAACATGATGCATAACATTGTATAGGATAGAATGGAATAAACTAATTCCCATCAACTTAACATACTGTTTACTGAGAATAAGAGTTACCTGAGTGTTTCGGTTGATCCAAACTGAACAAAGACTTGTTCTTTTGTTTGGATCCTTCTCCCAGCACTTGAAATGCCAACCGAACCAGCAATAAGCTTTCACCCCACCTGGAATAACCCTAGAATAGAACTGTACTGGAATTCTGGTGTTGCAGAAATTGAAAACAGAGCAAGCTTTGGATCTTGAACAGCAGCAGCAAGGTGAGGCCAATACAAAACTCTCAGGAGTTGAAATAAACTCCCTCTAGAGGGGAGACACGCCGGGGTTCCTGAACCGAGCTTCACACGGTGCTAGCTGCCGGAAGCTTCACACGGTCATGATGGAAAATAGCAAAAAGAACAGGGAAGGGAGTTCTTCTCTACGGTGAGCACACACCAAGAAAATGCTCTCTCTCTCTTCCTCTCTGTGGGTGGATCAAGAACCTCTAAGGTTTTTCTCTCTCTCGGTTTCTCTTTGGATTTCTAGAGCTTGCTGGTATCTTTCAATGGGGTATCAAAATCTGTAGCATAGCCTCTCACGGAAAAGGATCTTTCTTTGTTTTTCTTCACTCTTCTACCTTTTGGAACGATGGCCTTCGATGGGATTTTATAGATGATCTCCAGCTCCTCGGCATTCAAGCCTGGAGAAACGTCCTCCGGCCACAAGCCCTGGGCAGCCCCAGAAACTCAAGCCATGAGCCCAGCTCCATGGCATTCAAGCCCGGAGAAATGTCCTCCGGCCACAAGCCCTGGGTAGCCCCCAGGCACTCCAGCTGCGAGCCCAGCTCCTCGACATTCAAGCCCAGAAAAATGTCCTCTGGCCACAAGCCCTAGGCAGCCCCCAGGCACTCAAGCCGCAAGCCCAGCTCCTCGGCATTCAAGCCCGGAGAAACATCCTCTGGCTACAAGCCCTGGGCAGCCCCCAGGCACTTAAACCGCGAGCCTAGCTCCTCGGCATTCAAGCCCGGAGAAACATCCTCCGGCCACAAGCCCTGGGTGGCCCCCAGACACTTCAGCCGTGAGCCCAGCTCCGGGGCGCCCAAGTTCTTGAGCCCGACCTTCAAAGATCAAGTCCCGAGCCTAGCTCTAAGGCATTCAAGATCTGGAAGCCCCTTAGACATCCAAGTCTGAATCCAACATTCAACGGCGTTGGAGCCTTGAGCCCATCATGAGCCCACGCAAGACAAAGCTTCTCTCTCCGCCCCCCCTGCACTGAAAGAGAAGGAAAAAGGGAAGAAGAGAGGAGGAGAAAAGACATTCACACCATAGTAAAAGAAAGGAGGCCATACTTGCAGAACTAATTTCTATTACTTAGAAGAAATATATTACATTATCCCCGAGCCCTGACAAGCCAGGTAGCCCGGTGCAAAAAAGAAGAAGAAAGAAAACTATTACAAAAGTCCCAACCTATGGGCCGGTTCCTTCCCTGGGTGGTGCACGGCCGAGACTTCCCCTTCTTCCATCTCCGACGCAGGGTCGCATGTCTGAGAAGACTCCGTCAGAGGGGCGGGTTTAGCTACCACTACCGAGGAGACCGGCTTGGTCGCCTTCTCTTGCGGCGCTGACTCGACCGTTGCCGCCACCAAGGTCGGCTCAGCGGCCTTCGGGGCCATCTATGGGAGGGGCTCGATCAGGGCGGCTCCTTGCCCTACTACAACCACTTTCGAAGCTGGAGCCTTCTTGCCCGGAGCCCGGAGCATGGCCAGTCACTCCTCGGAAAGGATCCCCCGCAGCTGCTGGCGATAGTAGGTGAACCCCTTGGCGAAGGAGTCCGTTGCCGTCTCTTTGAAGTCCTTTATGTATTTGGGGGTGGCCTTGAAGGTGGCCACCGCATCGGAGCCTCCTTCCTCGTGGCCTCCTCCCGCTGCCTCACCTCCTCCAGCTGCTTTTTAGTATGCTCAAGCTGTCAGATCGCTACCGCCATTCCCTTCTCGGCGGTCTCGGTAGAGCGGTTGACGGCGGTAGCCCTCTCCTCTACGGCCGCTGCCCTCTTTTCAACATTGGCAGCCCTGTCCCTCGTCACCTCTGCCTTGACCCGGAGCTCTTTTAGCCAAGTCCTCTTCGACTCGAGCTCTCCCTTGAGCTCCTTCTTGATCCGGGCAACATCGACGATCTCAGCTAGGAGGCTCTTCTCCTTCAGGTTGGCCTCCCGAATCTCAATGTCTTTCCAACCCACCTCCGCCTTCAGGGACTCGAGCCCCGCCTGTCGCTCCTTGTCCCTTTTTGCCCAGTTGCAACAATAATCTCTGAAGAGGATCAGCTCTCTACCTTGTTGCATTGGAGGGAGCTTGTTAGCTACAACGCTGAGAAGGGTCAGAGGACATCAAGATAAGGGAAGAAGGACTTACAGCATACAAGTTGGCGAAGGACAAGCTGACGACGTTGCCCAAGAGTCGCCCGCTCCCCTCTCGCCTATTGCAAGACTGGACCGAGAAGTCCATCATCCGTTCAGCGAGGCCCGGGTCCTTCATCAGTGAGACGTTGGGCTCCAGTCAGAAGGGAACTCGACGATAGTCCCTGTCCTGCCTTCCCGCCGACTCGGATCCCTCGATGATAGGAGGCACGCTCAGTGCCGGTTGCGAGCTCGGTGCCACCTCGAGCCACACTTGGGGCGCCGGCCTCGCTTCTTTTAGCTCTCCTTCCCCCTCAACATCAACGACCTCCGGAGTGGGGACTTCTACTCTGGTGGCGATAGCGGCCGACCTGGCACGGACAACCACCTCGGGTTCAAGCACCAGGACTAGCACACGCTGTCCTGAAGGCTCATGGATGGTCTCGGCAGCTCTCTTCCGCCTTCACTCCGGGACCGGTGCATCTGGCCCGGCCTGCACCGGCCTAGCACCGTCATCGACCCGAGCCCTCTTCGGAGTGGGCTCGCCTGCCTCGACTGCCTACTCCCGCTCCTCAGAAAATGAGAGCAGCTCGTCCATGAAGAACTTCATCTCTGCACCACAGAAGACATGATCAAATTCAAGCCAACACAAAAAAAAAAAAAAGAAAAGGGGGAGGGGGGAAAATACAAGAAAATAAGAAAGAGAAAAAGAAAGAGGAAGGAAGAGGAAGAAGAAACGAGAAGAGGGTGGCCAAGTCGAACTCATCCGATTCCTGCACCGAACCAACCTCGACCTTGTGGAGATTCTGCTCCGACAGCAAGACCTTAAGCGAGGGGATCTCAGTCGATTTGAGCAGCTCGTACAGGTCGAGGTCGGCTGCTTTGACGGAGGAGGTCCTATTTGGAGACCGGTCTGGGTCGTTCCAAATCCAGTCGATCCCCTTGACCGAGGTGAAGAGGTACCTGCTCTTCCATCCTTTGATAGAAGAGGGGAGCTCAAATCTAATGTCCCGAGGACGAGAAGAGAGGGACCACCACCCATCTTCGGTAGGATGGCATTGCAGGGTGAAAAAAACCCTGAACAAGGAGAAACGGGTGACAATATCATGGAAATGGCACAGGACGATGAGCAGAAGATCATCTTGATAGCATTGGGGACCAACTAGGCAGGAACAAGGCGGTAGTTGGCCAGGAAGGAAAGGAAGAAGGGATGAGCAGGAAATCGGAGGCCCTCGGTGAAGGTCTCCTCATAAAATGTGATCTGCCGAGGGCCACTGGATGTGACCCGCTCCCCGGGATGAGGGACAGAGAGCTGGATGGACTCAGGGATGTCGTAAGCACCTTGGATGGCCACAAGGTCCTCGGCGGTGATCACTGAAGTTATCCCACCGAGACCTGTCGACCGAGAAGGTTCGGGTTTAGGGATAGGAGCAGGAAGAAGGGCCAAGCGAGGTGAAAAAGAAGACCTAGGTTTCCTAATGGTTACTAGACCATGACAGGGTCTCCTACTAAATTCATAACATGCCGCCGACATTTCCTTGTCGGAGGAAGAAGGAGTCTTCGACCGGGAGGGTCTGGCCTCAGCTTGGCAGGAAGGACGGAAGTCTGGACCAAAGTGATCCATGGAAGAAAAGAAGAAAGACAGAGGAAGATCTACGACGGCTCCTAGTTGACGAGAAGGAAGAAGAATAGGAAGCTAACCTGCTAAGGTCCTAGGAGAACGATGATAGCCCGAGAGGGAGAAGGAGAAGACCGTAGTACGACATCGGGTGCGAAGGATTCGAAAGAAGGTAAGTTTCGAAAAGACTTACCCTTCTTCTCGAGGCAACCTGCACCCGACCGTACCATTATGGCTTCCCGAAGGGACGCTTGCCACGTGTCGCCAATTGACAAGGCCAGCACCCCAATCTGACCGCGATCGCTCTGACTTCTGTGCCCGCAATAACTGCTCCCTAGACATGGCCACGTGGCACCCTCGCACAGGTTCGAGGGCCCACCGAGCGAGATGCCACCGATATCAATCATTATTGCATCAGATTTCTTTACCTTTTCATTTCAGCACCGCAATTACTCCTTCGTCCCGAGCACCGCGCGCCAACAGACCTTGGGAATGGAGGGAAAATGATGTGGCTAGATTGCTGACATGGCATGGACGAACTGACGTGGAGCCCTCACCAGGCACCACGATGGATTCCTACCATGAGCCCCATCGCCGGGCTAAGCTCCACTGGAGCAACGGGGCCGCCTGCCAAAGCCAGGCTCCATCCTCTGCCAGGTCGGTCCCCGCCAAGTCGGGACGCCTAGATCGGAGCCGAGCACAAGCCACCGTTCGAGGCAGATCCCTCGAGGTCGGGCCCCGCGGTCAGGAATCGAGCTCAAGTCTCTTCTGCCATGAGAGGCCCTCCGAGGTCAGGTCCCCCAGGCTGGTTGGGACCTCGTCCATCTCAGTCAGGTCGAGCTTGCCTGAAGCTGAGCTCTGCTGGTCCGGAGTTGAGCTTGACCCTCCACCACCCAGCCGAGCCACCTTGAAGCGAGCCCACCAAAGGCGGGCACCATCTTTCTAGCTCGGTCCCCGATCCAGACAAAGACACCAGCCGCCAAGAGAGCAGCCCCTCTCCTCCGAGGACAATGGCGGTCCTCCCAAGGGCCATACAGCAACACCAGCCATGCCGCCATTAATGCCCACGGTCACCACTCGCACCGGAAAGAAAGGAAGCTGACATCAAGATGCCATGCCCTCCACCGACCTGCCGTACGACCAGGAAAAAGACCCAACCAGAGGGCACAGGTCCCAAGAATAGTGGCTCGCCAACCGAGGCCCTGCCAGGCTTCCAGCAGAATGAATGTCAGAAGCAGAAGCATCCCCAACTATCTGACAGAAAGGGCATCCCGTCTACGGCACGATACCTCGACGTACATGCCTGACAGTGTAGGGAGATCCCAATGCAAGCCAAAGTGAAAGACCAAGCCAAGGTAAGCCAAAAGGAGGTAACAACGACATAAAACAAAAAAACAACAACAAGAGTAAGCACAAAAAAATGGAAAGAGGGAGGCCAGACAGGAGGGCAAGACCACCTCGGCCATTACCTCTCCCAGCTCACTTCTACTCTCATTTTTCATATACACTACTCTCACTCCTCCTAGCGTGGAGCTCATCCAGAGAGGCTCGACCAGAAGGATCTATTCCCCTGGACCGCCACTGACTTGACTGTCGGAGCGCCCCCGCCGGAACCCCCAGCCCGAGTCACTGACATTGTTTGTTGCAGGTCCCGAGCCACCGAAGCCATCCCAAGTAGGCGGGCGTACGAGCATCGACGCCATCAACAACTATGGGCCACGAAGATCCGAGCGGTAACAATATATATATAGATGTATGTATATACATATGTATATGTGTATATATATATATACATATACATATATATATATGTACATATTATATATATATATATATATATATATATATATATGTACATATATATATATATATATATATATATATATATATATATATATATATATATATATATATATGTATATATATATATATATGTATATATATATATATATATATATGTATATATATGTACATATATATACATATACATATACATATACATACATATATATATATACATATACATATACATATACATACATATACATATACATATACATATATATATATACATATATATACATATACATATACATATATATACATATACATATACATATATATATTATTGCCCAGGTGGCTTCCCAAGAGGGGGGGTGCATTGGGATTTGAAAAACTTTTCAAAATTATATGCACTTTGAAATTCTTTTATGTTGTGGTGCAATATACAATGCGGAAGTAATTAAGTAAAAGCAATAGAGTAATAAAAACACAATCACAAACACAAGGAAATAGAGTGGTTCGGAGCAACCGGCTCCTACGTCCACTACTCAAGCACCACTTGGAATTTCTACTATATCTCCCAACCGGAATACAGTCGGATTGTTTTACCAGGCTCACAATCCAAACCTATACACTTTGGTTTTACCGGGATCACCAAAGAAATCCTAACACTTGGTTTTAGACCGGGATCACCAAGAACCCAACTTAGGTTTTACAAGGTTCACCTAAAAACCTTCAACCCTCTCTTTAGACACAACACCTTGCTGTTCTTAGAGAGAAAACTAAGATAAATAAATGAGAAGCAAGCAACTACAACAAACCAAGCTTGTTTAGGTGTTGCCGATGTAGATCAAGATGAAGTCAAGCCTTGAATGTGCTTTAATGCTCTTCAAGCTACTTCTTTGCTTCTTTAATGGATGGATTCAATGATGGAGTAGAGTTGGTTAAGCTTTGAATCCAACTTGAATGCTCTTTGAGGTAGGTAGATGAATGACTTGAAAGCTCTTTGATTTTTTAAGATAATTCCATAATAAAGCTCTAATAAATTATTTAATCTTTCAAAAACAATCCCTTTTATAGTTTTCCAAGAGATATGGCCGTTGTAGGGCCTTGGGATTCGTGAAATAGCTGTTGGAGATGAATTGGAGTTCAAATTTCAACTTCAGCAACTAGTCGTTGGAGTGCAGAAAACTGCTCCACGAGTCGGCTCGAGTTCCAGAAGTCCTCTCAAAGTCTCAGACAGCCCAAAATGAAATTCTATGAGAGTCAGCTCTTCTGGCTGGAGTCGGCTCTTGCCTTCAGTCAATTCAAAAACATGAATACCAAGAGTCTGCTCTTCTATGCAGAGTCGGCTCAAATTCTTAGACCTTCAAAATGCATAACTCTGGACGAGTCGGCTCTTGGGGCAGGAGTCGGCTCAAGGTCTTAGGCTTCAGAAAATTACTTTCTTCCATGAGTCGGCTCTTAGGATGGGAGTCGGCTCTTGATACAGAAACACTGAAACTTTCTCCGTGCCGTGCCACCACGAGTCAGCTCTTGATCCAAGAGTCAGCTCTTGCAAATCTTCAAAAAATGCTTCAAGCTTCTCCAAAAATCTTCAACATTGAATCAACTAGAAGCTAATCTATATACTCTATAATTTTTATAATTTTTAGCCCATTTTACAAGATTACAACATTTATAAAACTAGGACTTTTATAAGTTCAAGTCTGTAAACTTTATACATAATTGAATTACCTTCTAATCAGTTTGAAAACCATTTTAAACTAAAGGTAGTCAATTTCCTGCAAAACTTTAAGAAGAATTAGTATCAAATACATGCTCCAATATTTTGTGATCATCAAAATCATTCCAGGGGTCAACAATCTCCCCTTTTTGATGATGACAAAACACTGGGCATGATTAGAATTTAAAACACTTTACAATTATCATATATTCATATTTATCAAAAGATATTAAACAAAATGTGTATTATACAGATTAAGTATCAATGTATCGACATAGTGTGCCACAATGTATCATATGCATCAAGTATATCAAGTGTATCGAAACATGATATATTGATACATGATGTATCAAGAATATCATTTACAATGCGTATCGAGACATATAACATTATCAAATATTTTGAACAAGAAACTTGACAAAACTCCCCTTTACCATGGTGAAAGTAATTCATCAAGTTTCAACAAATCAATCATTCATATCAACATAACAATCATCATAGCCATTTCAAATTTTCATATAAATTTATAAATTGAACATGCATATTATCATATTATACATGCATATTATCATATTATAGCCTTTTCATGTTATAGCTTTTTCATGCACACAGTCTCCATTCTCTCCTTTTTTGTCATCAACAAAAGGCATATGAAGAATGTACATTCATTCATAACATTAATTCAATCATAATAAGGATGGACATGTATCATAAAAAGTGATGTATATGAAGTAAGTCAGTACATAATATATGTAATACTTTACAGATGTGCCATGGCACGACAAAATAGTATCACACTAACCAAAATACAACAAGATAGAGTCCCAAAACATCAGGATAAAAAGCCTAAACATCAAAATTATGGGCTAGGATCATCACTATCAGGTTCTTCCTTGTTAGAGGAGGAACCAACTTCTAAGATTCCTGGGCTAGGTTTGAACTTAGGGAACCTAGGTCGAAGATCTCTAATCCTGGTCCTAGTGGGTGTGGCAGTCCTAGACATTTTAGTTTTGGCTTTGGACTCTGAAGATATAATAATAGGTGTAGGTTTGGCAGACGGTGGATCAAAAGATAGTGCCAAGGTGCTGGTTGTCAAAAGTATCTGGGTAGCCAGAGTTTGTCCAACCTCATATCTTGTAGGCTCCATACCAGCCTCGAGCTCAAAATCAGCAAGTGTGGCATGAGAAGGTACATCACTAGAATGTGTCGCCTGTGCCTGCTCTCCATCAATGCCAGTGCCAGTGCCAGGTGCTGTGGAAGTTGGTGGTACATGCTGGCTAGCTACAGAAAGCTGTCTCAATATAGTCATAACATCACAAAACCCCTGCTGCATCTCGGAATGGAGTAGAGCAATCTTGCTGTCAATGTCTGATCTGAGACATGCTATCTCCTCCAAGACTCTGAAATCTATCCTCTGTATCAGGTCTAGCAATTGAGAATGCCCTAACTGGTGAAAGAGATGTAGAAGAAGCTAGCTTAGATGGTCCAGCCTCATCAGCCTGTGCCTCAGTCTTCTCACCAAGTCCCTGAGTAGCCTCTGTATCATCCTCTGAGTCCTCAGAATGTGCCATAGGAACTCCAGAAGTCTTCCTGATCCAATTGCCATCAACTTTAATGAATCCCATTCTGGTAAGGGATTTCACAGTATATCTATCAGTATGAAGTAGTGGACAACAATCCTTTCCAGTCAGATCTACATGGGCATCCTGGAATAACAACGTGAAAACCATACCGTACAGCAGACAAGCCCGTGCCCTATGGGTTGCCTCCCTCATCTGAGATATCATAATAAATGGCAGGTTGAGGGCCTCCCCCTCAATCAGTCACCTCATAAATATAAAATACGCTCATTGACCCAGTCGAATCTCCCCGTCCGGGGCAAGAAAATCCTGCTAATAATATTGTGCAACAACCTCATCTCCAATGACAGCTGATTTGCACTTACATGCACAATACCTTTCATATTGGTTCTCTCCAGTATAAGCCTGAGGGTCTTCTATTTTTCTTTCAAAACTAAGTAACACTCTCCTTCTTTTTGTATGTTTAGCAAACTTGACAACTTTTGTTCACTTATCTCTATGTGCTTCTCTTTAACTGTCCCTTCTAAGTGAAATGCTCCCAATGACATATTCTCAAAAAATTGACGGACCAAATTAGGATATGTCGGGATATTCAACAAGCAAAACTCTTTCCAACCTTGTTTTTCAAGCCAATCCCCTATATGTAGTTGTTCTTGCTCCAAAAAGTCAAAATCAATACACTTACCTGGGATAACCTGATGATTTCCCATAAGGATTACCTGTCGGGGTGCTTGAGGTACTTCCTCTTGCTCAATCAGTTGATCTTCATCTGGATTTGAAGAGTCCAAGCACCTCTTCGTTCTTCATTCTTCCACGACAGTCCGAACTACCCTCTTTGCTTTCTTGGCCACGGCCTTACGGGGTCCCATTTTGCTAAGATTAATGGATTGGAGGGATTTGGAAGGGTTTTTGGAAGGTTTTCGAGAGTGGAGTGTGGAGTCGGCTTGGAGGAAACACTTAAAACTTAAAAACACAGTGAATAGAAGACTTGGAAACCCTATTTTAAAAATGTTCGGCCCGACCTTCGAGTCGGCTTGCCAAGCACCCTGATAACTCGAGTCAACTTGAGCAAAATATCAGTCTAAGGGTCAAAATAGGTCAAACTCAATTTCTAAAGTTTCCTTGAGTCTAAACTAGGTTGTCCTATGCTCTAAAGAGAAATTTGAAATATTTAGATAATTTTTTCTTAATTTTCAAAAATTAGGTCAAATAGGTTCAGAATGGGTCACATAGCCCTAATTCGCCTCTGATCTTTTTAAATCTATCTAAACTAAGTGGTTTAATAAAGATGTATGCTAATTGATCTTCAGTAGGTACAAATTCAAGTTCCATAATATTGTTTAAAATATGATCATGAATAAAATGATATCAAATTTCAATATGCTTAGTTCGTGAGTGCTGAATTAGATTTTTAGATAAATTAATAGCACTAGTATTATCACATTTAATAAAAATTTTAGATTGGACAACACCATAATCTTCTAGTTGTTGCTTGATCCATAACACTTGTGCACAACAGCTCCCAGCAGCCACATATTTGAGTTCTATTTGCGACAGTGCCAAGAAATCAAGTAACACCTAAAAATTGATAGGTACCACTTATACTTTTTCTATCTATTTTACAGCCGCCATAATCAGCATCAGAATAACTAATCAACTTTAATGATGTGTGCTTAGAATACCATAAGCCTACATTACAAGTGCCTTTCAGATATTTAATAATTCTTTTAACAGCCATGATGTGTGACTCTTTTGGATTAGATTGAAATCGTGCACATATACAAACACTAAATAATATGTCAAGTCTACTAGATGTCAAATAAAGTAAAGAACCGATCATACCTCGGTATAGCTTTTGATCAATATTTGTGTCATTCTCATCTTTATCAAGTCTACATGCAGGACTCATGGGTGTTCCAATTTCTTTGCTTGATTATATGCCAAAGTTTTTGATTATCTCTTGATATACTTGGCCTGGTTGATCAGGATACCTTCTTTAGTTTGTTTGATTTGAAGTTCAAGAAAGTAACTCAGCTTATCCATCAAGCTCATTTCAAATTCTCCCTGTATTAGCTTAGCAAACTCTTGACACAAAAATTTATCAGTAGATCCAAAAATAATGTCATCAACATATATTTGAACAATTAAAATATCATTATTATTTCTTTGAATAAATAGGGTAGTGTCAACATTACCTCTTACAAAATCATTAGCAATCAAAAACTTACTTAATCTATCATATCAGGCTCTAGGTGCCTGTTTCAAACCATACAAAACTTTATTTAGTTTGAAAACATAATTTGGAAAAGTATGATCAATAAAACCTAGTGCTTGCTCAACAAAAACTTCTTTAGATAAAAAACCATTAAAAAATGCATTCTTTACATCCATTTGAAATAATTTGAAATTCATAAAATATGCATAAGCTAGTAGCAATCTAATGGCTTCTAATCTAGCTACTGGTGAATAAGTTTTATCAAAATATATTCCTTCTTCTTGATTATATCCTTGTACAACCAGTCTAGCCTTATTTCTAATTATATTACCATCTTCATCTAGTTTATTTCTATAAACCCACCTGGCACCTATAACAGGATGGTCATTGGGTCTTTCAACTAGGGTCCAAACATTATTTCTCCTAAATTGGTTTAATTCATCATGCATTGCTAGCATCCAATTAGGATCAGTTTCAACTTCTTCTATATTGTGTGGTTCTACATGCAAAACAAAAGCAATTAAATCATGTGCATCTCTATGTGCAGATCTAGTTTTAACATCTTGAGATGGGTCTCCTATAATTAATTCTTTAGGATGCGATTGTACATACCTCCATTCTTTAGGTATATCATCATGCTCTTTACTCACCTCTTCTTCATGTGGTTCACTTGATTATTTGTCTTTGAGGGTCAAGTCTTTCATTCCATGTTGTAAAGTACCTGCATCATCATCAACAAAATCTTCCTTTCTCGAAGATGTAATGTTAGATTCATTGAAAACAACATATACAGATTCTTCAACAGTTAAAGTTCATTTATTGAAAACACGATAGGCTTTACTATTTAAAGAATATCCAAGAAAAATAGCCTCAGCAGATTTTGCATCAAATTTACCAAGATTGCCTTTTCCATTGTTAAGAACAAAACATTTGCGTCCGAAAACATGAAAATACTTAATATTTGGTTTTCTATTGTTCCAAAGCTCATAGGGGGTTTTTTTGATGATAGGTCTAATTAAAACTCTATTTAAAATATAGCAAGCAGTATTTACAGCTTCTCCCCAAAAGTATTTTGGAAGATTTCCTTCACAAAGCATTGTTCTGGACATCTCTTCCAAAGTACGATTCTTTCTTTCTACAACACCATTTTGCTGTAGTATTCTAGGTACAGAAAAGTTATGATCAATACCGTGCTTTGTGCAAAAGTAATTAAAATACTGATTTTCAAATTCGGTGCCATGATCACTACGAATAGAAATAATAGATAAATTTTTTAAATTTGTAACTCTTTTATAAAACTTTTTAAATACAATAAAAGTTTCATCTTTATGTGGAATAAATAAAATCTATGTGTATCTTGAAAAATCATCTACAATCACAAAGCCATATTTCATACCACCTAGGCTGGTAGTCCTAGTATGTCCAAATAAGTCCATGTGAAGTAGTTCTAAGGATCTAGTAGTAGAAACTATATTTTTAGATTTAAAACTTCCCCTTACTTGCTTTCCTAACTGACATGCATAACAAACATAATCAAAATTAACTTTAAATTTTGGCAAACCTTTAACTAAATTCTTTGAAATAAGTTTAGCTATTGTGTCCATACTAGCATGACCAAGTCACCTATGCCATAATAAACTTGATTCCTTGCTCTTGTCATTCATTGCTACAAGACTTGTGTTTCTTGACATAGCTAGATCATTAAGATCTACTATATAAATGTTACCAAGTCTGTGTCCAATGAACTTAGTACTAGAGTCAAGTGGATCAACTACTATACACATTGATGACTTGAAGTAAACATTAAAACCAATGTCACATAGCTGACTAATACTCAAAAGATTATGCTTTAATTTTTCTACAAGTAACACATTTTCAATAAAAGTAGGAGTAATTTTGATCTTACCAATATCGATTATCCTTCCCTTTCAATTGTTACCAAATGTTACCATTCCACCATCCTTCTGTTCCAGGGTGAAGAATTGATCAATGTCATCCGTCATGTGTCTTGAACAACTACTGTCCAGATACCATCTTTTCTTTATACTTATGGCTGCAAGACAACCCTGCAAAACAATCATTTAGCAAATTTAGGTACCTAAGCTTTCTTGGGTCCTTGCATGTTAGTGGAAATGGTTCCTTTTGGAATCCAGACTTTCTTAATTTTCTTTTTGTCATTATTTTTTAAATGATATTCAAATGCTTTATGACCAATATTATCACAGGCATAGTACATAATTTTTGATTTTGAGTAATAGTATGAGATGATGCAAATTTAGGTCTAACTTGATTTGAACTAATGAATTTAGGAGCATATGAAGCAGATGCTGAAAATTTGTTTAAAACAGAACCTTTATACCCAATTCCAAATTTATTATTTGATTCTTTTTTATCTTTTAAAATTAATTCAAGTTTATTAGAACTTAAGGTTAGTTTTTCAATCAAGGATTTTAGTTTTTGAACTTCCTTCTTTAAATCATCGTTTTCATTTTTCAAAACTTTATTTTTCTCAAAAAACTCTTCTTTTTCAAACTGAACAACCTTAAGTCTTTCATAAACTAAGTTTAGTTCTCTTTGCAAGATTTTGTTTCTTTCACAAGATTCATTTTGTCTTTTTCAAATACATCACATTGATTTTTTAAATCCCTCATTTTTAAACCAGCTTTTTTTATTCTACCAATAATTCACAAAAAGCATTATGCAATTCATCATAAGTGAATTCTAAATTAGGTTCAGAAGTGTTTACCTCGTCCTCCAAACCCATAAGGCAGATTTGTGCCATTTTCGTTGTCTCTTCATCCTCTTCAATGGATGTGATTTCATCACTATCACTCCAAATAGCAAGCATTGCCTTCTTCTTCTTTTTGGTGGATATCTTTTTCTTCGCTTCAGGACAATCAGGACGGATGTATCCTGGCTTCTTGCATCCATAGCATATAAGAACTTGATCTTTATCTTTATCCTTTTCTTTTTCTTTATCTCTTTCTTTTTCTTTTCCAAAATCACCTTTTCTATACTGCTTTCTCCATCTACTTGATTTTCTTATGTCCATAAACCTTTTGAATTTTCTCATTACAAGGGCAATTTCATCATTTCCAAGGTCATCATTATCTGATGATTCTGATTCTTCATTCTTATCTTCTTCAGTAGCTTTAAATGCAATGACTTTTTTTCTTTTTGTATCTTCCTTGGTTCTTTATTGCATAGCCAATTCATGTGTAATCAAATATCCAAGCAGTTCATCTAGTGGCAGTGTATTTAGGTCCTTTGCTTCTTGAATTGCTGTCACTTTGGCTTCCCATTTATCTGGCAAAGATCTTAAAACCTTTTGGACAAGATCAACATTAGAATATATTCTACCAAGACTCTTGAGACCATTTATGATATCAGTAAAGTGAGTATATATTATAGATATAGTTTCACTAGGATCCATCTTAAATAACTCATAATTGTGTACAAGAAGATTGGTTTTTGATGTTTTAACTTGAGATGTGCCTTCGTGTGTGATTTCTAGCTTGTCCCAAATTTCTTTAACAAAATTACAAGATGAAATTCTGTTAAACTCTTTTGGATCCAAAGCATAATACAATAAGTTCATTGCTTTGGCATTCAGCTCAGCTAATCTCATATCATTCTCGTCCCATTCCTCTTCAGGTTTGGGAACCTCTATATCATTAACTCTAATTATGGGTGTGTGAGGTCCTTTCATAATAATCTTCCATAAATGAAAATCTATGGCTTGAATGTATATTTTCATTCTTGTCTTCCAATATGTATAATTGGTTCCGGTAAAAAGTGGAGGTCTATTTATGAATTGACCTTCGGCCAATGAAGTGCTCATGGGATGTGCCATATGTCTTTACTCTAAGTAATTTTCAGAGACTCTGCTCTGATACCACTTGTTGCCCAGGTGGCTTCCCAAGAGGGGGGGTGGATTGGGATTTGAAAAACTTTTCATAATTATGTGCACTTTGAAATTCTTTTGTGTTGTGGTGCAATATGCAATGCGGAAGTAATTAAGTAAAAGCAATAGAGTAATAAGAACACAATCACAAACATAAGGAAATAGAGTGGTTCGGAGCAACTGGCTCCTACGTCCACTATCCAAGCATCACTTGGGATTTCTACTATATCCCCAACTGGAATACAGTCAGATTATTTTACCAGGCTCACAATCCAAACCTATACACTTTGGTTTTACTAAGATCACCAAAAAAAATAACACTTGAATTTAGACCGGGATCACCAAGAACCCAACTTAGGTTTTATAAGGTTCACCTAAAAACCTTCAACCCTCTCTTTAGAAACAATCCCTTACTGTTCTTAAAGAAAAAACTAAGATAAAGAAATGAGAAGAAAGCAACTATAATAAACCAAGTTTATTTAGGTGTTGTCGATGTAGATCAAGATGAAGTCAAGCCTTGAATGTGCTTTAATGCTCTTCAAGCTGCTTTCTTGCTTCTTCAATGGATGGATTTAATGATGGAGTAGAGTTGGTTAAGCTTTGAATCCAACTTGAATGCTCTTTGAGGTAGGTAGATGAATGACTTGAAAGTTTTTAATTTTTAAGATATTTTCATAATAAAGCTCTAATAATTTATTTAATCCTTCAAAAATTATCCCTTTTATAGTTTTCCAAGAGATATGGCCATTGTAGAGCCTTGGGATTCGTGAAATAGCTGTTGGAGATGAATTGGAGTTCAAATTTCAACTTTAGCAACTAGCCATTGGAGTGCAGAAAATCGCTCCACGAGTCGACTCGAAGTCTCAGACAGCCCAAAATGAAATTCTATAAGAGTCGGCTCTTCTAGCTGGAGTCGGCTCTTGCCTTCAGTCAATTCAAAAACATGAATACCTAAAGTCGGCTCTTCTGTGTAGAGTCGGCTCGAATTCTAAGACCTTCAAAATGCATAACTCTGGACGAGTTGGCTCTTGGGGCAAGAGTCAGCTCAAGGTCTCAGACTTTAGAAAATTACTTTCTTCAATGAGTCGACTCTTAGGATGGGAGTCGGCTCTTGATACAGAAATACTGAAACTTTCTCCGTGCCATGCCACCACAAGTCAACTCTTGATCCAAGAGTCAACTCTTGCAAATCTTCAAAAAATGCTTCAAGCATCTCCAAAAATCTTCAACATTGAATCAACTAGAAGTTAATCTATATACTCTATAATTTTTACAATTTTCAGCCCATTTTACAAGATTACAATATTTATAAAACTAGGGCTTTTACAAGTTCAAGTCTGTAAACTTTATACATAATTGAATTACCTTCTAATTAGTTTGAAAACCATTTTAAACTAAAGGTAGTCAATTTCCTGCAAAACTTTAAGAAGAATTAGTATCAAATACATGCTCTAATATTTTATGACCATCAAAATCATTCTAGGGGTCAACATATATATATATATCTTTTGATGTTGCAAACATATATGTTTTTTTTTATTTAAGCATATGACTCATATATCAAGAGCATTTTAGACAAGCTTAATTTTTTTTCGTCAACAAAAATTTCACCCATCTTGCTCAAATTTTTCCCACCCATGTTAACATTACCCCTTTATTAGTTGAAAATAATAGTATTTATGAGCTTAGACAAGAACACTTTTGCTTGAAACTTATAAGAAAGCAAGTAGACACGGTCCTAGTCAAGATATATATTATTAGCATTGGCAAAGAGTGCTATATGATTATTTTGACATTTTATAAATAACCAAAATGAGCCTATGGTATTTCTTAGTTCATATAGGCTGTGGAACTAGTCCACTTTGACATTATTAGTAACAATCCAAGATCCTTTTTAAAAATATATACATATATTTGGAAGGTGTTATTTGGGATTCATAATCTTGCATAAAAAGTCAAGATCTATTCATAACATTATCATTGTAGAACTAAATATATGCTTGCATAGATTCTCACAAGATTTGTATACCATGGCTACTAATTAATAAACTAACCTTTGAAGAGTTAGAGTCCGTCGAAGAGTGAGAAAGTCTGAGAAAAGTCATGAGTGAGAAAGTTAAAGGTAATATTAGGGTTCCCTCGATTCTTCAATCGGGGGGAAGAGAGACGATGGAAAATGAAGAAAATATGCCACGAAGTGTGGATCAAAAGGAGAAGAAGTCCAAGCCGGATGAATCAAAGGAGGAATCAAAAGGAAAGGAAAGTTCAACGGTGACTAAACCTATCTCAATGTCGTCGGAACAGGGGAAGCAGACCATGGAAACTCTAGAAACTCTGGTGGAGGGGGATCAAACCTGCGACAAAGCCAATTTCACCTAGAGGAATTGACCGAAACGTTGAAATAGACAACGCAAGAGGGAAGGAGAGTACATATGCGAATGCAAGCCAGAGCTGGTCTCAGGTAGTGCAGGGAGCCCAACGATTTAGGTGGGAGTCCTCCAGAGCTACGGCGGCTGACATTGACTTGAGGAGCGATTTTCAAAGGTTGTTGCTTTCTTGCCGGAGGAGGTAAGTCATGCTCGTAACCTTTTAAAGGCTGCTCTGCTTGGCCGATTTTTAGGAAGAGGATTCCCTCTGGAATTTATCTAAAAGGAACTCAAGATCCGCTGGAAGCTTAAAGGAGAAATGAACATTTCTTCCTTATCTGAGGGGGTAATTTTGTTTCGTTTCCACTCAGAGGAGGACAAGAACAGGGTACTGATGAATGGCCCCTGGTCTTTGGCGGGTCAGCTTTTGGCTCTACAGGACTGGAGGCCGAATTTCAAACCTAGCCGTGATGGAATCCATCAGGTTAGGGTTTGGATTCGACTTCCAGACCTCCCAGTGGAACTGTGGGGAAAAGAACAGATACTCAAAGTGGCTGCTGCTGCTGGGAGTCCTTTATTTTTAGATGAATGGACATCAAACTCTACTAGAATGGGCTATGCTAGAGTCTGTGTTTTAATTGACGCATCTAAACCAATTTGCCCGGGTATTAAAATTATGGTAAATGATGAATGCTGGTGGCAAGAATTCATATATGAAGAGCTGCCAACTATTTGTTATACCTGCGACCATATAAAACTAGACTCCGAAAGTGAATGTAAATGCCTAGACTTACCAGACCACTTAAGGACCAAACCAGTGTATGGTCCCTGGATTAGGGCAGCTAGGGTGCCCATGCAATCGAATACTCCTAACACAAGAATACAGATGAATCAGAATTCAGAGAAGGGGGCAACTTCATCTCAATGGACATAGGTAACTAAACCTTCTAAATGAACATCTCCTATTAAATCGAATCTATCTGTGCAGGAAGATTTAGTTCAAGGTTCTAGGTATGCGCCTTTGAGCCAAAACCTAGAAGGTAGCGATACTCAGGAGATGGAAGGCATTCAGATACCAGTGGAAAAGAATGACACCACATTAAAACCGAACATCAAGGAAAAAAGGAAAAGGTCACCTATCAAATCAAATGCCGCGGATTACATACAACGACATGATTTACTGCCCAAGCCCAAAGTAATCATTAGGAAAGAAGGTAATTCAAATCTGGTGCAAGAATCACAACTGGTGCTTTACAACCCAAAGCAAGCACGGAAAAACAATCAGGTAAAGGAAATATGGAGGCCAATCTCATGCTCCTTAACCAAAAAAGATAACGCTATGATGGAATGTGATGAATCCAAACAAGCTCAAATGACAGACACTCAGGTAAACCAACGGAAGAACAGAGGTATGCATCACGAAAATGTAGACAAATTAAAGCAAATTCTTAAAATGCCAATATCAAAAGGTGATGCTCAGCAATCATTACCAAAAGATTATAAAGCTCAACTGATAGATGTCCTAATACTAAAATCTCTAATGATTATCAAGTCAACAAAAGAGATGCCTGAAAAGGCAAACTACTCCGAAAACTCTTAAATGAAGATTCTAGTATGGAATTGTAGGGATACTGCTAAAGCGCCCTTTGTTAATTATATGAAAAATATGTTACGTACTTATTGCCCTGACATTTGTTGTTTTTTGGAGACCAGATTGTCCAACCAGGCTAAAGATCGAGTCAAAAGAATAATGGGACCTAAATGGGAGATCTACTTCATTGCCTCTGAAGGCCTCTCGGGGGGGATCATTATATGTTGGAAGCTTCAAATTGGTCAAATACAATTTATGAATACCAATAGACATGTGGCCTTCGGTATAATCATGCCTCACACTGGTCAAACATGGATGATAGCTTTGGTTTATGCCAGTACCAAAGGAATGGAAATAAGAATATTATGGGACCAACTTCTGCAAGCTAATACTTTAAATCTTCCATTTTTAATAATGGGGGATTTCAATTGCATAATGAGACAGGAAGATAAGAAAGGAGGAAAGCCCTTCCAAGCCACCAAAGATATTACTGACTTTAATCATTTCTGTTTTACGGCGGGTCTCACAGATATCAAATTCACGGGCCCCAGATTTACATGGTGCAACAATCGTCAAGGAAATGCAAGAGTGTGGGAGAGGCTGGATAGGGCGTTAGCTTCTTATAGTTGGATTCTATCTTATCCTGATTCTTTTTTACAGTATCTTACCCGATTTGCTTCTGACAACTGTCCTACATTATTAAATGTTGTAACACAGCCAAGTAGAAGCAGAACTCCATTCCGCTTTGAGAAGATGTGGTTGAAATGTGAAGGAATCAGGCATACGATTGCACGAGCGTGGCAGTCTGAAGTTAGAGGCTTCCCTCCGATAAGGCTATCTAAACTTCTCTATAAAACAAAAATTGCTTTATATAAATGGAAAAAATGCCTAGGTAATATTTTCTGGAAAGGAAGACAATTACAACAAAAAATTAATGATTTATAGCTTCAAGAAACTAATTCTCATGAATTCTCAGATCAAGATCATAACCATCTTCTTCAATTAATTCGCCAATATAATGAAAATCTTCAAGCTTAAGAAACTCTTTGGTGTCAAAAATCAAGGATAACGTGGCTTAAGGAGGGAGACAGGAACACAAAGTTCTTTCATCAATCCACTATAATTAGGCGGAAACAAAATAAGATTATGCAGCTAAAGGATAGTCAAGGAAATCTTTTTCAAGACGAGGAGGGGATCAGAACACATATTCACAATCATTTTATAAATAAATGGATGGAAGATGACTACGAAGACAACGAGCCTCTATTTGCAACAACTTCAGTAGTTACTCAAACTCAGAATGATCAACTAATACAATCTGTTTCTGTGCAGGAAATTTTGGAGGTTGTAAAGAATTTGCCTTCTGACAAAGCCCCGGGTCTAGATGGATATCAGCTCTGTTTTTTCAAAACTTCTGGCCAATCGTTCATAAGGAAGTTCTGCACGCTGTGAAATATGTTTTTCAAACGGGTACTATGCCTGCAAATTGGAAAATGACATACATAACTCTGGTCCCTAAGAAGAGCAATCCTTCCATAATTTTGGACTATAGACCCATTAGTTTATGCAATACTATATATAAAATAGTGACAAAAACTCTGACTAATCGTTTGCAGACAATTCTTCCTTATCTTATTTCAGAGGAACAAGGAGCTTTCATACAGGGTCGTAGCATAATTGAAAATATATTGCTTACCTAGGAGATTATGCATTCCTTACAGCTGGCTCATAAGATGAAAGGTATAATGGCTATGAAGATGGATATTGAAAAGGTGTATGATAAAATGAAGTGGCAATTCCTCTATAAAATTTTGCAACATTATGCGTTTCACCAAAAATTTATCAACATGGCCTTTCAATGCGTTAGAAATTATCGATATGCCATATTAATTAATGGTACGCCTACTCCTTCCATCCAACTGGCCAGAGGATTAAGACAAGGTTGTCCTTTATCCCCTTTTCTCTTTATATTATGCACTGATATCTTCTCTAGAATGATGACTTATGCAGTAAACCAGCATATTCACAATCCTTTTATTCCGGGGACTACAGGACAGGAAAATAATGGACCTAGGCTCACTCATTTACTCTTTGCAAATGATATGTTACTTGTGACATACGCAACCACAAAAGATGCTATCTGTCTAAAAGCAATCATACAAGCTTATCAGACAATGTCGGGTCAATCAATAAATCCTGCTAAATCCTATATCACTTTCAGTCCTACAATCCCCACAAATAGAAAAAATTTGATTCGTTCTGTTTTGCAAATTCCTGAAAAAAAAGGAACCTAGAAATATCTAGGGGTTCCTATTTCCCAGAAAAAATTGATTCCAAATGACTTTAATTATCTTATTGATGCAGTGAACAGGCATATCGAAGCATGGAAATGGAAAGCACTATCATTTGCTGGGAGAATGACTCTGGTCACCTCGATATTATCCCCTCTAGCAAATTACACAATGGCGATGATATATATTCCCAAAGCTATCCAAAATAAAATTGAACAACTTATCAGAGCTTTCCTGTGGGGGCATTCCACGAATACAAAAGGTATGCATTTAATCTCATGGAAAACAATATGCACTGCTAAAAAGGAAGGGGGGCTTGGAATAACTCCATTAGCAGATAAACAAAAAGCCTCCTGTGCCAAACTGGCTGTGCAAATGAGAATTAGTTCAAATTCTTTATGGGCTCAAACTGTTAAAGCCAAATATTGAGTTTCAAATATGGATTTTTATCCTCCAAAGTGTCGGAGAAGTACGGGTATCCGGAAAAGGACTCTACAGGCTGCTAAATTAATTGGTCCCCAGCTTATTTACTCTATTGGATCAGGCAATAACATTAATGTATATTCTGACCCTTGGATGGAAAAAGTTTCTCTTGCTATGTGGCCAACATTTTTAAATATGGAGATTGACATTCATGGTTGGAAACTTAACAGACTTATATCTCCTGATAAAACTTGGAATCTTGATTTATTATATAACATTTTCTCTAGTGATTTGGTGCAAAAAATAGCCACTATCCAGATTCCTTTGTGAAATTGGGAAGATAACATGACTTGGGCGCCAACAGCTTCTGCAAAAATTTCTCAAAAAGACATGTATCCTTTTGTAACAGTACATAACCAAATAAATGCTCCTGATTATAATTGGATTTGGAAATTGCAAATCCCTCAAAGAGTCAAAACATTCTGGTGGAAGCTAGCCAAGAGAAGACTCCCATCAAAATAGTTTCTACATGGTAAGGGTATCTTAACAGAAGCTAATATTTATGGTGATATTTGTCAAACCGTAATTGAAGACCTAGACCATATATTTACCGTTTGTCCTTTTGCTAAAGATTGCTGGAAACCCATAAAATTGACCTACAAAGTACAAGTTTTAGCATCTATTACACATATTGAAGCTATCTTGGAAAACCCGACTACTCATAACACTACCCATGCTATTATTGCTTACACGACTTGGCAGATCTGGAAAGCCAGAAATGCTAGAATATTTCAGAATACAATTATTACTTACACTCATGTTTATAGAATTGTTCAGGGTTTTTAAAATGCAAGCAAGACTGACCCAAATATGCAGGAGATTCGAAGTTCAACATGGAACTGGGAAGACCCTATCCCCCTAACAACCAAAATGAGGGGCCCCAAAAATGTAAGTTGGCTTCCCCCCCACCATTGAAACTTTTAAATTGAATGTTGATGCCTCTGTTAGAAAAGAGGCAAGTACTATCTAACAGAGGCAAGTATTGCTGCATATGTTATTCGTGATAGTAATGGGATGTTGGTTTGGGCTGGGAGAAAATCCATCTCTAGCACTGCTGTGGCTAATGCGGAACTAATTGCAGTATGGAATGGTTTGAAGGAGGCTTTACATCACTTTCATATTACCAATTTAATTGTTGAAGGAGACTCTGAGATGGTAATAAACTGGATTAATGCAAGAAGTTCATCTACTCCGAAAAGTAATCCCTTGCTGCAAGATGTTCTCCAATAGAATACTATGTACCCCAACTTGAGATTTCGGCATGTTAATAGGAAGGCGAACAAAGCTGCAGATTTTTTGGCTGCTCAAGCTAGGATTGGTGATTTCATCATAGTTCAATCTGATGAAATCTTGGTTCAGCTTAGCTACATTCTGTTGAACGATTGCCATGGATCATCATGCTGATGGACAATAATATTCGGATTATAATTTATGCTCAGTGGGTTGCAAGCATGATTACAAATCAGGTAGGAAGAAACTGTCTCCATGAAAAAGTTTACCACCTACTTCATCTCACTACTCAAACTCAGCATGAACATAGATGCTGCTATTGCTCAAAAGGAAATACCATTGTCTTGAACAATGGAAATATTTCTGCGCTGCCTTACTCTATACTTCATAACATACTGCTGGACACTATGCATCACTCACATCATCATGCTGCCAAATCAAAGATTGACTGTCAACTCTTGCTAACAAATTGCTAAATTGGTTACATTTTGCTATCAATTCTATCATTTCTGACAACAGCAGGTTCAAGGAAAATTCTCAATTTGTTAACTCCTTGTATCAGAGCTCTATTTATTATCCTGACAAAGCTACAGGAAAGAAAATAGAAAAATGGTGTCTCAATATTACAAAAGGAAGAAAAGGCAAAACAGAAATAAAAAAAAAAGGAAAAAAAAATAAAAAAAACATATATCAAGGAAAAAACAAAAAATAAATTATGATATGAGGGGAAAAAACAGGGAGGAGTGGAAAAGAAAAGGTCTGGCTTATATATCTCATTCTTTACAGGTCAACAAGTTACTAAAGGAAGAAACAAAGGAATGGAATCAAGCTTACTGCCTAGATCACATGGATATTTTACTTCAAATTCAACAAGATGTGCTGCACATACGAGATTTATTCTCTGCAGTTTCTATTCATGCTACATCACTTTTAATCTATCTCTCTCAAATTCAGAACTTCATAATCTCATTGCAAAGTTTCGGAGTTCCAAAATTACTTCTGAGACACTGTTGCCTGCTTAAGTTTACACAAGTTGCAAACTTAAATCACATCGACCCTGCTGCTATTACATGCTATGGATGTTATACTGCTAGCTTTGAAGCTAGATATCCTACTGCTGCCCAGGCTGCTTCTTATTCTCATAAATTTATATATTACATGCTGCCTTATTCCAACCTGGTATATATTCACAAGGACAACCAGCTCCACTTAAGTTATGCTGTCGCTGAAGATTACATATCTTTATCAGATCAATACTTTCTGGAAGCTGCTTTCTATTACTGTTTCACCATAGCAGAGACAATAGGAAAATATCCCGTCCTCTCAAATCAATACAGGAACCAGCAACAATCAACCTTTCCAATCTCAATTCCGATGCATTTAGTAGTTTCTACTGCTGCCATTCAAGGAATGCTGCTCAGTCTCAAGATTATTATACAAATGTATTTCTCAATGCTTAGAATAATGCTTAGCCTACATGCTACAATCTGCCTTCTAGTCAAGGGGAGCTCAGTTTTTATCATTCATATAACTCAAGATCAGGCTGTTCTTATATTTTACTGCTATCACAAATCAGGTTACTTATTTACAGATGAATCAATTCAAGTTTGTTATTCCTGCTTAGTTATACTGCTTACAAAGGATGGGAGGAAATGCAAAAGATGTTTTGCTGTAATGGTTTTGCAACAGGCCAAGGTCATCCTATTACTCTATTGCACCAGGAATTGGTCGATTTCTATTACACCACATTTCTGCTTCTTCCAACTAAGGGTTTTTATATTATATAGGAGGTCTGTACTGAATTGTGTCTATGTTCTGTTTTGGGATTGTGTAATATATAAAGGATTGTAAGCTGGAACAATATATACTTTGTAATGATTGATTAATATGAATGCAAGATAGCATTTATTTCCTACCAAAAAAAAAAAAAAACTAACCTTTCAAAACAAGGTCTGATGAAGACTGCTCTTGTTCATTTTGGATCGCAATTTGGTAATGCAATTAAGTCAAATCTCATAGAATGACCCCAGATCATGTTAGGCATCCTAACAAGGTCTAATGAAGACTGTCAAATTCTTTCTTGGACGTAATATGTGGTCCCTATTGTTCTACCTAGACAAATAGATCTTTAATCAAGCATTGAATTTAAGTTATTGAACAAATATTTGATTCATTAAGGGCCAGAAAACATAAAGATAACTTATGACATTTTAAAAAAGGAAATCAGTTTGGTCTGTTAGTCACAAAGCAAAGAAAATCATAAACAAAATGAAGCTATTTACAGTTTCTTTTAGTTTAAAAAAGGAAATCAGTATGGCCTGTTAGACACAAAGCAAAGAAAAAGAATAACCAAAATGAAGCTATTTACAGTTTCTTTTAGATGTGTCGATTACCTTTCCTTTAATTTTCCCTCTAGAGAACCAGTTTGCAGAAACCATACGTTACTAGTTCCGAAACATAATTAAAGGAAAGGTAATCGACACATCTAAAAGAAACTGTAAATAGCTTCATTTTGGTTATTCTTTTTCTTTGCTTTGTGATGGCCCATTTCCAACCAAATTGAATAACGGACCAGGCCCAAGCTTCACTGGACTCATGCAATCCCCATTCCGCAAGTCTAGCCCAACATCTTTGGCGTAACGGTCGCAGCTCAGTGAGGGATGGAAAAATTAGACAAAATAAATAATTAATTAATTAAAGAAAAATCATTTCTATTAAGAATAAAAAAGAAAGAGAAAGGAAAAAAAGAAAAAGAAAGGGACATCTATTCATGGGAAGGTCATCCCAACGTTGTTTTTTTTTTTTTTTTTTTTTGAAAATTTCTTCCAGACATTTTTTTAAGAAAAAAAATCGAAGTACTATGCAGATATCCGGCTGGAGACTTTTTCTTTTTTTAATTAATGACAAAAAAAACTGTCACATATACTTAAAGGCTTATAACTAAAGCTTCAGACAGTCCCAAAACATGGATCATCTTCATGATCGTCCAATCTAATGGACATAAAGTCATTCTTGGTCTATTAGTAGTAGAAAAGTCAGTACCTTCGCTTTTTTGCGATGGAAAGCCAGTACCCTCACTTCGTCGGTCAGGGAGAATTTTCCTAGCAAAGAACTAGGGCGTCTGAGCATCATGACAGCTTTTGAATAGGGAAGGTGAACTCTTGTTAATCAAAAATGCCTCTTGGGTTGCCGTCAGGGTAGTGGAGACCGGGATTTCTAATGGATCTTCATCATGGGCTCAAGTATTTCAGGGAAAAAGACGTTGTCAATGGAAAAGCTGTGAAGTTACGGACAATGAAATAGCTAGGCTACAAGCCAAGTTTTCCGAAGCTATTTTCTTCTCTGATGAGAAATATGAAGATATTTGTCTTCATAGGAGGAGTTGTCTTGTTGGTAAGTTTCTTGGGGCTAGCTTATCTTATGATTTCTTTCAGAAAGATTTGAAAATTAGATGGAAGGTGGTGAAAGAGTTTCGTGTTATCCTTATATCCGGGGGACATTTAATATTCTAGTTTGCCAATGAAAATGATCGAGATTAGGTTCTAGCGAATGCCTCTTGGATCATAGCTGGGCAAATCTTTGTGCTGGAACATTGGTATCCGAACTTCTATCCTAACATTGATTCTATTACTCATGCTTTGGTTTGGATATGTTTTCCCAACTTACTGGTTAAATACGGGACCGTAGAATTCTATTGAAAATTGCTTTAGTTACAGGGACCCCTCTATTTATTGATACTTAGACCAAGGATGATCCGTGATGGCTTCGCAAAGGCATGCATCTAGAACGAACTCTCTCGATCTCTATACCCAGACATTGATATTGTTGCTCGGGAAAGGCTATATTGGCAACAAATCTGGTATGAAAATATATCCACATTCTACTACCTGTGTAGCCGGATTGGTCACCTTGAAAATAGATGTTCTTATGTTAATGGAGAGGAGGCAGCAGTCTGACAGAAAGAAGAGTGTTATCTCTATGGGCCTTGGCTGGTTGGGAATCGAGTTTTGATATCCGATGGAGGAAGAATGAAGGAGATGTTCACCTTACCACCGGTTCGGTAAACCCCAAGACCAGTAATGATGGGAATCAAATTACCGATATTCCCTCTGCTAATCTATAGGAAGGTTGGCGGACGGTTACCGGATGCTCTAATCAGAGAGAGCTAGATGGGTGCATTTCGTTTCATTTTTGTTTTGGCATCGTTCATGGGGGATCTTGTTTTGATATGTTAGTTGAGAACAACGGTGATATGGATGAACTACTCATTCCTCGACCAATAAATAGTGTGATTCTTAATCATATGGATGGGAAGAGGGGTTAAAAGAAAAAGAACTCCTCCACGTCTTATGAGCCCGAATTGCACTCCTTCCCCAACCTAACATAATCCCAAAATTCGTGTCGTGGAGAATGTGCAGCAGCCAATTAGTGGTGCCAATCCTATTGGTGACTTGAGGGTTGTGGATCCTCGGTCAAGTGGTGTTTGTATCTCTAGGTCCACCAGAGTCCATCAAGTGGGCTACCAACTAGATAGTTTGGTTTTGACTCGCATTAATCAATCCTCTTGTGAGCTTCATCCACCTCCTTCCTCCTCTCTCATGGATGATGTTACCTTCAAAAAATAGCAAACTCCCCTCCTCGGTTCTCAAAAAGAAACTCATGACCGAGCTAAGCTTATATTGTTGAAGACCTCATTTAGGAAAGGCTCTCTTGTTGTGGATCCTCTGCTTGAAAGTATAAATGGGTACCAGGCGGACTCCTTTGGAACAAGTTCTTCTTCTCGCACTAGCAGCTACAACCTCGTTGGAGGATTTGAAGGAGGTTTAGGTGCAGGACACTCTATCCAAGTCTCTTTCATCTTAATGATTGTTATCTCATGGAATTGTAGGGGAGCTTGCAAGCCCTTATTTGTCAATAATTTCAAGAAATTGATTAGGAAAGAAGACCCGGAAATGTGTTATGTTCTAGAAACTAGAATTTCTGGTGATTCGCTTGAGACGGCTAAATGCATGGTTGGCCCGATATAGAATTTCTTCGCTATCCAGCTGATGGATTATGTGGAGGTATCATTTTTATTTGGAAGGAGAGTCTCAATTTTTTGGATTTTATTAGAGCTGGTAAGCAATGCACCTTTGGTGTTGTCACCCCGGAGGATGCTAATCCATGGATTCTTGGTATCATTTATGCAAGCACTAATGGTGTTCAACGTTAGGTTATCTGGCATGTACTAAGGCAATGAAATTTTGTTGCCAATTAGTTAGCTGATATTGGGAGAACTTTTGATATCTCTAGGAAAGATCTAATCCCTCCTAAACTATCTTTACACTGTTAGATTTAAAATTTAATAGGTGGCCTAATTATCATCTTATTATGGTCAATTTTTGACTCGATTATAAGTACTGGATCAGAGTCCAATTGATTAAAGAAAACTATTCGTAATAAAATAGAATAACCTGAACTGGAGTAAAACACTAACCGAGGTTTTAATCTTTTGAAGGAGAGACACATACAGCTATAAATAAGAGGCTACCTGGTCCTTTTTCTTCAAGTTTCATAACAGTGGTATATGGTTCCCCATCGATCGTCCACATAAGGAGAAGAGAGTGAGGAGAGAGAAGACTAGTACCTCATGGATAAAAAGAAGGGACATCTCAAAGGACTGTATGAGGGAAATCTCAAGGACTATACAATCTACAGACCGATACAATGGCTCAAGATATGTCTTCCGTAATTATGGTTTTGCATGCACATAAAAGCACGATCCATCGACTGACGAGAATATTTTCACAGTCCAGAATCTGACAGATTCCGGTACCTTTCACTGGTTTCCGGATTTTCCTGAAACCAAGCACTTACTGTCGGTTTCTAGGTTTCTCGGTTCTAAACAATAGGAAAAGAATTCTGAACAAAATTTATCTTACATTCTTGCATAAACATAAAGCGTGAACCAGAGCTCTGATATTATATATTGAAAAATCTTTAATCCGTTATACCTGAATCGTGCTTTTATGTACATGCAAAACCATAATTACGGAAGACATACCTTGAGCCATTATACTGGTCGTAGATTGTACAGTCTTTGAGATGTCCCTCGCGCAGTCCTTTATCTTTTGAAATGTCTCTTCTTTTTATCCACGAGGTACTGATCTTCTCTCCTCACAAAAACTGAAACCTATTAATAAAAGTTAGCCTAATCAAAGTTATAACCGAGTCCAAGCAGATTGAGTCAATTTTAATTTGGGTTAAAGGGTTTTTTGCAATTTAGCCTCTATAAAGATGAAATTACATATAAGTCCAAATTAACAATTACATTTAAATCCCTACAAATTTTTTAATTCTATTTTACAATAAGCCCCCTGTATTGTTTGCTATTTATAGTTTGGTCCTCCATTATCTACATTTTAGTCCTTTTTATTGAATTTTATTAAAATCGCTATAACTTGCTCATTTTACATCCGATTTGAATGATTTTTGAGCTGCTGGACTTGTAATGACTTGAAAAATATTTTGATTGAGTTCTTCATAAAGGATAAAATATTTAAATATTTTTAAAATTATTTATTATTAATTTTACTCACTATTATATTGTTCAAGGGTGTTTTCGCGTAGTCCCAAAAGACCCGGAGCACTCTATAGATTATGGGTAGATGAGTTCTTGAGAGCTAATGATTTTCTCTTTTATTATATTTTGAAATTATATAAAGATGTGTCTATTACAGCTGAGCCAAAGGTGATTGTAATAAGATGCAAAATTGACAGTTTTAGGTTGACCAACTTGAATTACATAAAGACGGAGAGTTCTACACCCAAAGGTGGGAATAACCTCAAATTTTTATAATCATAGTTGGGTAAACCACTAAATGTGTAACTAATATAAAGGATCATAATTTACATGTTTATAGCATAATTACTGTTGTTGCTTACATATTTCATATTATTGTTGTTTGTGATTTATGTAATGCATATCTTGGCATTATTATGGTTAAATTTGTGATTGAATTAGTTACAGTACTTATTATATGCTATAATTCCTGTCCAAAGATGTTTTATGGTTATATAGTAAGTGTTATTGGTAGAATTGTTATTTTGGAATCTACATCATGAAAGTAACTATATGGATATTTCTTTATTTACAGCTATGATCCTTGCTTCACTCTCATCACATCTAATGAATATTTCCACACTGAATGGATCAAATTACTTTGATTGGTACAAGCAGCTTCTTATTGTTCTAGGATGCATAGACTTAGTTTGGCTCTATGTAAATCTTAGCCTGATCCTCTAACTCCCACTAGTTTTCCTGATCAAAAGAAATTATATAAAAAGTGGAACCATTCTAATAGATTGTCTCTTATGATAATAAAGAGTTCTATAGTAAGAGACATAAGAGGATCTATTCCTGATAATGAATTGGCTTCTGGGTACCTTTTTTCTGTAGAGTAATAATTCACCAAATCAAATAAAGCACTAGCTAGAACCCTGATGAACAAGTTAACCTCTATAAAGTATGATAAAATTTTTGGAGTACGAAAGCACATTATGGAAATGCGTGATATATCTGAAAAATTAAATGACCTAGAAATGACAATATCTGCAAACTTCCTTGTCCAGTTTGTTCTTAACTCTCTTTCATCATAGTTTACTCAGTTTAAAATCTACTATAATGCACATAAAGAATCCTAGTCAATGAATGAACTTATATCACAATGTATGCAAGAGGAAGAGAGATTAAGACAGGAAGGGGTTCCAATTGTTCACATGATTTCTGAGAAGCAATTTAAAAGAAAGAAGTCAAAGAAAGGAAATAAATGGCAGAACAATATACCAAAAAAAGGTTCACATAAAGTGAGATATTTCTTCTATAACAAGGAGGGACATGTCAAGAAGGATTATGAAAAGAGAAGAAAATGGTTTGAAAAGAAAAGTATCCCTTTATCACTTATTTGTTATAAAATCAATTTCATTGATGTTCCTTTTAATACTTGCTGGATTGATTCGGGTGCTGCAATTCATGTTTCTAATTCATTATAGGGATTCCTTTCAAGTCGAAAACTAAATGATAGAAAGCGGTGGATCTTTATGGAGAACCGGATGAAGTCCAATGTTGTTTCGGTTAAGACTTATAGACTTATTATAAACATTGGTTTCCAATTAGATCTACATGATGTATTTTATGTTCCTTCAGTATCTAGGAATTTAGTATCATTAGCAAAACTTGATTTAGAAGGTTTTTTATTTACTTTTATAAATTCAAGTTTTAAATTAATGAAAATTTTCATTTTAGTTGGTACTGGAACATTGTGCAATAGTTTATATAAAATAAATTTGGATTCTTCTTTTGCACAGTCTCTACTTGTTTTAAATATCAACGTCGAAATGAAATGCGATATTGTAAATAAGAGTTCTTCAATTTTGTGGTATAGACGATTAGGTCACATATCAAAAAAAAAAATAACTAGACTGGTTAAGGAAGGTATTTTACCAAATATAGATTTTAGTAATTTTGGTATATGTATCGATTGCATTAAAGAAAAATAAATTAAAAGTAATAAAAAGTATGCCACTAGAAGTCAAGGACTCTTAGAATTGATACATATTGATATTTATGGCTATTTTCACCTTGTTTTAGAGGGCAAAGGTATTTCATCACATTTTTTGATGATTTCTCGTGTTATGGTTATGTTTTCCTATTACACGAAAAGTTTGAAACTTTAGAAGCCTTTAAGGTATACAAAGCTGAAGTAGAAAATCAACTTGATAGAAAAATTAAGGTTGTAAAATCTGATAGGGGTGGTGAATACTATGGCAGATATGATGAATCTAGCCATAATCCCAGGCCTTTTACCAAATTGCTAGAATAGTGTAGCATTGTAGCACAGTATACTATGCTAAGAAATCCCCAACAAAATGGTATAGCTGAAATATGTAATCACACATTGATAGACATGCTAAGAAGGATGATTAGAAATTCATCACTACCTTTATATTTATGAGAAAAAGCCTTGAAAACCGCTATATATATCCTAAATCATGTTCCTAGTAAGGTCGTTCCTAAAATCCCTTTTGAGTTATGGATGGGTAGGAAACCACATTTAGCGCATATACATATTTGGAGTTGTCCTGCAAAGGCTCGATTATATAATTCACATGAAAAGAAATTGGATCTCAAAATTATAAGTTGTTATTTTATTGGCTATCTAGAAAGGTCAAAAGGTTTAAAGTTTTATTGTCCATCACATACCACCAGAATTGTTGAAACTGGAATAGTTAGATTCATTGAAGATGGTGATAACAGTGGGAGTGGTGAATCATATGATATGGTGTTAAAGAAAATAAGAAAATCTTTTCCTATTATAGCAACACCTACAGATATTCCATATGAATTTATTAATCTTGAGGTTGTGGAACATCAACAAGAGGCTGATACACCACCTCTCGAATAGGTTGTTAATGAACCAGACATGATTGAAAATAATCATAATAACACTGAACCTGGAGTATTATGGAGATCTACTAGAATTAGGAGATAATCTATTCCAGATAATTATATTATTTACTTACAAGAATGTGATTATGATATTGGAATTAAGGATGATCTAGTTCTATTTAAAGATGTCATGAATAGTGATGATTCTGAACTTTGGTTAAATGCCATAAAAGATGAGATGGAACCCATGAATAAAAATCAAGTCTAGAAACTTATCGAATTATCTGAAAAGTTTAAGCCTGTTGATTGTGAGTGGACTTTTAAAACTAAACGAGACTCCAAAGATAATATCGAAAGGTATAAAGCTAGGCTTGTAGCAAAGAAATTTACTCAAAAGGAAGGCATTGATTATTTTGAAATATTTTCTCTTGTTTCTAGAAAGGATTCATTCAGAATTATTATGGCATTGGTAGCTTATTTTGATTTAGAGCTACATCAAATGGATGTCAAGATTGCATTCTTGAATAGGGATTTACAAGAAGAGGTGTATATGGAATAGCCAGAAGGGCTTTCAATACAAGAAAATAAAAGGCTAGTATATAAATTAAAGAAATCTATTTATGGTCTTAAACAAGCTTCCTAGTAATGGTATTTAAAGTTTAATGATGTCATTGCATCCTTTGAATTTAAGAAAAATATTGCTGAACAATGTATATATCTAAAGGTGAGTAGAAGTAATTTTATATTTTTGGTTCTATATATAGATGATATTTTACTAGCCAGCAATGATTTAGGTCTCTTGTATGAAACTAAAAGATTTCTTTCTGAATATTTTGATATGAAATATGCTTCTTATATTCTTGGTATAGAAATTCATCGTAACAGAAATAAGAGGTTACTTAGTTTATCCTAGAAAAATTATATTACTAGGATCCTAAAAATATTTAGAATGTCAAGCTGCTCATCGGGTGAAGTGCCAATTATTAAAGGTGATAAATTCAATAAATCTCAGTATCCCAGGAATGAGATTAAGAGAAATCAGATGAAGGATATATCCTATATATCTACAGTGGGTAGTCTAATATATGCTCAATATGTACTCATCCTGATATTAGTTTCGCTTTGGAAATGCTCGGTATATATCAAAGTGATCTAGTGATGGGGGATGAAAATAAAATGATGAATGGAGAGTTTTAACAAGCTAACCAGCAAGCAAACTTGAGCAATTAATTATCAAATAAATGGTCTAAATTAATCCAAGAAAAGAATCTTCATAAGGAGACTAGTTGATCTAAATTACAATACCCGAAATGTAGATTTAGTTCAAAATAAAGATTAGGATCTTCATAGCAAGGAAACCATTACTACTAGGGAAAGTTAACCTTCAAATGATCAGATCTAATGAAGCTTAGAAAAATTTTTCCTACCAACAATGATGGCTAATTATTTGGTGGAAGGAGTTCTCATCACTCAAGGATTGAGATCTATAAATCAAGATTGGCACTTTCTACTTTGAGACTCACCTTTGCCTTGATCTATGGCATGGAGACCTTCATCCTCGACCTAGGAACTTGAGAGAACCTGCAAAAAAATTTGGGATTAGACATGAAAGAAGAATTGGAGTTGGAATGGAAACAAAGAAAAAAAGAAGAAGAAGAAAGTGGCCGGCAACTTGGGACTTGGAGCTCGATCATAGATCCATCAATGGGCATCCCATCCTTTACTCCTTGCAAAAGCACTCTTCACTCTCAAACTCAAACTTAGAAAACTCTTATTCTTTCATTGGATAAGGATCTACATACTCAAACTAGCCAGAAAACTTTCACTACAAATAAGAACTCAAGAAAACTAGAACATAAGGAAACAATCCTTTCATTAATTCAAATCATAACATAGAATGAATACAATGAGAGCCTAGGGGTCTTATTTATAGGCTCCAATGCTAGAAATTTTGTCCAAGGGTGGAGAGGAGGGGATAAGTATGGCTTAGTTGGCTCCAACAATTTTTAAGTAAGTGGTTTTAACTAAAAATAAATTATTGGTAGAAAATTACAACCACTTGACATGTGGCATTCTAGAAGGTCTTCATGTGGTTGTCAAATGCTGATGTGGAGGCTTAGGTGTCATTAGAGGTGGCTACCCACATGTCACTTGTTGGAAGGTATCTTTATGTTTCCCATAAAAGTCTTGATGTAGTGTAATTTCTTCTCCCCCAAGGTTTCTTGATGAGGTGTCCCCCCATGTGAAAATCTTGGCTTCAAGTCTTGGCTTGAATTGGGCTTTGAAGAGGTGGTTTTCCATCATTCTTTGAACTTGAGTCAACTCATGAAAAATTGTTTTCTTTCATGTGTTGACTCATGAGTATGCTTCAAGAAAATTTGGGACTTGTTTCATGGCTCAAGATTTTATTAACTATAGCTACAAAAACAAAGTCAGTTAATCAAAGTATATATTCTTATTATTGATGTCCCCATCATCTAGGTATGGATTATTAAAAGGCTGCCAAGAAAATGATGCGATATCTTCAGGGGACTAAAGACTACATGCTCACTTACAGAATGACTGATCAGTTAGAGGTAATTAGTTATTTAGATACAGATTATGTCGGTTGCCTTGATAGCAGGAAGTCTATATTAGACTGTATTTTTCTACTAGCTGGTGGAGCAATCTCATGGAAGAGCATGAAATAGCACATTATTGCCTGCTCTATTATGGAAGCTAAATATATAAGCTATTATGAGACTTCTTCACATGCTTTATGATTGAAAAAATTTATCTCAGAACTAGGAGTTATGGATTCTATTTTCAAGCCATTAAGAATTTATTATCACAATTCTATTGCAGTTTCGTTCTCCAATAGTGGCAAGATTACTAATGCAAACAAGCATACTGATGTTAAATATCTTGCAGTAAATGAAAGAGTTAGTAGTCATCAAGTGTATTGATTTTATTGGTAGTGCTTGTATGTTGGCTGATCCATTGACTAAAGGATTAATATCCAAAACTTTTAAAGAGCATGTAAAGCTTATGGGTATTTGTCATTGGAATATTTAATTAATAATAGACACTTATTTTGAGATCTTTTAATAGTTTATTGACTACTATTACTTCTGTTTAATTATTATTTGTATACATTATGGTTGACTTTTGTCAAAATTAAAGTAAACAGAAAGGTTATTTATATGACATTATAGTGGGACCATTATAATAGGTGTTATACCCAATCGACTTTCTTTCGAACTAGACCGGAGCCGACGGCCCTTCGATCTGGTCGGACCAAAGGAGTGGCTGACCCACCGAAGGTCTGACCAACTCACCAGGGGTCCGACCGACCCACCAGAGATCCGACTGATCCACTTCGGCCAAGCCCATATCGGCCCGAGGCAATCTACTCCAAGGATGCTTGGAGGCTCCAAAGGCCCCTTCTAGCTGGTACCAGATTCCGTTATGATAGAATCCTGACATCTCGGTGCTATTACTCTGCGGATCCCATGATCTTGTTGCTGTTACTCTGCAAGTCCCGCGATATGGTACCACCTGGCCACTACCTAAATTTCTCTAGGGGTTGATTGGCCATTCCTAGCCTGGTCCCTAATAGATTATGGTAAAGTTCTACGTTTATATAAGGTAAAAGGGGGGATCTCGAGCAGTAAGAGAGCTTTTTCCTTTCCCACAAGCCATCTCCTTTGATTCCTCCATTCTATTGCTCGAAGGCTCCCAATAACTTAACCATCAGAGGGTCCCTCGCCAGAGCACCTCCGACCCGTGGGACATTTTTGTAGGAACCGAGGAAATGTGCACTCCAGCCAGGTCGAGAGAACCCGGTCTGGGAGATTCAGCGATAACAGATTGATGCTAGAAAAAGGAGGGCCTGAACCTCCGTCCTTGTTTTCCTTCTCCAAAAGGATGAATCCACCGCTAAGTAAAAGGATGGCGAAGGGAAGAGCTCATAACACCTCCAACATGGGAGGTCACTCCTAGGCTGGGTCGGGAGAACCTCTTAGGGAGAACGACGCCGCCCAACCTACCATCACCCTGGGACAGCAGCAGTTACAGACTCTTCTGAACCACATCGACACTCTCGTAGCCACGATGCAGAACCTTCAAGACATGGTCAATGACAGACAGCAGTCGCTGTGGTGTCCAGAACTAGTTATCCACCTGCTACCAAAGAAAGTCGACAGCAAGGAGTCCCTCGACACCACTCTTATGTGACCTTGGAACCCCGAAGGTCACAGGGGACTCGTGCCAATGGGAAAAGAGCGAGGTCCACCTCACCCTCTTCCATGGATTCGGCCCCCGACAATGACTAGTGACACGACGAAGACCCGAGGAACTACACCAACAACTCCAGCACATGGAGGAGCAGATTGCTGAACTCGTCGATCGGCACAAAGGAGAAGTGCCATTGTATGACTTCCGCTCGCCATTCTACTCCAGAATTATGGGAGAAATTATCCCCCGGCACTTCAAGATCTCCCAGGTGGATGCTTACGATGGCACCACTGACCCTCTAGACCATCTAGGCACTTACAAGGCCCACATGATGGTGCAAGGTGCCTCCGACGCCCTCCACTGCATCACCTTCCCAGCAACCCTTAAGAAGGTGGCTTGGATGTGGTTTTCTGCCATCTGACCAGGTATGATTCACTCCTTCTCCTTCTAGAAAAGCTATTTTTATCCCATTTTAGGACCTACAATCGGATGCCGAGGAACACGGACTGCCTCTTCCTCATGCAACAGAAGGAAGGAGAAACCCTCTCAGAATACATGGCTCGATTTAATTCGGTAGCCATGGAGGTCCCAGACCTCACGAGCACGTAGCTATGTCGGCCTTCAAGAAGGGGCTGCGATCGTCCAGGCTCACCTTCTCACTGGACAAAAAGTTTCCGACAAGCTACTTTGAGCTACTGGCTCGGGCACAAAAATATGCCCTGGCAAAAGACAAGCGAAAAGCCGATGCCCGGTTGAAGGGAGGTCGGCTCCCAAGAGGAAGAGCGACCGGGCTCCCGAAGTCAACCTCCTAGTGATGGCACCAACTCAGCCCGACACCGTAGCCTTAAGTCGAAGGATTTCTCCAGGAGGTTTGAGACTTACACACCTCTCTCCCTCCCAAGAAAGAAAATCCTTATGGAGATAGAGAAGGAGACCTTCCTACAGAGGCCTCGTCTAATGAGAAGCCCCTCCATGTCAAGGAGCAAGCCAGTTCCACCGCGACCACGGGCATAGCACAGAAGATTGCCTCTAGTTAAACGACATGATCGAAGACCTGATCAAGAGGGGGTATCTATACAAGTACATCCGACCCCAAAGGAGTCGGGCTGAAACTTCCATCGCCAGAAACCTCTCAGAGGAAATAGAGCTGCCCAACCAGTGCCCTACCGACGGAAACGTTGGCATGCTCCACCACCGGTCCGACTGGTGAGACGAGGGGGTCAGGATATCTCGAAAAGGCCTCGGGTTTTTATGTAATTAGTTTCTCCGATGAAGACCTCCCAGAGACCCAGGTCTCCGGGAACAATCCTGTTGTTGTATCAGTAGTAATTGCCAATTATGATGTAAGAAAGATCCTTATTGATAATGAAAGCTTCACTGAAGTTTTGCTGTATGATGCCTTTGTCAGAATGAATCTGCCTAGAACTAGGCTACAAGAATCTCCAACACCGTTGATTGGATTTGGAGGGAACTCTATCAGCATAGAAGAAGAAATAACTCTGCATGTGACCATCGGATCAGAACCTTATTAGAAGACCCTCCCTATCAATTTTGTGGTCATCCGCACGATATCAGCTTACAATGCCATATTAGAGCGGCTGACCCTTAATAAATTCCGAGCCATTGTGTCTACCTACCACTTGCTCGCAAAATTTCTGACTTGGAATGGGGTTAGAGTGATGAGAGGGGATCGTAGGATGGCCAGGCACTGTTTGACCATTCAGGATAGGCAATCGAAAGACCGTTCCATCTTGGAACAACTTGATAACAGGTTCGAAGCTGACTACTACGGAGAACTAGTCGAGAAGATCCTATTTGTACCTCTTAGGGAGGACAATCCTACTAGGGTTCTGCAGATCAGAAGCACACTCGATGAAGAAGCTAAATCAGAGCTAATCATCTTCCTACGGAACAATGCCGACGTCTTCGCCTGGTCAGCATCAGACATGATAGGCATCCCATCAGAAGTTATAACCCATCAGCTTAAGATGGACCCCACCTACAAGCCTGTTCGATAGAGGAAGAGGAACTTCGCCCCCGAGAGACAAAGGGTGGTTGATGAGGAGGTCAGGAAGCTCCTCAAAATTGGCTTCATCAAAGAAGCCCACTTCCCTGACTGGCTGGCGAATGTCATGATGGTGAGGAAGGCCAACGAGAATTAGAGGATATGTATAGACTACACTGGCCTCAATAAGGCCTGCCCGAATGATAGCTTTCTCTTATCAAAGATCGACCAGCTAGTGGACGTGACTACCGGTCATCAGCTCCTGAGCTTCATGGATGCCTTCTTCGGGTACAACCAGATCAGCATGCACCCGGAGGATAAGGAGAAGATGACCTTCATCACTGATAAAGGGATGTACTGCTATAGGATGATGCCTTTCGACCTAACGAATGTCAGAGCCACTTATCAGAGGCTGATCAACAGGGTCTTCGAAGGGTAGCTTTGAAGAAACATGGAGGCATACATTGACGACATGATAGTTAAGAGCCGACCACATCAAGGATCTAAAGGAATCCTTCGATGCCCTCAAGTTCCATTAGATGAAGTTGAACCCAGTCAAATGCACCTTTGTGGTGACCTCTGGAAAGTTCCTTGGCTTTCTAGTCACACGGCGAGGAATTGAGGTCAATCCTGATAAAATCAACACCATCATCGACATGAGGCATCCGACCAATAAGAAACAAGTACAAGAACTCACAGGTCGGATAGTCTCTCTCAGCACTTTATTTCTATATCGACCAAAAAATGTCTTCCTTTCTTCAAAACTCTATGGTGGTCGGATCACTTTCAGTGGATCAATGAATGTCGGTCAGCCTTCGAAGCACTGAAGGCATTTCTGGAAATACCTCCCTTACCTGCTAAGCCTGTGGAGGGAGAGCCCCTATACCTGTATCTGTCAGCATCGGATAAGGCAGTGAGCTCCATCCTCATCCAAATAGGAGAGGACAATTAGCAAAAGCTGGTCACTACATCAGTAAGGTACTCCATGATGCCGAAACAAGGTATCACAAGATGCAAAAGTTTGTCTACTCCTTGGTTATGGTAGCCAAGCGATTGTGACCCTACTTTCAAGTGCATTTCAATCATCGTCCTGACCGATCAACCTCTCAAGGTGATCCTCAAAAGTCTCGATACCTCAGGGTGACTTGCCAAGTGGGCCATCAAGCTTGGCGAATTCAACATCTCCTTCCGGTCTTGGTCGGCCATGAAGGCTCAGGTGATCGCCGACTTCATAGCAGAGTGTACCTGGAGATAGGAGATACCTCAACAAACGGCTAAGATCCCTAAGAATGATACTGCTGGAAAATCAAACCCCGCTTGGACACTCCATGTGGATGGGACATCTAATCTTCCTGGTTATGGAGCGGACTTGATCCTGGCTGACCTTGATGGACAGAGCCTAGAATATGCCCTACATTTTTTATTCCAAGTATCAAATAACCAGACAGAATATGAAGCCTTCCTCGCAGGATTAAGGACAGCCGATAAGCTAGGCATCGGTTGGATCAGAGCCTTCTCTGATTCCTAACTGGTAGTAAACCATGTGAGGAATGAATTCGAGGTGAGAGATTCGACCCTGGCCAAATACTTGAGTAAGGTACAGAGCCTCGCAACTCGGTTTAAATCTTTCGAGATACTCCATATACCTCGAGCATAAAATTCTCGGGCGGATGCCTTGTCATGACTAGCCACTGCCATCGCTAACCCCTCTAACCGAACCTTCATGGAGAACCTACAAAGCCCAAGCATTGCTGAAGAGACATCGAGAATCCATCAAGTAGAGCAAGAAGCCTCTTAGATGGACCCCATCCTTGAGTTCCTCAACGAAGGAACCCTGCCAGAAGATAAGATCGAGGCCAAGCATGCACGCTGGACTGCCTTGAAGTATGTCATCCTCGATGGAATTCTTTACAAATGGTCATTCATGCAATCACTGCTCAAGTGTCTGAGGCTATCGGATGCTGATTATGTACTTAGAGAAGTGCACAAAGGCATATGTGGTGACCACCTAGGAGGCAGATCTTTAGCCTACAAGATCATTCGACAAGGCTATTACTGGCCGACCATCTAGAAGGATGTTGCAGATTTTGTTAGAAGGTGCGATGCATGCCAGAGGTACTCCAATGTTCAAAGGTGACCGGCTAGTCAGCTAACCCTGCTGACGGCCCCTTGGCCGTTCGCACAGTGGGGAATGGACATCCTCGGACCATTTTTCCCAGTATCTGGACAACAAAAATTCCTGATTGTAGCCATCGACTACTTCACCAAGTGGGTGGAAGCTGAGTTGTTAGCGCAGATCACCGAAGCCAAGGTGGAGAACTTTGTTCGAAACTGCATCATATATCGGTTCGGCATACCGCAGGCAATTATCACCAATAACGAACGATAATTCGATAACCCAAAGTTCCGGGATTTCTACCAGTATTATCATATCTCTCACCGATTGACTTCATTCGGACACCCCCAATCCAATGGGAGGTCAAAGTCATCAATTGGACGATTCTGCATGGCCTGAAGACCCGACTGAATGATGCCAAAGGGCTCTGGGCCGAAGAACTCCACTCAAAACTCTGGGCCTATCGGACTACCTCCCGCACGGTGACTGGGAAAACTCCATTCAATCTCACCTACAGGAGCGAGGCGGTCATACCAATGGAAGTCTCTTTGCAATCCCTCCGAATTGATCATTTCATCGAACCAGTCAATTCTGAACAGAGAAGGGCTGATCTCAACTTGCTCGAAGAAACCCGACTCTAGGCGAACCTAAGGATGGCGACCTATCATCAAAGAATGGCCAGATATCACAATTCTCGAGTCAAGGCTCGAAGCTTCTGAGTCGGAGACTTGGTTCTGCAGAGATCAGAGATATCCAGGTCGACTGAATAAGGAAAGCTCTCCCCCAACTAAGAAGGCCCCTATCAGGTGGTCAAAGTGATCCCGGCTAGAACTTATCGACTCGAGCATCTAGATGGACGGCAGGTGGCGCATCCTTGGAATGTAGATAACCTCCACAAATATTATCAATAAAGACAGTAATTTACACTGCAAACAAGTTCGATTTCGATGGGCAAAGGCTCTAGTGTAGCCCACTCAAGTCCGATTTCGATGGGCAAAGGCTCTAGTGTAGCCCACTCAAGTTCGATTCTGATCGGCAAAGGCTCTAGTGTAGCCTGTAGCCCACTCAAGTCTGATTTCGATCGACAAAGGCTCTAGTGTAGCCCACTCAAGTCTGATTCTGATCAACAAAAGCTCTAGGATAGCCCACTCAAGTCTAATCCCGATCGATAAAGGCTCTAGGATAGCCCACTCAAGTTTGATTCTGATCGGTAAATGCTCTAGTGTAGCCCAATCAAGTCCGATTCTGATCGGCAAAGGCTCCAGTGTAGCCCACTCAAGTTCGATTCTGATCGGCAAAGGCTTCAGTACAGCCCACTCAAGTCCGATTCCGATTGGCAAAGGCTCTAGGGCAGCCCACTCAAGTCTGATTTTGATCAACAAAGGCTCTAGTGTAGCCCGCTCAGAGTCTGACCTTGATCGAAAAATACTACTTGGGGCCCTTAGACACTTGGAGTTTTTTCCTATGTATGATCGGCTCAAAGGTTCCTTAGAAATATTTCTAAAAGAGATGAGTTTAGGTTAAACCAACCTCTCGATACTTAGAAATATCTCTAAAAGAGATGAGTTCAGACTAAGCCGACCGTTCCACATTTAGAAGAATAGACATCAAAGACACATATCTAAAAAGAAAGTCATTTCATTCATTAAAAAGAATTTTATAAGAGTGGATAGACTTTTAAAATCAGTCTTAAGTCTTGCCTTGTGGGTATAAGGGGGGACCGGTTGGAGGAGCTTCGGCTTCAGCCACCTACACTACATCCGAAGTCCCGATCAATAACTCCGTCAGCCTCGTGTCGGCAGCAGCTTGGGCATCGGCCCCGATGTTGGTCGGCCCTCCTTCTTCTTTCACCGGCTGTCTTAGCTGTATGGCCATAAATCGAGCTCCGAAAAGGCTTCGGCTACCTTCTTTAGGCGATCATGGAAGCCGTACTCGTAGCTCGCCGCTCCGGCCTCTTCCATCTCATTGTTGAAGCTGGCGAAAGCCTTGTATTCCGCTACAGCATTGCAAGCCCGCTCCTCTGTTAGCTCCCTCGCCTCTCTCAGCTGTGTCATGTACTTCGCCAACACTGCATGGTTAGCCTGCATGCTCTTCTCGAGCTCAGCAGACTGCTCCTCCTCCTCGCTCAGCCGACAGACCAAGGAAGCAACCTTCACCTTCTTCTTCTTCAACTTGGCCTCCCGTTCGACTAGCTGAATCTGCAGGTCTTCTGCCTACTTTTTCAAGGACTCGGCTTCGGCCAGACTGACTGATAGCCTCTCCTCAATGGCCTTCTGCGATGCCAGTGCCATCGCTTTGGCCACTTTTAGTTCTTCAGTCTTCCCAATGGAGGCCTCTATCACACGGACCATTTCACCAAGGCCATCATCCATTATTGAGACCTCGTGGAGGAGCTGCAGGCAACAGACCATGTCAGTCATGTACAAAAGATAAAAAAGAAAGAAAAGAAGGGAGAAAACAAAGGAATAATAGACGCACCTTAAGTAGATTGAGGTAGGCGCCTCTCGCCACCTTGTTCAACTTGCGCTTACTGGTCTCCTCCCAGTCGACATGGATGAAAGCCCCTTTAAGCAGGTCCCTGATCTGCTGGGGGTTGTGAAGAGCGTGCCAGCATCTGAAAGTGTCATAGCTCACCTCATCGGCGTCCGCTCCTCTGACTACCCCTTTTCCCTTGTCCGCGGGGTGAACAGCCTTTGTCGGCTTGACTAATGGTGAGACTGAGGCCATCCCCACTTTAGTCAGCTTAGAGGGGATTTGCTCCGGTCGGGCAGCTGACTCCTCGGTAGTTGATGCCCTCACTGCCAACCGCTCCGATAAGGGTACATTATCCTCATCGAGTTTCGATGCCACTACGATCGCGGGCCATTCCTCCTCCCGCTGCTTCTTCGATTTATTCGCGGTCGCCCCGCAGACTGGGTGGCCCTCTTCTTTACCGCCCGCTCTGCTACCCTCATTCTATCGGGATTCATCTTCTCTCCTGTTGCAAGGGCAAGATCAAAGTAAGTAAAAAAAAAAATAAAGCCTATAAAATGAAAAAGGGACGGATGGCAATGGTTTCTACCCTACCTAAGTGTTCATAATGGCTTACTCTGGCCAAGTGTAGGCTATCCTCCCAAAGCAACTCCGGTACCATTGTGACGCCGACCGCCTCCACCTCATTGAAGTCAGCTTGGTCGGCCATCAGCACCGTCCTCCCTTCATTAACCTTCAACCTTGGTTCCCTCCATGATAGGTCAAAGCCCCAAGGCCGAAGGCTGTGCATGAACAAGAACTTGGATTTCCATCCGTGGATGGCCGACGAAAGATCTCCAAGTATCTTATGTCCGGGATGGGGGCTAAGTACCCACCACTCCTGGCTCCTAAAGTCTTTCTTCATAACAAAGAAGGTGGTGAAGATGGAGGTCCTAGGCTCTACTCTGACTCTCTGGCACAGAACCATGAAGCAGCTGATAGCCCGAATACTATTCGGGGTCAGCTATGCATGAGTTATTCTATAAAGATTGAATACCACAATGAAAAAGTCATACAAGGGGAACCTAAGGCCAGCTTTTAGGTGATCCTTGTATACTGGGAGGGCTCCAGGACTCAGTGGCTCAGTTACCCTCCCTTCCCGGTCTGGGATAGTAGGTGCAGGGTTGAGGGAATGTTGTATCTAACCCTAAGGGCCTCTACTCGATCCCGCATCATTTCAGACTGGACCTGATTGGGACCTAGCTCTCTCTCACTATGATTGGAGGCCATTACTATGAAGCTTGAAGATATGGAGCACTAACCTGGGGACTGGTTTCCTAAGAGGACGGAGATGATGGAATGTGGTGCTCTCTCTCCAAGTGTGGAAGCATCAAGAAACTCCACCCAGAGTCTCAACGCCTCCTTTTTATAGCCGCTGGAAAAATCAGTTCTCATCGCCTTCGAGTGCCATGACTCGGGCATCAGGCAATATGACTCCCCATGCAGCAGAAGCCGATGCGATGGAAAGAAGCACATTCAAGCCGCGATCCGCATGATCGCCAAATTAGCGGTAGAGGGGTTGCCCCCAGTGCGGTGCCAACCGCCCAGATGTCACCACATCACTCAAGTCACCTCCAGGGCCCGACGGTTGAGCGGGCCAGGTTGGCCACTCGTCATTGTGCCCCTTTCTGCATTAACTGCTGCTCCCTCCGCTTCAAATGCGGTGTCGACACCTATCCCGAGCATGAGTTTCGAAGTGAAAAATGACAAGACATGACATGCCCAATCAGATCCGTGATCACCTCAAGGACAAGTGCATTCAATACGAAAATGTTGCTCTTGCCCTTCGAAGTAGCAAGCCCTCCCGAAGGCCAAGAGCAAGGGGGCAATTATTATACCCAATCAACTTTCCTTTGAACTAGACCAGAGCCAACGACCCTTCGACCGGGTCAGACCAAAGGTCCGGCTGATCCACCAAAGGTCCGACTAACACACCAGGGGACCGACCGACTCACCAGGGGTTCGACCGGCCCACCAGAGGTCCGACCGACCCACTTCGGCCAAGCCCATATTAGCCCGAGGCAGGCCACTCCAAAGATAGCCTGGAGGCTCCAGAGGCCCCTTCTAGCTGGTACCATGATTCTGTTATGATAGAATCCTGACATCTCGGTGTCATTACTCTACGGATCCCACGATCTCGGCACCGTTACTCTATAGGTCCCATGATCTAGCACCACCTGGCCACTACCTAGATTCCTCTAGGGATAGAATGGCCATTCCCAACCTGGCCCCTAATAGATTCTGGTGAAAATCCATGCCTATATAAGGTAAAAGGGGGGACCCCGAGCGGTAAGAGAGCTTTTTCCTTCCCTACGAGCCATCTCCTTTGATTCCTCCATTATGTTGCTCGAAGGCTCCCACTAACTTAACCATCGGAGGGTCCCTCGTCGGAGCACCTCTGGCCCGTGGAACATTTTTGCAGGAACCGTGGAAACGCGCACTCCAGCCAGGTCGAGACAACCCGGTCTGGGAGATCAGCGGCAACAATAGGCATTATGATTTTGATAGCCTATGTACTCTAGTATAAAAGATTAGGTTAAGTGAAAATTATTAATGTCATGATACATGAAAGGGAGTATGTCAATCGAGATATATGACCGCCATGATCTGTATCAATGATTTTCTACTTAATCAAAGTATAAAGGATTTGTTGAGGAATAGACAATTGGACAATTTTTAAAATATGAGTATACTCGTTGGATCAATTTTAAAAATTTGATTTAGTATTATTATTTTGGTTTTAAAAAAATTAAAATATTTTATTTATTTTTAAAGTAAAATATTTTTGATAGAATCAAAAGTTGTTTTGAGTGATAATATAGGCCAAGTGGGAGAATGTTAGATTTAAAATCTAATAGGTGGCCTAATTATCATCTTATATGGTCAACTTTTGACTCGATCATAAGTACTAGATCAAGATCCAATTGATTAAAGAAAACTATTATCAATAAAATAGAATAACCTGGATTGGAGTAAAATACTAACTGAGATTTTAATCTTCTGATGGGAAAGATACATGTAGCTATAAATAAGAGCCTACCTGGTCCCTTTGCTCCAACTCTCATAATAGTGGTATGCGATTCCCCATCGATCGTCCACATAAGGAGAAGAGAGTAAGGAGAGAGAAGACCAGTACCTCGTAGATAAAATGAAGGGACATCTCAAAGGACTGTGCGAGGGATATCTCAAGGACTGTACAATCTACAGACTGATATAATGGCTCAAGGTATGTCTTCCATAATTATGATTTTGCATGCACATAAAAGCACGATCCAGGCATAATGGATTAAAAGTTTTCCAACATACTCTTGCACGCTAATGTGCATGCATTGCGCTATCTTCGACCACCATAACCATCCTTTTATTTTCTTTTAGTCTTTCTTTTTCACTTTTTTGTAGTTTAATGTCATTAGTTTTATTTTTGTTACTGCTACCAAAAAAAAAAAGAACTAGGGTGTGTTTGATTCACAACCAAAATTGAAACCGAAATTAGAATGGAAAATATCCTAAAGCTTTTTGTTTGTGCCCAAAATCAAAATGGAATAGATGATTTCTATTATTGTTATTTAGATCATTTGGAAATAGGAATCAAAATTAGGGGTGATAATTTTTGCCGATCCGATAAATACCTAACTTGACCCTAATGGGGCAGGTAAAACCCGACCCATTTAATTTAGGGACAGGTCTAGATTGTGAAAGAAAAATTTGAATCAGATTTAAGTTGGATGTAGGTATTAGTACGCCTCACCCCAAACCTGACCTGATTACATAAGGCATAAGCTCTCTCAATCAGTGCCCGGTCTCAATTCAATGCTTCAACTTATTTCTTCCCAAACCTACCCTATGCCTCTTTTTTTCTCCATTATTTTGCTATTCAAGTATTTTCTTTTTTCTTTTGATCATGTTCTTAGATTAACTCTGCATATAGGTGTCACTAACATCTTTCTAAAACTAGACTTATTCTTTTACATTCATTATTTAATTATTAGATAAAATGTAATGAGTCCTATAATTTCTACCTTACTTCATCATTGTATTCTATTTACACATTTTTTCCATTATGATCTAAACTAAAGTTTGTATAATTATGCACAGGACCAAATCGAACCCGATTCAACTAGACCCAACCAAGTATACCCGACCCGACCTGACCTAGACATGCCTTTTTTTACCCAACATGATCCGACCCAAGATGGATACGGGTGGGTATGCGGTGAGGGGTTATTTGATCAGGTGGGTATGGTTGTGGATGACCCGGCCCAAACCCAACCTATTGACATCCCTAATCAGAATCATCTAAAAATCTTCAAAATTTAATTATTCTTATTTATTTTTAATATTTTTTAAACTCATTCCATTTTATTTTTTTAATGGATAAAATAAAACTAATGATATTTAGAGTCATTTTATTTATTTTACTTATTTTAATATTTTATTTTATTTTATATTTTTATTTATTTTGATTCATTTTACTTATTTTATTTATCTAATATTTATTTATATATTAAATAAATAAAATATATTACTAATATTTTTAATCATTATATCTAATAAATTTTATCAACAACTATTTTTTAATTAATATTTTCTTTTTGTTTTCACCGTTATCCATTTAAATAGTGTCACTTCCTAAACCCATCTTGTCACTCCTCTACCTACATGGATCGCAATCTCAAGCCTCACACGACCACTGTCCCTTAACACCTCCTGCGATGTTAAGAACTGGCTAACGACGAAAGCCACTGGCTCATTCCTTCATTGGAAGACCACTGCTAGTAGAGATGGCAAAATATGACCTGACTCGCATTTAACCCATCTTAAATAGGTTTGGGTTGTGCTTAAATGGGTTTGGATCATAAACGGGTCAACCAGTTTAACCCATTTAATATACATGTGAAGTTCAGGTTTTAGGCTCTTGACCTATTTAACTTTGTTTAACCCGTTTAATATAGGGATCTAAATAGGTCAAATCGAGTTGGGTTGCATAACCTATTTAATGTAATAGCCCATAAGCCTACAGGCCACAACACCATAGGCCACACTGTCGCTTCGCAATGGGCCTAGCCCACCAGCCACCGGCGGGCAACGAGATGGGTCACAGGTTGGGAACTTTGAATTCTTGGAAAATGGGAGCCAATTGGTGATTGCCGTGCGAGCACCATTCCAAAATAATGTAAATTTCCTTTGCCCCTGCCCCCCATCTCACCACTCACCACTTGAAAGTTGAAACTATGGTTTCTTTTTTGACCTCTCCCCCATCTCACAACGGTCAGTGGTGCACCTCCCTTGCAGCTCCCTCTCCTTCTCTAGTCTTCTCCTCCCCCCCACATCTCACGGTGGTTGGCAGCACACCTATCTCTAGTAGCCCCCTCTCCTTCAGTCTTCTTACCCCCCATCTTATGGTGGTCGGTGGTGCACCTCCCCCTGTACCCCCCCTCTTTCTTCGATCTTCTTCTCCCCCCTCCCCTATCTCATGATAATCAGTGTCACACCTCCCCCACACGGCCCCTCTCTTTTTTGGTCTTCTTAGTCGTTTGCTTCTCTAGATGTGCTAGGTTTTATCGCAAGGAAGGGGAAAGGGTAAGGGGAAGGGATTGGGCCTCGTGGGCATGATATGGATCTCGACTTCTCCCATGCAAGTGGTGAACAGAATTTCAAATTTTCCTTAAACTTGAGCAACTTCTCCGACCAGATCCTTTGGATCAAGATCCTAAGAGGCACCTGGAGTGCAGGTCTGACATGGATGGTGGTAGCAGCACCTCTAACTGGGATTGGCATCGGAAGCACCATAAAGAGGAGATCAAAAATGACAAAGGTAAATAACCATTCCATCATTCCAATGTATATGTTTTGTTTTCACAAAAAAAGTTGAATCTTGGAAGATGATTTTGTTTGTTATGCTTTTCGTCTAAATTTATACGATATTAGGGTTTGTGCGTGTGTGGAATTGTTTAATTTCTTGCATTTCATGGATGTTACTTATCTTTCAAAGATTCTGCAGTTAAAATTTTAAATTTTCTTTTATTTTTGATACTCAACTGGAGTCCAAATTCACCCCAAAAGCCATTTTGCAGGGCTAAGTGGTGCGATAAGTGCACAACATTTCTATAAAAAAAAAAAAGAAAAAATTCAGATTTTTATTTTTTTACATTAAGCTAGTTGGGCTAGGTTGGGCTGGACTAGGCTAGGTTCTATTTTAAATAGATTGGGTTGGGTTGGTTGGGTTAACAACTTATCGATATATTAAACATGTTTAATGGGTTGGATTAGGTTGGGTTATATTAATAGCTTACTTATTTATTAAACAAGTTAAATAGATCGAGTTAGGTTAGCGGTTATCAGGTTAATAAATAGGTTAAACAGATAGATCGAGTTACCTATTTAATAAACATGTCAGGTTTAAGTTTTAAATTACAATCCATTTAATAAACAGGTTGGGTTCAGATTAAGACTATTTTGATCCAACCTGAATCTAACCTGACCAGTATATATCCAACCTAACCTGACTCGTATATATCCGACCTAACCCGATTGCCATCTCTAGCCCCGTCATCTTCATCACTATCCTCTGGACGTCATCTATCGCATACCCTATGTCACGCCCTGAATCCAGCACTGGAATCGGTACGAGACCAGTCGCACAAACTTTAGATTTCACCCTAGAGATCATGCAAGGCCTGGGTACACTAGAGTCACTTACTTCAAAAATCTCATTCATCACCAAGCCCGAGTATCTGCACGACTCTGTAAAAGAAAAAGTAAGGTTGTGAGCTCTACAGTCCAGTAAGGTTCCCTCACAATCACACCAGTATTAATATAAAAATTGAAAGTAGCAAGATTATAATCATATAATGAAAAATGATAAATTTTTTGGTCACGTAACCAAAATCAATCACATATCAAGTATATCAAAACCTTTCATAATATTATATTTCCTTTATATGTTTTCATTAACTTTTCCTCTTCTTTAGGATTCTGGACCAGCAATTGTCATGCGACACCCATGACTGGCAACCACATAATCAACCATGTATTCTAAGTCCATGGCCAGGCTAGCTCACGTACAAAGCCTGTGACTCTGGCTGTCCCATGTTTTAAATGCCTATGACCGGCTATTCTACGTACGAAGCCCGTGGCTCCGGCAACTTCAGATCCATGGCTAGTCCAAACACCATTATCACTTTATCCATCAACATCATCTTATCAAATCGTATCATGATATCAAACATAAAATCTCAAACTTCTCAATGATCGGCATCACAATCCAAACCATCAAAAGTAATTTTTGTCCGATAAACACAGTATCCAGAAATATAAAATAATAACAATCATAGTCATATTGTCCATCATAAAAAAATTCAACTACACCATGCAACAATAAATCATGCATGCCAATGCTTATATACTCGGATCAAAACCATGCCATGCAAAATAATATATAGACTGGTGATCATATACAGAATCCTTACCTTCAATCGCTAATCCCAGATATCCGGTATCAATCTATACCCGAAATTCATCCAAATCATTCCTGCTCAAAAGTTGATCTTATACAATAATAAATAAATTCATTCAAACCAAATCCTAGTTTTATAAATTTTGAGAAAGAAGGTTCTCCCCTCTTTCTCTCTCCTCATATTCTCTCTCCTCTTTCTCTCTCTATCTCGAACTCTAGCATATTGCCAAAACTAATCACTATCCCATACCATCATAGCATGACAGCCTTCCTCTTCTCTTGAATAGAGATCTCTTTCCTCTCCCCTTCTCTCTTCTCCTCTTTCTCTTTCTTTTCTTCTCTCCTCTTGTTTCCATTCTCTTTCTCTCTCTTCTTGGCTTCCTGGCTCTTTGTACTCGAAATAACTCTCAGCATCTCGGTGACCCTTATTAAAAAAAGAAGAAACTAGTGCAAAACTACCTTAAACCTCATCTCAGAAGTCCAAAACTATCAAAAATCTCTCCGGGCCATCAGATCTGAGATCGATGTCTCAAACCACATCCAAATTCGAAAACAAAAGCCCCTGATCAAACCTAAATTCCCTCAGATCAATCTTAGCCATTCGATTGAATGATCGGATGGTCCAAATCGATTAGAAACCCCAGAGACCGTGGTGGACCGCGAGAAATGCCATGGGAAACCAGGGGAAATGGCTAGGATATGCCCAGAATAGCTGTCGCTCCGAGCTGGGCCGAGCCCACGCGCTCGTGCGTGAAACGCCCAGAGCAGTTGCCACTTCGAGATGGGCTGAGCCCATGCGCTCGCACGTGCCACGGGCGTGGACTTGGGCGCGCCTCGTGCGCCCGCCCGCGTGTCGCCCACGTCCCCCCCCATGCTCGTGCCGTGTGTCACTCTCCCGCCAGCGTTCGATCGCCCACGCACTCGCTTGCACACACCACACGCCTGCCATTCATGCCTGGCTCACACTCGCGCCCATGCTCGCGCCGACACGCCCGCCTGCTCCCGTGCCTGGGCTACGTGCTGGGCCGCGCGGTGGGTCTAGGCCTGTCCATTCTGGTGGGCCGGCCAGGCCTTTGAACCCTTTTTTTTTCTCTTTTATGGGGTATTACATTCTTTCCCCTTAAAATAATTTCGTCCTCAAATTAGCTTGATTGATATCTTGAATCGGTGCTCCCATCATAACACTTCTAAATCACTACGCTTCCACTGCGCACTCTGATATAATTTACTAAACCATCTAGGTTCACTAATAAATCCTTCCAAAAATTTCTGTCATATCTTATTAATCATCATGTTAATTTCTTAATCTCTTATATCACAATCTCAAACAATCATGACCTGAATTCAATATCACTCATATCTATCATAGCACTTATACCATAATTCCATGTCATCATAATCTGAGCTCTACACTATTCTTGTCATATCCTAATAATCATCATATCATTATTATCATCATCCACTTGTATCACCATCCCAAGTAATCATAACCTAAGCTCTGATACTACTTTGTCATGCCCCAAATCCAGCACTGGAATCGGCACGCGATCGGCCACACAAACTCTAGGTTTTACCCTAGAGATCATGCACGGCCTGGGTACACTAGAGTCACTTACCTCAAAAATCTCATTCATCACCAAGCCCGAGTATCTGTACGACTTTGTGAAAGAAGAAAATAGGGTTGTGAGCTCTACGGCCCAGTAAGGTTCCCTCACAATCATACCAGTATTAATATAAAAACGGAAAGCAGCAAGATCATAATCATATAACAGAAAACGATAAATTTTTTGGTCATGCAACCAAAACCAATCACATATCAAGTATATCAAAATCTTTCATAATATTATATTTCCTTTATATGTTTTCATTAACTTTTTCTCTTCTTTAGGGTTCTGGACTAGCCATTATCATGCGACATCCATGATTGGCAACCACACAATCAACCATGTATTCTAAGCCCATGGCCAGGCTAGCTCAGTACAAAGCCCGTGACTCTGGCTGTCCCATGTTTTAAACGTCCATGGCCAGCTATTCTACGTACAAAACCCATAGCTCTAGCAAATTCAGATCCATGGCTAGTACAGACATCATTATCATTTTATCCATCCACATCATCTTATCAAATCGTATCACGATGTCGAACTTGAAATCTCAAACTTCTCAATGACCGGCATCATAGTCCAAACCATCAAAAGTAATTTTTATCCGATAAACACAGTATCCAGAAATATAAAATAATAATAATCATAGCCATATTATCCTTCATAAAAAACTCAATTACACCATGCAACAATAAATCATGTATGCCAATGCTTATGTACTCGGATAAAATTATACCATGTAAAATAATATATAGACTGGTGATCACGTCCAGAATCCTTACCTTCAATCGCTAATCCCAGATATCCGGTATCAATCTATACCCGAAATTCATCCAAATCCTTCCTGCTCAAAAGGTTGATCTCCTACAATAATAAATAAATTCATTCAAACCAAATCCTAGTTTTATAAATTTTGAGAAAGAAGGTTCCCTCTTTTTCTCTCTCCTCATCTTATCCCTCCTCTTTCTCTCTCTATCTCGAACTCCAGCATATCACCAAAACTGATCACTATCCCATGCCATCATAGTATGACAGCCTTCCTCTTCTCCTGAACGAAGATCTCTTCCCTCTTCCCTTCTCTCTTCTCCTCTTTCTCTTTCTTCCTTCTCTCCTCTTTTTCCCTTCTCTTTTTCTCACTTCTTGGCTTCCTGGCTCTCTATACTCAAAATAACTCTCAGCATCTCGGTGACCCTTATTAAAAGAAGAAGAAACTAGTCCAAAACTATCTCAAACCTCGTCTCAAAAGTTTAAAACTATCAAAAATCTCTCAAGGCCATCAGATCTAAGATCGACGCCTCAAACCGCGTCTAAATTCGAATCCAAAAGTTCCTAATCAAACCTAAATTCTCTCTGATCAATCTCAGTCGTTCGATCGAGCGATCAGACGGTCTAGATCGATCAGAAATCCTATAGATCGCGGTGGACCGCAAGAAACGCCATGAAAAACCAAGGGAAATGGCTGGGAAATGCCCAAAGCAGCTGCCGCTCTGAGCTGGGCCGAGCCCACGCACCCATGCGTGCCGCCCAAAGCAGCTGCCGCTCCGAGCTGAGCCGAGCCCACGCGCCAGCACGCACCGCGCGTGGGCTTGGGCCGTGCCTTGCGCGCGCCCGCAATGGGCCGGGCCGCACCTCATGCGCATCCCCCCCCGCGCTCGCGTCGCATGTCACTCGCCCGCCAGCGCTCAATCGCCCGCGTGCTTGCTCGCGCATGCCACTTGCTTGCCCCTCGCACCCGCACACATGCTCGCACCCATGCGCCCGCCTGCTCCCATGCCTGGGCTGCACGCTGGGCCGCGCGATGGGTCTAGGCCGGTCCATTCTGGTGGGCCACCCAGGCCTTTGAACCCTTTTTTTTTTCCTTTTCTATGGTGTTACACCCTAATGCCACTGCCACCTAGCTGGATGCCTAATGCCAGCCATCGGCATGCAGCCAGACACCCCATCACCATCTTATTTAATTTTAATTTTAATTATATTTATTTTATTATTTTTATGTTTATCTTATATTTCAATGATATTTTTATTTAATATTTTTATTAATTTTTTATTTATTTAAGCCCTTAAAATCCTAAACCCACAAACCATATTTTAATGTTTTAATATTTAATATCTTAATATTTTTTACTTATTTTTAATTATTTTAATAATTTAAATATTTTTAAAGATTTTAATATTTTTTAAAATAATTATTTTAATACTTATATTTTGATATTTTTAACTTATTTATTAATTTTTTAAAACTTTTAAATATTTTTAAAAATTATTAATATTTAAACAAATTAATTATTTTAATATTTTAAGAAATTCCTAGCTTAAGTTCTCTTCCCTTCTCTTCAATAAATCCATATCTCGATTGCCCCTCTCTCTCTCTAAACCTCGAGGCCAACCATGGCATCCTCTTGACGCTTTTCCTTTAGCGTCTCACAATCCTGCCCTTGCTTCAACCCCAACCCTAACCCCTCCCTTGCCATTAATGCATTTCAGAACCTCTAGATAAGTCGCTACTTGCACCGTTGCTGCCCCTTCTTAATTTCACCTCCCTTGCCTTCAGCTCCAGCACCTAGCTCTTCCACCTTTGCCCCTTTGGCGACCTCTTCCTTTGCTATCCACTTTCTTCATCTGGACCTAGCTGCCCTTGTCGTGATCCCCACACTTGCCGACCTCGTCAACATCGCCCACCTCCTATTCTCCTCGTCTTCCTCTTCTCATCGACGAAATTTCTTTTTAATAAAGTAGCGTTCGGACAGAGGAATGAGATTTGAATCCTAGGAGAGAGGCTATATTAGATTTGGAGGGATTAGACCATTCCCATTCCATCCCAGAATTGAAATCAGAAAGGAACTCCCTCTAACCAACTGGTTAGAACGAGAGTTACGCGTTCCGTTTCCATTCTAGGCCCCAAATCCCACCAGTAGTTTGCAGTCCAAATCATAATTGAAATCTAAATCAAAATGGAATGAAATGGCCAAGAATTAGAATAGCCATATTTCCCATTTTATTTCCTTTGTGATTGAAATCGGAATCAAATCAAAATATAATTTAAATACTGAAGGGGAATCAGGATTGGGGTATTCTTGCTCTGGTAAATTAAAATAAGAATAGGATTCCCTTCAATCAAATGATTGGAATGGGCAACTCATTCCCATTTTCATTTTAGGGTCTAACTCCGTCCAACCAAATATACTCCTACTTCTAATTCAATCCACACGCTAGAGTAGTTGAAGCATCTCTCTCCCTCTCTCTAAACACTCTCATGTGATATGGTGTTGTGTGAGTCCTTCCAATAACGTTCGGAGAGCACCACAACTGCTTATTATTTGTACAAATGTTGAAGAGAGGTCAGCTAATACTCTGTTGTTTAGAAGGACAGCAATTGGTCTTCGATTTTATATCTTTAGGCCGGAGATGAAGATGCTAACCACTTTGCCAGAACCTCTTCTTTAACACTTGTCGTCCGAAGGACCTTTAAATATTACCAACTGATGTTACGAATCCAATAATTTCAGTTTCTTTTATTCATATCATAACTTGGAATGCAATGATGCAAGCCATGACTGACAATTTTTTTTTTGATTATATGCCATACAAATCCTATATGCTTGCACAGGCAACACTATATGTTGGGTGCTCATATTAGTAGCATGCTCAAGTAAGAGGCAATTATACCTATAGAGAAGCCAAACTAATTAAGACAGTAATTTAGACCTTGAAATGCAGTAGATTTAAACTATTTCATGCAATACAGAAATTGCTGGTTCTCTTCATTGTTGTACCTGCTGAAGGGTCTTCTGTCCATAATCCTTTTATCATGTATTTTATTCTTCCAGCCTTTATACCTTCTACTATATGTATATGGTTTGGGACTTCATGCTGATTGTTCACAGTATCTTGTAAACCCCTCTTAATACAGGGAGATTGTTCTCCTTATTTTACCAAAAAAAAAAAGAAAACAGAAATTGAGTGAATTAATCTTACTCAATTTATTATTCTGCTAGTGGAAAGCATACTTTCATGCAAGGCAATAAGAAAGTGTTTTGTTTTGCTATCTTAATTGGATATTAGGCTTCAACCCTGACTATTTGAATTAACTGAGAAAAATTAATGGAAAACAATGTCAACCAGAGCAGATGACCTTTTCCTTGGAGAAACTTGGTAGAAACATGTGACACACAATATTTGAAGGCAGGACACAACTCATAGGGGATTTTGTCAACAAGACTCTGAGTTGTGACGCGAAGGATCCAACGAAACCCACTAACATACATGTAATACCTTCAAGGATGAAAAGTGGACAAAACCTAACCTCACATGCATGCAGTTTGATAGGTGCATGGAATGTCCTCTGAGTTAATTTGTTTCTTTTAAGAATAGTCTAATTGTTCTTGTTGATCATTAATACTCTCATGTTATATTCTTCACATAGTTTATACCTTGATTTAGATTACACAGAAATTTGCTAATACTATGTTAATGCATAGTTTTATCATGAAGTAATGATCTCCAATGTGCTGTAACTTGGCTAATAATTAAGCTTCGTGAAGTATAATTTAATTTAAGCTGACCATACCTTCCCAAAAGAACATAGATCAATCCTTCTAACTATATGGTTGGAATAGGAATTATCCATTTCTATTTCCATTTCAGGCTTCAAATTCTCCAACCAAACACCCTCATAGTGTTTTTTTGGATGGGTAAGCTAGGGCTGATTCCACTTCAACCGAGCCAATAAAAGAACTAATGATTTCAAATGCTATCTGTAAGCAAATCTTTACCCACGCAAAGGGGCCTGGTCAGAGTTATATCTAATTCAAGTTTAATGCTGGTTTCCTTTAAAAAAATTAGGAATTTAGGCTTCCAATGCTTGGAAACAATTAAAAGTATTGAAAAATCCACCAAGCAAACACCTAACATTCTACCTCGTAAAATGAACTGCTGAACACGTTCAGTCATGCTCTACGCTCCAACGCATGACTGTTACCGTAAACCATGACTCTTCTAATTAAATATCAAGTATGATAGCATGATAAATACATGGTGCTTAACTTAAGCAATCTGATTTCATTTTTATGTTATGAAACCATGAACAAATCCTTCTCATTCCTGTTCAACTCTCAACCCGGCCCCCCTCCTCCCGCCACCTTTGCCGGTGCATGGATGAGTTGTGCTAAGTCGACGTCTAGGTTTAGGTATTGGTGTACGATCACGGATATATAATACTAACTTAAACGTTGGAGGAGTGGTTGTGCTAAGCACGAGCCGTCCATGTTTAAGAGATTCTTTCTAACATTGGTCAGTCAACACTTCTGCCCAAATGTTTAACTTTTCTTCCTTGCTGTACTTCTCTTACAGAATCATACCTCAATTATTAACACTATAACGACTCTTCAAAGCATTGCAGAAGTTAGAAAAACAAATGAAATTGCGAAGAAGACAAGCATTTCAAGGTACCGGTCCGTTGATCACCGGCCACTATTATATGAGTCCTTCAAGTCCTGCACTTCAGCATCACAGAGTTCTATAACCTTTTTGCTCCATAAGATGGCCTCAAATACTTTTTCCACGTTCTTGCTCTCTCTGGATCTTGTGCTTCTCTGCTTGGGCACAGCAGCAGCACGAGGCCTGCAGGTTGGGTTCTACAGCAAGACATGTCCTGATGTCGAACTCATCGTTCACCAGGAGATGATGACTCGGGTCATTTCAGTTGCTCCAAGTCTTGCTGGTCCTCTACTAAGGATGCACTTCCATGATTGTTTTGTAAGGGTTTGTTATTAAACCTGTTATGACCAAAACATTCTTGCACATCAATCAAGAGATGAAACAGAGGCGTTCTTGATTAATATAAATGATTGGCATGCAGGGATGTGATGGCTCAGTTCTACTGAACTCTACTCAGAACAATGTAGCTGAGAAAGATGCACCTCCAAATCAAATCCTTCGAGGTTTCGGGGTGATCGACCGAATTAAGGCGAGATTGGAGAAAGCTTGTCCAAAGACAGTCTCCTGTGCCGACATCCTTGCACTGGTTGCTAGGGATGCAGTGTTCTTGGTAAGAATGACATGCATATTTTGATGAAAAGAAATCCCATGTTTAAATTCAATTCTACAGCTTACCTTATTAGCAAGTTTGGGAGCTTTTTTAACCAAAAAAATCATCTGCTTCCAGGCCAAAGGACCATTCTGGCCAGTCCCCACAGGCCGAAGAGATAGCCGTGAGTCAATTGCCCAGCAGACCAGGCAACTTCCAACTTCCAATTCCACCATTTCTTCACTGATATCATCTTTTGCATCCAAGGGTCTCAGCGTCAAAGACCTAGTAGTTCTATTCTGAGAAAATAGAAGTTTGATTTACCTAAAACTTATAATTTTGCTGTGTGCCCATTGTTTGCATAACTTATGTTTCCCAGTTTAAGCCAATTCATAAGAAAGCTATATCAAATGGAGCATCGAAAATTATGCTTAATTGGCAAAACTCTGATGTTGTTAACAATCAAAACTTTGACTCTTTGATATGCCAAAGCTCGAGAAGTCTTAAATCTACTCCAAAACTAGGAGTTGGAGAACATTTTGGATTAGCTTTGAAGTTTTACATAAACAACTTATGATCATCAAGATAACTGGGCTCCTTTCTAACCAGGTGGGCACACATTGGGGACCTCGCATTGCACAGCCTTTTCAAACCGCATAAGCAACTACACTGGCAGGGGTGACACAGACCCCAAGCTTGATAGCAACTACATACCAAAGCTGAGGGCCAGGTGTCGACCCAATGATAACACGACCCTTGTGGAGATGAATCCAGGGAGCTTCAGAACATTTGAACAAGCTACTACACCCTTGTGTCAAAGAGGAGAGGGCTCTTCGAGTCGGATGCAGCTCTTCTTCAAAACAGCCAGACCAGAGCCTATGTTCTTCGTCAAGCTGGTGGTGCCTTCGCATCAGAGTTCTTCAAAGATTTCGGGGACTCCATGATCAACATGGGTAGCATCCAAGTCCTTACAGGCACACAGGGTGAGATCAGGAAGACGTGTGCTTTGGTGAACTAGCTAGATCCTGTGGAAGATTATTAGGATATATTGGGATTGCTGGGTTCTGTTTCTTCAGAAGATCCAGTGATGTAACAATGAGAGTTTCTAGTGTATTTGTATTTATTTTATTCTTAAGTGGGTGGTTAATAATGTGCACCTGAGTCCCTTTTATTTGATTCCTGTTCGTTCCTGCAATTTTGGATGAATTATTGTAATCATGCCCTAGTAGTTTGGGATGCCACGGTGGTTCTGCCATGTTCCCAATAACAGAAATAACATGATGATATAGTTGTTCATCTTAAATAGATGCTTTCATGTTTCAAACACCTAACACCTATTCTACCTAAAAAATGTTAACGTTAAACTCAAATAACAATCTTGAGTTTTGTTTAAATAGGGTTAAAAGTCTTCCGGTTGTTTGCCGTATCAGGACTCTAGTTTGTTTTTGTTTTGGCCTTTACGGCTATATATTTGTTTTTGTTGCCGTGAATAAAATCGAGCGAGCGGGAGCAGCAGTTCCTTTACAATAATTTTTTTTTTTTTCACGTGATACATCTTCTTCCTCCGGTGGCTAAAATCAGAACCACGCGAGAAGCCGCAGCCATGAAACCCCGTTGTTGGGCAAGGCAAGAAGCTCCAGAGTCACCAGAATCACCGCGTCCACGTCGCAGCCCTCCAGCCGCCTCGCCCCTCGATCGTGAAATCAGGAAAGACGTACGGGAAGACCATCTGGGGAGGAGTTGGCGGACTCTCCCACCGCTGGTTTCCGTTCCAAGCCTCCCACTGCTGCCGAGAGTTTGTGTTTTGGTTTTAACGGGATTTCTCTCCCAATCTCTTCTAAGGCTTCACGTTTTTTTTTTTTTTCTTTTCTCCCTCATATATCTTGCTGGTAGGCCGTGAGTTAGAGGAGCCTTTTGTGAGAGGAGAAAGACGAGTTGAAACAGGGGTTTTTGTGCGGAAGGCCGTGTGATAGCAAGAGAGGAAGAAACAGGGTGTTCTCACGTTGTTTTTCCTCATGGGTTTTCTTAGCATTGCAATTCGTGGTTGAAGGCCTGCTTCAAACTGCAGATTTTTTGAGAGAGTCCGTGAGATAGGAAAAGGAGGAGATCAAGAGCGTGCAATTGAGAGGGAAGAACAGACCGTTTCGGTTTGCTGCAGACCGAACTCGCTCATGGTTTTCACACCTGGTGATTTTTTCCAGCAATTCTTATTATTCTGTCTCGGTTTCATCCGAGAAGAAACTGAGTTAGAGAGCAGCCCAGGTGAGCAATGATGAAGTCCTGGAGTATATCGCTGGGACAGATATCGCTGCCACAACTCACGAAATCGAACTATGATAATTAAAGTATTCAGATGCGTGCGTTGCTCGATGCACAAGATGCATGGGATGTAGTCGAGAACGGCTACATAGAGCCGGAAGATACTGATAGTATGACGGTGACTCAATTAAAAACGTTGAAAGAAACGCGTATGAAAGACAAGACCACTCTCTATTTTTTGTTTCAAGCGGTGGATGAGTCGGGTTTCGAGAAGATTGCTGGAGCAACTACTTCAAAGAAGGTGTGGGAGATTCTGCAAAAGGTCTTCAAAGGCGCCGACCGAGTTAAACAAGTGTGGCTTCAAACTTTGCAAGGTGAGTTAGAAGCAATGAAGATGAAGGAGTCAGAATGAGTGTCTGACTATATCACGCGTGTGCAGACAGTGATAAATCAACTCAAACGCAATGGAGAAATCCTAACTGATGCAAGGATTGTTGAAAAGATTTTGCTCTCATTGACAGAGAATTTTGAGAACGTGGTATGTGCTATCGAGGAATCAAGGAATTTGGAGGAGATGACCATCGATGATCTTGCTGGCTCACTTGAAGCGCATGAACAACGGAAGAAGAAAAAGAAACAAGAGCTGCTCGAGGAGGCCTTGAAAACTAAGGCAACTATCAAAGAGGACAAGGCGATGTACGCACACCAAAATCCAGGTAGAGGTCGCGGCCGTGGTGGCCATGGTGGTCATGGTATTGATCGCAATAGAGGTCGCGGACGTGGAGACAACTTCGAAGAAAAGGGCCAGCCAAGCCAACAGAATTGGCATGGTCGAGGACGCGGTCGTGGGAAAGACGGCCACTCATATCGTCAAAATGTTGAATGCTACAACTGTGGCAAATATGGACACTATGCAAAAGAATGCTATTCCAAAAAAAGAGTGCAAGAAAACAAGAATCTAGTCGCGGAAGAGGAGACAAGAGATGACGGTGTTCTCATGATGACCCATAAAGATACTACTCCTGACAGCGATACGGTATGGTATCTTGATACCGGTGCTAGTAATCACATGAGCGGGCACAAACACCTCTTTGTGGAGATACAAGAAGTAAAAGATGGGCATGTATCATTCGGCGACGCATTGAAGGTTCAAGTCAAGGATCGAGATAAAATTTGTTTTACTAAAAAGAATGGTAAAGTAGGGTCTATTGAAGATGTCTATTATGTGCCCAATATGAAGAGCAATATTCTTAGCATGGGACAATTGTTAGAGAAGGGATATTCAGTTTTCATGAAAGACCAGATGTTGGACTTGAAGGACAAAAGAGGCCGGTTGCTTGCATATGTGAAGATGACTGAGAATCGGATGTTCAAACTCAACCTGAGAAACAACCGAGAAAAATGTCTACAAGTCAACAAAGAAGATAAAGCTTTATTGTGACACATACGACTCGGACACTTACATTATGATGGCCTAAGAAAGTTAGCAAAAAAGAATATTGTCTATGGGCTACCAAACATAGAATATACCAGAAAATTTTGCGAGGGATGTGTACTCGGCAAGCAAGCAAGGAGCATTTTTCCTAAAGGTGTGCAATATCATGCAAGGCATCCTCTCGAGTTGGTACACATCGATATATGTGGCCCGATCATACCAAAGTCATTCAGTGAGAAGAGATACCTTCTCATGTTCATTGATGATTTTATAAGAAAAACATGGGTTTATTTCCTGAAAGAGAAGTCCGAGGCACTCCAGGTATTCAAGAAATTCAAGGTGTTAGTAGAGAAGATGACGGGTTTTTATATCAAAGCTCTACAGTCAGATAGAGGCGGAGAGTATACGTCAACTGCCTTCACAAGCTATTACGAGGAACATGGGATCAAGAGATTTTTAACCGCACCTTACTCACCTCAGCAAAATGGTGTAGCTGAGAGAAAAAATCGGACCATTCTTGACATGGTTCGATCAATGTTGAAGACCAAAGACATGCCAAAAAATTTTGGGTAGAAGCTGTACAATGTGCTGTGTATGTGTAAAACCGATGCCCACATACAAAATTAGCGGATCTAACACTGCAAGAAGCCTGGAGCGGACTGAAACCTACCGTATCACACTTTAAAGTATTTGGTAGTGTGGCCTATACACATATACTGAATCAAAGAAGAACCAAACTGGATGATAAGAGCAAAAAGTACGTGTTCATCGGGTATGACGAGAAGACAAAAGCTTTCAGATTATTTGATCCAATTGAAAAGAAGGTGGTGATAAGCCGAGATATACAAATAAATGAAGAAGATACATGGGATTGGAACAACCAAAAGGAGATTGCGCAAGAGGAAAAAAAAGAAGAATCCTCAACTACTGCACCAATAATCATACCGTCAAGCCCACCAACATCTGATGATGATGAAGAATCAAGACAATCAAGGATGTGAAGCCTGCGAGATTTATATGAATCAACAAGTGAAGTTCACTTGGTATGTCTTATAGCAGATATCGAGAATATTTGTTTTGAAGAAGCAATAAGAGATAAGAAATGGAAAGACGCAATGGATGAAGAGATAAAGTCAATTGAAAGAAATGGAACTTGGGAGCTGGTGGAGTTGCCGAAAGGACATCAGCCTATAGGAGTGAAATGGGTATATACAAAGAAGATGAGTCCCCAAGGCAAGATAGAAAGGTATGAGGCCCGGCTAGTTGCAAAGGGCCATAGACAAAAGGCAGGAATTGACTATGATGAAGTCTTTGCTCCAGTTGCAAGAATGGAAACAATCCGGCTTCTTATTTTCCAAGTAGCCCAATTCAGGTGGCCTATCTATCAAATGGATGTAAAATCAGCATTTTTAAATGGTGTACTTGAAGAGGAAGTATATGTGGAGCAACCACCCGGATACATGAAAGCTGGGAAAGAGCAAAAGGTGTTGAAGTTAAGGAAGGCACTTATGGGCTGAAGCAAGCGCCTCGAGCATGGAACACCCGTATCGACACCTACTTCAAGAAGAATGGATTTATCCAGTGTCCATATGAGCATGCATTGTACGTAAAGAAAGATAAAGGTAACTGATTATTTGTTGCTCTTTGCGTTGATGATCTTAAATTCATGGGAAATGATGAGAAGATAATAAATAATTTTAAAAAGGCTATGACTCGGGAGTTCGAGATAACAGATATGGGGTTGATGAAATACTTCTTTGGTCTTGAAATTAGACAAGAAAAATCGGGAATATTTATGTCACAAGAGGCGTATGCAAAAGATATTTTGAAGAAAAATAAGATGGAGGAATGCAATCCTGTAGCAACACCGATGGAACTTGGTTTGAAACCTCTAAGTTTGAGGGAGGAGATCGAGTAGATGCAAGCAAATACCGAAGTTTAATTGGGAGCCTACTGTATCTCACGTGTACAAGGCCGGATATTGTATATAGTGTCGGCATAGCAAGTTGATTCATGGAAGAATCAAAATACTCGCATTTTAAGGCTGTCAAGAGAATTCTTCGGTATGTCAAAGGAATAGTCACTCGGATTATTCTATTCGAAGACAGATGATTACAAACTGGTCGGTTACTCCGACAGTGATTGGTGCGGAGATATAGATGATCGAAAAAGCACCTCTAGATATGTGTTCCATATGGGAGATACGGCTTTCACTTGGCTTTCAAAGAAGTAGCCAATAGTGACATTGTCAACATGCGAGGCAGAATATGTAGCAGCTTCTTGGTGTGTATGCCATGCAATATGGCTAAGAAATCTACTTTATGAGCTAAAACTTCAGCAACATGAGACAACCGAAATCAGAGTAGATAATAAATCGGCAATTGAGTTGGCAAAGAATCCAGTGCACCATGAGAGAAGCAAACACATAGATGTTCGTTTTCATTTCATTCGGGAACATGTGAAGGAAAAAAATGTGCGAATAAGTCACGTTGCGAGTCGTGACAAAGTGGCGGATATGTTTACAAAGCTGCTACCAAAAGAGTTATTCGAAAAGTACAAAATGATGATTGGAATGAAGGACGGAAGATATTTGAGTTTAAGGGAAGAATTTGTTAACGTTAAACTCAAATAACAATCTTGAGTTTTGTTTAAAAAGGGTTAAAAGTCTTCCGGTTGTTTTCCGTATTAGGACTCTAGTTTGTTTTTGTTTTGGCCTTTAGGGCTATATATTTATTTTTGTTGCCGTGAATAAAATCGAGCGAGCGAGAACAGTAGTTCCTTCACAATAAAAATTTGTTTTTCTTCACGTGATACATCTTCTTCCTCCGGTGGCTAACAAAAAAACACCTAATACCTGGATCATAATCAAGTAACTTGACCGTTACATCAAAGCATGCCGTCGTGAGGCTTCAAGCTTAGGAACTATTAAGCAAGATCATATCTATTGAGTATGGCGCCTAATCCATCCAAAAAAACATCCCCAGCCCAGGAGTGAGCCAGGTTCAGCCCATACCCGAGCTAGGCCCAGCCCACATGTATGCAGTGGCCCAGGGGCCAAGCGCCCAGGCAGTGTCGCGATACATGATAGGCCCAGCTATCGTGGTCCATGGCTTTATATCGTGGTTCAGGGGAGGAAATTGTGGTCTACAGTCACGGCCTGCAGATTTTTTGGCACTATCGAATGGCAGGCATCTCTCCCTTGCACGATCGGACAACCCAGCAACGATGCCAGTTTGATGACAGTCCTCCAATGAGTTATTGCTGCAATCCGAGTCTAGAATCACTTGAAAACTTGATCAATTGGCCAGAAGTGATTCACGAGGGTCAAACACTAACCGGGCAAGGATTTGAAGCGGAATTTGTTGCGGATTCGACCTGATATGATCTCTATTACAAATAGAGTCCGGGAGCAGTGGCCTCCGAATGCAACCAGTGCAACAAAGGCAGCAGAGAGGCAACCATAAGTATTTTCTAGGAGAGAATAAAAAAGAAAGAAAAAGAGAGAGAAGGCAAGGGTTCTTCGTTTGAAGAGTATCATTAAAGGATTTTTTTCTTCCTATTGGGACTATTCTTGCATTTAGAAGAGAGAAAAAAAGAGGTTATTTGTTCTCATCTCTTGTAAAGTTCTTTTATTTTTCTTTTCATAGTGAAAAAGAAATATTCTATGTGACCGTGAATATAAAAGCAAAAGACTCCAAACCATGTAAAATCCCTATATTTTGTACTGGTATTATTTTTATGTTTCTAGACTTTCATCTTCCTTCTCCCGTGATTATCGTATAACACTACATACCATTCCCTAATAACTGGTGATGTGGTGGGATCGCTAACGTATAGGAACCGGCAGGTGCCATGTTAAGAAAGGATGCTGCGTCGGACGCCGCGTCGACTCTCCAGCCCGGACTCCACTACCGAGCTGAGCTGACTCCCTCAAGATAGCGAGACGAGCTCTGTCCTCCGCCAGGTCGGGCCCATGAGCTCGGGACGCCTAGGTCGGAGCCGCATCCTGCCCTCCAGAGCGAGACCCTCGGAGGTTAGTGCCCTGTGGTCGAGGTCGAGCTCAGCGCTCACCCGCCAATATGGAGCCTCTCCAAGTACGCGCCCTCTGGACTAGGTCCGCCTCCTGCCCTCCAGAGTGAGACCCTCGGAGGTTAGTGCCCTGTGGTCGAGGTCGAGCTCAGCGCTCACCCGCCATTGTGGAGCCTCTCCGAGCGCGCGCCCTCTGGACCGGGTCCACCTCCTGCCCTCCAGAGCGAGACCCTCGGAGGTTAGTACCCTGTGGTCGAGGTCGAGCTCAACAATCACCTGCCATTATGGAGCCTCTCTGAGCGCGCGCCCTCTGGACCGGGTCTGCCTCCTGCCCTCCAGAGCGAGACCCTCGGAGGTTAGTGCCCTGTGGTCGAGGTCGAGCTCAGTGCTCACCCGCCAATGTGGAGCCTCTCCGAGCGCGCGCCCTCTGGGCCGGGTCCGCCCCTGCCCTCTGGAGCGAGACCCTCGGAGGTTAGTGCCTTATGGTCGAGGTCGAGCTCAGCGCTCACCCGCCAACATGGAGCCTCTCCGAGCACATGCCCTCCGAATCGGGCCTGCACTCTGCCCTCCTCCACCAAGATGCCCCCGCAAGCTCGGAGCATCTAGGATGGAGCGAGCCCTGTCATTCTAGCTCAGTCCTAGCTCTGACGAGGCCCTCACCAGCCAGAATGCCAGCGAGCTGCCCGAGGACTGCACTGGAGCACCTTCCAGGCCGTATTGACCACCTACAACCGCCAGTTACACTAGAAAGGAAAGAAGCACGCTGATCGAGGTGCCACACTCCTCACCAACCATCCGGATCACCCAAGAGAGGAAGCCAACCGGGAGATTCGAATCCCGTGGGCGGCGACCACCATTCAAGGCACTGCCAGGTTTCCCGGAATGAGGCGACCAAGAGGGATGTCGGAGCGCCTGACAACTCCCCTTATCATGAATCAGGAAAGACTCCTCAGGACACCGCCGCATGCACCTGACAGTCCAGCAGGGATCCCGAGACAAGCGCCCAACGGTAACCTAGTTACAACAAACTCGGAGGTAACACAACAATAACCCCAACATACAGGAAGGGACAAGCAAGAACAAAGAGAGAAAAAAAGAGAGATAGAAATGTGAAACCCCCATCAGGAAGAGGGGCATGGCACCACCAATACAGGGGCAAGCCCAACCAAGAGGGCAAAGCACCACCACCATAGTCGAGGAAAAACGAGGGAAACAAGGAGAGGCGAATGAACAGGGAACCCCTCTTTCCCCGCTATCATTCTCCCCTTGCAACGTTTCCATCTTCACACATTTTTTACTCCTCCTAGTGTGGAGTCCATCAAGAGGGGCCCGACCAGGAGGATCTGTTCCCCTAGATCGTCACTGACTTGACCGTCGGAGTGCCCCCGCCGGAAACCCCAGCCCGGTCACTAATCCCTGTTTTGCAGGTCCGGGATCAGAGGGCTGCCAGGCAACAAGAAGAGGGCACTCCGATGCCAGCAGCAGCTACAGGCCACGGTGATCCTGGCGGTAATAGATTGGCATACCAGGAAGGGGGGACAGGCGTGATCAAGTCCTCCACCTCTTTACAGAGTAGCACCCCATGGAAGAATGGTGACGACATGAGCTCAAAAGGCCTCCATCAGCTGTGCAAGGCCCCCCCCCCCCTTTTTTTTCAAGGGCACCCACATCACCTTCTCTGTCTCCTTCGGCGAAAGGATGTGCTGACGGAGCCATCAGGCGCGTGGCAGAAAGGCACCTGGAGGAACATGAGCATGGGCTAGCAGAGTTCTCCCACCGATTCACCAGTATGCAAGGCTCAACCAGCGAGCCAATGGACCACAACACCGGCCGCCATTGAGGCCCTTCGTCGGTATTGTCGCCGTCACCGCAATCACGGCCATGACGTCGAAGAATGTCACAATCTCATGTAGGAGATTGAGAAGCTCATCAAGAAAGGCTACCTCCAAAGATTTAAGGGGGAGACAGACCTCAAGCGGGGTCCTAGGCGCTTGTCGCTCTCCTGCGGCTCCAACCATCAATAGCTGCCCCACGTGAAATCGGTGGGCGTGGTTGTCGAGGGAGCTGCGCGCGCGTCCAAGAAGACCTGGGGGCATGAGATCTTGGGAATGTACTCCCCATCATGCTGGAAGGGGGAAGGTAAATAAAGATGCCGCGGTCATCAGGATGATGATTGCGAACCACCACGGGAAGGCCCCTGCATGGTGGCCGAAACTCCATCACGAGGGGCCTGTTACCTCGAAGATCCCGACAGCGTCAAGCTCCCTCGAAAGAGGAGGGTTCGTGGCCTGCGAAGACACCACCAACAAGGTAAGGTTTATTATCGATAATAATGATAACGATTTTTCCATGCACGAGTATCCATGTGTCTGGCAGGGAAGAATCAACAACGTCCCTGAGCCCAGCTCTAGGACGTCAAGGAATCTCCGAGCCATGCAGCTCTCAATTTCAAGAGCTCCAGGATGTCAAAGGATCTTCGAGCCATGCAGCTCTCAATCTCAAGCATCCCCGAGCCCAGCTCTAGGATGTCAGGGAATCTTCGAGCCATGCAGCTCTCAATCTCAAGCATCCCCAAGCCTAGCTCCAGGATGTCAAAGGATCTCCGAGCCATGTAGCTCTCAATCTCAAGCATCCCCGAGCCAAGCTCCAGGATGTTAAAGGATCTTCGAGCCATGCAACTCTCAACTTGAAACGTCCTCGAGCCCAGCTCCAGGACGCCTACTCAAGACCGGAGCTCAGATCTCCGGCTAAGAAAACTTCGAGCCAAGCCACTCTCAATCTCAAACATCTCCTACCCCAGCTCCGAGATGCCAAGGGATCATGGGGCCAAGTAGCTCCCATTAACGCCTCGAGCCTAGCTCCAAGGTACCAAAGACCTGAGCCAAGCCCTCAGGCAACCCCTGGGCCCGAGCCTAGCTCCACGTCCAGGAAGGTCTCGAGCCTAGCTCCAAGGCAATCAAGTTCGATAACCCTCTTCTCTGATCTCCCCACTCGAAAAAAGATGATAGGGGAAGGAAAGAAAGAGAACAGAGGGGAACCCGGCAAGAACCCTCTTCTCTGATCTCCCAACTCGAAAAGAAGACGAGAGGGGAAGGAAAGAAAGAGAACGAGAGGGGAACATGGCAAGAACCCTCTTCTCTGATCTCCCCACTCCAAAAAAAAAAAGGGAGAGAAGAAGAAAAAGGAAAAAAGGAGGGGGGAAGGAAAGAAAGAGAACGAGAGAGGAACAAGCCGCCACTTCTCAGTCAACAACGTCCCCGAGCCCAGCTCCAGGACACCCACTCAAGACCGGAGCTCAGACCTCCAGCCAAGAGAACTTCGAGTCAAGCAGCTCTCAGTCAACAACGTCCCCGAGCCCAGCTCCAGGACACCTACTCAAGACTGGAGCTCAGACCTCCGGCCAAGAGAACTTCAAGCCGAGCAGCTCTCAGTCAACAACGTCCCTGAGCCCAGCTCTAGGACACCAACTCAAGACCGGAGCTCAGATCTCCGGCTAAGAGAACTTCGAGCCAAGCAGCTCTCAGTCAACAACGTCCACGAGCCCAGCTCCAGGACACCAACTCAAGATCGGAGCTCAAATCTCTGGCCAAGAGAACTTCGAGCCAAGCAGCTCTCAGTCAACAACATCCCCAAGCCCAGCTCCAGGACACCTACTCAAGACCAGAGCTCAGATCTCTGGCCAAGAGAACTTCGAGCCAAGCAGCTCTCAGTCAACAACATCCCCGAGCCCAGCTCCAGGACACCTACTCAAGACCGGAGCTCATACCTCTGGCCAAGAGAACTTCGAGCCACGCAGCTCTCAGTCAACAACGTCCTCGAGCCCAGCTCCAAGACACCTACTTAAGACCGGAGTTCAGATCTCCGACCAAGAGAACTTCGAGCCAAGCAGCTCTTAGTCAACAACATCCCCGAGCCCAGCTCTGGGACACCTACTCAAGACCGGACCTCAGATCTCCGGCCAAGAGAACTTGAGCCAAGTAGCTCTCAGTCATTAACATCCTCGAGCCCGGCTCCAGGATGCCAACCAAAGACCGGAGCTCAGATCTCCGGCCAAGGGACCTACGAGCATAGCAGCACTCAAGTGTCATGAACCTGTGCCCAGCTTGCCGACGTTGAAGTCTAATAACTCAATCCCAAGCAAGGTGAGGCCCCTATCTCTGATCTCCCCACTTATGCACAAAAGAAAGAAGAGGAAGAAAAAGAAGAAAGGGGAGGGAAAGAAAGAGAAAAAGAAGGGAAGAACCAGACAAAGAAAATAGATGTTAGAGAAACTCAAGTTTCATTGATTGAACACAAGTTACAAGTGTCTTGCGAGCCCTGACATGCCAGGTGACCCTGACTAAGTACAAGAAACAAAAAAAAAAAGAAAAGGGGCTACTCCATGCCGGCCGGCCTCCCTGCTGAGCTATGAGGCTGAGAGTCCCCGCCTTCAGGAACCTCCGGCTGAGAGCTCTAATCTTGGATGGTTCAGCCTTGGCTGGCGTCGAAGACTTTAAGGCCACGGCTTCATTCACGGCCTCCTCGTCGGGCTCCGCATCTGAAGCTGAAGGATATCTGAGGCGATCACGACTCTTCTCGGGGACAAGTGCCTCAACTCAACCGTGCAAAAATATGAAGCCCTTGTAGAAGGAGTCCGATGCCATTTGCTGAATCTCGGTGACGAACTCCTCCGAGGCCTTGAATTTTGTGATGGCATCCTCGGCGCCCTTCTTGGCCTCGGCAGCCACCCTCCTCGACTCGGCGGCCTCTAGCCTAGCGGCCTCAGTCGACCTGGCCGCCTTCTCTGCCGCCTTCTCAGCTGCGGCAAGTTTCTCCCTCCCAGCTGCCAGCTCCACCTGGGCAGCTTGGGAGGCCTTCTTGTACCGATCCGCTTCAGCACTGTACCAGTTCAACTTTTTCTCGACGATGGAGAGATCGTCGACGGCCTTCTTCGAGTGGCTCCGCTCAAAGTCACGGGCCTCTAGGAGCTTCTTCGCTCACCCCTTTGCATCGGCGAGCTGTTGCTCAAGGTCCTTGACCTTTAGTTCAAGGGCCCCATTCGCTCTGACCTTCTCCTTTAGGTCAGTTTTCAAGGACTCGATGTCGGTAGCCTGTTGCCGCTCGAGATGCTCCCTGCTCTGGTAGCGGCCCTTGATGTAGAGGGCCACGACACCGATCTGCACCAAGAAAAGAGGTCGAACCAAAAAAAGAGAAGAAAAGAGAGGAAGGAACAGCTCACCGAATAAAGCTGGAGGAAGATGGCGCTGATGACATCGGTCAGCCGCATCCCGGCCATGTCCTGCCAATCGCATGTCTGGATCGAGAAGTCCATCATGCGCTCGGCCAGCTCGGGGCTCTGGAGAAACAAGCTTTCTGGCCCCATCTTGAAGGGCAGATGGCGTCGCCCCTCCTCCCTTCGACCTTTTACCGGAGTGGGCAGCCTCGTCCCGGTAACTGCAGGGCCGTGGAGGGCGGGCTGAGAAGCAGACGCCGGTGCAGGCGGTGCCTCGGTCGTGGTCCTAGTGATGGCCTGGACCTCCTCATCCCTGACCTCAATAACTGGTGGACTCGAAGGATGGTGGGGTGCAGCAGCCGCAGCTGCGGCCCTCACCCGGACCACAACTTCGGGCTCCGCAGCAGGGGCCTGCTGGGCTGGCCTCGGTACCAAAGAAGCCACCCTCTCCACTGGTGCAGGAGTAGAGCGAGCCGCCTCCAAACTCGGACCAGCTAGAGCAGCCGAGCTCAGACCAAGCACCACAGTGGGGGCAGCCACAGGAGCGCTCTCGCCCCGGGCTCGCCTCGGACGGAGGGCCCCCGGCCAGCCCGGTCGGCGGCATCTTCTGGGTGATCACCAGCAGATCGTTCTCGGAGAAAATCATCCCTGCATGCAAGTCATACAACAGTTAGAGTCCATAGAAAACAATGCAAGAAATGCAAATATAAAGAAAGATGGAAGTTCAGGTCGAACTCACCCGACCCATTCGTTGGGTTGACCTCGGAGTCGGTGAGGTTCTACTCAGAGAGCAGGACCTCGAGGAAAGGAATATGGGCGGTGCGAAGCTGCTCATAATCATCCCGGTCAGCCACATCGACAACGAAATTTTGGTTGGGGGACTTGTCCAGATCACTCCAGACCCAGTCGACCCCCTCAACATCAACAAAGAAAAACTTACTCTTCCATCCCCTGATGGAAGAGGAGAGCTCAAACTTGATACCCTTCGGGCGGGAGGACAAGGACCATCACCCATCCTCAGTTGGGTAATGCTTCAGGACGAAGAAGGCCCTGAACAAGAAAAACCTGGCAACAAACCCATGGAGGTGACAGAGCACAATAAAAGAAAAAATGACTCTAATGGCGTTTGGCACTAACTGAGCAGGGACCAAACGATAATTGTCCAAGACGGACAGGAAGAAAGGATGGAAAGGAAATCGGAGACCCCCAGAGAAGGTCCCCTCATAAAAAGCAAGATGGCCTGGGCCACTGGAAGTGACCCGTTCCCTTGGACGAGGGATCATGAGTCGGATAGAAGACGGGATGCCATAGACATCCCGAACAGCCCTTAGTTCCCCGGTGATGATCGTCGAGGTGACCCCACCAAGACCTGTGGACCTAACAGACTCAGAAGCGGGAACAGAAGAAGGAGGAGGGAGAGAAAAACCGGATCCCGGTTCCCTGATGAGTACCGGACCGGAAGGACGCCTCCTACTGAGCTTGAAGCGAGTTGCATCTTCCTCCCTGTCAGAAGAAGAAGACGCTGACCTCCGCTCTGAAGGACAGGCCTCGCCCTGATCAGTGGAGGGGCGGAAGCCCAGACCAAAATGGGACATCCTCAAGAACAAGGGGAATGAAGGACTCGAAGTGGGGGGCGGAAGAGGAGACTCAACCTGAAGAACATCCCAGACCCGGAGAAAAAACCCTATTCTAGCAGGGGGAGAAGGAAGAAGAAACTGACCTGGTTCCTTAGAAAACTCGGGGCAACTGGGAGGAAGAAGGAAGCTTCGACGCAGCAGCAGCAGGCATGGAGAATTCAAAAAGAATAGATTTTTCGGGTAAGGCCCTCTTTTCATTTCGAAATGACCCGACGGATTCGTACCGATACAACCCCTCCGCCAACAGATCAACGCCACATGCTGCCCATCAACGAAAATGGCATCCTGGCCGCTCTTAATTCTGTGCCAACATTAACTGCTCCTCGAACGTGGCTACATGGCACCGCCGGATTGGTCCGCAGGGCCATCCCCCGAAGCGCCTGCAATCATGGCCATCATCGTGCCAGATTTTCGCTCTTCCATGTCAGCACCGCAATTACTCCCTTAGACCCAAGCACCACGCACTAACGAGCCTCGAGAGTGAGGAGCAAATGATGTGGTGGGATCGCTGACGTGGAGGAACCAACAGGTGCCGTGTCAAGAAAGGATGTCGCGTTGGACGCCGTGTCAACTCTCCAACCCGGACTCAACTACCGAGCTGAGCTGAGCTCCCTCAAGATAGCGAGCTGAGCTCTGTCCTCCACTAGGTCCGGCCCACGAGCTCGGGATGCCTCGGTCGGAGCCGCATCCTGCCCTCCAGAGCGAGACCCTCGGAGGTTAGTGCCCTGTGGTCGAGGCCGAGCTTAGTACTCACCCGCCAATGTGGAGCCTCTCCGAGCGCGTGCCCTCTGGACCGGGTCCGCCTCCTGCCCTCCAGAGCGAGATCCTCGAAGGTTAGTGCCCTGGGGTTGAGGTCGAGCTCAGCACTCACTCGCCAATGTGGAGCCTCTCCGAGCGCGCGCCCTCTGGATCGGGTCCACCTCCTGCCCTCCACAGCGAGACCCTCGGAGTTTAGTGCCCTGTGGTCGAGGTCGAGCTCAGCGCTCACCCGCCAATGTGGAGCCTCTCCGAGCGCACGCCCACTGGACCGGGTCCACCTCCTGCCCTCCAGAGCGAGACCCTCGGAGGTTAGTGCCCTGTGGTCGAGGTCGAGCTCAGCGCTCACCCGTCAATGTGGAGCCTCTTCGAGCGCGCGCCCTCTGGACCGGGTCCGCCTCCTGCCCTCCGGAGTGAGATCCTCGAAGGTTAGTGCCCTGTGGTCGAGGTCGAGCTCAGCGCTCACCCGCCAACGTGGAGCCTCTCCGAGCGCGCGCCCTCCGGACCGGGCCCGCACTCTACCCTCCTCCACCAAGATGCCGCCACAAGCTCGGAGCGTCTAGGATGGAGCGAGCCCTGCCGTTCCAACTTAGCCCCAGCTCGGACGAGGCCCTCACCAGCTAGAACACCGGCGAGCCGCCCGAGGACTGCACTAGAGCACCTTCCAGGCCATACTGACCACCTGCAACTGCCAGTTACACTAGAAAGGAAAGAAGCATGCTGATCGAGGTGCCACACTCCTCACCAACCATCTGGATCACCCAAGAGAGGAAGCCAACTGGGAGATTCGAATCCCGTGGGCGGCGGCCCGCCATTCAAGGCACTGCCAGGTTTCCCGAAATGAGGCGACCAAGAGGGGTGTCGAAGCGCCTGATAACTCCCGTTATCATGAATCAGGAAAGACTCCTCGGGACACCGCTGCATATGCCTAACAGCCTGGCAGGGATCCCGAGACAAGCGCCCAATGGTAACCTAGTTGCAACAAACTCGGAGGTAACACAACAATAACCCCAACACATAAGAAGGGACGAGCAAGAACAAAGAGAAAAAAAAGAGAGAGAGAAAGGTACAACCCCCATCAAGAAGAGGGACATGGCACCACCAATATAGGGGCAAGCCCAACCAAGAGGGCAAAGCACCACCACCACAGTCGAGGAAAAACTTGGGAAACAAGGAGAGGCGGAGGAACAGGGAACCCCTCTGTCCTCGCTATCATTCTCCTCTTGCAATGTTTCCATCTTCACACATATTTTTTACTCCTCCTAGTGCGGAGTCCTTCAAGAGGGGCCCGACCAAGAGGATCTGTTTCCCTGGATCGTCACTGACTTGACCATCAGAGTGCCCCCACTGGAAATCCTGGCCCGGGTCACTAACCCCTGTTTTGTAGGTCCGGGACCAGAGGGCCACCAGGTAACAAGAAGAGCGCACTCCGGCACCGGTAGCAGCTACAGGCCACGGCGATCCTGGCGATAACAACTGGTATCAGAGCCACCGGGTTTGAATGAAAGAGTGGAGCAATGATAGAAGACGAAGGAAAAGTCAAGATCGACAAGTTTGATAGAAGGACTTCAAATTCAGGAAGATGCAGATCAAGAACTATCTGTATAAAAAGAAGCTTCACATACTATTACTGGAAAAAAAACTTGCCAAGATGTCACAAGGTGATTGGGAGTTGCTGGACCACTAGGCTTTGAGAGTAATCCATTTGACGTTGGCCAAGAATGTCATTTTCAACATCTTAGAAGAGAAGACAATAGTAGATTTGATGAAGGCTCTATCCAATATGTATGAAAAACCTCCGGCCTCCAACAAGGTACACCTTATACGTTGTCTATTCAATTTAAAGATGAATGAAGGTGCATCTATCACTGATTACATCAATGAGTTTAATCCAAGTACTAGTGAGTTGAGCTCTATTGATATTAGTTTTGAAGATGAAGTTCATGCATTAATTTTACTATCCTCTTTACTTGAGAGTTGGAGTGCTACTGTAACTGTGGTGAGTAGTTCCTGTGGTTCAAGTAAGGTAAGATTCAAGGAGGTCTAGAACCTAATTCACAATGATGATATATATTAAGAGAAAAGGATCCCAAAGATATTATAGTTCTGCCTTGGTTACTTAATAAGGTAAAGGAAGAACTACACAACACAACAAAAACTGTGGGAGATCCAAATCCAAACAAGAAGCCAATCAAAACTGAAAGGTGATGGCTATTAGCACTATGGTAAGAAAGGACACACTAGGAAGAACCGTTGGACAAGAAAAGAGAATAAAAGATAGAATGAGGAATCCATCAATGCAGCGATAGAGGCAATTACTGATGCTCTAGTCCTCAGCATGGATAGTCTGATGGGGTCATGAATCGTAGACTCTAGAGCTTTGTTTCATTCCACCTCACAAAAGGAGTATATGCTAAATTACACTACTGAAGATTTCGGAAAAGTTTATCTTGCTAATGATGAACCATTGGATATTGTGGATAAAGGTGACATGCATATAAAGATGCTAGACTAATCAGCATGAAAGTTCAAGAATCTTAGACATATCCTAGGTTTAAAAAGGAATCTGATTTCAGTCAAGCAACTAGATTTAGAGGCTTACATCATAACTTTGAATGGTGGCTCTTGGGAGATCACCGGTGCCATGGTAATAGCACGAGGAAGCAAGTTGGGTACCCTCTCTATGACTAGTAATACCAGAGATGCAGTGGCATTGGCACAGGTAGATTCAGAGTTGTGGCATTACAAACTGTATCAATAAGCAAGAAAGGTATGCATGTATTATTGAAGAATGGAATGCTAATAGGTTTAAAGTCTATTGATGTCGATTTTTGCAAGGATTATGTTCTTAAAATGCTAAAAAAGGTCAGTTTCTCCAAGATTAGTAAGACACCAAGATCAAAAAAGCTGGAGCTTAAACACACTGATATGTGGGGTCCCTCTCGATCGCATCCTTTGGAGGCTCGTGCTACTATATGATATTCATTGATGACTCTACTGGAAGGTATGGGTTTATTTTTGAAAAATAAATATAATATATTTGCTACTTTTAGGATATGGAAGAGTATGGTGGAGAATGTGTCTGGCAAGAAAATTAAATTTTGAGATCAGACAATGGAGGTAAATATGACAGCATCGAGTTCAAGGAGTTTTGTGTAATAAGTGGAATCAAGATGGAGAAGACCATCCCAAGCATGCCATAATGGAATAGGAAAGCTAAGCACATGAACTAGACCTTGAATAAGAGAGCCAAAAGCATGACAATTCATGCTAGTTTGCCCAAGATAATTTGGGCTGAAGCAATTAGCATTGTTACCTACTTGATCAATAGAGATCTCTCAGTCCCTTTTAATTATAAGCTATTAGAAAAAGAGTAGACAAAGAAGTTAGCAATTTATCTTACTTGAAGTCTATGGCTATGTCTTTTACATATATATCAATGCTGAAAAGAGAGACAAGATCGATACAAAATCAGAGAAGTGTTTCTTCATTGGATATGACACCGATGAATTGATTATAAGTTTTGGAGTGAGAAAGACAGAAAAATCATCAAGAGCAAGGACATGGTCTTCAATGAAAGAAACCTTTACAAGAACAAGAATGACTCTGATAGTGCAGGAAAGTCAGTTAAGGAAAAAGAATAGGTCGAGTTGAAAGAAATCACAAAAGATGATATTGCCAAGGAAGCAAAAAAAGATCTTGAACTGATGCTGGAGATACTTCAGCTAAGGAGATCTATAAGGATCCCAAAACCATGGAAAAGATATTCACCCTCTCTTCATTATCTATTGTTGACAGATGGCGATGAACCTAAATGCTATGAAGAAGCTATAAAAAGCAAAGATTCGATCAAGTGGTAGCTGGTGATGAAGGACTAGATGCAATTCTTGAAGAAGAACCAGAATGAGGAGCTAAGCATACTACTAGAAGCAAAAAAGGATCTGCACTATAAGTGAGTCTACAAAATCAAGAGTGTTGGACTGGTGCCAGCTCACGCCTTCGGGTCCCACTCCGCGTAATGCGGTCACGGGCTAGGTGGGCTGGGGTCAGGGTCAACATGCCTCGCAGAGTGGATTACTAGGAGTGGCATTGTCTCGATGCATGATGGACCTAGGTATCATGGTCCATGTATTCATATCATGATTCAGGGAGGCGATTGAGGTGTACAGTCATGGTCTACATGTTTTTTGGCACTATCAGATAGCCGACATATCTCTCTTGCATGATCGAATGACCTAGCAATGTTGCCAATCTGATAAAAGTCCTCCAATGATTTTTTGGTGAAATCAGATGATCTAGAATTGCCCGAAAACTTGATCAAATGGCTAGGAGTGACTCACACGGGTCAAATGCTAACCAAATAAGGATTTCAAGTGGAATTTGAAGCAAATTCAACTTGATTTGAGCTCTATTAAAAATAGAGGCCAAGGGTAGCAGCCTCTGAATGCAACCAATGCAATAAAGGCAGTAGAGGGATAGCTGTGAGTATTTCCAGGAAAGAAAATAAGAGAGGAAGAGAGAAAAAGAGAAAGAAGGCAAGGATTTTTCTTGTGTGGTATCCTAGGGTGCTTCCAAGCTTGAGGAGCATCTTTAGGAGGTTTTTCTTCTTCTTGTTGGGACTGTTCTTACATCCAGAAGAAAGAAAAAAAGAGAGGTTCTTTGTCTTCATCTCTTGTAAACTTCTTGTATTTTTCTTTTTATAGTAAAAAAGAAATATTGTGTGTGGCTATGGACATATGAGCAAGAGTCTGAACCATGTAAAATCATCGTATTTTGTGCTTGTATTGTTTTTATTTTCTAGACTTTTCTATCTCTTTTCTTGTGATTACCGTATTCCACTGCATACGGCTCCCTAACAATATCTATACAAGGCTTATAAACAATAGTTTCTCCAAAAACATATTGTATAAAAGAGTAATAATTTTTGCAGTATTTTCTCGCCATACCCTATTAAAAAGTGGCTCCAATGGAATGGTTGGAAAAGTTGCTAAAAGTTGCAAAACTTGATTTCAAATCCTGCCTATATTACAATAAAAAGATGGAGCTCTCCCTTCTTAATTTGAAGAAGTAAAAGAAATTCTTAATGCACCATATATAGATATTACAAATATATATATTGTTTTTGTATAAGTCTTGTAACTTGAGGGTATATGATCAGCATTGTAGAACAAAAAAATAATAATAGAACTAGACTAATCACTTTCTATTAACTTCTTTTTAATAAATTTAAAATCAAATAGGCTTTTCAAATCAATGATTCAAATTGTTTAAACTAATTTACACCATACAAGCTATATAGAAATCAAAATTTGTAAATTTGATGGTTTCTTACCTACATCTATGTCTGTAAAAATATAAATGATATCATCATACTGATATGGTAATATATGTAAGAGGATATAAACATCTAATATACTTTATGATCATGATCTAGTAAATTTAAATTCACTAGGTTTTGATAATTAGATGATACTAAAATAAAATATTATTCTTGTTGCCATCAAATCACCTTCACTAGAATTACAGTGGTGTCGAGGGTCTTTTGGCCTTCTTTTCGAGGTCTCTCGGATGGAAACTTACAAGAAACAGTCCCTTAACTAATGATAACCGGTGGAGGGCCCTCTGATGCTCAAGTTAGCAGAGAATGAGATGGGTTACGGTAGCTAGAGTAGAGAGAGATAGTGGTGCTGAATAAGCATGCGAGAGAGGTTGTTGCCTAGACTGACAACCCAAAAGGAAGATGAATTGGATTTTATAAAAATTAAAACAAATATATACCTTTAAAAATTGAGCAATATGTAATTCAAGTATTGTGTGAAGTACAAAAGCTAAATAAGAGAATATAAGAGACAAGCAAGCATACAAACACGAGATTTATAGTAGTTTGAACCAATCCTAGCTCCTACATCTACTATTCAAGGATCTTTTAGAATTTTTATTATATTTCTACAAGAATATAGTCAGATTGTTTTACATCGAGCTCACAATCCAAAATCCAATACAATATTTATTTTTCAGGCTCAAACAATCCAATTGATTTTTCAAGATCAACTAATCAAAACCTAAACCCAATCCACAAGTCTCAGCTCCCTACTGGACTTGTATTAACACAAAACAATCAACTTAAAAATAGAGCAACAAAGAAAAATAAACTTCAAAAAAGCTAAGTTGTTCTAGTTGAAGCTTGATATATGGCTGTTCAAAGGCTTCAAAAGTTGCTTTTCAATATACTCTTCAATCCTCACTTAATATCTCAAGAGAGTAATTAGAAAGGAGTAAAGGTTGTCTTGAGTTTTTAGGTGACAATACTTGAGTTTCACTTATTTTCTATGATTGGTGAATATTTTCAAAAGTTATTGTATCTTTGACTTGAATCCTAGAATTTATATCTCTCCAAGTATTTCTTCATTGGTTCTCAGTCATTTCTAGCCATTTAGAGTCATTAGGAAATGAAATATGGCCATTAAAAATCTTAGGATTTGAAATCTATAAGTTCTAAAACTAGCCATTACAGTTACAGTTCATGGAATGCGAGTTGGTTCGCATGGTAAGAGTCGGCTCATTTTCTTAGTAACCAAAAATCTAGGTTTCTATTATTTTAAGAGAGAAGGCTCGCAAGATATAAGTCAGCTTATTTCCTCATGATATAAAAACCATACTTTCTACCTTTTCGAGAGAGAAGGCTCAAATCTTGAGAGAAGGCTCGTCTGAAAGCTTATTTTTCTACTCAAACTAAGAGAGAAGGCTTATCAGAGGGGAGTTGGCTTATTTTCTCAGTGAACTCTTAGCTTGTCATGCTAGAGCCTGCTCTTCTTGGGTGAATCAACTCTTTCAGTGTGTTCTCTATTTCTTCTAGAATTTGAAATGATTTTACTCCTTAGGGTTTCAAGTAACTTCTAGGTATTTCTAAGGAATTCTAAGGATACAAAAGGCTTTACAAGTGATTTAATTACAAGAAGTAACCTTTCCATACTTCCCAGATACAAAAAAAAATCTCTTAAGACATCTAAGAAACCTTAAAGAATACAAATAAACTCTTTATACTTTAAAAATATTTCTAAAATAATCTAAGAGACCACCACACATCCCAAATGTTATAAAGAATCTTTTAAAGGCTTAAAGGGATTTTTAATGATACCTATGAGCTCACAAACTATTCCAGTGATCTATAAGGATTTCAATTGAAGGTTGTACACTGGAAAGTTTTCTACAAAAAATATTTTCAAACATTTCAAAAGTATTAGTATAGAATTCAAGCTTCAATATTTTATAATCATCAAAATCATTCTTGGGGTCATGGAGACAACATTGGGCATGGAATCTCCTCCTTTTTGATGATGATAAAATATTGGGCATGGAGATTTAAAGCTTTACACTATAAAAAAATATGTTAAAGCAATATACATCTTTACAAAAAAACTTTATACTATAATGTATCAGAGTTCTTTATGGAATGTATCAAGTCTTGAGATTCTCAAGTATTAGAGTATATTCATGTATCAAAGTATAATCATGTATCAATCAAGAAATGAATTATAGTATTAAAGCTTTAATGTTAAATAACTTAGAGTTTATGATTGGTGTATCATAAAATATTATAGCAAATCATATTTATATTAGATCTTGAGAAACTTATCAGAGCATAGAGAAAACTTATCAGTGCATAGATGAGATGCATTAGGATTGTTGACACACATAGTTAGAGGGAGAATAAGGGTACCCCATTTTTTAAAAAATTTCAATCATCTGCACTCCCCCTTATTCTTATAAATATTATGAATTTATGCACATGTTTCATCTCCTGAATATTATGTATTTTTTCCATCTTTACTCTTTTCATAATATCGCCATTTCACTACTTTTGCACATGCATTACACTAATATCCCATACACATGTTTCTCCCCCTTTTTGTCATCAGCAAGGAAATTAAAAGAGTGTGCCATAGAAATGAGAGAGAGAAAGATGACATTGAAACAATTCAAAGTAAAGGATAAGACTTCATATAATATTACATCCATAATGTTTTAGTGATACAAAATCTGATACTACAGGAGTATCATGAAAATACAAACTGTTCACTACAATAAACTAAAAAAAAGAAAATAAGGATAATAAAGATCCGAATGACCTATCATCTAACATCCTGATCACTATCACTGTTATCATCATCTAGAATGTAGACTATGAAGTGCATATATCCTACTAATGTGGACGGTGATAGACCAGTAGAACTGCAGGACCGGGAAGTTGATCCTATCCTAGGTGGAGGAAATCCTATGCTAGGTCTGACTATGGCACTAAAGGGTGGCCTAGGTATAGGTGCAGGTCTGGGTGAAGATTATGGTGCTGGCCTAGGTCCCTGACTAGATGACAAACCAAAAGCAGATATGGAACCAATGAATCCCAATAAGAAACTGCCCAGCTACAACTTGATGCACTGCATGCCCTGTTGAGTAGACGAAGAGGTATACGCTTGTTCTTGTGCAAACTAGTTAGCAACTCCATACATACGTCCAAAGTCTACTCTCAAATCTGATAATTAAACTAATACTCATCATGTGTCCTATGCCTGCTCCCAACTATGTCCAACTGAATTGTGAGTTCTCTCTGAACTTCTCTGAACTCCTCATGGCTCCATGAAACATACTAAATGTCTAGTCTCATGTCTCCTATCATAAAGCTAACTCTGTCAATCAGTGCATCAAAGTGCTTAGTGAACTGCTCCAAGGTGATACCAGTGTAAGTCGATGCAGTAGGTGGCACAAATAGCTCTCTAGAAGCCTATGCCCCAAATGCAGGCATTGGAGATGGAATTCTTGGACAAGAAAGCTATCTAGAGGTCTCTCTTAATGATGGTCCAATAGCAATGGGGGCCTCATCATCATCACTACCATCATCACTATCATCCTCCTCATCACTGTCATCATCACCATCACCAGTGGCAGCGAAGTCATCATCTGAAGAGTCTGATCTAGCTGATCTCTGACCCAAGAGTTTCTTCACCCATCTTTTATCAATCTTTTGATATCCCATATGGTGAAGAGATCTCTCACCATATCTGTTAGTATGAAGTAATCTCCTGGCATCCTTGCTAGTGCAATCCATCCAGAACTCCTCAAATACAAAGGGTAAATACCATCCCATATGGAAGACAAGCTCGCTGTCTCTTGGCTGCTTCCTTGATTTGTAATGGTATCAGGAATGGCAAGTTGATTGGGTAACCCTCTACCAGGTAATGCATAAATGTGGCATCTCTTTTTATTACCCAATCAAACCTTCCTGATTTTGAAAAGAAAATCTGGCTAACCATATTATGTAATAATCTCATCTATAAGGATAATTGATTAGCCTACAATTTTTTTATGCTTCTAACATCCCTTCTTTCTAAAATAGTTCTCGAACCATCAATTTTCTTTTCTAAAGTTAAGTAGCACCTCCCTTCTTTAGGCATATCAAACAACGAACTCAACCTTGCTTCATCCAATACAATTAGTTGTTCTTTCACAATGGAGCTAATGGAATCATGACCAATTCTAAGATTTTCAATGAATGATCTCACTAAGGTAGGGTATATCTGTACATCTAAGGAACAAAAGTTCTTCCACCCTTGTCTTTTAATCCAATCTCCTATTTGAAGGTGCTTTTGCTCTATAAAGTCAAAATAAACCATTCTATCTATTGTAATCGGTTGATTGACCATCAAAATGGCCGGATTAGGTCAAGCCGATAGCAGTGAAAGGGGTGGCCCATCATTCCTGTACTTTGCTCTCTATTCAGCTATGGAAGAATCCCCGATTCTCTTTCTCTTATAAGATAAAGCCTTTCTTGGACCCATCTTGCTTGGTAATCACACAAATTTGGGTTTTACTATGGTCCCTAGGGTTTCTATAGTGTTGGAGGGTAAAAGGCAAGGTTTGGTTTGGTTAAACAGTTAAGTGACAAGGATAACTTCGATTTTCAAAGGTTTTTAAAAAATAGAGCTTCCAACATTCGAGTCAGCTCGCTTAAGCTAGGGTTTGTTCAAGTCGGTTCAAGCAAAAAGTAGGTTTTAGGGTTCAAAAAGGTTGGAAATGGATTCTATGGGTCTTGAAGTACATGAAACAAGAATGCTCTTAGCTTAACAGGTTGGAATTTAGCTCTAGAAAATTTTTCTATGTGTTTTAGAATTTATGGATGAAATTTTTAAAAAGGATTATAAAGTCCTAATTCATCTCTAATCATTAAAAATCTATCCTCACTAAGTGGTTTAGTGAACAGCTAATTATTTTTCTGTACAAACAAATTTTAGTTCAATGTTTTCATTTTGTATATAATCCATAATAAAATGATATCTAATCTCTATGTGCTTTGTCCTTGAATGTTAAATAAGATTTTTAGTCAAGTTAATAGTACTACTTTATCACATTTAATTAGAATTTTAGTTTGTTTTATACTAAAATCTTCTAATTGTTGCTTAATCCAAAGTATTTGGCACAACAACTCTCTGCAGTAATATATTCCGCCTCAACAGTGGAAAGGCTACAGAGTTTATTTTTTACTGTGCCATGAGATTAAGTTTAACTCTAAAAATTGATATGTTTGATTAATACTTTTTCTATCAATTTACAACCATCATAAACAACATCAAAATAACCAATTAATTCTAATGATGAATACTTGGAATACCATAATCTTATATTACATATTCTTTTAAGATATCTTATGATTCTTTTAACAGCAAGTATATATGATTCTTTTAGATTAGATTGAAATCTAGTACATATACAAATACTAAATAAAATATCAGGCCTACTAGTAGTTAAGTATAATAGAGATCCAATCATACCTTGATATAGATTTCCATTTTCATCTTTGTTAAGTCTACAGGTTGGGCTCATTGGTGTGCTAATTTTTTTAGTGGGTTCCATTCAAAACTTCTTTAATAATTTCTTGTTATACTTAGTTTGGTTGATGAATATTCCTTCATTTATTTGTTTGATTTGAAGTCCAAGGAAGAAAGTTAGCTCACCTATCATTCTTATTTCAAATTCATCCTAGATAAGCTCAACAAATTATTGACAAAGATCTTCATTAGTTATACCAAAAATTATATCATCTACATAAATCTGTATAACTAATATTCCATTATCTTTTCTTTTAATGAATAGTGTTATATCTACACTATCCCTAGTAAAATAGTTTTCAAGCAAAAACTTGCTAAGCCTTTCATACCATGCTCTAGGGGCTAGCCTAAAACCATGCAAAGCTTTGTTCAATTTAAAAACATAATTAGGTAAATTATAACTTTCAAATATATGAGGTTGCTTTACAAAAACTTCTTCAGAAATATAACTATTTAGAAAAATACTTTTTACATCCATTTGAAATAATTTAAAATTTATATAACATGCAAAAATAAGCAAAAATCTTATAGCTTCTAGTCTTACTATAGGTGCATAAGTTTTATCAAAATATATTTCCTTTTCTTGATTATATCCTTTTGCTAGTAATCTTGCTTTATTTCTAACAACATTTTCTTTTTCATCTAGTTTGTTCCTAAATACCCATTTAGTACCTATGACAGGATGTTCCTTAGGTCTACTAACTAAAATCTAAATATTATTTCTCTCAAATTGGCTCAACTCCTCTTGCATAGCCATCATCCAATTTAGATCTTTTTTAACTTCCTCTATGTAATTAGGTTCAATTTGAAAAATAAATACAAGGTAATCAAAAGTATCTCAAAAAAGGATCTAGTTCTAACACCTTGTAAAGGATCTCCTATTATTAAATCCTTACGATTGTGATGTACATTCCTTTATTCCGTTGGCAAATCATCATGCTCTTTGCTTACCTTTTCTTCTCTTTTTCAATTTGTTTATCTTTTAGGCTCAAGTCCTTCATTTCTTCATTCAATGTACCTATATTATTATCTATGCACTCTTCTTTTCTAGAATATGAAGGATTAGATTCATTAAAAATAATATAAATAGATTCTTTTCGACCCAACACACAATCCCTTCCTAATCTTCGATCAAATTATAATAATATTTTCAAATCTTAGTCTAGCATGCTTGCCCAGTGCAGTCTATTAATCAGGGATAATCATCATAAAATACTCTATGAATATTTTTCTGCCATGATGATAAGGCCTCTTGATTGGTCTTGTCTTTTAAAAATCTTGAAGTACGTATCCAAGTTCAATATCAGTAATACTCCCTCATAGCATTCGATTGAAGATGTTAAATTAGTACTTGTTTGGAGGTAATCCAACAATCTTATCTTTTTTTAGTATAATTACTTGAACCTAGGTGGAAGAATAAGAGCCCGCTACTCCATGAAGCCCTCTTTAACTCCCGAAGCACACTCATCCCAGGTGTATTCTCTCCTTTTCTTTTATATGCTTATTTTCTCTCCTACTCCATTAAGAATAATGTTGATTATGTTGGGGGGAAGAGAAAAATAACTTAACTTACTTAGATCCTTGAGTATGGTTAAAAATAATTATATTGTATGTACCTAATTATTGTCATGAATTGGAGTTACATGGGTACTTTAATCAATTATTGATTAATGGTATAGATAATTCTAGAGATTCTGAGAGATAGATTATTAAAGAAACTGAATAAATGGTAGGGTTTAGTCTAGAAATAATTTCATGAAGGAATTTCAAAACCTTCTGACCATTGATCTCAATGAATGATGGGGTGCTGATCTACTTCCTTTTGGGCTTGGATGATGTCATGAAAATCTTGGGATACCTAACAGGATAGATGATGCCTGCTGTGACTAGGACTTCACGTGGCTACTGAGGTGGCTAGGCTCTCGGGTCCCCATCATTCTCCTAGAGTGGGGAGAACTCAACTTCATCGAGTCAGGCTCAGCAGGGTTCGATGGAACTGAAACTAATCAAATCAAAGCAAAGAGGCTATGTTCAATTTTTTTTCACCTTTCTTTCTTTTTTCTTTTTTTTTTTCTCTGAAATTTTTTTTCCACTTATTTTCTTTCTTTTTTTCACTATACTTTTCCTTCCATGCTTGAAGTCGATGAATGAATGCAGGTTATGCATTCATGTTCGTGCGGCTTCTCTGCATCTTCTTCACAGACCAAGGAACAAAGGAGCTTTCGGGGAGGCTTCGCGGAGGGGCTCGCCGGCATCGGTGCAGGATGGAGGACGGTCTGGTAGGGCGGTGATGGTCACGATGTAGTCGACGGTGGCTAGCAATAGCAGCTGGGAGGAAGACGGTGGCACGGATGGATCTAGGGTCATTGGATGTGGTCTGATCCGAGGGGGAGCGAGATGGGCTACCAGAGTCTGGTCCGAGTTAAAGCGGGTGGTGGAGGGGGTCTTGCCGGTGCTAGCGGTAGTCATGGCATCATGGGTAGGCAAGCAAGGGCGGAGATTGGCCCCACGCATATAGGACCCGCAGGGCGGGGGCATCGTAGCCGATGCGGCAGTGATGGCGAGCTTCTCTGGCCCGGAGGCCACCGATCTCTACTGGATCTTGATGCGTGAGTGGGCCGAGGAATCATCCTCGGCTACCCCCCAGCTCTCCGCCCTCGCCCCTTGAGATCTCTTATTATGCCCCCACTGAAGCAGAACTTCACCGCCCCTCGGCGACACCCCGTTGATCTCATGGTGGTGGTTCTAGGCCTTTACGGTAGCGGAAGTGGATGCGACGGTGGCGACAGAGGAGGGCGATTGGTTCTCGAAGTGGGAGGGGTAGGAGGGGAAGGAGACGTGGTTGTGGTGGTGGTCCTGATGCATGGTCGATTATGATCCGGAGTGCTGGGTAGGATTGTCATGGAGGCTGCGGAAGCTTTGGATGAATAGGGAGGCTGCAAAAGCTTTGGATGAACTGGTCTAGCATGGAGGATGAAGCATACCCTAATCAACCTGGCTCTGATACCAAACTAATGCGGGACAGATGCACGGGGATGGATCGCTGGCGAGCGTAGAAGTCACCGGGGATTAGGGTTTGCAGGGGTTCACACAGATTCTCCTAGAAAAATAAAGCACACAGCAACAGGGCTCACACAGTTGCCCTAGGGATCACACATATACCCTAAAAAGAAGGGGAAGGGATCACACAGATATCCTGGGCTCACACAGATATTTTGGGCTCACACAGAAATCCTGGGAAGAAGGGGAAGGGATCAAACAGATATCCTGGGCCCACACAGATATCCAAATTAGGGATCACACAGAAATCCTGGGATCACACAGATCCTTTACACATAACTCAAGAAATTTTATTCATCCATGGTTATTCTTCATACAAGAAAGGGATCTTTTTATAATTTACACTAGTCCTTGGATTACATGAAAATAAGAGAAAAGACGGGAGGCGCCACATTATTTCTTTGTAGGTGGAATGAAACATGGAGTAGATCAAGGGATGGTGCCACCTGTCTTTCATAAAGGGATGGGCAGTACAAGAAAAAATCTCATGAATCAAGAAAAAGGGGGAGGGTGTCCATATGCTACCTGGTCTGCCTATATGCCATATGAGTTTCTTCCATCTTCTCTTGGGTGGTCCACAACTTCCATATGGGGTGCTGATCTACTTCTTTTTGGGCTTGGATGATGTCAGAAGATCTTGGGATACCTAACATGATGGATGATGGATGTTGTGACTGGGACTTCACGTGCCTACTGAGGTGGCTAGGCTCTTGGGTCCCCATCATTTGGGAGTAGGGTATCAACGGAAGGATCCCTGATGAAATTAATGTAAAAGATTAGGTTTTACAATTTACACTAAGATTATTGACTTACATTAAATATATATATATATTATTATTATTTGGGGAACAACATTCTGAGTAGAAGGGTATTATGCAGGTTTCGAATACAGACTGAATCGGATCTTTCTGGATTGGCTCTAAGAAGGTAAGGATTCTAAACATGATTGCCAGTTCTATATATTATTTTACATGGCATGGTTTTGATCCGAGTACATGAGCATTGGCATGCATGATTTGTTGTTGCATGGTGTAGTTAAGTTTTCATGATGGACAATATGACTATGGTTGTTATTATTTATATTTCTGGATGCTATGTTTATCAAACAAAATTACTCTTGATAGTTTGGATCAAGATGCCGGTCATTGAAAGATTTGAGATTTCATGGCTTGACATGATGATGTTGTGTGACATCATGATATGATTTGACATGTTAATGTGGAAGGATTAAATGCAACATGATTTGACACCATTATTGAATGGGTTGGACCATGACATCGGTTATTGAGTGGGTTGGACCACGACACTGATTATTAAATGGGTTGGACCACGACACCGGTTATAGAAAATCGTAAAAGGCATGTTTTGACTACATTGATGAAGAGTTAATCAAGTAAATACGGTATTTGGACTAGCCATGCCACGGTGACACTGTGGTTACACAACCTGAGCCACGGGCTTTGTACATGGGAGCCAGCCACGGGTGAATAGTACGTGGGATAGCCTGAGCCATGGGCTTTATATGTGAGCAGGATCGACCACAATATGCATGGTCGCTTGTGAGGTTGCCAATCATGGGTTGGAGCATGACCGTGGCTAGACCGGAACCCTAAAAATAAAAGGATAACTGATGAAAACACTAAGAAAATATGATATTATCATTGATTTTGTTAAACTTGACATTTGAGTTATTTCAGTTACATGATCTAATAATAGTTGTTTTTCTATTTTTTTTAAGTTATAATATTATTGATGGTGACTGTTTGGAGACCTTATTGAGCTGTAAAGCTCACAACCCCCTATTTATTTTCTTTTTAGAGTTGTGCAGGATCATCAAGTCTTGTAGTGGATTGGATTCATGAAGAAATAAGGAATAGCTAGAGAGTCATTACAATCATTTGGATGACTAAAGGATGATCGAAGTTATAATCATACGTGTTGTACCATTTCCTTTGTGATAGGTATTTCCTTATAAATTATGATCAATTATAGTATGGAGGATTGAAGTCAGTAAAGATTTTTTAGGCCTTGCATGACCTCTAGGATAAAACCTAGTGTTGCCCAGAAATGGAGCCCAAGAGGGGGGGGGGGGGGTGAATTGGGTCTTTTAGAAAATTTAAAACAATAATGAGAGGGACTAGTGGTGCTAGTGAAAATGATGAATTCAATGCAAGAAATTTAAAGCAGTAGCAATAATCAAAGAGCAAGAGAGGAAGAGAGCAATCACACACAAACACAAGGTTTATAGTGGTTTGGTGCAAACCTAGCACCTACATCCACTTCCCAAGCCACCCTTGGAAATTTCACTATAATCCAAACAAGATTACAGTTGACTTGTTTTTCTCAAGGCTCACAAGTCAAAACCTAAGTTGGTTTTATCACTTAGGCTCACCAACAAACCTTAACACTTGTTTTGTCTTCGGGCTCACAAGTTAACCCTAGTTGGTTTTATCCCTTTGGCTCACCAACAAACCACAATAACCTTCTTTCAAGACACCCTTGAAAGCAAGGTCAAATCACAATTTAAAAACAGATATACAATTTTAAAACTAAAACAAACTCTCTTCAAGAGTAGAATAAAATCTTTGAAGCTCAAGTTGATGCTTTGTCTTGATTCTTCCTTGGAATCTCCTTCAAAGTGCCTCTTTTTGGAATGAAGTAAGGATGAGCTTATAGGCTTTTCAAGGAATCAAACTATAAGAGACTTTTGATGTGAAGTATTTAAGAGAATATAGGCTTTTTGGCTTTTGAGTAGACTTGAATGCACTTCAATACACTTCCTTATCTTTAAAATGAGGTTGGTGGAGGTTAAATACACCAAGAACCTTCCAAAAAATGGTTTGTGACCGTTGGAACCTCAGAAATAGCCGTTTAGAGCTTAAAAAGCAAGTTCTGCAAGCCAGAAAAATAGATCCGTTAGAGCTGTCAGGCTGCAGGTGTCGATACTTGGCTATCAGGTGTCGACACTTGGCTGTCAAGTATCGACACTTGATCTCTAGGTGTTGACACTTGAACTTTCAAGTGTCGATACTTGATGCACAGGTGTCGACACTTGATACAAAAATCCTCAAATGACAAAGTTCTGTATTTTCAAAATTCTCAGGCCTTGAGTCGACACTTGGAAACCTAAGTGTCGACACTTGGCGTGCCAAGGATTTTTGTCTATGCCAAATGCTGAAGTGTCGACACTTGACTTTCCAGGTATAGACACTTGAGACTGAAAAGCTCAGATTCAAGTGTAAATGGCCTCAAAAACATAAATATAATTTTTGAAACTTAAATGAATCATAAACACATAATATTTAATCATTTAGATGCCCTTTTTAATGAAGAGGATGTCCGGATTCGTGAGAAATGCTCCGTGCCATGACATGCCATGAAACATAAGTTTTTAGGATTTTGAGGTGCTTTCTTCCTGAAAACTCATAACTTGAAATACACATTAGTATACAATATGCACTCAATGTTTTGTTATTCATCAAAATCACTGGGTGGAGCCAACAATCTCCCCCTTTTTGATGTTGACAAAACCTTGAGTAAAAAGCAATACATTTCAAACTTTAACTATTATAATTCATGAATATGAATTTAAGTCCATATGAGAGGCAAAAACTTCATAGTTAGGAAGAATCAATCTCCCCCTTAATTAGATATTTCTTATTAACAAAAATTTATGCATCGCATCAACACTATTTCTCAACAAATTTATGTATCCACTATTTCTCAAACAAAAATTTATGCACAACACTATTTCTCCCCCTTTTTGTCAATCATTAGAAAGGGGAATAACCTCCCCCTCACAATGAGCATGGAGACAAAAAGATGGTAGAGAATCAAATAAGATAGGTATCAGAGCTAAAAAGATAAAATAGTATCAGAGCTAAAGAAGGTAAATTGAACCATTCAAACACAAATAATGAGCACTAAACTGAAATATATATAATAGATAAGACAAGTTTTCAGTACAAAATTTTGCTGAGTCATCAGCAAGAACTGAAACATACAGATATCATCAGAGTCATACAAATATTAGAAATATACAACATATGAACTATGACAGACATCTGTGAGGCTAATCCTCATCAGATGGAATCTCAAGACTAAATGGAGCACTGATCCTAGATCTAGTGGCTAAGGCCCTAGGAGGTACTAAAGCTCGATGACTCCTAGTGTGGCCAGAAGGACCAAAGGCGGGTACAATCCTAGATGATCTAGTGGAAGGGGGGAAAGAAGATCAGCTGGTGTAACAAAGTCCGGTGTGGAATCAACCAAGTCAGTAGGAGCAGCTAGGGTAGTGGGAGGATCGCGACTGACCACCTCATAATCATCAGCACTGCCATCACTGTCACTGTCATGGCCCACAACCTCTATGGCTCTGTCATCATCCATATCTGCCCGATCACCACCCTCAACAGTATCAGCATGGTCGCTCTAGTGATCGTCACCATCATCATCATCATCATCATCATCATCATCATCATCATCATCATCATCATCATCATCATCATCATCAGCAGCAGCATTACCAGAGGATATAACTGCAGGGGCTGCAGGAGGTATAAGGGATCTCAACAGATCCTCAATGCGAGAGAATCCCTCCTCCATAGATCTACATATCTCAGCATGCTCCGAGGTAGTATGTGCTCGAAGAAGCTCAATATCGCTACGTAGCTGAGTCAACTCACCCCTGATCTCAGTGAACTGCTCGCTGGCGTGCTCCTCAAAGGATAGTCCAGTAGAAAGTGGTGGAGGAGCTGAAGTATCAGGAGTCGAATGCTCTGCCTGTGTTGATGGGATATCAATGGGAGGAAAAATTGCTAGCTCAAATGGTCCTGCCTCTACCTCTCGAAGCTCGTCCTCCTCATCTGGCTCCTGGCCAGACTCTCTACGCACCCATCGACCTGCAACTAGTCTGTATCCCATACGGTGCAAAGACCTCTCGTCATATACATTTGTGTGTAGTATCTCCTTGGGGATCTCCCCCTCCAGTGATACTCCACAGGCTCTAAATAATCTGGTCAGTGCCATGCCGTAAGGTAAACAGTGACGGCGCTGAGTCGCAGCATCATGCATCTGAACTAGCATCAGGGATGGAAGATCAATCTGTCTCCTCTCTATCAGACTCGTCATCACCATCAACTCCCTCTCAGTGATGAAGTCAAATCTCCCAGTCTTCGGCAGTAGTATACGTGCCGTGATGTGGTGCAATAGGCGCATCTCCAGAGATAACTGGTTCGCGATAACTATGGATATACCATGAACATCCTCTCTCTCAAGTATATACCTAAAGGCAGTCTCTCTGTCATCCACCGAGAAAACACAGATTCCCCTATGGGGGATCTCCCATACTCTGCTCAATAGCTCTGCCGTCGGTGAAATCTGAACGTCTCTGACTGTCGTAGTCCACAGAAGTCGTCGACAATCCAATGCACCATAGAACTCTCTCACTAGGTGAGGATAGTACCTCTCCTGCATAGTACAGAATGGTACTAATCCTGCATCAGTGAGCACCTGACGTAAACTGAAATGGTGCCTATCAAAACACTCTAGGTCGACTCTCCTCCCAGAGGCTACTAACTTCCCTGCCATCCTCTCTGCAGGGGGGAACTCGGTGTGGCTGAACTGCTAGCCTATGCAGGGTCAAATCTGGCCTTCGACCTCCTCTCTACACCACGACTAGGCCTCTCCCTAACTGCAAGTCTCTTCCTGGGACCCATTACAGCAAGCTAACCATGAAAGAAGGAAGATAGGTTTAGAACTATGGGACTGGCTACAGGTTGAGATAAGGAGAGTTTCATTTCTTAAAAGGTGTTCAGACAGGTTTTGAAAACCAGAATTAAACCAATTTTGGTTGTAAAATACCCCAAATAAAGTTTTGGAAAAACTGTCAATCAGTTTAAAGGTGAGATTTTTACAACCTGTACTTTGATCAAATGACAATACCCCGTACATAAAATATTTTGTTTGTTAGAACACATTTGAACTTTTGGAAAATACCTTTTGTAAGGCCAAAAAATCAAAAACCCATGGAATTTAGGTTTAAATCAATTATGGTTATATCAAAGTGGCAAAAACATCATCAATATTTTTTCAAAGCTATGATAAAGCAATAAATGGTTTTAGAACACTTGATTTAGATGAAAAACCCAAATTATTTCGGCCAAAATCAATCCAACAGTGGTTTTTTGAAAATCGGATGAAATAATCGTGAAAACGGCCAAAAATCATGGGAAATCCAAAAGAAATATCTTTAAACCACCATTCCTTCATATGGAACTTTAGAAATCCACTAAAATACGTGAAAATCTGGTTAAAATTTCTAAAGAGGTTCAGAAAAAAACCCTATTCACGGTTTAACGGTGAAAAACATAAATTCAAGAAAATAAAAAGAAAATAAAGTGAAATCGAAAGAGGGATTACCTGATTTGTGATGGGTTAAAAGGGAAATGGAAGGATTTGGACAGAGGGGACCACTATTGCAGGAAATTGATGGGTGGAGAAAAATGACAAAACCCTCGGTCGGCCCCTTTTTAAAAATAGATTTTTCCCGCAAGTGTCGACACTTGGTCAGGTGTCGACACTTGACAATTTCCAAGTGTCGACACTTGGCCAAAAAGTTTGAGAAAATCCAAAAAAATTTTAGAAAAATAGGAAACAATTTAATCAGATTTTTGGGGCTTTAAGCAAGTGGTTTTGAGCGAAAAGATTTAGGTATAATTAAAACTAAGAGAGATCTGGGAGAAGGGATCAATGACACCTAACTCTCTTCTAATCAGACAGAACCTATCCTCACACAAAGGCTTGGTAAACACATCTGCTAACTGATCATTAGTACATACAAAATCAAGAATAACATTAGAGTTTTATACATTATCTCTTATGAAATGATGTCTTATTTCAATGTGTTTACTTCTTGAATGTTGCACAGGATTTTTAGATAGATTGATTGCACTAGTATTGTCACATCTTATGGGTGTCATAGATAGTTTAATGTCAAAATCTTCAAGTTGTTGTTTGATCCAAAGGATTTGAGCATAACAGCTTCCAGCTGCTATATATTCGGCTTCCGCCGTAGATAAAGCAATTGAGTTCTATTTTTTGCTACTCCAGGAGATCAAATTTACTCCAAGAAACTGACAAGTTCCACTAGTACTTTTACGATCAAGTTTACACCCAGCAAAGTCAGCATCAGAATAAGCAATCAATTCAAATGAAGAATCTCTAGAGTACCATAAACCAATTTCAATTGAACCAGATAGATATCTAAGTATACGTTTAACAGCCAAAAGATGAGACTCTTTAGGATTAGACTGATATCTAGCACACATACAGACACTAAACATGATATCTGGCCTACTGGCAGTAAGATATAATAATGAACTGATCATGCCATGATATAATTTTTGGTCAATAGATTTACCTGATTTATCCTTGTCAAGTCTACAAGTAGAGCTCATAGGGGTACCTAAAGGCTTAGTGTTCTCCATCTCAAACTTCTTGAGTATTTCTTTTATGTATTTTGTTTGGTTGATGAAGATCCCCTCTTTGGTTTGCTTTATTTGGAGTCCGAGAAAAAAATCCAGTTTTCCCATCATGCTCATCTCGAATTCACCCTGCATTAACTTAGCAAAATCTTGACAAAGAGATTCATTAGTAGCTCCAAATATTATATCATCTACATAGATTTGTACTACTAAGAGATCATCATTCTTTTTCTTTAAAAACAAAGTTTTGTCTACATTACCTCTAGTAAAATCATTTTTGAGCAAAAAAGAGCTTAAACGATCATACCAAGCTCTTGGAGCTTGTTTCAATACATACAAAGCTTTATGAAGTTTGTAAACATGATTTGGAAATTTAGAATTTTCAAAACCAGGGGGTTGCTCAACGTAAACCTCTTCTTCAATTAGACTATTTAAAAAGGCACTTTTAACATCCATTTGATATAATTTAAAATTCATGAAGCAAGCAAAAGCCAACAATAGCCTAATTGCCTCAAGTCTAGCCACAGGAGCAAAGGTTTCATCAAAATCTATTCCTTCCTCTTGATTGTATCCTTTGGCAACTAGTCTAGCCTTATTTCTAGTAACTACTCCATTTTCATCAAGTTTATTTCAAAAAATCCATTTTGTACCAATAATTTAAGTGTTTGAAGGCCTATCTACTAATGTCCAAACATTGTTTCTTTTAAATTGGTTAAGTTCATCTTGCATAGCATTTATCCAATTACTATCACATTCAGCTTCCTCAATAGTTTTAGGTTCAATTTGAGAAACAAAAGCAAAGTAATCACAGATATTTCTAAGAGATGATCGAGTACTTATACCTTTAGATGGATCATCGATAATTAATTCTTTTGGGTGTCCATGAGCATACCTCCATTCTTTTGGTAATGGATCAACTGTTGACATGTTTTCATCACCTTGTGCTTGATCTCCTTCAATGTTTTGATCATCATTCTGTTCCTTAGTAAGTCCTTCATTGTTGTTTATTCCTTCAGTTTTCCTGCTACCTGTTTCATCAGAATATACATCTTCTTTTCTTGAAGATTTTTGGTTAGATTCATCAAATACCACATGTATGGATTCTTCAACAACAAGTGTTCTTCTATTGAAGACCTTGTATGCTTTACTAGATATGGAATAGCCTAGAAAGACTCCTTCATCTGATTTGGCATCAAATTTACTTAAATTATCCTTACCATTGTTTAAGATGAAACAACGGCATCCAAAAATATGAAAATAACGAATTGAGGGTTTTCTACCATTCCAAAGCTCATAAGGTGTTTTCTTTAGAATTGGTCGAATTAAAACTCGATTTAAAACATAGCATGCAGTATTTATGGCTTTTGCCCAAAAATATCTAGGTAAATCATTTTCACAAAGCATGGTGCATGCCATTTCTTCAAGAGTTCTATTTTTCTTTCTACTACCCCATTTTGTTGAGGTGTCCTAGGTGCAGAAAAATTGTGATGAATTCCATTTTCAATACAAAATTTATCAAAATCAGCATTTTCAAATTCGGTTCCATGATCACTTCTCAAAGATACGACTTAAACACCTTTTTTATTCAAAACTCTTTTATGAAATCTGATGAATTCAGAAAAAATTTCATCTTTATGTGCTAAAAACATGACCCATGTAAATTGTGAGAAATCATCTACAATGATTAGACCATACTTCTTACCTCCCAAACTAGATGTTTTAGTTGGCCCAAAGAGGTCCATGTGAAGCAATTCCAAAGGTCTAGATGTAGAGATTACTCCTTTTGGTTTGAAAGAGAATTTGGTTTATTTTCCAAGTTGACATGCACTGCAAATCTTGTCTTTTTCAAAATTGAGTTTAGGCAAATCCTTTACCAAGTTCTTTTTGCTAAGTTTTGAAATTAAATGCATGCTTGCATGTCCTAGTCTACGATGCCAAAGCCAACTAGTTTCATCGATCTTGGCTTCCATTGCCACTAGACATTGACCTTTTTGAATGGGGAGATCATCAAGATCAACCATATAAATATTGCCATGCCTATGACCAATAAACTTAATGCCATTGTCATCTAGACTAGAAACATTGCACAAAGAAAATTTAAAAACAACTTTAAAGTTTTTATCGCAAAACTGACTAATGCTAAACAAGTTATGTTTCAAACCATCAACATATAAGACATTATCAATATAAGAAGAAGGGGTGATATGGACTTTACCAATATCGATAATTTTTCCCTTTCCATTATCACCAAAAGTTACATTGCCACCATTTTGATATTCTAGTGATGAGAACTGCTCCACATCTCCTGTCATATGTCTTGAGCAACCGCTATCAAGGTACCACATCCTTTTCTTATTGGTTGTAAGGCATACCTGCAATAAAGATCAAGTGGAGACTTTAGGTACCCAAGCCATCTTGGGTCTTTTTTGGTTAGTGGCATTGGTTCCTTTCGGAACCCAAACTTTCTTAGTATTATTTAACCTTCTTTTGTTGCACATATAAGATTTGTGTCCTTTAATACCACAAGTATAGCACGTAATGGATGAAGATGCAAGCACAAAGAAATTTTTAAAAAGTTTTTGTTTCTTATGAGTTCTGAATCCTAAACCTGCTTTATCAAATACTTCTCTTTGGTTATTTAAAAGCAAATTCAATTTTTCAGAACTATAAGTAAATCTTTCCATAAAAGGTTTTAATTTTTTAATTTCTTCTTTATATCTTTTGTTTTCATTTAAAACTTCTTTGCTTTGTTTTGACAAATTTTCATTTGAAAGTGAGTCACTTTTCTTTTTCAAGACATCTTTTTCTTTTTCAAGTGCTACAATATTATGATTTAATTTTTTATTTTGAATAAGAAGGCATTCATTTTCATTTGAAAGCTTGTTATTTGTTTTGGCTAGATCCAAATTTTGCTTCTTTAAATCTTTATGTTTTGATTTTAATTTCTGAAATTCTATGACTAATTCGTCAAAAACTTCATGAAGCTCATCAAAAGTAAATTCATTTTCTGTTTCGGAACATACCTCATCATGATCAGCCATCAGACAGAAGTTTGCCACCTCCTGCTGTTCTTTCTCAGAACTGGAGTCTTCACTTTCACTCCAGGTTGCCATCATGGCTTTCTTTCTCAGCTTTCTTCTGCTTTTCTTTAGCAAGGGGCAGTCTACCTTGAAATGGCCGGGTTTTTTGCACTCAAAACATGTAGGCTGCTCCTTCTCCTTTTCTTTGTCCTTCTCTTTACTTGGCTCATCTTTCAGAGGTTTCTTTTTGAAGTTGAACTTTTTCTTTCTCATGAACCTTTTGAATTTTCTTGCCAATAGAGCTGTCTCATCTTCTTCATCATCTTCTTCGGAGTCTTCGCTTGATTCCTCTCTCGCAGTAGATTTGAACACGATTACCTTCTTCTTTTTATCGACCTCTCCATTCTTTTGTTTAAGGGAGAGCTCATAGGTCATTAGAGAACCTAATAGTTATTCTAGTGGGAGAGAATTGACATCCTTAGCTTCTTCAATAGCTGTTACTTTTGTATCCCACAAAGCTGGTAGAGACCTGAGACGTTTGTTCACAAGTTCACCGTTAGAAATAATTTTTCCTAGGCTTCTCATGCCATTCACAATATTTGTGAACCTAGTATACATCTCACTAATAGACTCAGTAGGTTTCATTTTAAACATTTCATATGTGTGAATAAGCATGTTGACCTTGGTAGTTTTCACTTGGTGTGTACCCTCATGGGTAACCTCAAGTGTATCCCAAATCTCCTTGACAGAGAGACAATTAGATATTCTATTAAATTCACTTGGGTCAAGAGAGCAAAATAATAGGTTCATAGCCTTAGCATTAAGCTCGATTTGCTTAATATCATTCTCATCCCAATCATCTTCCATCTTTGGAGTGAGAATACCATTAATCAACATCGTAGGCTGATGAGGACCTTTTACAATTGTCCTCCACAAATTATAGTCAAGAGCTTGAATAAATATGCGCATGCGTGTCTTCCAGTATGTGTAATTTGTGCCATTAAAAAGTGGGGGACGATTTGAAGCTTGACCTTCAACAATACCCATTCCTATTGGGGCTGCCATGATCTTTTACTCAAGATCCTTGGACCTACAAGAGAGTACCGATGCTCTGATACCACTTGTTGCCCAGAAATGGAGCCCAAAAGGGAGGGTGAATTGGGTCTTTTAGAAAATTTAAAACAATAATGAGAGGGACTAGTGGTGCTAGTGAAAAATGATGAATTCAATGCAAGAAATTTAAAGCAGTAGCAATAATCAAAGAGCAAGAGAGGAAGAGAGCAATCACACACAAACACAAGGTTTATAGTGGTTTGGTGCAAACCTAGTACCTACATCCACTCCCCAAGCCACCCTTGGAAATTTCACTATAATCCAAACAAGATTACAGTTGACTTGTTTTTCTCAAGGCTCACAAGTCAAAACCTAAGTTGGTTATATCACTTAGGCTCACCAACAAACCTTAATACTGTTTTGTCTTCGGGCTCACAAGTTAACCCTAGTTGGTTTTATCCCTTTGGCTCACCAACAAACCACAATAACCTTCTTTCAAGACACCCTTGAAAGCAAGGTCAAATCACAATGTAAAAATAGATATACAATTTTAAAACTAAAACAAACTCTCTTCAAGAGTAGAATGGAATTTTTGAAGCTCAAGTTGATGCTTTGTCTTGACTCTTCCTTCGAATCTCCTTCAAAGTGCCTCTTTTTGGAATGAAGTAAGGATGAGCTTGTAGGCTTTTCAAGGAATCAAACTATAAGAGGCTTTTGATGTGAAGTATTTGAGAGAATATAGGCTTTTTGGCTTTTGAGTAGACTTGAATGCACTTCAATACACTTCCTTATCTTTAAAATGAGGTTGGTGAAGGTTAAATACACCAAGAACCTTCCAAAAAATGGTTTGTAACCGTTGGAACCTCGAAAATAGCCGTTTGGAACTTAAAAAGCAAGTTTTGCAAGCCAGAAAAATAGATCCGTTAGAGCTGTCAGGCTGCAAGTGTCGACACTTGGCTGTCAGGTGTCGATACTTGGCTGTCAAGTATCGATATTTAATCTCTAGGTGTCGATACTTGAACTTTCAAGTGTCGACACTTGATGCACAAGTGTCGATACTTGACAAAAAAATCCTCAAATGACAAAGTTTTGTATTTTCTAAATTCTTAGGCCTTGAGTCGACACTTAGAAACCTAAGTGTCGACACTTGGTGTCGACACTTGGTTCTAAGTGTCGACACTTGGCATGCCAAGGATTGTTGTCTGTGCCAAATGCTGAAGTGTCGATACTTGACTTTCCAGGTGTCGACACTTGAGACTGAAAAGCTCAGATTCAAGTGTAAATAGCCTCAAAAATATAAATATAATTCTTGAAACTTAAATGAATCATAAACACATAATATTTAATCATTTAGATGCCCTTTTTTAATGAAAAGGATGTCCGGATTCTTGAGAAATGCTCCGTGCCATAACGTGCCATGAAACATAAGTTTTGGAGATTTTGAGATGCTTTCTTCCTGAAAACTCATAACTTGAAATACACATTAGTATACAATATGCACTCAATATTTTGTTATTCATCAAAATCACTGGGTGGAGCCAACACCTAGGGTTTATGCGGCTGACCATGTAGCCAATTCTGGTGCTGGATTCGGAGCATGACATTATGCATGAGTACAAATTATTAAAAATTGAGCACAAGAAATTGAAAAGCATGTTGATTACTCTTCTGTTGAAAACATCAATCTTGTTAATGAAAATAATGATTTAAAAGTGTTGACCCCTAGAATGATTTTGATGATTACAAAATATTTGAGCATGTATGCATTACTAATTCTTTCAATTACTCAAGAAGTTTTGCAGGAAATTGTTTATCTTTATATTAGTTGGTTGAAAGGTATTCCAACATTGTATAGACTCTTGTATAATTCAAATTGTAAAGCCCTAATTTTTCATCTATGTAATCTTGTAAAAGGGCTATAAAATTATAAGAATAAGAGTGAGTAGATTAGTTCTTGTTGGAATCTTGATTTGAAGAACTTTGGAGAAGTTTGAAGCATAAAATGGAGTTTTTGTAAGAGCCGACTCATGGATCAAGAGCCGACTCCCATTCTGGCATGGCATAAAAAATTTCAAAGTTTTAGTATCTCAAGCCGACTCAAGCCCCAAGAGCCGACTCAATGAAGAACCAATATTTTTGATGACTGAGACCTTGAGCCGACTCAATCCCAGAAGAGCCGACTCATCCAGAGTTAGGTTTGTTGGTGACTGTGACTTCGAGTTGACTCAACCCTGCCGACTCAAGCAGAATTTGATTTTACATTGATTGAAAGTTCGAGCCGACTCAACCCAGAAGAGCCGACTCACAAAGAACTTTTATTTAGGTTGTTTGAGACTTCGAGCCGACTAATGGACCTCAAGCTGACTCGAGTGACAGGTTTTTGCAGTTTAATGGCTAGTTGCAGAATTTCATTTTTGAATCCCAGAAACCCTCCAACGTCTCTATTTCAGTTTCTTAGGCCCTACAATGGCTTTTTCTGATGGAAGACTATAAAGGGGAGTATTTATGGAGGTTTAAATAATTTTTAAGGGATTATTCATTGATTCTTCTTTGGAAGTTGAAATGTTTTCAAGTCTTTCACCAACTCACTTCAAGAGCATTCAAGATAGGATTCAAATCTTCACTAACTATTCTTCATCATTGAATCCAACATTTTGAAGAAGCAAAGAAGCAGCTTGAAGAGCATTCAAGGCTAGGCTTCACTTTGATCTTCATTGACAATACTCAAACAAGTTTGGTTTGTTGTAAAGTTGCATTTTACTTTTGATACATTTTGTTTTCTCTCTAGGAACAGCAAGTGATGAGGAACTAATTTGCATGCAATTTTTTTTATATGTTTTATATGTGGGGTTGAGTGATTAATTCCCAAATTTCAGATTAAAATATGTTGTAGGGAATTTTATATGAATTTTAGAAGATCAGCATGCAGATTAGGACCTAGAAAAGTAGAAAAGAAGGATCACCGGGGCTGAGAAGCCTCGGTTAGGGCAAGTTCTCCTACAATAAAACTACTGGAGGTAGAGGGGTGTACCTGACAATGTCTGTGAAGATCGCAGCAAAAGGGTCTCTCGTTCCTCGACGGATGCGGCCTGAAAAATCGAGCCAAAGACCCGCGGATACCCGGCTTTCTGCTCGGTGATCCGATTGAGGCTTGGCTGGAGTCGTTGGATTCGTAGGAACTCAGGGACCTACAAACGACCTGTCAGGGGTTAGAAAACTCACAAAGGAATAAGAAAGCAAAGGGAAAACAGCAAGGGAAGGCTTCTTTTGGAGTGGGCGTCCAGGGATCTGAGATGCATGTTGGCAGCAGGAAGATGATTGCAGCACTGGGAAGAAAAACTCTCGCAAACCCCTTTATGCACACAGCAGGGTATCACACAACTCAATAGAAGAACTCAAGGTTTTCATTCATCAAAAATTCCTCCTCATACAAGAGGCTAGGGTCCCTTAAATAGACCCTTAACCTTGGGCTCCAAGTAAGGGTACATAAGTCTTTACATAAGAATCCTTTTCCCTCTCAAACCCTAGCTAGAAAATAAGGAAATATTAGATAGAAAATTCCCTAAAAATTCTCTTGACTTGGTCAACACTCCAAGGATTCCTAGGGGGGCATGTTGGGCTTCTAGGAGCAGCAAGGGGCCGGCCCAAAGGGGCCCGGGTGCATGGGTTTGGGCCTCTAGAAGCTGGGATGGCCTGGTAGCCAGGTAGCAGGAATATTCCCTGGTATCTTGCTTCTTAGGGGCTTGGGCTTGGCACCTGGGCTTGATTTCTTTTGGCTAGGATGTAGATGGACCTCTAAAATCATGGATTCCTTGGTATATGAATATATTTTGGCATCTGGAAGGGAATCTGGGCATCTGGAGGGCATCTGCAAGAAATCAGGGTTTTCTGAATTTTCCTCCTGGGGTCTTCAAATCTTCAAGCTGGGTTGGACTTGGGCTATACTTCCATGTCTTCAATCTAGTTGGACTTGGTCTTCACTTGTATGATATAGTCTTGAGTCTTCAGTATGCTTGGACAGGACTCAAAAAAATAAAATTAGCTCAACATGAGCTGACTAGCATTGGACTGAACTAGCTCAACATGAGCTGACTAGTACAGAACTGAAATAATAACTAAAAATACTCAAATAACAACTAAAATGGACTCAGATGAGCTAATCCCTTATTACAGATGGACTAATAAATTATTGATCAATTTATAGAGGGTTGAAAAAGCCTCTGTCTTATTCTGGTGACTCCGGTGTCCCCACCAATTCTCCCGGGGTGGGAGGAGCTCGACCCTGTCGAGTGAAGGTCAGACTGGCTCACATATCTCTCGAGAAGGTCTGGGTTGAGGCGTTGCAAGTCCTCTCGAGAAATCCATGAATCGTCCGACTCTGGCCGGCCTTGCCATCGGACCAGGAAGCGTTGATAGACATGGCCCTGGGTCGTGATGGCTTGATCGTCCAGGATACGCTCGATCCGTTCTCCTCTCTCAGGCCAAATTTGTTTGTGGACACTCTAGGTTAGGGTCACTCACAATGAAAAGGAATAGGTCCAAAGGCCTCACTAGGTAGCGCTGCCGGTTCCCTATACTCAACCAGGTCTGTAATATTGAAGGTAGAACTAATGCCCAAATCCGAAGGCAAGTCTAACACCTAGGCATTTGATCCAACCTTCTCTATCACTTTAAAAGGTCCGGCTCTGCGAGCATGAAGCTTCTTTTAGGACTAAGCCTAACCAAGATAGAATCCACTACATCAAATTCTTTGATCCATCTTCGGGAATTAGCCAGTTTGTTTAACATTAGTGCGGGTGGTGAACATGTTAGGCACATGCAGACTCCTAACAAGATGATGCAAAGGACTTAAACTAACACCTAATACACTCGACTTTGCATTCCTATCGAAGGAAATTTATTAGACTTTTATGGGCCTAAACCTAAGAGACTATAGACTCTCTAGGTCTGACCCTAGTGTGGTGTGCACAAGAGTATTTACAATGGACTCCAAGCAAATGCCAGAGGGTATGCCAGAAGTATAATGCAAACCTAACATGCGTAATGAATGCATGCAGTATGCTAATCTCTGTTAAATGCAATCTAATAATCCTAGAAATGCTGGAGGTGTCAGGAAAGGGCAGAAAATAGGAAGTGGGTTCAGAATTAGTTTGGTAGGGTAGGAAAAAAGGTTCAAGGTTAGTTGGATAAAGTTCGATATAAGAAAGCATGTCAGGGACTAATCCTAGACTAATGAGGCTAACCTTACGAGGTTGCGGTATATCTATGGGTTTGCATAATGGAAGGATGGGTTACTAATCTCAGGGAAGAGGTCCTTAATAGGAACTATAGGAGGAGGCTCATCCTGAGGGTACTGATTCAAAGAGATCAAGTCCTTAATAAATTCTTCTGGTTCTTGTATTTTAGGACTATACTCTATAATTTGGCTCTCCTCTATGGTTTCCTCAGGTAAGGCTCTAGTAGCAGTACCTAGGTTCTCTTCCTCTATTTGTTCTTCCACTATAGCTTTAGGTTGGATGTGGTCAAGGTCAACTACTTCTAGGTTGGCTTCTACCTGGGTATCTATTGGGTCAGCTAATTCTAGGTCATCTAAAGGTGTCTCCTTTTCTCCCTCATACTCATCCACTAAGTTTGCATCAGCTTCATACACTTCCGTGTTAATGTAAGCCTTGTCAATCTCAGGAATGGTTGGAGAAGGTCGGCTAGGAAAAAATTGGCTAGGTCCTGGTTTCTGATTATGGACACTAATCCTAGTAGGTTCAGGTTGTCTAAGGGGTAGTGGCTCACTACTGGGCTCATATTTAGGGGTGCTAATCCTATGGGGTTCAAGTTGACTATGGAAAACCTGACTAGTACTAGATTGATATCTAGGGATTATGGGCTCCCTAGACTCATAGGATAAGGGAGCAGATCTATGGGTCACGGGATCATAAGATCTGGGGTTATAGGATTTGGGTTCAGCTCTATGGGTCTTGGGTCTACTGGACTCATGGGATATGGGTTCGTAGATTTTAGAGTCAGAGGATTTGAAGTCATAAGATCTATAGGTTGTGGGTATACTAGGCTTATAGGATGTGGGTAAATAGGATCTAGAGTCATAGGATCTAGGTTCAGTATCATAGTATGGGTCAGGCTGAGTGGCTCTCCTAGGTTCAACCTCACGATATGGTTCAGGGTTTGGGGTCCTCCTAGGTTTAGGATTATAGTATGGGTCAGGCTGAGGGGCTCTCCTAGGTTCAACCTCTCGGTATGGATCAGGGTTTGGGGTTCTCCTAGGTTGAGGGGACTCAGGATCTGGCTCAGATCGTGACCCATGGGTTCTTGCTATGGTCCCTACATGGCCTCCTAACTGGTCAAACCTATTGGCAAGATGGTCAATTCTATTGTTGGTTTGGGTAGCAGACTGAGTTAACTGGGTAGTCATATGGGCCATTTGATCAGCTAGGGCTTTTATTTGAGCTTATAAATTTTCCATGGGTTCAGACATTTGTGAAGGAGGTGGGTGATATGAAACTCCTAATCTAGTGCTCATGCAAGACTCGATCAGACCGACTATAGCTGACTAGACCTAGAGTCCAAACTAGATGCTCAATCAGGGTGGCAAACTAGCCTTTAGTAACCCTGTACTCAGCCAGGCAGGTGTAAGGGGAGTGTTAGGTCCCTGATTGCCAATCCTAGACACCAATCAGAGATTGGCCAGGTAGGCGGACCAGCATACAAGCCCTTCGGGATTGAATCCCTAAACCACCGTTCTAGACACTGAGCACAAGGCACACACAGGTTAACTTAACACAGTGATCTAACACTAGTCCGGACCCGACCAGTTGGTGTCCCTAGCCTACTAGGGCAAATTAAGTCTAATTAATTTTAGGTTAAGGCTTGGGACCGAATGCAAGGGATGTGGTTTTGGGCTAAGGAGAGGTTATCAACTCCTCCCCTTATCTGATATAGCAAGAGTGCCCTTAAAAGTAAATTATGCAATGATGGCAGGCAGATGAGGATGCAAATTAGGGTTTAGATGTTTTTGGTATTTTTGGAGAATATGTAAATTTTTTTTTTTTTTGGTATTTTATTAAATAGAAGAGAACTTGCAAATTATGGCCTAATATACCAGAAATATACTAAAATTAAGAAATATGCAAAAACTCCTAAACAAAACCCTAAAACTTCCAAACTTGTCTTGCTAGAAAAAAACAGAGCCGAAAATTTGCAGGCCCTATTTCGGCTTGCAAAAATTCACAGGACATAATAAAATCTGGAAAAATTTTTAAAATTACTGTGAATTATGATAAATCCAAGAAAGTAAATTTCAGAATTTTTATAGTTTTTAACAGGGAGAAATAATTAAAATAATAGAGTATATACGGTTTGCAAAATTGCAGAAAACAAGCCCTAATCTAAGCTCTGATACCAAATGATGAGGAACTAATTTGCATGCAATTTTTTTTATATGTTTTATATGTGGGGTTGAGTGATTAATTCCCAAATTTTAGATTAAAATATGTTGTAGGGAATTTTATATTAATTTTAGAAGATCAGCATGCAGATTAGGACCTAGAAAAGTAGAAAAGAAGGATCGCCGGGGCTGAGAAGCCTCGGTTAGGGCAAGTTCTCCTACAATAAAACTACTGGAGGTAGAGGGGTGTACCTGACAATGTCTGTGAAGATCGCAGCAAAAGGGTCTCTCGTTCCTCGACGGATGCGGCCTGGAAAATCGAGCCAAAGACCCGCGGATACCCGGCTTTCTGCTCGGTGATCCGATTGAGGCTTGGCTAGAGTCGTTGGATTCGTAGGAACTCAGGGACCTACAAACGACCTGTCAGGGGTTAGAAAACTCACAAAGGAATAAGAAAGCAAAGGGAAAACAGCAAGGGAAGGCTTCTTTTGGAGTGGGCGTCCAGGGATCTGAGATGCTTGTTGGCAGCAGGAAGATGATTGCAGCACTGGGAAGAAAAACTCTCGCAAACCCCTTTATGCACACAGCAGGGTATCACACAACTCAATAGAAGAACTCAAGGTTTTCATTCATCAAAAATTCCTCCTCATACAAGAGGCTAGGGTCCCTTAAATAAACCCTTAACCTTGGGCTCCAAGTAAGGGTACATAAGTCTTTACATAAGAATCCTTTTCCCTCTCAAACCCTAGCTAGAAAATAAGGAAATATTAGGTAGAAAATTCCCTAAAAATTCTCTTGACTTGGTCAACACTCCAAGGATGCCTAGGGGGGCGTGTTGGGCTTCTAGGAGCAGCAAGGGGCCGGCCCAAAGGGGCCCGGGTGCATGGGTTTGGGCCTCTAGAAGCTGGGGTGGCCTGGTAGCCAGGTAGCAGGAATATTCCCTGGTATCTTGCTTCTTAGGGGCTTGGGCTTGGCACCTGGGCTTGATTTCTTTGGGCTAGGATGTAGATGGACCTCTAAAATCATGGATTCCTTGGTATATGAATATATTTTGGCATCTAGAAGGGAATCTGGGCATCTGGAGGGCATCTGCAAGAAATCAGGGTTTTCTGAATTTTCCTCCTGGGGTCTTCAAATCTTCAAGCTGAGTTGGACTTGGGCTATACTTCCATGTCTTCAATCTAGTTGGACTTGGTCTTCACTTGTATGATATAGTCTTGAGTCTTCAGTATGCTTGGACAGGACTCAAAAAAATAAAATTAGCTCAACATGAACTGACTAGCATTGGACTGAACTAGCTCAACATGAGCTGACTAGTACAGAACTGAAATAATAACTAAAAATACTCAAATAACAACTAAAATGGACTCAGATGAGCTAAGCCCTTATTACAGATGGACTCATAAATTATTGATCAATTTACAGAGGGTTGAAAAAGCCTCTGTCTTATTCTGGTGACTCCGGTGTCCCCACCAGCAAGGGGCTGTGTCTTAAGAGAGGGTTAAAGATTTTTATGTAAGCCTTTTGAAAACCTAAGTTAGGTTCTTGGTGATCCCTGTATAAAACGTAGTTTGGATTTTCTTTGGTGAGCCCGGTTCTAAAAATTAAAGGGATTTAGGTTCTAGGTTAGCTTGTGTTAAAACCAAGTGTGAGGGTTTTCTTTGGTGATCCCAGTAAAACCAAAGTGTATAGGTTTGGATTGTGATCATGTTAAAACAATCCGACTGAATTCCGGTTGGGGGATATAGTGGAAATTCTAAGTGGTGCTTGGGTAGTGGACATATAAGCGGGTTGCTCCGAACCAATCTAAATTTTTTGTTTGTGATTGTGCTTATTTAACTTTATTGCTTTTATTTGCTTGCTTCCGCATTGCATATTGCACCACAACACTAAAAAGATTTTAAATTGCACATACTTGTTAAAATTCTTATAATCCCAATTCACCTCCCTCTTGGGAAGCCACCTGGGCAATAAGTGGTATCAGAGTAGAGTCTCTGAAAATTACTTAGAGTAAAGATTGATGGCACATCCCATGAGCACTTTTTTGGTCGAAGGCAAATCCACAAATCAACCTCCATATTTCACTGGAACCAATTATACATATTGGAAGGCTAGGATGAAAATATACATTCAAGCCGTAGACTTTCATTTGTAGAAAATAATTCTAAAAGGACCTCATACACCCACTGTTAAAATTAATGATATTGAGGTTCCCAAATCGGAAGAGGAATGGGATGAAAATGATATGAAATTAGCTGAGCTGAATGCCAAAGCTATGAATTTACTTTATTATACTTTGGACCCAAATGTGTTTAACAGAATTTCCACTTGCATTCTGCTAAAGAAATTTGGGATAAGCTTGAGATCATACACGAAGGCACATCACAAGTTAAAACTTCAAAAATCAATCTTCTTGTGCACAATTATGAATTGTTCAAAATGGATCCTAGTAAAACTATATCTACTATATATACAAGTTTTACTGATATTATAAATGGTTTTAAAAATCTTGGTAGGACTTATACTAATGCTGATCTAGTCCAAAAGATTTTGAGATCTTTGCCAAATAAATAGGAAGCTAAAGTTATAGCAATACAAGAGGCAAAGGACTTGAACACCCTACCATTGGATGAATTACTGGGATCATTAATCCCTCATGAGCTAGCCATGCAACAAAGAACAGATGAAGACTCTAAAAGGAAGAAGGCTATAGCATTTAAGGCCACTGAAGAGGATAAACATGAAGATTCAGATACATCTGATGATGATGATCTGGAAAATGATGAAATCATCCTAGTAATAAAAAAATTCAAAAGGTTTATAGGTAGAAGAAGAACAAATAGATCGAGAAAGTAATTTAGAAGAGGAGAATTTGGAAAAGAAAGAAAAAGACAAAAGAAAGTATAAAGACAAGGACAAAGATCAAATTCCAATCTACTATGAGTACAAGAAACTAGGAGACAAATGTCCTAACTGTCCAGAAGCCAAGAAAAAGATGATTAAAAGAAAGAAAAAAAAGGTAATGCTTGCAGCATGGAGTAATAGTGACGAATCTACATCAATAGAAGAAGATGAAGATACAACAAAAACTGCTCAGATCTGTCTTATGGGTTTGGAGGATGAGGTAACTACTTCTGAACCTAATCTAGAATTTACTTATGATAAGCTTTATAATGCCTTTTGTAAATTATTGGTAGAATACAAAAAAGCTGGTTTAAAAATGAAGAATTTGAAAAATAATTGTGATATGGTTGAAAAAGATAAAAATAAAATTTATGAAAGAAACAAGATTTTACAAAGGAAATTAAGTTTGATTTGTGAAAGACTTAAAACTATTCAATTTGAAAAAGAAGAACTTCTTGAAAAGAACAAAAGTTTACAAAATGAAAATATTGATTTATAAAAGGAGGTGCAAAAGCTTAAACCATTGGTTGAAAAATTAACCTTAAGCTCTAACAAACTTGAACTAATTTTGAAAGATCAAAGAGATACGAAAAACAAGTTTGGAATTGGTTATAAAGATTCAAGTTCAAATAAATTTTTTGCATCCACATTATATGCTCCCAAGTTCATTACATCAAAGCAATATAGACCTAAATTTGCATCATAATATACTTTTTATTCAAAGCCAAAAATTATCTACTATGCTTGTAATAATGTGGGCACAAAGTATTTGAGTGTCATTTGAAATATAATGGCAAGAAAAAAATCAAAAAAAATTGGGTTCCAAAAGGAACCAATTCTACTAACTTGCAAGGATCCAAGAAAGCTTGGATACTAAAATCTATTACCTGATTGTTTTGCATGGATGTCTTGCAGCCATAAATGTAAAGAAAAGATGGTACCTTGATAGCGGCTATTCAAGATACATGACGGGTGATATTGATCAATTCTTCACTCTAGAACAAAAGGATGGTGGCATGGTAACCTTTGATGATAATCGCAAAGGAAGGATAATCGATATTGGTAAAATAAAAACTACTCCTTCTACCTTTATTGAGAATATGTTACTTGTAGAAAAATTAAAGCATAATCTTTTGAGCATTAGTCAACTTTATGATATTGGTTTTAATGTTTTCTTCAAGTCTTCAATGTGTATAGTAGTTAATCCACTTGTCTCTAGTACAAAGTTCATTGGATATAGACTTGGTAATATTTATGTAGTAGATCTTAATGATATAGCTATGTTAAGCAATACAAGTCTTGTGGCAGTGAATGACAAGAGCAAGGAATCAAGTTTACTATGGCATAGGCAACTTGGACATGCTAGTATGGATACTATTGCAAAACTTATTTCAAAAGATTTGGTTAAAGGCTTGCCAAAGTTCAAAGTAAATTTTGATTATGTTTGTGATGCATATCAATTAGAAAAGCAAGTGAGGAAGAGTTTTAAACCCAAAAATATTGTTTCTACTACTAGACCCTTAGAGCTACTTCACATGGACCTATTTGGACCTACTAGGACAACAAGCCTGGGGGTATGAAGTATGGCCTTGTGATTGCAGATGATTTTTCAAGATACACTTGGATTTTATTTATTGCATATAAAGATGAGACTTTTAAAGAATTCAAAAAATTTTATAAAAGAGTTTCAAACTTGAAAAATCTTTCTGTTATTTCTATTCGTAGTAATCATGGTACGGAATTTGAAAATCAACTTTTTAATCACTTTTGCACAAAGCACGGTATTGATCACAATTTCTCAGCTCTTAGAACACCACAGCAAAATGGTGTTGTAGAAAGAAAGAATAAAACTTTGGAAGAAATGTCCAAAACAATGCTTTATGAAGGAAATCTTCCAAAATTCCTTTGGGCAGAACCTGTAAATACCGCTTTCTATATTCTGAATAGAGTTTTAATTAGACCTATCATTAGAAAAACCCCCTATGAATTGTGGAACAAAGAAAGCCTAATATCAATTACTTTCATGTTTTCGGTTGTAAATATTTTATTCTGAACAATGGTAAAGACAATCTTGGTAAGTTTGATACAAAATTCGATGAGACTATCTTTCTTGGTTATTCTTCAAATAGTAAAGCCTATTGAGTTTTAAATAAAAGAACTTTAACTATGGAAGAATCAAATTATGTGGTTTTCAATGAAACTGACATTACATCTTCTAGAAAAGAAGATTGTACTGATAATGATGCAGGTGCACTTGAACATGGACTGAAGGATTTGACTATCAAAGACAAACAAACAAGTAAACAACATGAAGAAGTGGTAAGCAAAAATCATGATGATATACCTAAAGAATGGAGGTATGTACACTCACATCCCAAAGAACTAATTATAGGAGATCCATTTCAAGGTGTTAGAACTAGAGCTGCACATAGGGATGCACGTTATTTAATTGCTTTTGTATCTCATGTAAAACCACACACTATAGAAGAAGCTGAAATTGATCCTAATTGGATGTTAGCTATGCATGATGAGTTAAACCAATTTAGGAGAAATAATGTTTGGACACTTATAGAAAGACCAAATGACTACCCTGTTATGGACACTAAATGGGTTTATAGAAACAAACTAGATGAGCAAGGTAATGTAATTAGGAATAAGGCTAGACTGGTAGCTCAATGTTACAATCAAGAAAAGGGAATAGATTTTGATGAGACCTATGCACTAGTAGCTAGGCTAGAGGCTATTAGATTATTCTTGGCATATGCATGTTTTATAAACTTTAAATTATTTCAAATGGATGTAAAGAGTGCTTTCTTTAATAGTTTTCTATTTGAAAAAGTTTTTGTCGAACAACCATCGGGTTTTATCGATCACTCATTTTCCAATGATGTTTTTAAATTGAATAAAGCTTTATATAGTCTTAAACAGGCACCTAGAGCCTGGTATGACAGATTAAGTAAGTTTTTAATCGAAAATGATTTTATGAGAGGTAGTGTTGATACTATCCTGTTTATTCAAAGAAAAGACAATGTTATTTTTAGTTGTTCAAATTTATGTTGATAATATAATATTTGGTTCTACTGATGAATCTTTGTATCAAGACTTTGCTAAGTTAATGCAGGGTGAATTCGAAATGAGTTTAATGGATGAGCTAAGCTACTTCCTCGAGCTTCAAATCAAATAATCAAATGAAGGAATTTTGATCAATCATGCCAAATATATTAAAGAGATCATCAAAAAGTTTGGCATGGAATCAAGTAAAGAAATTGGAACACCCATGAATCCTGCATGCAGACTTGATAAAGATGAAAATGGCATAAATGTTGATAAAAAATTGTATAGAGGTATGATCGGTTCTTTACTTTATTTAATTGTCAGTAGACCTGATATTCTATTTAGTGTTTGTATGTGTGTACGTTTTCAATCTAATCCAAAAGAATCACACATTATTGCTGTTAAAAGAATCAATAAGTATCTTAAAGGAACATGCAATTTAGGATTATGGTATTCTAAGTATTCATCTTTAAAGTTAATTAGTTATTCTGATACTGATTATGAAGGCTGTAAGATTGATAGAAAGAGTATAAGTAGCACTTGTCAATTTCTAGGTGTCAACTTGATTTCATGGCACTATCGTAAACAGAACTCTATAGCACTGTCTACTGCTGAAGTAGAGTATGTGGCTGTTGAGAGCTGTTGTGTACAAGTGTTGTGAATCAAACAACAGCTAGAAGATTATGGTGTTATCCAATCTAAAATTTCTATTAAATGTGATAACACTAGTGCTATTAATTTGTCTAGAAATCCAATTCAGCATTCTAGAACTAAGCATATAGAAATTAGACATCATTTCATTTGAGATCATGTTTTGAATAATGTTGTAGAATTAGAATTTGTTCCTATGAAAGATCAACTTGCTAATATTTTTACCGAACCTCTTAGCCAAGATAGATTTGAAAAGATTAGAAGTGAGTTAGGTCTATGTGACCCATATTGAAAGTTTTGACCTACTTTTTCAAAAATAAGAAAAAATTATCTAGATATTTCAAAATTCTCTTTAGAGCTTATGACCACCTTCTCTAGTTTTAAGGAACCCATAGAATTTTATTTTTTGGTTTTTTGAGTTTTAACCTAGATTTGTGCTCGAGCTGACTCGAGCACTCTACTGTTTTGTCGAGCCAACTCGAGAGTCGGGCTGACGCTTTTTAAATAGGGCTTCATAGGTTTCAAATCTCAATTTCTTTTTGCCCTTCCTATTTTGCCTCAATCGTTCCTTATTCCTAACCTAGGAAAAACCTTAGAACTCCTCTAAACCCTTCCTAAACCCTAATCCAATCTAAATGGCACCTAAGAAAGCCATAGGGAAGAAGCCAAGAAGGGTTGTGCAGTCTGTGGCAGAGGAGTGAAGGACCAAAAGGAGGCTTGACACTTCAACTCCCGCAAAGGAGCCACAGGAAGAACAAGAAGAAGCTCTAGAAGCTCCAAGACAGGTAGTTTTGATGGGCAATAGGCAAGTAACCTTTGGTCGTTGCATTGATTTCACATTTTTAGAGCAAGAAAATCTGAAATTGGTGATTGGCTTATAGCACAAGGATGGAAAGAGTTTTGCATGCTAAATCTACCCACATTTCTAAATTTGGTAAGCCAATTCTTTAAAAACATGTCACTTGGTGCATTTCATATAGAATCAATTGTGAAAGGGAAGCATATTGAAGTAAATAAGCAAAAATTAAGTGACATTTTACAAATACCTAAGGAAGGAGAGAGCTTTTTGGTTTTGAAGGAAAAACAAAAGACATTGAGGTTGATTCTTGAGAGGAATGATATTATTGGTGTTGTACATGTCAGGGCTAATCAACTTTCATTGTAAATGAGGTTGATTTATAATATCATCAATCGCATTTTTCTACTCAAGACTGGGAGATTTGACTAGGTAAGCGAGAGGGATATGGTGTTTATGAGATGTTTAGTTGAGGGGGAGGCCCTTAACTTACCTTATATTATGATATCCTAGATGAGAGAAGCTGCTCGTAGGGCATGAGCATGTCTTCCGTATGGCATGGTTTTCATATTGCTCTTTCAGGATGCTCAGGTTGATTTGTTTGGTGAGGATAGCAGGCCATTACTTCATACAGACAAATACAATATTAAATCTTTGACCAGGATGGGATTCCTGAAGGTTGATGGTCACTGGATCAGGAAGAGTTTAGGACTTCCAGTGACACATTCAACGAGGATTCAGGAGATAATGATCAGACAGGACAGGGATAGGATGCCGAGGCTGAGCCATAGGTTGATGAAGCTGGACCTTCTGAGCCAGCTCCTTCTACACCTCGATCACCTATCAAAGGATCTCTACTGTTGGTTCAGGTGATGATAGCAGACTGTAGCTAGTACTGGATGAGATCTCTAGTCTTCAGAGAGGCAGATCAGAGACAGATGCCAGGATACTGGCACTTTAGATAGAGATGAGAGATGGCTTCTAGGAGATTCTGTCTATTCTTCAGCAGATCAGGACAGCCAGTCATTCTGTACCTCCATCTTCAGCAGGAACTGATATTGACACAGATTGTTGACAGGGAGAGGCAGTACACTCTACTAATATTACTACAGCTGCTACTCCTATTAAGCTTGGTACTGGTACTGAGGGTCCAAGTACTGATATTGGAGATACTCCGGCGACAGAGATTTTATCGACTATGAGCACCCTTGCTTTATCTGTTGATCCTCCTTCTGCATGGCCTATACCTATTATGATTTCTTCTGAGCCTCCAGCTAAAGCTAAACCTAGAACTTCTAAGACTTCAACCCCTGTTAGGACTAGACTTAGGGACCTTAGACCTAGGTTCCCTAAATTAAAACCTACTCCTGGTATTTTAGAGGTTGGTTCTTCTTCTAGTGAAGAGGAACCTAGTGATGATGACCCTAGTCCATCATTTTGATTTTTAGGACTTTATGTTTAGCATTTTCTGTTGTTTGTGATACTACTTTTGATGTGCTATGGCACTTTTGTATTGTATCACATTGTATTGACTCTTATATATATATATATATATATATATATATATATATATATATATATATATATATATCTTTTATATTTGATCTGATACATGTTCAAATGATTATGAATAATTTAATTTATGAATGAATCTTCTCCCTATTATATACTTTTGTATTGATGACAAAAAGGGGGAGAAAGGAGAGAAGAGTGTGCATGAAATGAAAAATATGAGAAGAGTGTGCATGAACTGAAAAATATGAGAATGTGAACATGAAAAATGTGACAAGCATGAAAATACGAAGAGGATATTGCTATATAAGTAAGGGGGAGCTTTTGTTAAGCTTTTATTAAACTTACTTTAAATACAAGCTAATATTGTGAAGATTTGATATTTAGTGCATGAATGATACAGATGATACACTGTTTCGATACTCTTCATTTCAACAATTTGATACTTGATCTGGTTTGATACACACTACTTTGAATATTCTTTAATACATGTGAATATGATACATAGTAATTGTAAAGTATTTTAAATCATGTTCATGCCCAGAATTTTGTCATCATAAAAAAGGGGGAGATTGTTGACCCCTGGAATAATTTTGATGATTACAAAATATTGGAGCATGTATGCTTTACTAATTATTTCAATTACTCAAGAAGTTTTGCAGGAAATTGTTTATCTTTACTAATTATTTCAATTACTCCAACATTGTATAGACTCTTGTGTAATTCAAATTGTAAAGCTCTAATTTTTCATCTATATAATCTTGTAAAAGGGCTATAAAATTGTAAAAATAAGAGTGAGTAGATTAGTTCTTGTTGGAATCTTGATTTGAAGAACTTTGGAGAAGTTTGAAGTATAAAATGGAGTTTTTGTAAGAGTCGACTCATGGATCAAGAGTCGACTCCCATTCTGGCACGATACAAAAAATTTCAGAGTTTCAGTACCTCGAGCCGACTCAAGTGCCAAGAGCCAACTCAATAAAGAATCAATGTTTTTGATGATTGAGACCTTGAGTCGACTCAAGCCCAGAAGAGTCGACTCGTCCAGAGTTAGGTTTGTTGGTGATTGTGACTTCGAGTCAACTCAACCATGAAGAACCGACTCAAGCATAATTTGATTTTACATTGATTAAGAGTTCGAACCGACTCAACCCAGAAGAGTCGACTCGCACAGAACTTTTATTTGGGTTGTTTGAGACTTCAAGCTGACTCATGGACCTCGAGCCGACTCGAGTGACGGGTTTTTGCAGTCTAACGGTTAGTTGTAGAATTTCATTTTTGAATCCCCAAAACCCTCCAACACCTTTTTTTCGGTTCCCTAGGCCCTACAATGGCTATTTCTGATGGAAGACAATAAATGGTAGTATTTATAAATATTTAAATAATTTTTGAGGGATTGTTCATTGATTATTCTTTGGAAGTTGAAAAGTTTTCAAGTCTTTCACCAACTCACTTCAAGAGCATTCAAAATAGGATTCAAAGCTCCACCAACTATTCTTCATCATTGAATCCAACCTTTTGAAGAAGCAAAGAAGTAACTTGAAGAGCATTAAAGAGCATTTAAGGCTAGGCTTCACTTTGATCTTCATCGGCAACACTCAAACAAGTTTGGTTTGTTGTAAAGTTGCATTTTACTTTTGATACATCTCTAAAAATAGCAAGGGGATGTGTCTTAAGAGAGGGTTAAAGGTTTTTATGTGAGCCTTTTGAAAATTTAAGTTGGGTTCTTGGTGATCCCAGTATAAAACCAAGTTTGGGTTTTCTTTGGTGAGCCCGGTTCTAAAAACCAAAGGGATTTAGGTTCTTGGTTAGCCTATGTTAAAACCAAGTATGAGGGTTTTCTTTGGTGATCCCAGTAAAATCAAAGTGTATAGGTTTGGATTGTGAGCCTGTTAAAATAATCCGACTGTATTCTGGTTGGGGGATATAGTAGAAATTCCAAGTGGTACTTGGGTAGTGGACGTAGGAGCGGGTTGCTCCGAACCACTCTAAATTCCTTATGTTTGTGATTGTGCTTATTTAACTTTATTGCTTTTATTTGTTTGCTTCCGCATTATATATTGCACCACAACACTAAAAGGATTTTAAATTGCACATACTTGTTAAAGTTTTTATAATCCCAATTCACCCCCTTTTGAAAAGCCACCTGGGCAACAAAAAGCCAAGATTGATATTTTGGAAAAATAAAAGAATGCTTTATCAAAAGAAATATAAGTTTTAAAAGGATCCAAGGCTTTTGTTCCAAATAATGAGCTTTTAAAGAAAAACAAGGACCTTGAGGTAGAAAATAAAAAGTTTAAAGATGAGCTTGATAAAGTAAAACCTTTTGTTGAAAAGTTTACATCTAGTTCTGAAAAGTTGAATTTATTGTTGAATAATCAAAGAGTTGTTTTTGATAAAGTTGGACACGGTTACAAACAAAAAAAGAAAAAAAAAATTCAAAATTTTTTTGTTCCAACATCATCTAATGTTACTTGCTTTAGTTATAGAAAATTTGGGCATAAAGCTTATCAATGCTATATGAGAAAATTAAATAATTCTAGAAAAGTTTGGGTTCTAAAATGAACCATTCTTACTAACCCTAAAGGATCCAAGATGGCTTGGATACCTAAAACAAAAATTTAATCTATTTTGCAGGTATGTCTTGTAACCAAAGATAAAAGGAGATTGTGGTATCTTGATAGTGGTTGCTCAAGACACATGACAGGAGATGTGAAGTAATTCATTTCTCTTAAAATTTTGAATAGAGAGAGTGTAACTTTTGAAGATAACGATAAAGAAAAAATCATTGGTATTAGTAAAGTTTACATCTCCCCTTCTACCTTTATTGATAATGTATTATTAGTTGAGGGACTAAAGCATAATTTACTTAGTATTAGTCAGTTTTATGATAAAGGTTTTAAAGTAATTCTTGAATCATCTCTTTGCATGGTTTCTAGTCCTGTTGATAATAGAGTGAAATTTATTGGAAATAGGCATGATAACATCTACCTTGTTGATTTTAATAATTTACCTTTACATGATGGTAAATGCCTAGTTGCAATGGAATGACACAATTAATGAAACTACTTGGCTTTGGCATCATAGATTAGGTCATGCAAGCATATATTTATTTTCTAAATTATGCAAAAAGGATTTAGTAAAAGATTTACGAAAACCTAGATTTGAAAAAGATAAAATTTATGATGCTTGTCAATTTGGAAAACAAGTAAGACCCTCTTTTAAAACTAAAAGAATTATTTCAACTTCTAGGCCACTAGAACTACTCCATATGGATCTCTTTGGACCAACTAGGACCATTAGCTTAGGAGGCAAGAGATATGGATTAGTGATAGTTGATGATTTCTCTTGATTTACTTGAATTTTGTTTTTAGCACATAAAGATAAATCTTTCATGACTTTCATAAAATTTTATCGAAATGTTTCAAATGAAAAAGGTACTTCTATTGTTTGTATTCGAAGTGACCATGGTGCTAAATTTGAAAATCAAGATTTTGAAGATTTTTGTAATGAAAAAGGTATTGAACATAATTTTTCTATACCTAGGATACCTCAACAAAATAGGATGGTAGAAATAAAAAATAGGATTTTAGAAGAAATGGCACATACAATGCTTTGCAAAAATGATCTTCCTAGATATTCTTGGATCAAAGCTGTTAATACTGCATGTTATATTTTAAACCGTGTTTTAACCAAATCAATTTTAAAAAAAACACCATATGAGCTTTGGAAAGGAAGAAAATCTACTTTAAAGTATTTTCATGTATTTGGTTGCCGATATTTTATCTTAAACAATGAAAAAGATAATTTAGACAAAATTGATACCAAGTCAGATAAATAGAGTATCTTAAATAGGATACTCTACATCTAGCAAGGTAAATAGAGTTTTTAATAAAAGAATACTTGTAGTAGAAGAGTCAATGCATATTGTGTTTGAAGAGTCTACTAACAAATCCTCTAGAAAAGAGAATATTTCTGATGATTGTGCAAGTATTGAAGGACTTAAGAAGCTGACATTGGATGATCATCCTTCCAAAGACAACGAAGAAGATCATAACCAAGAGAATAAAGAAGAAACCACAAGATCTTTACCAAAGGACAAAAGTCTATCCAAAGAATGGAGGAATGCTTATGGACATCCTAAGGAATTAATCTTAGGAGATCCATTGAAAGGGATAAGAACTAGATCTTCTATTAGAAATGAATGTGATTATATTGCTTTTGTTTCATAAATTGAATCTAAGAATATAGAAGAAGCTGAAAAAGACCTAAACTGGATGATTGCTATGCAAGAGAAATTAAATTAATTTGAAAAAAATAAGATTTGGACTCTAATAGAAAGACCATCTAATACTTCTATAATTGGCACAAAATGGGTGTATAGGAATAAATTAGATGAAAATTGTATAGTAACTAGAAGTAAAGCTAGACTGGTAGCTAAGGGTTACAATCAAGAAGAAGGAATTGATTTTGATGAAACCTTTGCTCCAGTAGCTAGACTTGAAGCTATTAGATTCTTCTAGCTTTTGCAAGTTTTATGAGTTTTAAATTATTTTAAATAGATGTTAAAAGAATATTTTTGAATGGTTATATAGCTGAAGAAGTTTTTGTTGAATAGCCAACTGGTTTTAAAATCATGCACATCCTGATCATGTTTTCAAATTATACAAAGCATTTTATGGTTTAAAATAGGCCCCCCATGCATAGTATGAAAGATCAAGTAAATTTTTAATTGAAAATTGTTTTACTAGGGATCATGTAGATACTACTCTATTTTTAAAGAAAAAAGCTGATGATCTTTTAGTAGTACAGATCTATGTCGATGATATTATCTTTGGTGCTACTAATAAATCTTTTTGTCAAGAATTTGCAAAGCTTATGTACGAAAAGTTTGAAATGAGTATGATGAGAGAATTGAGCTACTTTCTTAGACTCCAAATCAAGCAAACAAATGAAGGGATCTTCATCAACCAAACTAAATACACAGAGGAGATTCTAAAAAAATTTGGGATGGAGAAGACTAAACCTATGGTACACTTATGAGCCCTTCATGTAAATTTGACAAGGATGAATCTAGTAAGAAAGTTGATCAAAAATTGTATAGAGGCATTATTGGTTCTTTACTATATTTAACTATAAGTAGACCAGATATTATGTTTAGTGTATGCGTATGTGCTAGATATCAGTTTGAGCTTAAGGAATCACATTTAATGGCTGTTAAGCACATTCTTAGATATTTATCTGGTACTCTTGACATTGGATTATGGTACTCTAAGAATTCAGCTATTGATTTAATTTCATATTCTGATACTGATTTTACTGGCTATAAATTAGATAAAAAAAGTACATCTAGAACTTGTCAATTTCTTGAAATTAATTTAATCTTTTACTTTAGCAAGAAATAAAATCAGTTGCACTATCTATAGCTGAAGTTGAATACATTGTAGCTGGAAGTTATTGTGCTCAAATCTTGTGAATTAAGCAGCAACTCAAGGACTTTGGTATCAAACTATCTTAGATACCCATAAGATGTGATAATGCAAGTATAATTAATTTAACTAAAGATCCAATTTAATATTCAAGAAGTAAGCATATAGAAATTAGACATTATTTTATTAGAGATCATGTTCAAAACAATGATGTTATACTTGAATTTATTTGTACTGAAATGTAATTAGTTGATATACGGACCAAGCCACTTAATGAAGATAGGTTCGGTATGATTAGAAGAGAATTATGGATCATTAATCCTTTTGATTAAGTCTAGATCACTCTTCATGACCTTTCAAATTTTCTTTAAGAATATCTTGATCTTAATGTCCTTGAAAATCATATTCAATCATCTATTGGCTATTAAAATCAATTACATTAATTTTCTATGATTTTTTCTCTATTTTTTTGATTTTTTTCCTAAAGTGTCAACACCTCTGAGTATCGACTCTTGGACTTATCCCATGAGTCGACATTTGACTGGCGAGAACGAGTGATTAAATAGGGAAATCGATCGGTTCTTTCCATTTTTTCCTCCCATTTCTTGTGAGCCGACACTTCTTCCATTATTCCCAAAACTCCGATTGATCCCATTCACTGTTCTAACCTTCCGATTTTTAGATCGAGCCTGTTCTTTCCCTCATTTTTTCACTATTCATCATGATTTTATTGTGAATCTCTTGGTCATTTCTCCTTACATTGCTTGTATCCTTATTTCCTAGAAGATGGGTCCTTGGAAGTAGTTAGCTAGGAGGCCTCATCCTTTCACTCAGGATGCGGAGTGCCACACGAAGGCCCATCATGAGGATCAGGCAGTAGAGGTAGTCGCTCAATAGGAGATTCCTGTCCGACCACCGGTCCCTGGAGCAGACCGGATGACCTCCAAGGCCATTGTTGGAGGACGAAGGGTGGATTTTGAGTTTGTGGACCAGCAACACTTTCGGATAGGCGACTGGCTAAGAGACGCAGGGCTTGCTCAATTCTATTCACTCAAGGAGAGATTCTACCCAGCTTTGATGTGAGAGTTTTATAGTACGCTAGCCAGAGAAGCTGATGGTTGGATGGTAGAGGTTAGAGGGACTACCATATTGCTGACAGTAGAGATACTAAGTAGAGCATGTGAGATCCCGATGGGGGTACTGTAACAGACTCCCTGGTTGATAGGATCAGTGGATACAAATGTATATTTGAGAGAGAGAGGATATTGGAGAGGGAGCTACCGTTGTAGCATTACGACTTTCTCCAGAGATGAGGCTTCTGTACCATATAGTTGCCCGAATTCTTCTATCGAAGACATGGCATTTCAACTTCATCGCTGAGAGGGAGTTACTTGTTATGGTTTCCTTGATATGGAGGACTCCTGTCTGCCTACCGGTGCTCATGATCCATCAGATGACGGAGGCAGTGACCAGCAGGAGATTATGTCTTCCTTATGGGATGGGTCTCACTATATTGTTTAGAGCTTATAGAGTAGACGCAGATGGAGACCCTTATAGACAGCTGCTTCACACGGACATATATGACGAGAGATTACTGCATAGGATGGGCTTTCACAGACACAAAGGTCAGTGGAGGTGTAGGATCTCAGGGCAAACATCTGACACTGATGATAAGGAGGAGCAGCTGAGGAGGAGGAGCAGATACATAGAGATGAGGCCGGGCCATCTGAGCCACCTAGGGATATACCTGAGACACAGCCCAAGCCTTCTATTTTGGTACAACTGAGGTGCCACCCCTACAGACAGTACTGAAGATCGGATCACTCATCTGGAGACCGAGATGATGATCATTAGATAGCGAGTGGATTAGATGCATGTGGAGATGAGAGCAAGCATTCAGGAGATGAGAGAGGAATTCTCTGCTATCCTTGCTGCATTAAAGAGATTATCTTCTACCAGGGCACCTTAACCTCCTTCGTTGGATTCTCCACCTGCTCCACCAGCACATCCAGCTCCAGCTCGAGACATTGAGACAGGAGATGGCCAGGGCGATTATCCACAGACTTCGATATTGTAGACTATATGGTGGATCTTAAGCCAAATACTGTTGCTGATCAAGATGCAGTGCTCGCAACTGACGAGATGAGGACCTCAGAGACTGTTACTGATCCACCCAGTTCTTCTGTCCAAACTCCTGTTCTTCCTAGCACACCCATTATTCCTGATCCATCAGACTCTTTAGTTTCTGCTCTTATTTTTCATACAGATCCACCTGATACTCCTACTGATTTATGTTGGGAATTGTATCCCAAAGCCAATCATCTAGGTTGTAGATGGTTGAGCTAATTGTTATGTAATTTTTATAATGAATAAAAGTTATTCTGGCTTCTCAGCACTTTACATCTTCCTATAATGAATTCTTTAGTGATGTTATCCTTAGGACTACTATTACATCGATATAGAGAGGATATATCGAGTGGTCCTTAAACAGGGTTCTCAGCCAAATGATATGTTGTACCTGGATAGCAACATATCAAGCATAGGCTGTTGTAGTTCGCATTGTTTGGTTGTCCTCTTGACCAAAGGAGTGTGGTGACACTGATGTGATCTGCAAGTGGGATATTTGATATCTCATTAGACGTGACTCCGCGTAGCACCTTATCTGCCTAAGGATCGCTCGCGAATGGATATGGGCATAAGTGTCCCTCTGACCTGAGGTCACTATGGTAGCTTGCAAGCAACTCCCTGTGCTTTGGTGCCGGACTACCCGGATTTTTAATCCAGTGACGAAAGGTTTCTGGGTACAGGCAAGTACTTGTGGAGCAGTAGTGGACCAAGATGGAATTGACCTGTCCAAATGATTTGGATTGAATGTCTCGCAGTGTCTCAATTTAGCAAATCCTCGACCGGGGTGGTCCCAGTGAAGAGTCACTGGACATGCGAGATTGAGACACGTAGTGGATTGACATAGCTGGGGTTGGCAGTTCAACCCTAGGTCATCCTGAGCATTGGAGGTCAAAGGGATGAATTATGCGGTAACCATATGCCACAGGTTCGATGGATTGCTCTCGCATCTTCGGCCTATCCGGACGCCGAGACCCATTGCTAGGTGGTATCTTGTGCAGGTACTGGAAGTGTTCCGGTACTACCGTTTAGGTTCGAACCTATGAGGTCACACGCCACAGAGGATTCCTATCTGATCAGGAACCGATTCGATTGGGAATCGTTTCGGTGTTTTGTCACGGTTTTTGGTTGCATTTTCTTCTGATTGACCCGGTCTTGGGTTGATCAGGTCTTCTCTGGATCAACCAGGAATATGTTCCTGGCTGACTAGGATTGAACCCATGTTCATCAAATGGTTTGATGAATGTTTCTAAGTCCAATTGATTTTTGTTTTAGTCGGTTGCAAATCGATTTCAACTCAAATCAGTGAGGTTGGACTGTAGAAAGTTAGGGTTCGTTCTTAGCTTCGTTTTGAGTCCAGTTTCGTTCGATTTGGACTTCGTTTGACTGGGTTTTGGCCTGAACCAAAAAGACCCTGCTTTGCCCTTGGACCGATGGGCTTTTTGGTCATTTGCTGGTTCACCTTTTGAACCGTCGTCTTCTCGCCTGAGACGTTTGAGTTTCTGAAACCGAAACAGGGCGTCTGCTATTTTGATTTATTCCGATTAAATCCCACCACCCCTTCGTACCAAACTGAAGACCCTTGCTCTCCCCTTCGGTTGGCATCCAGAGATAATTTTTATACCCCCTTCTTGCTCTCTTTCGTGGGTTTTTTCAGAGCTTCCTCCATCTTTCCAAAATCCGTGAAACCTTGGGATCCGGCGGCTAGCGATGCCGGAGCTCCGATCAGAAGTTCCCACGGCGTGTATCCCCTCTAGAGGGATTTCGCCTGAGATCGTGGGAGTAGGTCATCGCTCCAGTGCAAGGTAATCAAAGTTTGATCTTCAAATCCCCCTGCTGCAACCGTGGCCGTGGACGACTTTTGGAGCCCCGATTCGAAGTGGAAAACGCCGGAGACCTGGAGATCCGATCTCATCACCTTGTAGCCGGTCAAGCAAGGATTCCAGCGGACCTAGGAGCTCGGGGTTTGGAGACCTGTGCGCGCCGCAGTCGACGTCTGAACCTTGCTCCACGGTAAGCAATCTCTGGACCGAGGTTGAAGAAGGGTGGAATAGCGGGAATAGCTATTCCACCCTATTCCTCATAGCTATTCCACCCTATTCCTCCCTTATTCCAGCCTGGAATAAGTTCAATTTAATTTTTATTTGCATTTATACATGTCCAAAAATTATGAAAAAAATATATGCCATGCATCTTTATGTTCTCTATGCAAATATAATTTTTGATCCTGGTTTTGGGACAGATTTTTTCGCGATTAATTGAAATTGTTTTATAACATCTACCTGTTCCTATCCTCTGCTTAGTGTAGGCACACAAAACAAAAAAAAAAAAAAAAAACTTCCTTCAAATGGTATCAGAGCCCAGGTTCAATTTAAAATTATATTTGCATGTTTTTAGTTAATTAAAATTGTTTAATTAACTAATTTGGTAATTAGTTGAATTATTTAATTGTTAATTAAAATTGTTTTAATTAAGAATTAATGATGGCATGTATTATTTTTATTTTTTGATATGTTAAATGTAAATAAGAATTAATTGTAAAAGGAGTTTTACAAGATTTAATTAAAATTGTTTTAGTTAAATAATTGGCTTGATTTCTTATAATTATGAATTATTTGAAATATTTAAATGATAAATGCAAATTAGGGTTTATAAAACCTTAAGTCATTTGATAAGCCAAATGGGTTAATGGTTGGGCTAGGATTAGATCCTAATTGGGTTAGACCTAGGTTTAGTTGAATGAACTCTAAAAATAATTTTAATCAAAAGTTGATTAAGGATTATCTTTTCCTAGTTTCTAATTAGTTAGAAGCTTGAGTCCATTCATCTAAATGGATCTAATCTGGCTCAGTGGCTAACCTAACTCAATTTTTCTAATCTAATTGATGAAGGTAAACCAATTTGGTGTCTAAGGTAAGCATCCTTATGGTCCTTGGCTTTGAGGGTACCCTTTCCTGGCCAGTTCTTGCAATTGGTGTCTAAGGAAAGTGGTTAATGCCGTAACTCATGCCTCGACCGCACTTACCTGGCCAAATTGGCTAACCTAATTTGATTTAGGAAGGATTATTGAGTTAGATCAACCCATGCCATTTAAGGTTATCAGTCTGACTGATTTAGGTGCCCATGAACCTAACCATAAACCCTTCTAAGATTTAGTGGGAGTTTATGGATCAAGGTTCATGATTTTTTTTATATGTCACAAATTTTAAAATCCTCTAAATTATTAGGTCCTTAAAAAGGCCTAGTTAAGGAGTTAACAAGGTCTTTGCCTCCCATTAAGTGGGTTTGTAATATGTCCATTAGTTGGGTATGCATCGGCAGTTCCATAGAACGGGTGTATATCACGCTATTGGGATTACTCTCCCTAATATGAAGGTTGAGTGTGACCTTCTCAACAGTGATCAGGTGAGCCGTACCCTAGACGGGCTTGGTCATTTGTTGGTTGGAAACACTCAATTCGTCATGTTAATCGTTGAACCTAACCGAGAGCCTGTAATAGCAGGCCCCTAGGTCGATTACAGTGCATCTTGGGGCAAAATAGATTACTAGAAATTGCTAAGGATAGCAATTGGTTATAAGAACCTACCTTTAGACACGTATGGGTGAGCCGTACCCTAGACGGGCTTGTACGTGGTCTATTGGATTCTAGTACCCACTTTGAATTTTGACTTCACGGAATTGGAGGTAGAGGCTCCTATTCTGAAAAGTTAGTGGGAGAACCTTTTTGACTAAAGTCCAAGTCTTTAGGGTTTTGAAAATTACATAAACTAATTTTGGTCATATTTTTCTTTCAGATGTCCACCAGTCTGTCGCTCCGTCCATTATTGGACAATGAAAAATTGACTGGACCCAACTTCGATAGCTGGTATCGAAGATTGAGGATAGTCCTTGAGCATGAACGGATCTTGTACGTTCTGACGGATCAGGCACCTGTTGTTCCCGCTGCCAATACTCGGGGACCGGTTAGAGACACTTACCAGAAGTGGATCTCTGATCGGACCACTGTCCGATGTATTATGCTGGCTGCGATGAACGATGAGTTCAGTCGCAGGTTTGAGGAGGCCCAGCCTGAGGATATCCTTCAAAGGTTGAAGGAGTCTTTTGGGACTCCTGATGACGCTGAGAGATACCGTATCTCCAGCGCCATCTATAACACGCGTATGCGTGAAGGTGCTTCTGTGACTGATCATGTTATGAACATGATCGAGTTGTTCGAGTGCCTGGGCAAGCTCGGCTGTCCCCTTCACGAACAGCTGGGAAAAGATGCGATCCTGAACTCCTTGCCTCCCTCCTACGTGTCCTTTCTCGATCACTGGAGATTGAATAGGCCGGTAGTAAACTATCATGAGATGTTAGGTTTACTGCAAGCCTATGAAAAGGACCACCAGCTCAACAAAGGGCTGGTGAATTATGTAGGAGGTTCCTCGGTAGGTGCTCCTCGACCCTTTAAGAAAAAGAAGAAGAAGAGCAAGAAGGTACAGTCTTCTCCTGGTCCAAGTCAGACCAAGAAGAAGTTAGACCAGAGCAAGGCAGAGTGCTTCTTTTGCAAGAAGCAGGGTCATTGGAAGAGGAATTGTCCTCTTTACATCGCTTCACTTGACCCGAACAGGCCGAAGAAGAAGAAGCAGCAAGCTGTTGCTGCACCAGGTATATATATGATATATCCTAACTTTACTCTTTGTGATACTACTAGCTGGGTATTAGATACCGGAAGTCCTATTCATATCTGTAATTCTTCACAGGGACTTCGAGTTAGTAGAAGATTCGAAGATGGCGAGAAGTACCTGAACGTAGGGAATGGAAATGCTGTTCCAGTTCTGGCGTTGGGTGTTCTGGAGTTGTCTTATGAGTCTTGTAATGTCACTCTAAGTGACTGTCATTATAGTCCTTCTTTCATGCTTAATGTTATTTCTGTAGGCCTTCTGGCCAATGAAAATTTTGAATTTTCAATAAAGAAAAATGTTTGTTCTATCATTTTGAATGGTAAGACTATCATGAATGGAAGCTTAGTTAATGGCATATATTTACTATCACAGCCTGTTATTGTAATGAGTACAAGTTCTAGTAAACGCCCTAGAATAGATGATGTCAATGAAGCCCATCTTTGGCACTGTAGGCTAGGTCACATCAATAAAAATAGGATTAACAAGTTAATAGGAGATGGCCTCCTAGATGTCAGTGATTGTGAATCACTGCCAACTTGTGAATCTTGTCTTATTGGAAAGATGACCAAATCACCTTTTAAAGGAAAAGGTGAGCGAGCCTCAGATATCCTAGGTCTTGTACATATTGATGTTTGTGGACCTATGTCTATCTGTGCTAGAGGAGGTTTTAGATATTTCATTACTTTTACAGACGACCTTTCGAGGTTTGGTTATGTCTACCTCATGAGACATAAGTCTGATTCGTTTGAAATGTTCAAACGATATCGTAATGAAGTTGAAAAACAAACCAGAAAGGAAATCAAAATACTTCGATCAGATCGAGGTGGTGAATACCTTTCAGGTGAGTTTTTGACATATCTTGAGGAGAATGGGATTCTCTCTCAATGGACTCCTCCTATGACACCTCAGTTAAATGGAGTGTCTGAAAGGAGAAATCGGACCTTGTTGGACATGGTTCGATCTATGATGGGGTTTGCTACTTTGCCTATGTTTTTCTGGGGATATGCATTGGAGACTGCATGTCAACTTCTTAATAATGTTCCTAGTAAATCCGTTGACAAAACTCCATATGAAATATGGACAGGACGTAAGCCAACCCTTTCACGTTTTCGTGTCTGGGGGTGTTCGGCTTATGTCATGCGTTTGGAAATAGATAAACTAGGGCCAAGGTCTGAAAAATGTTTTTTTGTTGGTTATCCAAAAGAATCCAAAGGATACTACTTTTACTTACCTGATGAACAAAAGGTGTTCGTCAGACTTAGAGCTATCTTTTTAGAAAAGGAGTTCCTTATTAAAGGAACTGTAGCTTCTAAGATAGAACTTGATGAAGTTCTACAAGTAGAAGAACCTGCACACACACAGGCTGGTATTGAACCTGATTTGGTAAGATCAAATCCTGAGCCTATTGTGCAATCATTAAGGAGATCCGATAGAGTATCGCATCCACCGGATAGATATTTTGGATATCTAATCCAGGATGGCGATCCTGTTGAACTCGATGAGAACAACGAGGATCCGATCACCTATATGGATGCAATGCAAAGGTCTGATTCTGAGTTATGGCTTGGAGCCATGAAATCCGAAATGGAGTCCATGGAAATCAACCATGTATGGACATTGGTTGATGCACCTGAAGGGATAAAATCCATTGGGTGCAAATGGATCTTCAAAAGGAAAAGAGGCGCAGACGGGAAGGTAGAGACCTATAAAGCCCGTCTGGTTGCCAAGGGGTATCGTCAACGTTATGGTATTGACTATAACGAGACATTTTCTCCTGTGGCAATGCTGAAATCCATTCGGATTATGCTATCTTTAGCTGCACATTTTGACTATGAGATCTGGCAAATGGATGTCCGAACAGCCTTCCTAAATGGAGAGCTGGAGGAGGAAGTGTATATGACACAACCTGAAGGGTTCACTTCCATAGACGAGTCAAAAGTGTGTAGACTTCAGAAGTCTATCTATGGGCTAAAGCAAGCATCTCGGAGTTGGAACATGCGGTTTGATAAGTGTATCAAATTGTATAGCTTCGTTAGGAACGGAGAAGAACCTTGCATATATAAATGGGCCAATGGTTCTGTAGTTGTATTTCTTGTATTGTATGTGGACGATATTCTCTTAGTCGGGAATGACGTTCCTTCATTACAGGGAATAAAAGTTTGGCTTTCATCACAATTCTCCATGAAGGATATGGGAGAAGCCTCATTCATATTAGGTATGAAAATCTATAGAGATAGATCAAAGAGGCTTCTGGGATTGTCCCAGTCGACATACATTGACACCGTGTTAAAAAGGTTTAGCATGGAAAATTCCAAGAAAGGCTATCTCCCGATAGGCCATGGAATCACTTTTTCCAAAAAGGATTGTGCGACAACCCCTGAGGAAAGAGAGCGTATGAGTAGAATACCATATGCTTCGGCAGTGGGTTCTATTATGTATGCTATGTTGTGTACTAGACCCGATGTGGCATACTCACTAGGGGTAGTGAGTAGATACCAATCTAACCCAGGAGAAGCACATTGGAAGGTGGTAAAGTCCATCCTTAAGTATTTGCAAAATACTAAAGATCAATGGCTACTCTATGGAGATTCTGACCTAAAACTAGAGGGGTATACTGACTCCAGTTTTATGTCAGATCATGATGACAGCAAGAGTGTGTCAGGATTTATTTTTATCCTGAATGGTGGAGCTATCTGCTGGAAAAGTTCCAAGCAGCATACTGTTGCAGACTCGGTTTGTGAAGCAGAGTATATTGCCGCATCTGATGCAGCTAAAGAGGCTGTCTGGTTGCGAAAGTTCATAGGCGAGCTGGGAGTGGCACCTTCCCTGGAGCATTCTATTCCTCTGCATTGTGACAGCACAGGGGCGATTGCTCAAGCCAAAGAACCGAAGGCACATCAGCGCACCAAGCATATTCTGCGGCGCTTTCATCTTGTACGAGAGATCATGGAACGAGGTGACATCGACCTTCAGAAGATCGATGGAAAGGAAAATCCGGCCGACCCCTTTACCAAAGCCATCGGAATTAAAGAATTCGACAGTTACAAATGGAAGATGGGTATTCGATACTGTTCTGATTGGCTTTAGTCTAAGTGGGAGTTTGTTGGGAATTGTATCCCAAAGCCAATCATCTAGGTTGTAGATGGTTGAGCTAATTGTTATGTAATTTTTATAATGAATAAAAGTTATTCTGGCTTCTCATCACTTTACATCTTCCTATAATGAATTCGTTAGTGATGTTATCCTTAGGACTACTATTACATCGATATAGAGAGGATATATCGAGTGGTCCTTAAACAGGGTTCTCAGCCAAATGATATGTTGTACCTGGATAGCAACATATCAAGCATAGGCTGTTGTAGTTCGCATTGTTTGGTTGTCCTCTTGACCAAAGGAGTGTGGTGACACTGATGTGATCTGCAAGTGGGATATTTGATATCTCATTAGACGTGACTCCGCGTAGCACCTTATCTGCCTAAGGATCGCTCGCGAATGGATATGGGCATAAGTGTCCCTCTGACCTGAGGTCACTATGGTAGCTTGCAAGCAACTCCCTGTGCTTTGGTGCCGGACTACCCGGATTTTTAATCCGGTGATGAAAGGTTTCTAGGTACAGGCAAGTACTTATGGAGCAGTAGTGGACCAAGATGGAATTGACCTGTCCAAATGATTTGGATTGAATGTCTCGCAGTGTCTCAATTTAGCAAATCCTCGACCGGGGTGGTCCCAGTGAAGAGTCACTGGACATGCGAGATTGAGACACGTAGTGGATTGACATAGCTGGGGTTGGCAGTTCAACCCTAGGTCATCCTGAGCATTGGAGGTCAAAGGGATGAATTATGCGGTAACCATATGCCACAGGTTCGATGGATTGCTCTCGCATCTTCGGCCTATCCGGACGCCGAGACCCATTGCTAGGTGGTATCTTGTGCAGGTACTGGAAGTGTTCCGGTACTACCGTTTAGGTTCGAATCTATGAGGTCACACGTCACAGAGGATTCCTATCCGATCAGGAACCGATTCGATTGGGAATCGTTTCGGTGTTTTGTCACGGTTTTTGGTTGCATTTTCTTCTGATTGACCCGGTCTTGGGTTGATCAGGTCTTCTCTGGATCAACCAGGAATATGTTCCTGGCTGACTAGGATTGAACCCATGTTCATCAAATGGTTTGATGAATGTTTCTAAGTCCAGTTGATTTTTGTTTTAGTCGGTTGCAAATCGATTTCAACTCAAATCAGTGAGGTTGGACTGTAGAAAGTTAGGGTTCGTTCTTAGCTTCGTTTTGAGTCCAGTTTCGTTCGATTTGGACTTCGTTTGACTGGGTTTTGGCCTGAACCAAAAAGACCCTGCTTTGCCCTTGGACCGATGGGCTTTTTGGTCATTTGCCGGTTCACCTTTTGAACCGTCGTCTTCTCGCCTGAGACGTTTGAGTTTCTGAAACCGAAACAGGGCGTCTGCTATTTTGATTTATTCCGATTAAATTCCACCACCCCTTCGCACCAAACTGAAGACCCTTACTCTCCCCTTCGGTTGGCATCCAGAGATAATTTTTATACCCCCTTCTTGCTCTCTTTCGTGGGGTTTTTTGAGAGCTTCCTCCATCTTTCCAAAATCCGTGAAACCTTGGGATCCGGCGGCTAGCGACGCCGGAGCTCCGATCAGAAGTTCCCACGGCGTGTATCCCCTCTAGAAGGATTTTGCCTGAGATCCTGGGAGTAGGTCATCGCTCCAGTGCAAGGTAATCAAAGTTTGATCTTCAAATCCCCCTGCTGCAACCGTGGCCGTGGATGACTTTTGGAGCCCCGATTCGAAGTGGAAAACGCCGGAGACTTGGAGATCCGATTTCATCACCTTGTAGCCAGTCAAGCAAGGATTCCAGCGGACCTAGGAGCTCGGGGTTTGGAGACCTGTGCGCGCCGCAGTCGACGTCTGAACCTTGCTCCACGGTAAGCAATCTCTGGACCGAGGTTGAAGAAGGGTGGAATAGCGGGAATAGCTATTCCACCCTATTCCTCATAGCTATTCCATCCTATTCCTCCCTTATTCCAGCCTGGAATAAGTTCAATTTAATTTTTATTTGCATTTATACATGTCCAAAAATTATGAAAAAAATATATGCCATGCATCTTTATGTTCTCTATGCAAATATAATTTTTGATCCTAGTTTTGGGACAGGTTTTTTCGTGATTAATTGAAATTATTTTATAACATCTACCTGTTCCTATCCTTTGCTTAGTGTAGGCACACAAAAAAAAAAAAAAAAAAAAAAAAAAAACTTCCTTCAATTTACCTACTCCTTCGGTCATAGTACCCCCTACTTTCTTCGATGGACACCAATGATTTCTTCCACTTCCTTGCACACTTTTTTTTTGACTAGAGAACTAGGGTTTTATACTCTTGGTTTTCACATTCTATCATCTGGTCCATTGTTTGATATCACTCCATACATTCCTAATACTGATACTGATCCTGACCCTGTACCAGTTCCTGACTCTGCTCCTAACATTACCTCTTCTTCAGCACTAGCCAGAGGGAGAGCACATGCCAGAAGTCAAAACCGAGGACATGGTGACATTTTTAGAGCTATCCAGACTAGACTTGCCAATCTCCGGTCGATGTGACCGCGACCCCATCCCTCCAGGATTACAGGACTGATTATTCTAGAGATTGGGTCTTCATCTGATGAGGACAGTATCCCTTAGGGTTGATCAGTATATTAGTGTATCTGTATATCAGTATCTTAGTGTATCAGTTATATGTTGTTTGTATCACACTATGAATCAATGATATCGAATTTTGTATCAAATATTTAAAATTTTATATATAATGACATTTTCAGCATTTATCTATGTAGTTTTATACTCTTACTATACTGCAATGTTTTATCTCTACTCTGTTCTATTTCTCCTTTTTCATGATGATAAAAAGAGGGAGAATTAATGAATGGCAAAAGTGGGAGTAATGGCAAAAGGGGGAGAATGATAAACAAAAAGAGGAGAATGAATAGTTTAAGTAAAAAAAGAGGGAGAGAAGAAGAAAGCAATAAGAAAGGAGAAGAGAGAAAAGTACTAAAGAAAGAAATTTTAAAATTTTTAAAATCTCTAAATCATTTGGAAATATTTTTGAAAAATATTTTAAGTTTTGAAAAATATTTTCAGATCATATGTTGAGGGGAAGCTTTTATTCTATGCTCTGATACTTTTCAGTTTTATGATCTAATACTTCTTATTTTTATTTTATACTCTGATACTTTTTATTCTTATTTTTATATGCTTTAATATTATTTGTTTTCATACTCTGATACTCTTCATGCTCTAATATTTTTGGTCTGATACTCTCTACCTTTATGATATATTATTTGCTCCGATATGCTCTGACATCTTTTTTCATGCTTTGATACTCTTAAAGTTTTCACTCTGATACTCTTCATAATTCAACCTGTTTTTGCTCAAATGCTTATTCTTTAAATCTAGTTTAGCTCTGATATACCTTTTGAACATCTCATATATATAACTTAGCTTTGAGACATTTTAATTATTGCTCTGATATATTATAGCTACAGTTCTAATACATTGAAACTATATAAATTGAATTCTTTCTTATATATATAGCTCTAATACATTGTAGATAAGTTTTTGCTCTTGATAAACATTACAACTTAGACTCTAATACTTTTTTATCAATAGCTCTGATACTTATAGTTAATTTCTCTATACTTATTGCAAATCTTTTAAGCTTACTATGTGTATATACTTAAAGATTTTGTCATCATCAAAAAGGAAGAGATTGTTGACTCCTGTCTTGATTTTGATGAATAACAAAATACTTAAATATATTTGAGTACTAACTGTATGTTAAAAATATGTTTATCAGAACAAGGTACTCATTAAAGTTGTGATGTATTGAAAGTTCAAATGCTTGTCATCTTGTTGAAGAAGTTATTTATATTGATGGAATTTCAAGTTAAATGGACTTTGGCACATAAGAATGACCTTAAAAGACTAAATTTTTGAATTTGGAAAAGTTTCGGTAGAGTTTCAAGAGAGTTCAGCCAAGTGTCGACTCATAAAAATCAAGTATCAACTCATGTGTCGAATCAAGTATCGATTCAAGACCTAAGACCAAAAATGATACAGAACATGCTGAATTCAAGTTTTTACTCAAGTGTCGACTCATGAAGATGAAGTGTCGACTCACTAGAAGAAGTGTCAACGTACTAGTACATTCCAGAGAGCTTTAAAAGATATTTTTGATCTAGTATTGACTCATGTATCGATTCATGACCTGAAGTGTCGATACCTGCAGGTCTGGATAAACAATAACAACTAGTTTTTTGAAACATAGAATTGATCATTTTTGTATCTAACGACTATTTTCTCCTCTCCAACGGTCATAAATGGTCATTTAAATATTGAAAAGATATTTAAAGTAGATCAAACTTAAGAAGGATGCAACTAATGAAAAACTAATGAGAAATTTGTAAGCATTCATTAAGTATTCATTGCTTTGGAGTAAAGTTGAGCCTTCAAGCATTCAAGAGCAATCAAGAAGCATTCTAGTTCAATCTTCAAGCATTCATTAAGGCTTCAACAACTTGGGGACAAGCTTTCTCAACTGCAATCAAAAGCTTCAAAGAGATATTTGCTTTTAATTTGAAAGCTTATTGTATCTTTACTTTGAACTTGAATTTATTATTAATTTTAGTTTCAAGTGGGTTGAAACTAGTGGTTTGGTTGTTGATCAGCCTTGTAAAAACTAACTTAGGTTGTTGGTGAGTCTTGTGAAAACCAACTAGGTTGTTGGTGAGCCTTGTAAAAAATCAACTAGATTTTTGGTTAGTCTTGTGAAAATCAAGAAATTTTGATTAATGAGCCCGAGAAAACTAATCAACTGTAATCAAGTTAAATTATAGTGAAATACCCAAGTGAACCTTGGAAAGTGGACCTAGGTGCTTTGGAGTGCACCGAACTACTATAAAATATTAAGTGTTTGTGATTGCTTTTGCTCTTCTTGCATTTACTTCATTATTTCTGCTGTATTTTATTATCAAGCACAATACACTTGAAATCACACTAGCACCTTCATTGTTTTTGAATTGGCACATACTTGCAATAAATTTAAAAATCCAATTCACCCTTCCCTCTTGAGTTGCTTCGCTGGGCAACACTTAGTGTTAGCATAATTTCAATTTTTATATTTTATAGATTATTCCAATCAAAGTCATCATAATAGGAGTGTTAACTCTATTGAATACAAATATATTAACTGCTAAACAATCTTTATATGGTTAATCAATAAAAAAATATAGATAATATATATACAAGAAATTTTTTATAAGATTATTTTAATGAGAGCCCTTGTTCCAATGTTATAAAACTTTTATAAAAAAGAAAGTGATCAACATAAGATATCTATCTTCAATATATAAAGCATTTAATCTTTTCTAAATATCTTATAGAATGATCTTGTAAATCTCAGTGAATGGACTACTTTGGTATTACCATCCATCGAAATTCATAAATCTTCCAATCATGGATCATCAAGTCATGACCTTTAAGTTGGCATAAGATAAATAAATGACCAATCAAGATCATATATATATATGCAATATATTAGAGGTACAAAGAATAAATAAATAAATAAAGGCTTTGAACATAATGAATTATTTTCAATAATAACATTATGTGCATCATTATAAAACTCCTCTTTAAGTGGATAATATAACAAGCTTTTGAGCTCCAATCATGAAGTCAATATAATAAGAATACAAAGTATTTAAAAATCTATCCTTTTTAGATAGACAAATTTTCTAGGCCTAATATATATCTCTATTTAAAGAAAATAAGAGTTAATATAATGAGGGTACAATGCATTCAAAAATCTATTCCTTTTGGACAGATAAATTTTGTAAATCCAATATATCTCTATCTTTGATAATTTAACCCAGTTAAGATCCAACAATAATATTATTATTGTTAACACTAAAACATGACTATATAATCAAAAGATAGCATGAATATAAAATATTAGTCAATAGATATATTAAACAAGAGTCTAAATATAATATCACATATTTTTCTTTGGACAAAACATACAATATATATAAGTGCTCTTCACGTAAAGCTACAAGCAAATAAAATATTCTAATATTCATGAACCTATTTCCTTTAGGCAGATAGACCTATGAAAACCAGAGTACCCTTACAATACAATATTCCATGCAATCTTTTCTAGTTAAAATATATAACAACAGCCTTTAGCCACGTGGTTAATTCCATAACTAGCAAATATCCCTTTCAGAATAAAAAATTTTATGGATTGACATAAATAAACTACTTTAGTGATAAATATTTATGTCAACTTATAAAATTATTTATATAAAAAAATAAATGCCCAAACAAATATAAAATGACATACTTTAACTACATGTATGCCATAAAGATCATTCCAGAATGGGATACTTAACAACATGTACCCTACTGATCAAATCATAATATAATATTACACTCTATCTTTCACTTCTATCAATAACACTTATTATACAACTATAAAATATCTTAGGATAAAAATTATAGTATATAATAAGCATTGCAATTAATTACAGTCAATTTTGAGTCTCATATAATAATAAATAAAATTATAAATAAGTAATTTATAAATTATTTAAATATTTTATTATATATAAAAAAAATTAATTAAAATATTTTTTAAATCATTACAAGTCCAACGGTCCAAAAATCGTTTAAATCATATATAAAATGAGTAAGCTATAGCGATTTTATTAAAAAATTAATAGTACAGTACTAAACTGTAAATAACAAATACTATAGGGCCTTCTTTAAAACAGTAGCTTTAAAAATAAAATCAAAATTGATAGGGATCTAAATATAATTTTAATTTGGACTCATATATAATTTAAAATTTTAGAGGGAATAAAATGTAAAAATTTTCTTAACCCAAATTAAAACTAATCCAATGTGATTAGGTTTAGGCTATTATAAATTGGGCTTAAATTTAATTTAATTATGTTAATAGATCCATATCTTAATGAGCTAAAACCCAAATCCAAAACCCATTAACCCATTAAGCTTACCTTCTTCCTTCCAAAACTACCACCGTTCACCATCATATGATGCCCCAAATTCACCATGGCTGCTACCTCGAAGCTTGGCACCACCACCACTGATGGGTCACCAACCCATCCTAACCATCAGTGGCCATCTCTCGATCGTCGGTAAGCCAAATCAAGGTGATTTAGGTATCAAAGAAGGAGCCCAAATCAATGCTCCTCATAAAAGTCTGGCTAGTGGCCATTGGAAAGACCAAATCAACTAACCACCTACCTCTCCCAATGATCCATCACCTCTTTTGCCAGCAATAGGGAGGATAAATTTATTGATAAACAAGATCTAATAGGGCTGCCATTGCTTGCCAAACCCTCCTTCCCCATGAGTATGGCCACTCCAAGATCAACTTGCTGGTTGAAACCCTAGGATAGACCGAGGCGGGAACCACCGTCGGCCCGATGATGGCCAAAGGAAGAACTAATATAGCTGTCATCCAGCATTATCCTCTCAATTGCTGGGAAAAACTAGCGGTGAGTCTTGGTAAATCCCACATATCAAGATTCACGATCTTCTACACCGGTGGATGGGTGGATAGCAGAGAGGGAGACAGGCGCAATGGCATAGTGATGGTCCGGTGACCAGATGGGAGAAAGAAACCGAAGTCCTTCCCCATGGAAAGAGGAGATGGGAAGGTTTTTTTTATGGTTTGATCTCTCTGAAACCGTGACTCCCAATTTTTCCTGGGCAGCCATTAATCCGCTAGATGGCGGTGCCAATGACTTTGGCAATGAGTCCGAAGTCATAGGCATAAAGAGATATACTGATTTCTTCATGAATCATCGAGGAGAACGATTTGGGGAAACAAATTGAAAACAAAAACGGTTCTAGATCATGCATAACCCGTTTTGATACCAATTATAAGAAATTTTATTATTCCAAGATCCTTTGCATGATTTCTACAATACCAAAAATAATATTTTTTTCAAGAATTGATCTGAACAAACAACATACCTATAACTCCTATTGAACAAATAATATCTTTAGATTTTGGATGTATACATGCATTCATCATTAATTTTCAAACATGCAATCATAGATGCTCACGTGAATATTAAAAGTCAAGTCCTTTTTTCCAACATCCTCTCTCAACAGGCAAATATTTAATGGGGCAAGCCATGAGAACTAATCTCATGAAAAAACATTATAAGGAGTAAAGATGGAACATAACTTATTTATAAGCAAATCTTAACAGACCTTTCCATCATGGATCAATTAGATCAAGTCCTACACCATGCCACCTCAACCATACTAAACAATATAAGGTACTCAATGCCAAAACATAATAAACACATAGAGTATTGAATTATATATATATCCATCAACATGAATCATAAAATAAATTTATTTTTAGCAAATTAAAATAAATAAAATAATAATTTATAATAATTTATATTTTTAAAAAATTATATTATGTAGCGTGGGAGAAAACAATCCCTCTTCCCCGGTCTAGTCACTCGCGCACAAAATCTTCCTCCTCAATTCAATTGCATGCAAACCTTTGTCGGGCTAACGTGCCCGCTTTCACATCCATTGATTCCCCAAGTTACCCAAGGCTTAAGTTTCGCCGATATTCCCATTGTCACACCAAAAAGGTTAAAAGCACCCGAGGATGCTATATCAAAAGTATTTTTACACTTTACAGCATTAGAAACTTAAGCCCATGCTAAATTCTATCCTTCGTTTTTTCGTTTTTTCTTTTTGGTAAAATTTCGTTTTTTCTTTTAAAAAAATCAAAAAAAGCAAAAAAGCTGGTAACTGCCGAAGTGCCTGCTTTCCAGCGCCTTGTCACCGGGCCTCGGATCCGAGGCCAAGCGCGCCGCAGTTCTAAGCCCACACTTCTAAGGGATCCTCGGTACTTCGTTGTTGAGTATCAGAACCGATCCAACTCATAATAAATAAATCGACCGGATTGAAATCAGAGTCCACATAAACCCAGCTCAAGAACAATCCTTTTGAACGTAACCTTTCATAAAACTTTGAACCATTTACAGACTAGTTCTAAGCACAAATAATGTATATAAAAGAAAGTATGAATGATTGTGATCACAGAAAGGAACAATGCATGACCGTGCCTCACATGATCTAATAAATATGTTTTAAAATGATTTCTCTTGTTTCCTCATTGAAAGAGATCTTTTTTTTAAAAAAAAGATGAGATTTACTTTTATAGATTGGTGGGAATGCATGGTACAGTGGTGCACCTGGCCTCTAGTATTAACAAGGCTTGGAGAATCATGGATGAAATTTCAATATAATTTTATATCTTAAGAACCACTTCACAAGCATCAAGCCAAAAAACCAAATGCGAACTAGATTTGAACCAATGTCATTAGTTCAATGACTTTAACCAGCTGAAATTTCTGAGTAATCATGTTATAGCACTAAAACAAGTATTATTAGACCAACTCTGCTTTGGGTCGGTTCGATTCAGTTTGGATCGATGAACAGCTGGTAATAAGAAAGAACAAAGTTTCTACCTAGTTAATATTCCTTTCTTCCTACCCAAACAAAAAAGTGGAGAAAAGCTGAGGTATCCCTGAATTCTCCCCAACTAGCTCCTTCCAAAGCTTGCTAGCTCCTTCCAAAGCTTGCCATCTCCGTTCCAATTCTATAAAAGAGTCCCGTCACCGCTCCATTCACGAGAAACACACTCTCTCATCCAAAGAGCCGGCCATGTCGACCTCGCTCCAGTATCCGCCCCAGGCCCAAACCCGGGCCCTCCCCCACCGGTCCCGGTTCCAGACCCACCTTGTCCGTGAGAGACTCGAGACCCGGTTCGTCATGTGCCTCTGCTCCGTTTTCCTCTTCCTCCTTTTCCTCGCCGGCTTCATCGTCTTCATCCTCTGGCTCAGCCTCCGCCCCCACCGCCCCCGCTTCCATCTCTCCTCCTTCTCCGCCCCCGCCATCGCCCAGCCGTCGGCCGGCCTCCTCAACTCGCCTATCTCCTTCAACGTCACGGACCGCAACTCCAACCGGAAAATCGGCATCTATTACGACGTCGTCTACGGCTCGGTCTACTACAACGACCAGGTGGTCGCGTCCGGTCCGGTCCTGAACCCGTTCTTCCAGCCGCCCAAGAACACGACGCTGGTCATCGGGGACCTCGCCGGGACGGCGCCGGCGGCGGGGACCGCGCTGGCGGCCCAGATGTCGGGTGATGCGGCTGCTGGCCGGGTCCAGCTCCGGCTCGAGTTGAAATCTGTCATCCTGTTTCAGGTGAAGGCCTGGGACACGCGCCACCATACCTTGCATGTGGAGTGCGACATGGCGGTGGGTTCCGATGGAAACCTCCTGGCTGACTACAGGGACGAGAAGTGCTCCATCTACTTCTAGTGTTAACACTATATATCTTTCGAGTGCGATCATTTCCCTCCTGACTTCACTATATATCTCACGTTTCTTCTTGTTTGATTTGTAACATTTGATCGATCGTTTGTGCAACTTTTCTCTTTGAGTTCAAGAACGTTGTATAACAACAACACGTCGTATAAAGAATAGGGAATAATCGGTATATATATGGATGTGATCTTAATCAAGGAATAATGATTTTTTTTAATATTTACTTTTTTTTTTATTTGATGCATGGTATAGACTCCTAATTTCATTTGATTTTCATGGTTCCTTCTGTCTTTCGGAGAAAAGAGATATTCATATCCAAAGAAAAGCAGCCCATATATGGCACCCAGCAAAAACAAGGCATAAAGTGGATTGATTTTTATATAAAAAATAGGAGAAAATATGGAGGAATCCACCAGAAACTTTTATTAAATAATGAAGTGAGCACGGACCATGAAGGGAAAAGAACCCTCACTTGAAACAAAAAATAAAAACAAAAGAAGAAAGGCGAGGACACCAAGAATTGAACGCTAGATCAATCCTATGTTGAACACGAGTCCGGCCTTTTACTTTTGAACTCAGATGTCAGAACCCACGAGGCATGCACTTAGAATATTGAGGTGATATTTGCTCGGAGAAAGAGAAGGGGTGTCATTTTGCGCTTCTTCTTTTTTTTTACTTTATTGATACAGGTTATTTACAATGATAATCGAAATGAACTCTTGTCGTGCGATTCACTCCAACAGAACATAGCTCGCGAAGGAGGTAAGCCAGAATTTATCTACGTAGCCTGCGCTGAGCTATAGGATTAAATCTTGGGATGGCCATTTTGGTAGAACAGCAACTCTCTAAGGAGAAAGGATCCACCATCATAATATATATAGATGGCCATCAAACAACGTGCATGACAGACGTGCTGCCCATGCTCGTGCATAGCCGTCCATCGATCATCTGATGGATGACATTCATGGGTGCACCTCATCCTGTAGTGCTGCACGCGCACAATATAGGATCCGCACACCTTCAACAGAACCGTTGGAACTTTTTATGTGTTCTTCCTTTACTCGGTGCACTTACGAAGTCTATCTATCCCTTTGTTCCTTCAGCATCACCGATATGCTTTCCCGTGTTGTTTCGTACGCCTTCCACAGTAGGAAGGGTTTGTAGATTTTGATTTTTCCATCGTAGCTGCTGGCTTTCCAGTCATGCAGTAGCAAGTTAGCTGCAATCTTAGCTTCTCGATCATTAGTCACAGACTCATCTCGTTGGATGGAGATAACCACAGTGTGAACCCTAAATTTGGACCATGGCACCACCATATTTTTGACACTCGACAGTCTTCCCATTTTTCCGTGCCTGCACGACCCTCGCATCAAGCTTAGTTGCCAGAACATGGGTCGGTGACATCAGTTCGGGAGTCATAGCCAAACTGGTGGCATTGCTCCCCAATACCAATCTCGTCAGGCTTGCTTCTTTGTGAGGTGACCATGCATGAACATCGTGTGCTTTGTGAGGACTCTGGTCCTCAATGCTGACAAGAACATTGCAACCATCAAGATGAAAACTAACATTGGCAGGGACAACCTTGGCCTTGGTGGTGATCTCGTCGAACACCATGATCATATTGATCCCGGTGCAGGTCCCACTAGCCACCTTGGTTTCAGGATCTTGCTCTAGGTTGGCATCAAGTATGGCATCTGAGACTTGGTCACAGAGTTTATCAGGATGCCCCTCGTTAGCAGATTCGGCGGTGTAAAGGTGTCCATCTGCATAGAATAAAATGAAAATTGAATGTGTTGTCAACCAGAATGCCAACCATTATTAGCTGTCAAAAATGAAGTATAGAATTTTGCTAAAAAATAAAATGAAGTACGGCTCACCGTAGTGTTTGTGAATGATTGACAACCAGAGCTTAGCTACTATAGGGAGCAGGGGAATCGGCAACTGTTTCATTCCGACATTTTTGTGGAGCGTTGGGAGTTCCCTTATACCCGCCGATGCTTGTGGAAAGCATCGCCGGACAAGTAAAATTTAACGACGCTTATAAGCGTCGTCGGACATGGAAATTTAACGATGCTTATAAGCGTCGCCGCCTGCAAACCCGCCGATGTTTTTAGAAAGCGTCGGCATCCGACGCTTATAAGCGTCGTCGGAAAAAGCGTCGCTAAGTTTTCCTTCCACCCCCCCACCCGAGCCCTAGCCTTCATTTGCGCTTCAGCCGCCGCCGCCTGAAACCTCCTTTCTTCCTCCCTCTCCCTGGTCCTTCATCTCCGGCGTTTCTTTTGGTTCCTCGCCGCCGAAGCTCGATCTCCGGCGCCTTCATCTCCATCGCATTGCTCCGAAACTCGATCTGTAAATTTTTTTTTTTCTTGCTCTGTCATTTATTTTGGGTTGAAGACTTGGTCAGTATAATTTAATTTGACCAGAATTTTTGGCTATGGGAAGGGTTTTAAATTATGTGATAATTTCTTGCATGAGTTCTATAATGAGTTTAAGCCATGCAAATTTACATTATTGTGAACAATATCGTGACGAAATGGATTTATTTTTTTAGCAAATGAAAGTTATTTAAATTAATTTTGTATATATCAAAGTTTAATTAATTTTTTATGTTCGGCTTTAGTGTTCCTTGTGTTCCTCCATCCAAAAGTTTTTATTTCTTTAGCTATAGACTGAAAGGAAAGTGAAAAGCTATGTGCTCATTATTTGGGTTACCCTTTGACAATAAGAACCCTCTAGTTTTCTTCAAGGTGGATCTTCCAGCTTTGATACATTTCATATTTTCTCTTTTTGCCTCTCTACAAACTTTAATAACTTTGCAACCTATTACTACCGGTAATTAGATTATTTTTCAAAAAGAAACAAAATCAAAGCATATATAACTTTGTATATAGTAGCATGGTCTTGCAAAATATTAAATCAATTATTATCTGCAAATTCTTGAAACAATAAATTGATATTAGTAATAGCTAAATGCATCCCTAGACTGCAGGTGTCGATGTGTTATGTGTTTAACAACCTTATGGGCAGATTTTCATGTCATTGGCATCAAATAATCAAATCCTAGCTTCATCCAAAAGAAATTTAAAACTATCTTAAACAAGGCTGTATATACTCTTGTGGTTGAACCTCTTCCATCAGGAGGAGCTTCAATCTTGTTGTTTCCCAAAGAGTTTGGCATGACTAATTCTTCCACCATTTCTATGAAGTAATTGGCTGTCCCTCACCATTATTCTCAAGAAAATAAACTCATGAAAATTTAATTTAAATATCAATATCTTTTATAAGCTGTTAAATTTTCGTATGAATTTTCACATAAATAAGATGCCTAAGAAGTCTTACTTAGTTTAGTACTAGAATATAGGTTTTTTAAAATTAGTTGTCGGTACATCACTTATTAGAATTATTAAGGAATATACGTGGCACCCCAAGATTTGAACTTGAAACTCCTCCGTTGTGGATGATGTTGCAACCATTTACCGAGTACTTTTTTATGAGATAGGATTTTACAAGTTTGATTCTATCTATTTGAAGGTTATACAACATAGACCTTTATCCCACAATTAATTTATATCATATCTTACATCTTCATTCATGGAAACCCCATTTTTTTGATCCTCATCAATGACCATCCTACTGTATTCCAAAATACCTCACCGATTACAATTACTAAAAGGTTATAAGAATGCTAGTTACGTCAACAATGAAAGCAAACTAGTCATCCAATGGTAAAATGTTACCCAATTAGATAAGCAATCAATGGGCAAATATCATTTATAAGTACAAAATATCATAGAATAATGTAAAAATGTCATATGGTATTTATTATTCAAGTACCAAATTTGCCTTACTAAGGAAAATGAGAAAATGAGAAACAAGAGAGGTAAATTTCATGAGGTATGTGGGCCTAGATACATATGCAATTTTGAACACGAACATTTGGAAAACTAAATATTTTTAAGGACTGTTTTCAGAACATCAGATATTACATAACACAAGCATTAGTATATACTACGTTACATAATTATTACAATTTAAATGGCATTTTATTTCCTTTAAAGAGGTGAAATTAGCGAGAATTGATACATCAACAAGCCACCAGAATTTTTTTTTTTTTTTTAAAGTCAAAATATCACTTCAAATAAAATGTCAGCCTTAAATACTGATTTCTTTCCTAATTATCCCCATATTTAGGTATTGACACATAGAACAAAACAAAATAATAAATGTATCCAAAGAAAAAGAAATATTCTACTTTACTGGACCATGTCCTAGCTACTTCAAGGATTATATTTGAAGCTAATAATATTACGATTACTTCAAAAAAAGAGAGCCTCCACACACACACAAAGAGAGAGATACCACTTGCAAAGCTCCATTATAGTTTCCTGCTACTCCTGTTGATAGCACTTCAAAAGTCATAGCTCTTGACACAATGCTAGAAAACACGGTGGACCATTGATTCTACAAAAGATCAAGTAGTTAGATTAATAAATACAAATCCATAACAAAAGAACGAAGCAGCAACTTCATATATATATATATATAGTTATCATACCACATCCATAAGTATCTCAATAAGATTGATGTGATTCATGATGACCACTGCAGTCTCGCGAGAGGCCTCTGACTTGAATCCAAATGGCTTCGGACCAATACCTCTAGGAAACGTCCTAACATACTCCTCTTCATTTAGGGTCTCGGTCGAGTTATCAAGCCCCGGGGTCCAAAGCGGCTCGCCAGGTTATGCCATTCGAATAAGCTCCTCCATTGCAGCCACCGCCACTACAGGGAGCAGGGGAATCAGCAACTGTTTCATCCCGACGCTTTTTAGATTAGACTAATCTATGGCTTATTTATAGTTTAAAATTTAGATTGCTTTTGAACTGCATTGTTTTATTATGGCTATAATTTTATTCTTCTTTTTAATGTGATTAATTATATATTGAATGAGTTGAAATTTGATTTAATTTACTTTATTTCTTAAATATTTAATATCTACTTTTTTGTTATTTTGACTTTTTATTATTTTAATACTTTAGTGATTTATGATGGAATGAATGTAACAAAATCTTAGCACTTGCTTCTCTGCCAAGAATTCTTGGCTCTGTCCTTGAATATTATAGAATACAAAAGGATGACAAAAACTATGGGTGGCAGTTTATGGCTTAATTCATTGAGTTCACGGTCTAGTATGGTTCAGCAAATCTTGAGCCACCAATAGGTCAGCTTGGGTTTAGGTCCAGCCGTCCAGGCCCCCTAACTTATCTTGTCATGGAGGGAGGATATATTCTATATATTAGTGAAATGATGGGTGAATTTGAGCTATTGGATCACTGATCCAGTATCTTAAAGCCAAAAAGAGAGAGAAGTATAGTGGAAATGGTTCAAAACCTATGTCAGAAGATTACCATACAATATAAGATATTAGAAATGACTTTTATTCAAAGTAGAAACAAGAATACCATTAGTTCTTATCCATTGGGAGTAGTTTATCGTGGATCAAGTTGTTGATTTCAAATCTCGTCAATAACCATTTCAGCTTTCTAGGAAACATTTTGTTGGTTAAACATGTAATGGTCCATTTTCATGGCAAAACATCCACTACAGCCTCAAAAGGATGGATGTTGTTAGCATTTGGATATACTTGTCCGAAGGTAATTTCTATTTATTGGAGATAACCAAACCATCCATATATCTAGTATTGAGGTTACATCTACTTTGGATGCATTGGATATACCTTCGAAATATGACTTCACGAATGGATGTTTAACTCACTGACTCGAACACTGACCTATCTGTCACCAGAGCATATTGTTGAGGTATCGACTAGAGCTTGTTATGGCCCCGTCTATCAATTCACTTACCCATCTATCAGTCATATTGAACTTAATACTGAAGCAGCTTTACTTAGTTGTTATCAAGTACGGTCCTTCGACGTGCTCCTTCTTACATGATCTGTTTCTGAGATTTCAAATAGCCAATTGCCTAAATTACAGAAATAGTTATCTCATGCCGATAATATCACCAGTAACAATCTTTTCTATCCATGAAAGCGAATAAGGACTATAATACGGTAATGGCATGATCAATAGTCCGATACTCTCGAAGTTGCCTATTTTCTCAGTCATCTTTTATAAATAACCAAGACCTTAAGGATCTCAAGATAAATAACTCTTTTTTATGTTCATTACTTACTTTCTATCTATTCTAGATGTCTAGCTTGAATGTTGGAAGATCCTTGCCAGAGCTAACTCCGGCTAAAAACTTTGTTTATAGATCACTCAGTGATGATTACTTCGATATCGAAATCTACTGCAACATGTCCGATAAGTTGTCCATGAATAACTCTATTTTTATATATTTCAATACCATCTGTGGTTTTGTTACGATCAATTATAATTTTTTATATATTTTTTTAAAAACTTGCATTGCATTGAAACATAGACCCGTCAATTAATTAAAGTACATATTCTACACGATCCGTACAATTATAATATTATACCGGATGATCATATAAATGATATAAACATTTTGGTTAGGTTGGATTCCGAGGAAGGTACAACTGGTTGATTATGACAAGTAAGTAGTTTATAAGATGGTTTACATTTTTTAATTAATGATTATGTTATATTTTAAATTGCAATTCATTTCCGTTATAATTTGATTATAATGTTGACTGACTTATTTTTAAATAATGCAGGTTAGGTACACCATGCCTCGAAGGAAGCGATTAGCAGATGTACAGTTTCAGTTTTTCCAGACCGAGGCTAATACTTCTTCATCATAGCAGCCCGAGGGCAGTCGATCAGTTTCACATCGGTCTGATGGCAGTCCATCTATTTCTGCACATCAGGCCGATGCTACTACCTCTACACCTCAGGACAATGCTATTCCCTCCGAGTCCGTACATCACGATCCTTCTATGGATCATCCTGATGACGAGCCTATCATCGATGATATACAGATACAGGGTACATAATTTAATAATTCTATCTCATTTCAATTCATGAATATGCAATAGTTTTGATATACAATGTTCTGTATTTTTTTTTTGTAGATGGATCCGGGAGACTCAGGCGTAGGCGAGGACCCACATTAATTCATGATGTGTGGCAGTTACCTGAGGGTGAGAGGATAGTAATTGAGTGCAACAAGCTAGGACAGCCTATTAAGAAAGCTGCTAGCTTGTTAACTAGCTTTCTGAGGACAGTAGCACGCCACGGTTAGCTATGTCCCCTGAATTATTCAAAGTAGAACGATATGCTTCCTGCATATAAAATAGAAATGCTACGAGTTGTGCAGGTAAAAAAATTAATATATTATTTTATATCTTAGGTTTTTAATAATTGAATTGCTTATTTCATTTAATATTTATTTTATTGTTTAATTAAATTGTAGAGCAAGTTTGTTCTTCCTTCATATTCATCTGATTTTGTGCTTAAGTCTCTCAATCACAAGTGGAAAGAATATAGGGCGAAGTTGAAGAGAGACTACAAGCTAAAGGGTAGGACAGAGGAGCAGGTTGTAGCTACCTGTCCTCCTGATGTTCACCCTCATCAGTGGATGGAGCTGGTGCACTATTGGTTCTCCGAGAGGGCACAGGTTGTGTAGCATCATCAAACACTTCAAAATTTATTAATTTTCACTTGTCATAATTATATTTATACAATATATAACATTGTTTTAATTTTATTTTGCAGATGTATTCTGATATTGGTAGAGCTGCACGAGCTACTCAGTCTGTTCCTCACACAGCGGGGTCCAAGAGTTATGCACAGCTCAGGCATGAGTTTGTATGTTTCTCATCCCATAATACTCTTTTAGTATACTTTTAGTTTTAACATCATGTATCATCATGTATCATGCATGTGCCATGTATAATGGTACGGAGATATAAGATTTGTTATTTTAAATTTTTTTGTAATATTTATTCTTTATATAGGCTGATCAGCAGGGGAGGGAGCCTGGTGAGGTGGAGTTCTATCGGATGACTCATATTCACCAGGATGGCAGTTTTGTTCGGGACGAGTCTAGAGATATATATGTATTTTTTTATTTATATTATATTATGATTTATATTTTTATTTTTATTAAGTATTAATATATGTATTTTTTATAAAATATAGAATAGGGCTACCTCTATGATCTCCGAGCGTGCTGGCGAGGGTTCATCATTTACACAGAGCAGTCGCATCGAGGTCAAGGTATTCTCGGAGTTGATGGGACCAGAGCGTCCTGGACGAGTGAGGGATTATGGGATTGGAGTTACCCCTACTCAGTTATCTGAGGTGCGTAGATATACTCGGGATACTAGAGAGAGTCTTGATCAGTTACATGTTCGTCAGCTCCAGGAGGAGATAGCAGAGCTCCGACAGACACGTGATGCAGACAGAGCAGAGATGCAGACCATTAGGTCTCAGCTAGAGTATATTACATCTATGCTGCATATATTCATGTCATCTCATGTAAGTAATTATTTATTAATTTTGTATGTATCTAATAATTTAGAATATATATAATGTATGTATTATAATTCCTGATGTATATATTGCAAGTTCCTAGTGCATCTGCGAGCCGCAGACCTGACGACGACCAGCCTCCTACGGATTAGTGATGCCAGATGGTTTTTTTTATTATTTATGTATGTCTTTTTGTTTATTTGAACTTGGATTGATATGTTTATATATATATATATAACTTTTTATATTTGGTTTGTATTTGTGTTTGTGTATGTTGGATGTGATATGTGATACAGGTTTGAATATTTTCATTTGTTTATATATGTTGGATGTGATACAGGTTTGAATATTTCATTTTCATAATGTATACAGGTTATGGGTTTGTATATATGGCTATTTATTTTTTTTAAAAAAAAAAAATCTACCGATGCTTTAAAGCGTCGCTAGGTTTGGACCTGGCGACGCTTTAAAGCATCGCTATACCTGAAACTGGCGGTGCTTTAAAGCGTCGCTATAACTGGAACTGGCGATGCTTTAAAGCATCGCTATAACTGGAACTGGCGACGCTTTAAAGTGTCGCTAGGGTTTAGTCTAGCGATGCTTTAAAGCGTCGCTAAACTTAAAACTAGCGACGCTTTAAAGCGTTGCTAAATTTAAAATTAGCGATGCTTTAAAGCGTCGGTAAATAAAAATTTAGCGACGCTTTAAAGCGTCGGCAAATGCCGACGCTTTTTTGAAGCGTCGGTAGGTTGCGTCCCAATGCTTGCATAGGCGACGCTTTAGCGACGCTTTACAAAATGTCGGAAGATTATTTAGCGATGCTTAAAAGCGTCAAGAAATGTCAAAAAAAGCATTGCTAAAGCCCAGATTCACTGTAGTGTGCGACGTATTTGTGGATGAAAATCATACATACAATAATAATATTCATGGTCAACCAAAATAGATCAGTACTTAAATATCTCCTAGTTCACATGGATCATGGTGATCCATGTCTTTTACCATTAATAAAATTCCAAAACTTCATCTAAAAAGATATGCCTAGTATATAGCTATTGCAGGACTCAACATATGCCTACACAAGTCTCCACGTAGCCACTGCACTACTCCTCAAACCTAAGAAATCATAAGCAAGAGGCCACTATCCAGGCAATACAAGTATCATTAATAACCAGCATATAAAGTATTAATAGGATCATATATTTTATAGTGCTGGACTTTTAGAATTTAGATAAAAATTATTTATATGTCAAATTCATTAATGTAGAGAAACCACTTTACAATAATAAACATACCTCAAAAAGAGCTTACTGTTGTACTTGCCCTCCCACTTGCTTTGCTACCAAATTTATTAATATTGTAAGTTTCTCTTTATATCTTGTAACTCATTTTCAGTATCCTAAAATTTTTCTTTCATGTCATACAATTCTTTTTCAGTGCTTTCAAGCATTAATTCTGCAGTTTCAGCTCCTTTCTCGGTCTGTTCAATTCTTGTCTCAGCATTTTCTGCTCTTTTCATTGCCTCTTCAACTTTATAATTTGCATCTACAATCATAGTATTTGATTCTTGAGCATGAATAGATCTCAAAGTAGATTGATTTGGACACATTCCTTCACAAAGAAGACGACCATGTTTATTTGGACCAAAAATATAATTAAATATTTCTTCATCATCAAGAAAATCTCTTCCTCATCATGCTTTTGTTTAAGTTCTTTCACTTCGTCTGCATTGAAATTTAAATTCTCAAGTGATTAACATTATTCACACTTCTTATCCAAACTAAGAACATATACATGGTAAATACCAAATATGGTGAATACCCAAACTACTCAATAGATATATTACTTTCTAAAATTTTTATTTATTTTATGAAGTACTAAGAGATCCACTTGCTAAAGAAAATATAGAATGACATAAGATTTGAGGAATAAAATCATTCAATATTCTCAAAAGCAATTCTCTTCTAATATACATGAACATTCACATACCATTTTTCTTCAGCTACAACATCAACTAAAGAACCATTCTTATGCGTACGGGTCTTTTCAAATATTTCCAACCTATTTGGTTGCACCCCATTTGCAGCCTGGGTCTGTAATTAAAATTTTAGTAAAAATAAAAAGAATACACAACTATAATAAGGTCAGAATTATAAAAGAAATATATATTGTTTCTATTATTCATACTAGCCATTGCTCAATTACACTGAAAGCAGTCCTACCGGTACAAGGAACCATATTGAGTTTTAGTCTATTTTCTACATTTGTCTTGCTCATTTTCTACAAGTAAATATTGATGAACTAGTTAAATTAATACTAGAAAGATACTTAAAATAATCATCTTTCTATTGCTTCATGCTCATGCTTTTCATACCTGAAAAGTTTCACTATTCCAATGCGCAACAAGCCATTCCCAATCATCTTTGGTGATTACCTCATCTAGTAAGTGCTTGAATTTTCCTTGATCTTTATGTCGATTCTTATAAATTTTATACAACTCATTCCTATACAGTCTATATTGATCACTAAGTTTCCTTATCACATATTTTATCTTTCTTATAACTTCAGCCTTATCCAGTCCTTCCTCAAAGAGAATAAAATAATCCTACAAAAAGATAACACAATTTAGCAAATGTTAAGATTATTGATGTTCTAATTAAAAAACTGATAAAAATCATACCATGATGCGGTTAATCATATTCGTTATTTTATTCTTAGGAATTTCACTTCATCCTTTAACTTTAAGGGGTGCAAAGAATCAATTTCTAACTATTGTACCACGCCAACTTGCAAATTGAGCATGATTATCTCATGCAATTCTTTCCTTATGATCCCATTCTACTATTTTCTTGGTCTTTGAGTTTTTCAGCTCATTGTTCAAAGTCCTCCCTCGTCCTTTTTTTGTAGTATTCATCACTAAACCTGCAAAATCAGAAGCATAAAAAAAAATAATTAAATAACCACTTCGAACAAAAGAATTTAAAATATATGTAAAATATAACATTTAAAGATACTTACTAAAGTTATCATTTTTACCTTCTTGCTCATAATCAACATTATCTCTAGTAGTAGGTGGAAGGCCTTGTTGGATGATAGCATTAACTTCTGTGCCTCTACCTTTAGTAATGCATCTCCCTTTGCGATTACTAGCTTCGGCCATAATTATCTACCTTTATACATTAAAGTAAATTCGCCAATAAAGTCCAACAAACACTTGAAGTGTAATTTATAATACTATATTGTGGTCTTACAATTAATATAAACACAATAATAATTTCCAGGCTTTTTATAACATCGACTGTAGCTCATTGTAGGCCAAAAAATCAACATTAGTCATTGCAAAATTAAACCCACAAAGGCACAAACCATCCACTCTACTTACCAAGACAACAAGAAAACATTCCATAACCAAATTACTGGTATTAATTTGCAATTCATGGCCCTTACACCAAAATTTCAGCTCGGAAAAATATCAAGTAGTTTGACAAAAAGCAAAATAAATAAAGTCAAATCATGCATATGAGTCAAATTGAAATCCATTTGATTTTTTTAACTACAATATATGAAGGTAAACTCTTTAAATAAAAACATTCCCAAGCCCCTGAACCATTCCAAAAATTTTCCTACTAACCAATTATGTTGACCACAAAACAACCTTCCCATTCTCCCGAGAAGTACCATTCATTCTAGGGTGTGGATCCAATTCTACATCTCCCTGAAGCTATGCATGGAATTAATTAAGATTATGTCACAAATTGCATTAATTAAGAATAATTTTGATGCTCTCTTTTAGTGACATTTAATATATATATACACTAAAAAGCTCTCTTAATTATCAAGTTACGTGCATGTCTAAAATTTATCTCTCTCTTTCAGAATGACGTGCGTGATCTAAAAAAAGTTTGTCAGTAATACGTTAACCTTCACCAAGAATGGTAAGTATTTTAAAGAACATGACCATTAAGAATAGGAAATATTAAAGTTAGCTTCCTTCTTTATTACCCATGAGGCCTTGACTCGGGAAAACAAATGTATAAATAGATAGAATTTTTTAAAAAAAATATAAATGTACAAAATATCATTCTAAGGGCTAACTCTCAGAAATTCAGCAAAATTGGATTGGATCTTATATAACAATCTGTTAGCCTTCACAATCCATTTTTTTTAATAAAAAAGCCCATCTTAGTGTTGGCTTAAATTAATCCCATGGACCTGTTGGGTGGAACCGGAACCCCAGTGGAACTTCTGAGACCTTCTTCTTTAGATAGTAGAGGAGGAGCTCCTCCTCGATCGGGTGGAACCAGAACCCCGGTGGCACTCCGAGGTTCGACGGCGACAACAACGATGATGCAATTCTCCCCCATCTATTTCTCTCTCCCTAACCATCATGATCGATCTTGGTCCCCCGCTCTGTTTCTTTGAAACATTCCCTCTCTCTCTCTTTTGGACTACCGAACCCCCTCCCCCGATGGCCCCCCCACGGCCCCGCCTATCCCCACTGTCGACGGCGACACCCCCTTTGTTTCTCTCTTCCTTCTTCTTTCCCATTTCTCTATTTTGGGACCCCGGCCCCCGCACCCCCGGAAGACCCCCGTGGCCCCCCCTCCCCCGGTAGCCCACCCATGGCCCCACCCCTCCCCATTGCTGACCTCAACCCCCTCCCTCGACGGCCCCCCTATAGCCCCACCCCTCCCCACTGCCAACCTCAAACCCCCAACACCCCGGCAGGCCCCCACGTGGCCCCGTCCCTCCCCATTGCCGACATCGATGGCGGTTCTCGAGTCGAGTCCGAAGACAAGGTCCCCTCGTCATCACCTCCGTCGACCGGCACCCACCCCCAGCATCGTGATGATCTTCCCTTATCAAATCCATCAAAGAAATTTAAAAAAGCCTATCAACCAAAGGAAACGAACTCACCTTTGCCGCTGCCACCGACGATGATCTCCACCGCCTTCGTAGCCACTGACGGGTTGCCGACGTCATCCAAGGGCTGGAAATGGAGAAAAGCGGGACTTAACCAAAAGGAAAAAAAAAGAAAGTCTAAAATTGAGATGGTGGTGGGAGTTTGCGGGCTGCGCCAAATGAAAAAAAAAATCCGGCCCATTCTCTATGCCTAATCCAGATGACCCGTTGGGAATAAAATTATTCCCCACAATTATCCCTCGTCCGTTGGAAAAAATCATACATATATAGCGCCAAAGAAAAAAAAATTTGGCCCATTCCCTACGCCCATCCAGACGGCCCGTTGGGAATAAAATTATTCCTCATAATTACCCCTCATATGTCAAAAAGAATCATACAGAGCACCAAACAAAAAAAATCTGGCCCATTCCCTACACCCAATCCAGACGACCCATTGGGAATAAAATTATTCCCCATGATTATCCCTCATCCATTGAAAACAATTATACATAGCGCCAAAGAAAAAAATTTGGCCCATTCCCTATGCCGAATCCAGACGGCCTGTTGGGAATAAAATGATTCCCCATAATTATCCCTCATCCGTCAGAAAAAAATCATACATAGCATCAAACGGAAAAAAAAATCGATTCATTCCCTACGCCCAATCTAGATGGCCCATTGGAAATAAAATTATTTCCCATGATTATCCCTCATCCATCTAAAAAAATCATACATAAGAATATATTTCCAACAAACAAAAGTATTTGTCAGAAAAAAATACTTTTACCTACGTATAATTTATTATCCGTGGGGAATAATTATTGCAAATACCCTTTTTTCTTATAGTGAGTTATATTTTCACAGTAATTTTTCCATCAAGAGCTGCCTGTTACATGAGGATGACTAGAGAGAAGGACTTGGTAGGGGCACCAGGTTTAGACATAGATTACTGGATCCTATTTGGTTTACTTAGTTATGTGTCAAAGTTTTGTAATCAACTAGGATTGAGTCCTGTAATGAGTTGAGGTTAGTTGATTTGTCTCAACCCTCAACCTAGTCTAGTACATTGAGTCATGTACACCAGTATGAGTCTAGTATGAGTTCACTTCTTGTACAAAAGAAGAGGCTACTCTATTTTGGAGTTCCACCAGACCTCATTCTGAAGCCAGAGTCAGTTATATCAGCCTAGGGGAGCCCAATTGACATTCAGGTGCCCTGATTCCCTCCAGATGCTATTTTTGATGCCAGATTCTATCTAGATACTTCCAAAATATTCTATATGCCAGGAGCCCATGTTTTCCAGGTTATCCCAGCACTCCAGGCCTCCAAATTCAAGCCCAGGAAGCAAGCCCAAGCAAAAAGAACCAAGATTCTCTTTAATACCGGGAATATGCCAGCCTAGGGAACCAGGCACCCTAGCTTCCAGGGGTCCCAAGCCCATGCATTCCAAGCCCATGGCCGACCTCCCCCTTGCTGCCCTAAAGTCCATACGCCTAAAGGAGTAGGCGTCCAAGGTGTTTGACCAAGTCCAAGGTGATGTGAAGTGGGAGAAGGCCAAGTCTTTTCTAACCTAGTTGGGATTCCTAATCCTTTTAAACCTTGTAATTCTAACCTAGCTAGAAAAGGACTTATAGTCTAATTGGAAGAGGACTTGTAACCTAAGTGTAACCATGGTTAGTGAGGGCATGGGATCTCTATACATACCACACCCCTCTTCCTCTTGTAATCATCTCTTTCTTATGAATACAACTTGCTAAAATTTTGTGATATTGCCTTGTGTTTGGTGTTCTAGTATTGGTTCTTTTGTTCTTGTGTGCTCTCCTTGTGTTCTCGGATTGAAACCCTACTACCCTAACTTCCATCTGCATCTTTGGAGATCAGCCACACCCAGAGGAAGATGCCCTAGCTACTGCCCCAATCAAGCAACTGCTTCTTCCCCGGGACATCCACTCCTAAACCTAGTTCTTTCAATTCTAAACCCTAGTTTTTTATTCCTTTGTTTAATTACTGTTTTGATTGACCCTAACGCTTGCAGGAACCCCGAGGTGTTTCCCCCTCCTCTGAGGAGGCCTTCTTTGCTTCCAGGACTGCCCAGATCAACCTTCAGATTCAAGGGAACGAGGCTTCTTCTTCCAGGCTCCGATCAGAGTGTGTGTGATCTCTTCAGTTATCGAATTATAATCTCTAACTGGTAAGAAACATTTCCTTCTCTTATTATCTAATTTGATTGAAGTTAACTATCCTAAGCAGGGAATTTTTCAATTTCCAGGTCTTGTCTTTTATTTATCTTGCATTATTCAGCCTGCAACATGATGATTCTTAGAATTGCTGATTACCTGCTAGTCTTTACTTTGCTTTGAGAAATTAGCCTTCAAACCTAAATTATAAAAATTACAAAAAAAATTAGTTTACTATTTTTTTTACATGATTAGCAATCTTAGAGTCATCCCGTATCAAGACTCTACTTTTGGGATTCGCATGAGCATCAGAAATAAGTTTGGGATTATGATGAATACAGGTATGTATCACAAACTTCTCTTATAACAGATCTAAATAAGTTTGTATTCCAATTTTCTCGATCGATCCAACGGATTAATGAAAACTTTTCCTACATTTGGTATCCAAACCTTGGTATTTTTGTAGAAGATTAGAATTAATATTTATTTATCTGGAAACCTTGATAATCTGCTATATTGATGCCATTTCCAAGTTTTTAAAATTTGTAAAATTAAAAAATATGCATGTTATAATCATCAAAGAAAAATTTTCTTTTTTTATTTATTTTTTTAAAACCCCTTTCTCCTATCCTTCCTTCTCATCAAAGATCACTGGCTATGATATGAACATGCCCATCCTCGTCGACTCGAGGGGTGGCCATGATGGCGAGGAGATGATTGTGAAAGCCGGCGGTGGTGATGAGCGGTCATGAAACTGGCAGGAAGGAAGAAGAGAGCCTAAAAATCTTTTAATCCTCCATGGAGAAAAGTTTTTTAGGCCATCAGTGATGACGAGCAACAGCGATCGACCATCCTCAACTGGTCCTGATGATTGGTGACCTAGAAATCACCGTCGATGGGCTAAGATCAAAAAAAAGGGGGGGCTATTTTGCATTTAGGTTCTTAGCTTTTTTGATATTATAAATTAGTCCTTTTACAGTTAGACCCTGTAAAATTTATATTTATATATTGGTCAAAAAAGAGGCATTCTTTAGATCCTTTTACTCATTTTTTAAGTTGTATAATTTAATTGGAATGTTATGGTGTTTTAAAATTGATCAGTGGGTACATATTGATTAGTATCCCATTTGTAACTGATCATTTAAAACATACATGTATTTTTTGAAAATATTATTTTTTATTTTGGCATGGATATTTATTTTCTATATGAATAATTTATAGGTTGGCATAAACATCTATCAAAGTGGTTTGTTTGTATTAGTCCATTGAATTTTTTCATCATGTGAGAAATATTTTTGGTTATGATATACAACCACCTTCTCAAAGGAGGTTGTTGTGTATTTTAACTAAAAAATTATGGTATAAAGCATTGTGTTGCTAAGGTACTCTAACTTTCAAGAATCTGTCTATCCAAAGGAGATAGGTTCATGAATGCTGAAATATTTTGATTAGCTTGTGATTTCATGTAAAGAGTACTTATGCATATTGCATGTTCTGTCCAAAAAAAAATATGTGATATTATATTTGGAATCTTGTTTATTATTATGATATAATATTATTTTATTATATTCGATAATTAATATTTTGCATTCTTATTATTTTAATTATATAGTTACTTTTGGTGTGAACAATAATAATATTGTTGTGGAGGTGCTTATCGAATCAAATTATAAGAAGTGAAGGTAAGATTTAGAGTTTGCTCTTGAAATTACTAACATTGATCTTGCATTACATAAGACCAAACCCAATGATTTGAATGATTAAAGCACTCTTGAACAGAAAAATTATTTTGCCAAATAGAAGAAGTCAAATAGATTGAGTCTGATTGCTATTAAGAGATCAATTTTCGAGCATCTCCTAAGTGGTATACCTAAGTATAACAACGCAAAAAAGCTACTTGATGCTATTGAATAAAGGTATCTTGTATCGAATAATGCTAACATCGGATCCCTGATGAAAGAATTGACAATGATGATATACAATAATGTTAGGGGTGTCAGAGAGTATATTTTGAAAATGGTTCATCTCCACTATAAGCTCAAGGATCTGAAGATTAATCTACCGAATTTCTTTTTGGTGTTATATGCCTTGAATTCTTTACCTGTTGAATTCTTCCATATCAAGACTGCCTACAATACTCTGGATGAAATGTGGAGTGTTAATAATTTGATCACCAAGTGTATTGCAGAAGAAGAAAAGGTCAAGAAAGAAAAGAATGATAGTGTCCATCTTACTCTTCAATCTCAATCTGGCAAGCATTTTATGAATAAGAAAAAGAGAAAGCCTACTACTCCTAAACAGTCTCAGGATTCCAGGTGGGATGGAAGAAGCTATGATCAAAATCATTTTGTAGAAGGTCCCAAAGCTGTCTTTAAGAAGAAGGTCAAGTGCTTCCATTGTAAGAAGAAAGGACATATAAGAAGTTAGTGCATTAAATTCAAGTCCTGATTAGAAAAGAATGAAAAATAAAAAGGTAAGCCCCTAGCTTTAGTTTGTTGTAAGTCTAATATTGTCAACGTCCCTATGCATTCTTGGTGGATAGATAGTGGTGCTTCAACTCATTTTATCATTTATTTATAGGGGTTGATAAACAAATGGAAGCCGAGCCTGAATGAAAGCAAGTTGAAGGTTGGAAATGATTTAGAAGTTAAAGTAGAGTATGTAGGAGTTATCAACTTGTCATTAAAGTCTGGTTTTATAATTACTTTAAAAAATATATTTTATTTACCTTCCTTTAGAAGGAATTTGATCTTTGTTTCTCTTTAGATTAGCTTGGTTTTGGATTTATGTTTAGTAATAAAAGAGTTGATTTGATATTCAATTCAAAAATTATTGGTTATGGTGTTTTGGTTGATGGTTTATATAAATTGTCTTTGGCCATTGGTAATTTTAATGCTTCTTTAAATATTGGAAGTGTTGTTACCAAACATCCTAGGATTAATGATAAATCTTTATGTTATAGCATAAATGCCTAAGATAGATATCTAAAGAAAGAATAACCAGATTAATTAAAGATGACATCCTACCTGTCTTGGATCTTAGAGACACGGAGACTTGCGTTGACTGTATTAAAGAAAAATTGACCAAAACCAAAAAGAAAGGGGCAATTTGAAGTTCAAACCTTTTGAAAATTATTCACACTGACATTAGTGGACCTCATTCTTCTACAATTTATGGTAATAGATATTCTATCACATTTATTGATGATTTTTCTTGATATGGCTATCTTTATTTAATTAAAAAAAATTGACGCCCTTGAAAATTTTAAATTTTTAAAATTAAAGTTGAGAAATAATTGAAAAAGATCATCAAGATTATGAGATCTGATCATGGAGGTGAATACTATAGCAAACATGATGTGGCAGGGTAGCATATGGATCCATTTGCCAAGTACTTACAGGATTGTAGGATTATTCTTTATACCATGCCTGAGTAGAATGATATCACCAAAAGGCAGAATCGCACCCTTAAGGATATGATGAAGAGCATGATGAGTAGATTTAACATGCCAGGATTTTTATGGGATGAAGCACTCAAAACTGCATTATACATTCTCAAAATGTTTTCAGTAAATATATGTTGAAGATACCTTTTGAACTCTAGACCGAAAGAAATTCTAGTTTAAATCATTTTCGAGTTTGGGGTTATCCTGCAAAAGTAAAATTGTACAATCCTATAGAGAAAATAATTAATCCCAAAATAAGTTGTTGTTACTTTATTGGATATCCAAAATATTTTAATGGATATAGGTTTTATAGTCCAGGAAGAGGTAATAGAATTATGGAGTCTCTTACTACCAAATTTCAAGAACTTGATGTGGCTACTGAAGGATCTTCCCTAACTATTGATGATGATAATATCCAAGCTGAGACTATTTCTATTCCTATATCTAGTCATAGTGAAAATATAATTCATGCTCCTATTGATAGAATGGATAATGAAATCCTTGATCTTTCTGCTCCTATCAAAATCTTCACCCAGTTAGAGAAGTTCAAGTAAGAAGATCTATTAGATAAAGAATATCTACTATTTTAGATGATTTTTATATCTATATTGTAGAAAATGATTTTGATATTAGGCATACGATTGACCTAGTTACTTATCTTGATGCAGTTGATTCTTCCCAGTCTGATTTATGGATGAGTGCTATGAAAGAAGAGATACAGTCTATGGCTAATAACGTTGTATGGGAGCTTGTTGGGCCTCCTAAGGATTGCAAACCTATAGGATGCAAATGGGTATACAAGACTAAAAGAGATTCCAAGGAAAGAGTTAAGCATTTCAAGGCCAGATTGGTAGCCAAAGGTTTCACTCAAAGAGAACGAATAGATTTTATTAAAACTTTCCCTCCAATATCTCAAAAGGATTCCTTCAGAATTATTATGTCATTAGTAGTTTATTATGATTTGGAGCTACAATAGATGGATGTTAGAATTGCTTTCCTGAATGGTAATCTCAATGAAGAAGTTTACATGAAGCAGCCATAAAGTTTTTAAAAAAGTGAAAAGGAATATTTGGTATGCAAATTGAAGAGATCCATCTATGATCTGAAACTAGCATCACGATAATGGTACTTGAAGTTTGAAGAGGTTATAACCTCTCTTAGTTTTGAAGAAAATAAAGTTGATCAATATATCTATCTCAAAATCAGTGAGAGAAAGTTCATAATTCTTGTTTTGTATGTCAATGATATCTTACTTGCAAGCAATGACTTTGATTTACTTTCTGAGACCAAACAAATGCTATCTAAGAATTTTGATATAAAAGATCATGGTGAAGCATCCTTTATTTTGGAAATTAAAATTCATAGGGATAGATCTTATTATCTATTGCATTTGTCACAAAGACATACATTACAGGATTCTTCAAAGATTTAATATATAAAATTATAGACCATGTAATTCACCTATTGTTAAAGGTGACAAGTTCAGTAAAGATCAATGTCCAAACAATTAGCTTGAAAAAGATCAGATAAAAAAAATACCTTATGCTAGTGCTATAGGGAGTCTGATGTTTGCACAAGTCTGTACTAGACCTGATATTGCCTTTATAGTGGGTATACTTGGTAGATATTTATCAAACCTAGGTTATTAACATTGGGTTACTACAAAGAAGATAATGAGATATTTATAGAAAACCAAGGATCATATGCTCATGTATAGGAGAGTTGATAATTTTAAGTTGGTTGGATATTCGGATTCAGATTATGCTGGGTGCCCTGATGAATTGAATCAATCTCTGGATATATTTTTATGTTGGCTGGTGGTGTAGTATTCCTGAAAAAGTATTAAACAAATACTAACTACTTCTTCTACCATGCAAGATGAATTTATCTACTATTATGGAGCTGCTACTCAAGCTGTTTGGTTAAAAGATTTTATGGCTGGACTTCAGATTTTATGTTCGAGTTCCAGACCTGTAACGATCTATTGTGATGATAAAGCAGCATTATTCTTTATAAAGAATAATAAATCTTTCAAAGATCTAAACATATCGAGCTGAAGTATTTGACTATCAGAGATCGATCTTATGAAGAGTGGAGATAAAACTATTGATTATATTAATACAAAGTCTATGTTAGCTGATCCTTTAATCAAAGATTTGAGGCCCATATGCTTTACAAAGCTTGTTGAAAATATAAACATATTGAGCTCTTTTGATATACTTGGTTAGTAGGAGTGACTTTGTAATTAAACTTTATTATCATTATAAATTTATTTTTTATTTACATCTATCATGAGTATTTATGTAAATTGTTATCATGATAATTAATTGGTTGATTCCTATATATTTTATATACACATGTGGAATAATAAAATACAATATAGTATCTCAAGAATATGTCTTTGTCTTGAGAATGATAGTTATATGGGTATGTCTCATTTGATAATTATGAGATCTCATTGTGCTTGGAGACAAATTTTTTTTGAAGCCATGAAATTTTTATAGCTTGTAATAAAGCATGTGGTTAAAGAAAAATTATTATTGATGGTATATTTGTTTAATTTCTTTTGATTATGAGATATCTCTTTTGGTTATGTACCTGATTGAGTTCAAGTATTGAGTCTCAGATATATTATGCTATATCATCATTGATATCATGTTTGAGTATGTGAGATAGAATGGCTTGTTGTTTGATACTATTAAATTTTTCTTGCTTATTTTATTTCTACACATGTTGAAGAGAAATTGGAGGATTGATAATAAAAAATAGTATGTTCTATTTTGGATCATCTTAATGCTAGTTTCTTGCTACACTACTATACCAAGACTCATATTGATAATATTTATGATGCTTGTAACCATGGATAGGTCTTGTATTAGATAAGTGGTACAATGACTCCCATGATTTGGCATAATGGATATTATTAGATCGAGTCATTTGTAGGTGCTATACATGAATTATATAGTGGCCACACATCATTTTCAACCCAAAAGTCATTTTAAAATAAAATATTTTTAAAATCATAATTAATATTATCCAAGTAGAAGAATGTAAGAGTTTTATTTAATTTGGACTAACACTAATTAAAATTTATGTATTACTAAAATCAGGTTGATTTTATGGTCCATGTTGATAGATATATGTTGAGCCCAATATTATATGATCATTGTTTGGGCTAGGAGCATCTCATGTGAGTTGATATGGTTGAGGCAGCACAGTGTAGGCCTTAGCTTGACTTGACTCGTGATGGGAAGGTCAATTAGGATATTTTTATTCTATTGGCTAGGTTCCCTTTCCACTTTCTTTATATATATGATGTGAGTTATATTTTCACGATGATTTTCTTCATCGAGATTCATCTATTGTGTAAAGAAGACTGGAGAAAATGACTCTGTCTTTGGTGTTCGTGTGAGCATCAGAAGTAAGTTTGGGATTATGGTGAATACAGGTATGTATCAAAAACTTCTCTTATAACAGATCTAAATAAGTTTTATTCCAATTTTCTCGATCGATCCAAGGGATTAATGAAAACTTTTCCTACAAATACACCTCCATAAGCTGATGAGCCAAATCATGAACCGGCCATGAGCCTGGATCAAAGATGAATAAAGCATTGAGTGGAGAGACCCTTCATAAAAATGTTAGCAAGCTGATCCATAGAAGAAAAGAAAAGAATTCGAAGTTGGTGACGAGCCACACATTCTCGAACAAAGTAAAAATTGATCTTAATATGCTTAGTGCAAGCATGGAAGACCAGATTAACAGTGAGGTAGATGGCACTAAAATTATCACACCAAGAAACTAGTAAATCATAGAGGTAGACATTAAGTTCACAAAGCAACTGCTAAATCCATATCAGATCAGTGGAGGGCGTTGGCTAACCCTTTGTTTTTAGGTTCAATATTGGAGCGAACAACCATGTGTTGTTTCTTGGCAATCCGGGAAATGAAATTAGGGCCAAGAAACATAGAAAATCTTGCGATAGGGCAATGATCATCTAGGTTTGCAGCCCAATTAGCATAAGAGAAAGTATGAAGTTGCAAGGAAGAGGACTTAGTGATCAAGAGGCCATGGTGAATAGTGTATTTCAAGTAACATAGAATATGCTTGACTGCTTGCTAATAGAGAGTAGTGGGACAAGGTATAAGCTAACAAACATGATTAACGGCAAAGGCAATGCCAATCTGTGTTAAGGTCAGATATTGAAGTGCTCCAATAGTGCTACATTATCAAGTAGGATTATCCATAAGATTACTATCATAGAGGGACAATTGGGAGCCTATAGCAATAGGAATTGTTGGTGCTGAAATTTATCGGACGCCGGAGATGCTAGAGCTGATAGTGAGAGAGAGTCTCTGAGAGGTGGGTCCTGCAAAAAATCCTAACCGAAAGGTGTTTTGGTGAGGATACTTCGATGCTCAAGTCAAGTTTCTAGCTAGCAATATGAGGAGCATAAGGCAGAGTTTTTGCATACCTTTGGGGCTCCCAGGGATTACCTTTTTATAAGCAAGGTATTTCAGGATGAAAAGGTCGTAGTGAGTTCGGTGAAAAATGACATGACTGGAGATTCCATCACGTGGGCCATCAGGGGATCTTTCTATCTATATAGAATGTCTACTCTTCATTAATGGAAACTTTATCTTTTGTGTGGGATTGACCATGTTTCTTAATGTCGATATTGACTACTGTATAAATCCAGGTATGATCTCCTTAATTGCAAAGATATAGTGGTGATTAGTGATCATAGAACATGATGTGAACTTCTGGTCATATAGTTTGGGACGTGGAGATAAGCATCGGTCATATCATCCTTCGGACGATCCAAGAAAGAGTTGCTTGAGGATCTGCTCACTATCAGGCACAAAGATCCAGGATTGGTCCGAGCATCTCTATTGAAGCCAAGAAATGGTTAGCTAAATGATGTTTGATTGGATTATCCTGGTCGGCAAGCGCATGCTGGTAGCCCTCGGAAGATTAGTTAAGGAAGCATCTATTACCGTTGAGGCTAGCTCTAATGAAGGTAATCGGTGATTAGCGCTCAGCTAAACTTGATCAATTAGGAAAGGTGCCAATTTCTCCAATAAGGGATTGGTCAGATAATGAGGGAATGGCTATCACCACTAAGGCTGGCTTAGATGAAGGTGATTGATGATTAGCACTCAGCTAAACCTAATCAATTAGGGAAGGTGCCAGCTTCTCTAATGAGAGATTGGTCAGACAATGGAGTCACCCATACATTGAGCATGCAATTGGGTCATGAATATCTAAGAATAACAGAGATGGGAGAAAATCATCAGCCGATCAAGGATCAAATCTAATGAATGGTTGGTCAGCAAACTGACCTAGTCCGATAAATGATCGACGAACACGTAATTGGATCGACTAACTAGACTTATTGACTTGGGCCTCGTATCTTTGACCTAAACAAGGTTCCTCCCAAATAAGAGTATATACAGGCTTAGAGCCATCCATATCTATTTGGTGCAAAAGATTAGAGATGTACATGGCCTATGTAAGAAGTAGACTAGAGGGCATGTTGTGCCTCAATAGCAAGAAAATAATGGAGAGGGCCAAGGTCCTTGACGGCAAACTCATATTGTAATGCCTGAAAAATATGAATGAGCAAAGCACCTAGGCTACCTATGAAAATAATGTCATTGACATAGATCAATAGAAGCACAATATATGTAGAATTGTTCATGATGAAAAGAAAGGAGTTAGCCATAGAACATGTAAAGCCTAAATAAAAAAGATATGAACTAATTAGGCATTGAACCCGGGTATGAGGAGTGTGCTTAAGGCCATATAAAAATCACTTCAGTTTGCAAACAGTTAAAATGTTTTAAATCAAGAAATTCAGGAGGCTATTGCATATAGATAATTTAAAAAGATAACCATGTAGAATGGTATTTTTAATATCAAGCTACCAAATAGGCCACCTATCTGAAGTAGCAATGGAAAGTACAGTCCAAATAGTGACCGGTTTAATAATAGGGCTGAAAGTTTTATTGTAATCAATATCTTTTTGTTAATTAAATTCTTTGGCAACAAGACAAGCCTTGTACCAATCAATGGAGCTATCAGACTTATGTTTGATTTTATACACCCACTTGCAAACAATGGCATATTGATTGGAAGAAAGGGGGATGAGAGATCAAGTGCCATTACTAATTGATGTGGTGGGCCGGATCTGCCGATCAGGAGAGCCAATCCCCAACCCCTAAGCGGGTAACGACTAGAGCTCGTCGAGATCGAAAGGGCAAGACCCCCCATCATGGACACCATCCCACGTCACCTTCTCTATCTCCTTTGGCCTCCGCGAAGGGTTCCACCGACGAGGCCCTCAGGCACATGGCAGAGAAGCGCCTGGAGGAGCAGGAGCGCAAGCTGGCGGAGCTTACCCATCAGTTTGCAAACATGTAGGGCTCCACTAGCGAGCCGGCGGGCTACGATGCCCATCCCCTTTCTCCCAAGAAGTCCAAAAGGAGCCGGTTCCGAGCCAGTTCTGCATGCCACAGGTGGATCCCTATGATGGGACCACCAACCCCTTGGATCATCTTGAGAGTTACAAAGCCCTCATGAGAGTCCAAGGGGTGACCGACGCTCTCCTCTACATCGCCTTTCCTGCTACTCTCCGGAAAGCAGCTTGGGTGTGGGTCACCTGCCTCGAACCGGAGAGCATCAGCTGTTTTGCTTAGTTGGAGCAAAAGTTCTTGGCTCACTTCGATGCCTACCAGAAGGTGCCACGAGAGGTGGACAGCCTCTTCTCTATCAGGCAGCGAGATCGCGAGCTCCTACGGGACTACATGGCCTGCTTCAAGGTTTCCGCACTGGAGATCTACAACCTTGATGAGCCAGTCACCATGCTAGTGCTAAAGAGAGGGCTCAGGACTTCCCGCTTGACCTACTCTCTTGACAAAAAGCCTCCCAAGACTTACTCTAAGCTCCTCCTCCGAGTCTAGAAGTCCATCTGTGTCGAGGAGGCGGATCGAATGAGGAGGGAGCTGGACAGACGACCTCTGAAGAAGCATCTCTCGGGGAGACCTCTGAGATGCAGAAGCCCGGACCGGCCACACCGGACTCCCGCCAGAGGCCGAAGCTGAGAAGAGACCCCATCCCGAAAGAGAGCTTCACTCCTCTTCTTGCCCCGAGGGCGAAGATCCTTATAGAGATCGAGGGTGAGCGCTACCTGAGGCATCCATCTCTGCTGAAGCCATCCAGTGGCCACGACAGGATGAAGTACTGCAACTTCCACCGCGACTACGGCCACGATACCTAGGAGTGCCGCAACCTCAAGAAAAAAATTGAAGAACTCATAAAGAGGGGCTACCTTGGAAGATTCGTGAGGGGCAGACCCCCAACAGAACCTCAGGTGCTCGTCGCACTCCCTCCAGTCCCTACCATCGATAATTACCCTAGCGAGAAGCCGGTGGGTATGATATGCTGGGGAGCCTAGCGCGCTTCCAAGAAAGCCTGGGGTGGAGAAGATTTTGAGAATGTACTTCCCTTTGCGAGGGAAGGGGGGATGAAAATAAGAATGTAAACAGCGATGCTGTGGTCATCGAGATGACGATCACAAAACATCCTATAAAATGCATCATGGTTGATAGTAGAAGCTCCACGGATGTGCTTTTTTACGATGCTTTCTCCATGATGAATCTTTCCTCTACTCAGCTCAGACTCGTGCACACGCCCCTTGTTGTTTTCAAGGGTGACTCCGTAGGAGTCGAGGGGGAGATTACCCTCTGTGTTACTACCGGGATGCCACCTCGGTAGAGTACCGTCATGATGGCCTTCACAATTATTAGGCTCCCCTCAGCCTACAATATGATCCTTGACCGACCCGGGCTTAACCTGCTCGATGCGATCATTTCTACAAAGTGGCTATTAGTGCAGTTCCCAACCCCCTACGGTGTCGGAGAGATGAGGGGGGCACCTCAGCCTATTCAACATTGCCTCCAAACCGTCCCCAGGACCAAGGCTACCGAGGACAACCCCAACATAGACGACCTCGACCAAAGTGCACAAGACCCCAGAGGTGGCTCGTCGAGAGCCTGCTATCGTATCCCCTCGAAACCGACCCAGCGAAGATAGTGTAGATTGGGGCGCAGCTACAAGATGATGAACAGGCCCACCTTCTGGAGTTTCTCCGAGTGAACGCTGACATGTTCGCTTGGACGGCTTTCGACATGCCCGAGACCCGCTCGAGATCCCACCAGAGATCATAACACACAAACTAAGTATCGACCCGAAGTACCGTCCTATCCAGCAGAAGAAGAGAAGTTTCGTACTAGAGAGGCAAAGGGCGATCAACAAGGAGGTGGACAAACTCCTCTCAACCGGCTTTGTTCGAGAAGTGCAATATCCAAGCTGGCTGGCAAATATGGTTATGGTAAAGAAGAACAATGAAAAGTGAAGGATCTATGTAGACTATACCGACCTCAACCGAGCCTACCCTAAGGATAGCTTCCCTCTACCAAAAATTGACTAGCTAGTGGATGCCACCTTGGGGCACCGCTTGCTCTCCTTTATAGTTGCATTCTCCAGATATAACCAGATCTAGATGCACCTAGAGGACGAGGAACATACTTCCTTCATCACTGATCGAGAGACGTACTGCTATCGGATGATGCTATTCGGCTTGAAGAATGCTGGTGCTACATACCAGTGCCTGGTTAACCAGGTCTTCAAAGACCAGATCGGCAGGAATATGCAAGTATATGTGGATGACATGCTCGTCATGAGTAGGCCGAGTTCAGACCATGTAGCCGACCTTGCGAAAGCCTTCCACAACCTTCGAGAGCACAAGATGAAGCTGAACCCGACGAAGTGTGCCTTCGGCATGGCGGCGAAAAAGTTCCTTGGCTTCATGGTGACCCAAAGAGGTATTAAGGTGAACCTAAAGAAGGTCCAGGCTATCATCGACATGGAGCACCCGACCTCGAAGAAGCAAGTTCAGTGCTTGACGGGCCGGATAGCTGTACTGAGCCGGTTCATCTCAAGGTCGGCGGACCATTGCCTTTCCTTCTTCAAGGTGCTACGCAAGATGAGTGACTTCACCTGGACAGAGAGTGCAAGACAGCCTTCAAGGAGCTCAAAGACTTCCTGGCATCGCCACCACTGCTCTCCAGGTCGAAGACGGGAGAGGAACTCTTGCTATACCTGGCGGTTACCCATGGAGCCTCAGTTCGGTCCTCGTCCGCATGGATCAGGACGGGGCCCAAAAGTCGGTGTACAACACCAGCAAACTCCTCCGTGGTGAGAGCACCAGACTCAGAAGAAGACTTCAGGGCTCCATCTGGATCTCTGATTGACCTTGCCCGAAGAATTAGGATTTTCTGGTTTTGTAATAAGGGTTGACTTGGTCAACTCAATTTTAGTCTTGAGTCTATATTTTCCTGCAATTTAAATTTTGTTGAGTCATGTTGACTCAGTACAAGTCCTAGTAGTGGTCTAGGTCTTCTCCAGGTTGGTGCCACTTTTTTTTCAATCAAGTCAAGGTCCAGGGTGCCACATTTTTTCTCCCAGGCCCAAGCAAGTGGGCGCCACACTCCCAGCCACACGCCAGAGTCCAGGGGGCGCCACATCTCCATCCCAGTATCTTGGTCCCCACACCCAAGGTAGCAAGAATTTTTCTTGAAGCCAAAATCGAGGCGCCCCATATGTACCTTAAAAGGCCAAGCTAAAGGAGGAAAGAGGCATTTCTTGGGAAGTACTTCAAGGGGGCGCCCAATCCATGCCTGAAAAGACCAAAGCAAAGTTGGGAAGAGCCATGACTTGGGGAGAAAGAAAAGGAGGTGTCCAAAAGAGTTGAGCCATGAAAGGAAGAAGCCAAAACTTGGGGAGCAAAACTAGGAGGCGCCCAAATACTTCCAAATAAAACCAAGCATAGAAGGAAAAAAATTTTTCTTGAAGAGCAAGGCTAGGAGGCGCCACCTACTTACCATTTGGAGCCGCCAATCAACACTTATGGAAGCTTTTGGCCGGCCATATGAGAAGGATTTGATTCTACAAGCCTAATTTAAGGATCCATCCTTTTAGTCCCACATGGGAAGATGTAAAACCCTGACCTCTTGTAAAGACCTATAAAATAAACCCCTCTTATAAGTTTTAAAGGACAACTGGTGAATGAATTCAATTTATGTGTGAGCAAACTTTGTGTTTCTCTCTTCCGCACTTGCATTCAAGTGTTGAGCTCTGTGAGGGAGTAAATCCGGGTTCCTCAGGAATCTTGAGGAGGTGTGAGATCTCCAACCCCAAAATCCTAGGTTAGCCATTTCACTTCCAAACCCTAGCCGCCCATCATCCTCTTCATTCCACCAAACCCTAGCCTACCCCATCTCTCACGGCCCCTCTCTCCAAGTAGAGGCCGACCACCAGCATCCAGGTCCAGTTCGGCTACTTCGAAGATAGAGCAAATCCCAGAGGAAGTCAGATCAGCATCCAGGAGAATCAGGATTCAGCAACATCAGCTTTCAAGTTCTTCTATCTGGTAAATCCTTCCTTGAGTATCTGGTTCCATAACTTGTTCTTCTTCTTTCCCAGATCTTGAGTTCAGAAGAAGCCAACTCTACCAAAGGGCCAGTATTGGAGGATCCATTACGAAGATATCTGAATCTGGGGATCCAACAATCTGCTCAAGAGAGTCCTTCCACTAAACTCTGTGAAGATCACTGCCTGGTCTGTAACCCTTCTCTTCTCTTTACTTCTGTCCTGTTGAAAGTTCAGAGCGAAACCCTAGGTCTGGGAGTTTCTCAACCCCCAGCGATCCTTTACTTCTGAACTACTCTGATAACCTAGTTTCTTTAAATTGTGCTTTCAATTATTACATAGTTTCTTTCAATTTAATTTAACTTTCCTTTGAGTCAAAGCCGACTTCTGAAAATATAAAAAAATATATATATACATTAACTTTAATTTGCTTCCGCATTCCACATTTTCGTTCTGCATCATTTTTGGTATCAGAGCTTTCGTTCTGCATCACTCCGGATGCTGAGATTAGGTACACCCAATCCTAAAAACTCATTTTTGCACTTATCATGTTTGCTCAACATCTCAAGCCATACATCAAAGCACATCCAATCATGGTCTTGACGGACCAGCCCCCGAGGGCTGTGCTCAGTCATCCCGACACATCCAGATGCTTAGCCAAGTGGGTGTTAAAGCTCAGCGAGTTTGACATCGTGTACCAGTCGAGGACATCCCAGAAGGCCTAGGTGCTGGCCGACTTCCTGGTCGAGTGCGCGAGACTAGCCAAAGAGCCAGAGCAGACGATCCCGGAGCATCAAGAGGAGCCCGGTGCCAAGGAGAAGCCCTGGATCCTCCATGTCGATGGCACGTCCAATGTGGGTGGAAGCAGCGCAGGCATGATCCTTGCCAACAACGATGGAGTTGTGGCTGAATGCACACTCCGTTTCAAGTTCATCGCGATAAATAACTAGGCGGAATATGAGGCACTCCTCACGGGCCTCAGGGTCTCCCTTGAGCTGGGTGTGCAAAGCCCGAAGGTCTTCACCAACTCCCGACTGGTGGTCGGACAGGTCTTCGGTGAATACGAAGCTAGAGACCCCTAAATGATGAAGTACTTGGAGCAGGTCCACTCAAGCACGACAGTTTTTCGACACTTCAACATCTCTCATATCCTCCAGGGCAAGAATGCTCACACTAATACATTGTCCAAACTTGCAACCTTACCGGACTCATCACTGGGATGCTCATATCGAGTTCCTTAAAAATCCAAGCAATGAAGCTCCCGTAGAGGTGCAGCAGGTCACCTCGGAGCCGAGCTGGATGGAGAGGTACATCAGGTACATTACTGAAGGCACCCTGCTGGAAGATCGAGCAGAGGCCGGCCTCATCAAAAAGAAGGCCTCGCGATTCATCCTCATGGAAGGATAGCTCTACCACCGATCCTATTCTTATCCACTCTTGAAGTGCCTGAGACCCGTAGAGGCAATCTTTGTGCTCCGAGAGATCCACGAAGGCCTTTGCGGAAACCACGTCAGCGGGAGGACGCTGGCGTCAAGGCCCTCCGTTAAGGTTACTATTGGGAGACCATGAGGGAGGATGCCACTGACTTCGTGAAGAGGTGCGACCGGTACCAGCGCCATGCCCACATACAGCGTCAACCAGCGGCGCCCCTCTCCTAGCTCTCCGCCCCATGGCCATTTGCCGAGTGGGAATGGACATCCTAGGTCTATTTCCCCCTGCACTAGGGCAATGGAAGTTTTTGATAGTGGCCATCGACTACTTCACCAAGTGGGTAGAAGCGGAACCACTAGCGCGGATCATGGAAGCTAAGGCCCGCCAGTTCTTGTGTAAGTCGATCGTCTGTCGCTTTGGGATTCCCCACAGCATCGTCACTAATAACGGGCAGCAGTTCGATAACCGGGAGTTCGAAGAATTTTGTGCCGAACTCGGCATCCAGCATTGCTTCACCTCGGTTGCTCACCCCAAGACCAACGAGGAAGCCAAGGTGACCAACTGGACTATTCTTCAGGGGCTCAGGACCAGGCTAGACCAAGCCAAGGGCAGGTGGACAGAAGAACTTCCAAGCATTATCTGGGCCCACCACATAATGTCCAGGACGGCAACGGACGAAACACCCTTCAACCTCACTCTCGACACAGAAGCTGTTGTCCTAATCGAACTCGGCGTGCCCATATTGCGGATACAGCAGTACAACGAAGCAAAAAACCCTGAGTGCCTTCTCCTCAACCTAGACCTCCTCGAGAAAACTAGAGACAAGGCCCGACTCCGGATGGTGGCTTATCGACAACGTGTAGCCCGGTACTACAATGCGCAAGTGAAGCCGAAAGTCTTCCGCTTGGGCGACCTGGTACTGCACCGAGCTGAAGCGTCTCAACCCAGGGAGTGCGGCAAGCTATCATCAAACTAGGAAGGCCCCTACAAGGTGGTTGAAGCTCTCCTACATGGATCTTATTATCTCGCGAGTCTAGACGGTGCCAGATTCCCGCAGACATGGAATGTCTGCAACCTGAGAATATACTATAAGTAATGTAAGGCCCTTTTTTGATAATAATAAAGATTCCTTCTTATGCAAACCATTCTTGCCTTGCAAGAATCTCGCTGCCCAGCCCAAGGTCCAGCACGTCGAAGCCTAGAGTGCAGCTCTCTGGCACTGAAGCCCGAAGTCCAGTCCTCCGGCAATGAAGACCGGAGCGCCAGCTCTCCAGCACCGAAACCCGGAGTCCAGTCCTTCGGCATTGAATCCTGGAAGCCCAGCTCTCCGGCATCAAAGTCCGGAGCCCAGCTCTCTGGCACTGAAGCCTGGAGTCCAGTCCTTCGGCACCAAAGCCCGGAGCCCCAGCTCTCCGGCACTCAAGTCTGGAAGCCTAGCTCTCCAACACTCAAGCCCAGATCCCATGCTCTCCGGCACTCAAGCCTGGATCCCACGCTTTATGGCACTAAAGTCTGGAAGCCCAGCTCTCCAGCACTCAAGCCCGGATCCCATGCCCTCTGACACTCAAGCCCGGATCCCATGCCCTCTGACACTCAAGCCCGGATCCCATGCTCTCCGGCACTCAAGCCTGGATCCCACGCTCTCCGGCACTCAAGTCTGGAAGCCCAGCTCTCCAGCACTCAAGATCGGATCCCATGCTCTCCGGCACTCAAGCCTATATCCCATGCTCTCCAGCACTCAAGCCCGAATCCCATGCTCTCTGACACTCAAGTCTGAAAGCCTAGCTCTCCAGCACTTAAGCCCAGATCCCACTCTCTCCAGCACTCAAGCCCGGATCCCACACTCTCTGGCACTGAAGCCTGGAAGCCCAGCTCTCATTCAGCAAAGCCTGGAGCCCAGCTCTCTGGCACTGAAGCCTAGAAGCCCAGCTCCCATTCAACAAAGCCCGAAGCCCAGCTCTCTAGCACTGAAGCTTTGAGCCCGGCTCTCAAGCAGCAGAGCCCATAGCCCAGCTCGCTGGCACTCAAAAACATTCACCCACTTCCAGGACCTCCAGGAACGAAGTGAAAGCAACTCGGCAAACTGAAGGACCTCTCTCTAACTTCATCACATGTTCAAAAAAAAGAAGAAAAAAGAAGAGAGAAAGGAAAAGAAATTTCAAGCCAAGATGACTGGAAATGTATACTTCATTAAAGATCAATTATTCATTACAAGTGTCCCTAGGCCCCCGACATGCCGGGCAGCCCAGGCCAAAAACAGAGGAAAGAAAAACACAAAGGGGAACTACTCAGGCAGCCCCTTCCCATGACAGTGCTCCACCAGGATGTCATTTTTCGGGGCCTCAGGCTGTGCAACTTCATCTTCGATAGCCATAACTGGCAGAGCAGGCTCGGACTCTGTAGCCAACTCCTCAGCAGTGCTCGAATCCTGGGCTGGCTCCACGTCCGAAGCTACGAGGTAGCGGAGAAAGCTTCAACCCTTGTCTGAGACGAAGCCCTCCACCTTGGAGCGGAGATACATGAAGCCTTTGTCAAAGGAGTCCGACACTGTCTCATGGAATTCGGCGGCGAACTCCTCTGAGGCCCTGTACCATGCCATGGCCTCCTCAGCCTCCTTCTTTGCCTTGGCGGCTTGCTTCTTCACCACCTCTACCGACTCGGTCGTCGCTGCTACCTCCTTCTCAGCAGCAATGACCTTCTTCTCAGTGACGATCAGCCTCTCCCTGGTCGCCTCCAAATCGGCCTAGAGAGACTGAGCACGCCCCTTCTACCAGACGGCCTTGGTATTGAACTCAGTCAAACTTTTCTCAGTGGCTGTGAGCTCCTCAGCCTTGCTCCTTGACCGACTCCACTCCCGATCCAGACTCTCCTGAAGCTCTTTCGAGTACCTCTCGGCAGTTGTGAGTTCTTTTTGGAGCTCCTTGTTCTTAAAACTGAGCTCCCAGGAGAGGTCATTCTTCTCTCTTAGCTCGGTCTGCAAAGACTCGAGCTTCGCTGCCCGTTGCCGGTCCTTCTTCGACCAACTCTTGCAGCAATCTCTGATTAAGAGGAGCTTAGCACCGAGCTGCACCAAAGGAAATCAAAGCAATCAGTACAAGAAAGAAGGAAGAAGTCAAGAAGATGAAGTCACTTACCGAGAATGCGGCAGCAGCCCTAACGACCACCAGGGGAGGATGAGACATTACAACGATGGATGCGGCAGCAGCCCTGGCCCTAACGACCACCTCGGGCTCCGGGGCCGAGATCGGCTCTCGCTGCCTCGGCCACCATGGCACTGGCTCAGCCACCCTTTGGCACAGCTCGAGCTTCACCTTGACCACCCCCCTTCCTTGTCCAAGGATGGTCTCGGCCTCCCTCCTCGGCTCGATCGGCACGGTAGGAGCGGCCGCCACTGCGCTCTCGTCGCGAGCCCGCTTCGAGGGGGACTCATCAACCAACTCCAACAGAGGTCTCTTTCTGGTGATCAAGAGCAGGTCATCCACTGAGAACTTCATACCTGCATACAGAAGAAGGAAAGTCAGTTCCAAGTTCGAAGAAACAGAGTAAGGAGCACAAGGAGAAAAGTTCAAGCCGAATTCATCCAACTCTCTCGTTGGGTCGACCCCAACCTCGAAAAGGTTATGCTCTAACAACAGAACCTCGAGAGAAGGAATCTAAGCGGTAAGGAGCTGCTCGTAGACATCTAGGTAGTTGCTTCGATCGCAGAGTTTCAATTAGGGGATCGATCTGGGTCGCTCCATACCCAGTCGACCCCCTCAATGGTTGCAAAGAAAAATTTGCTCTTCCACCCTTTGATGGAAGATGGCAGTTCAAATTTAATGCCCTTCGGGCGAGAAGAGATGGACCACCACCCCTTCTTGAAAGGGTGGCACTTCAGGATGAAAAATGCCCTGAACAGTGAAAAACGGGCTACAATCCCATGGAAATGGAAAAGCACTATGAAGCAAAAAATGATCCTTATAGCATTCAGGATGAGCTGAGCAGGGATAAGACGGTAATTGCTCAGGATCGAAAGGAAAAAAGGGTGAAAGGGGAACCGAAGTCCCCATACAAAAGTATCCTCATAGAAGACGATTCGGCCCGGGTCACTAGAGGTAACTCGGTCCCCTGGTTGGGGGATCAAGAGCTGGATGGAGTGCGAAATGCCATAGACATCCCAGATGGTCCCCAGTTCCTCAGCAGAGATTGTCAAAGCAATCCCGCCGGGACCTGTTGACCAGGCATGTTCGAGGATGGGTTCAGTTGGAGGATGAGGAGGAGGGCTAGACCGGGGCTCCCTAATAACTATCCCACCAGGGGGATGCCTCCTACTAAACTCAAAATGATCTTCTTCCCTCTCTTCATCGGAAGAAGAAGAAGGTGACCATGGCCTAGAAGGCCCCGCCTTGGCCTGGTTAGTCAAGGGACGGAAGTTGGGGCTGAAACGGGACATCTAAAGAGATGAAGAAGGTGGAAGCTCAAAAAGAGAAGGAAGATGGACCGCATCTGAGAAGACCCTAAACTCAAAAGAAAAGCTTTGCTCTGCTGGGAGATGGAAAAAGAAAGAGACGAACCTAGTTCCTGGGGGAGTCTAAGATGGTCAGGAGAGAAGAGAAGACATGGGTACGATGGCGGGCATGCGAGATTCGAAATAGTAGATGTTTTGAAAAAAATCAGCCTTTAATTTCAAAGTGACCCGACGCCAACCGTATCGTTACAGCATCTCCATTGATAGATTTGCACCAGGTGTCGACCATCGACGAGTGGGACGTCTCGCTTCGACCATGATCATCCTAAATTCTGTGCCAGCAATAACTGCTCCTCGGACGAGGCCACGTGGCTCCACCATATTAGCTTAGAGAGACAGCCTCACGAAGCACCAGCGATCATGGTCATTATTACACCGGATCTTTGCCTTTCTATGCCAGCACCGTAATTACTCCTTTCATCTCGAGCGCCGCGTGCCAACGAGCCTCGGGAGTGGGGGGCAAATGATGTGGTGGGATTGCTGACGTGTGGCCCCAGTCAGATGCCACGTCAGATAAAACTACCACATGGAATGTCTCAGCCTGGACTCCTTTGCCTGGCCGCACTCCCTTTGGGTTGAGACACTAAGGTTGAAGCCAAGCTCTGCCTGTCCTTCATCTGACCGCGCTCCTTTCAGGTCGAGACGCCGAGGTCGAAGTCGAGCTCCACCTGTCCTTTGCCCAGTCATGCTCCCTTCGGGTCATCGAGGTCGAAGCCGAGCTCCGCCCTCCTTCGCCCGACCGTGCTCCCATCGGGTCGAGATGCCAAGGTCGAAGTCGAGCTCCACCCTCCTTCACCTGGCCATGCTCCCTTCGGGTCGAGATGCCGAGACCGAAGTCGAGCTCCGCCTCTCCATATTGGCTCCACCTTGAACAAAGAGATCTGCTGCTGAAGGAGGTCACCGCTCTCCCTGGACAATGGCCCGATGCCCGAGGATCATGAAAGGACGTCTGCCAGGCTGTGACAGTGACCCAAGCACCCACTTTCACCGGAGTGGAAGGAATCCTCCGATCGAGGCTCCGCATTCTCCATCAATCATATGTACCCTCCAAAATCAGAAGTCAACCAGTAGATCCGGATCCAGGAGGCGGTGGCCCGTCGATCGAGATCCTGCAAAGTTGCCCAAAAGGGAGTGACCAGAAGGAATGTTAGCATGAACGGTAGCTTCCATGTCACCAGAATGGAAAGACAACCCGTCCACGGCACGAAACATCACCGTACACGTCCACAAGCATGGGGAAGATCCCGAGGTAAGCAGCGTGCAACGCCCCAGCAAAAAGGGGGCTCCCAGGTTCAAACAAGGTAAGGCACACTACACACCCACATTCAACAGAACTTTCAGATGAGTGAGGTCCAATGAGCAAGAAGGGGGCAGCGCACAGGAAAACAATGCTCGAGGCTATCGCGAAACCCCTAGGAGGGCTCTAGACGGACACAGCCACCCAGTTCGAGCTTTCCTCTGCTATCACTCCCGTAATCTGTGCTCGGCCCGCTCGCACTCTTTCATTTCACAACTTCTCCTCCTAGCATTGAGTCCATACTCAGGGCTCGACCAGAAGGATCTGTTCTCCTGGATTGTTACTGACTTGAGCGTTGGAGTGCCCCTGTCGGAATTTTTGGCCCGGGTCACTGACTCTGTTTTGCAGGTTTGGGCGATCAAGCAGGATCCCGTAAGATGGTGGTGAGTTCCGACCTTGACCTCAGCTACGGGCCACGACGATCTTGGTGACAACACTAATAAAAGCATCATATTCTTCAGCCATAGCTTGGCACCACTGCAGGTCTTTATTGCCATGTGTAAAGCATGTTGGTTCCATATTAGATGCATAAGCCATTAATGCCATAAGATGCTTGGTTGGGTAACAGCATTGGAAAATGGTATCATCTTTGGAGCGTGTGACCATGACATGAGTATTATTAGGTGCAACACTAGAAGCAGTGTGATCATCTAAAAGTAGAGTAGCAAGATGTGGAACTGTAGTAGGAGAAAAATATTACATGGCACCGAGGAAGGTGAGTTGCACAGGGAAAATAGTTTGAGCAGCTTTACATAAAATCATAGAAGTGTCACCTGAAAATAGGAGCATGGAAAAGCAAATGGCATAGGAGAAAAAATGGGGGGAGCACGGGTATTGCCACCATGGTTTGGAGAAGGTAAGGGGTCAAGGGTAGAGGGTGCATGGAAAAAGCTGATGGCCACTTTGAAGAAGAAGCCAAACCCATATAAGAACTAGATGCAAGAGTCTACAAAGTAGCATAATTATAGACATAACAACAAATGAGAATATTGAGGAGAAAGAGAAAGAAATAGATGCAAGAGATATTGAAGTATCAACTACACTGATGCCACTTATTGAGAGATCACCCGTGTGGAATACAAATCCCTATCCCATGATCACAATATCGATGTTGATGCCACAGGAGAAAGAAGAAGAGAAAAATAAAATAAAATACACAATCTAATTGGACATGTAAGATTTCATTATGAAAAAATAAAAATTACAAAATTAAAACTTTCACTCTCAATCTCGTATAATTCTCTCAACAAGAAATTCCAAATCTCTCCCACAAGCTTTCAACTCTATCCCCTTATAGGCTTTTTTTCACTGCCACACCCTCTAAAAGCCCTCTGAATCTTTACATACCATTCTTGGCTCATTGCCTCATTTTTATAGTCTATGGTACAAAGAGCATCTCACCAGAAGTCCAACGATCTAAACGTGTCCAAATCAGAGTCCTATAGCCTTTCTAACTAGAATTTGACTTCAAAACCAATTTCTAGCCATCCAATCGGCATCCATTACACCTCAAATCGCACAGATCATGCCATGGGATGAGCTCAACCATTCGATCACTACTGGGAATGCATGTGGTCATTGATCATATGAATCGCTTGTCTACACTATATAAAAAAACCAATGGATCGTGATATCCATCGCTGTGGACCACACCACTAAAAGGAACCATTCCTAGGGGCAATGCATGCATTTTAAAACTTTTCTAAGAACATGCAGCAGCAGAAAGCAATAAAACCTTTTTATCAAGATGTTAATCTAATTAATACAATCCCTTTACCAGGATTAAGATGTATCTAGAGTAATGTAAATATGAAACCATACAACCAAAGTATAAAATATGGAACCATTTTCATAACTATACAATGATGCAGTAAGGAACAATGTGTCATACATAACACAAGTACATACCTTGGTGATGTTCACCTAGAGAAAACTAGAAGTCCACCTCTCAGTCGCGATCCCAGGGATGCCACTGACTTGTGAAAAATTTGGTTCTGCAAGTAGTACTCGTGTACACCTTTATGGAAGGTTCACACCGTGTAATGCGATTCCTTCTTCTTCTTTTAAGGTGCTAGCCCGTATGGAAGCTTTGTCGGGTGGACTCCTTCTTCAACTCCTTGAAGACGAATGGGACACCTTCAATTCCTTGAAGTGCTAGTTGCTACAGCAATGCTGGAATAGAACGAGAATTCTCCCAATTCTCTCTATCCCAAACCTTCAATAGAAGGTATGCACTCAAAGATCCCATCCAAAACTCACTCTATCCCGAAGATCCAATCTTACAATCTTTCAAGGATCAAACAAGATCTCTAACCAAGGAATATGGCAGAGACTCAACCTTGATCCAGATTTCTGGATGTGGAATATGAGAAGTGAACTATTCACTTTCTGCTACCCAGCCATTTAACTAACAGCAGGAACCCTCAAAATAATTAAGAGGAATAAATGAGAGATTAAGGAGCAATTTTGGGGTCTCTTGAGATTCCAAGGAGGTTAGAAATCCCTTGGAATTCAACAACAGCAATCATTAAAACTCGAAACTCTCAGCATTAAATCCCATAATATTTACAGCATTTAATGAAGGATTTTTGAATTTCAGCAATACGTCAATCGAGTCGACTCGACCATTCAAGTCGACTCGGCTCGAGTCGACTTGTTAAGGAAGAGTCGACTCGAATAGAAATTTTGACAACAACTTGTCAAACAAGTCTGGAATGATTTCCAATCATTCGCATACCAACAAAGTAAGAAGAAACCCTCGGTGTGCGACCCCATAGGTTCAAACACTAAACCGGTAGTACGAAAACATTTCCAGTACCAGCCAAAGTCACCATCTAGTAATGACACCCGGCGTCCGGATAGGTTGAAGGGTGCAGAGCAACATGAACCTGTCGAATATGGAATAGCATTGAACTTATTCCCTGAACCTCCTAATACTCCGGATGGCATAGGGTTAAACTACCCAACCCTAAGCAATCCATCAGAATATGTCTCAAAGAATCCCTGCAACTCCTTACAAGGAATGCCTTGGCCAAGGTCTTTCTCAATTAAGGCATATAAAGCATTCAATCCAAATCATTTGGAGAGGTCAATCCTATCTCGATCCTACTACCGCTACATAAGTACTTGACTGTACCCAGCAACCTTCCATCATCGGATTAGAAATCCGGGTAGTTTGGCACCAAAGCACGGTGAGTTGCTTGCAAGCTGCCATAGTGATCTCAAGTCAAAGAAATAATTCAAGCCTATATTCTAATACAAGACTCCTCTTCGATAGCAAGAGAATCTTACATGAGAGTCACATTCAGTGAAATGTCAAACATAACACCCGATGTCATACCAGCATCTCCATGCTGCTTAGTTAAGAGGACAACAAATAGATATGACATCAACGACCTACTCTCGATACACCATCATCCCGAAATAGCGTATCGTTTGGTCACGAACTAATTTAAGAACTACATGATGCATCTTCTCTACATCGCATACAAGGTAACTCAAAGGATATCATCATAAAAGAGTTTAAATTAAGAAAAATGAATCTGTGATGAATAGCCAAAAGACAACTTTTATTTATATCAAGATTTATATACAAATAGCATAACCGTCTACAGCCTAGGTGATTGCTTTGGAACATAATTTCCAATAACTCCTACTTGGACTAAAGCCAATCAAAATAGAATCGCATTTCCATTTTCCAATTACAATCTTTAAACTCTTGAATTCCAATTGCTTTAGTGAAGGGGTCGGCTAGATTTTCTTTTCCATCAATCTTTTGAAAATCGATGTCTCCTCGTGCCACAATCTCTTACACGATGTGGTAGCGGCGCAGAATGTGCTTGGTGCGCTGATGGGACTTTGGCTCTTTGGCTTGAGCTATGGCTCCAATGCTGTCACAAAATACTGGAATATGGCCATCTAGGAAAGGTGCCACTCCCAGCTCGCCTAGGAACTTTAGTAGCCACACAGCTTCCTTCGCTGCATCTGATGCTGTAATGTATTCTGCTTTGCAAACCGAGTCCACCACGGTGTGTTACTTAGAACTTTTCCAGTATATGGCTCCTCTATTGAGGATAAATACAAAGCCCGACATACTTTTGTTATCATCTTTATCTGACTGAAAACTTAAATCGGTATAACCGACAAGTTTTAAGTCAAGCTCTCCATAGATAAGCCATTGGTCTTCAGTATTTCTCAAATACTTCAGGATGGTTTTTACCACCTTCCAATGTGCCTCACCTGGGTCAGACTAGTATCTGCTCACTACTCCTAGTGAGTATGCCACGTCTAGTCTTGTACATGTCTTTGCATATATAATAGATCCCATTGTCAAAGCATATGGGACTCTGCTCATACGCGCTTCTCCTCAGGAGTTGATGCACAATCCTTTTTGGAGAGAGTAATTCCATGGCCTATCGGAAGATAGCCTTTCTTAGAATTTTCCATGCCTAACCGTTTCAGCACGATATCAATGTACGTTGACTGGGACAATCCTAGAAGCCTCTTAGATTTATCTCTATAGATCTTCATATCCAGTATGAATGAGGCTTCACCCAAGTCTTTCATAGAGAATTGAGATGAAAGCTAGACCTTTATTCCTTATAATACTGGAACGTCATTCCCGATTAGAAAAATGTCATCCACATACAATACAAGGAATACAACCACAGAACCATTAGCTCACTTATAAATACAAGGTTCTTCTTCATTCTTAACGAAGCCATATGACTTGATACACTTATCAAATCATATATTCCAACTCCAAGATGCCTGCTTCAGTCCATAGATGGATCTCTGAAGCTTGCAAACCTTTGACTCATCTGTGGATGTGAATCCTTCAGGTTGTATCATATACACCTCCTCTTCTAGCTCACCATTTCGGAAGGTTGTTTGGACATCCATTTGCCAGATTTCATAGTCGAAGTATGTAGCTAAAGCAAGCATGATCCGAATGGATTTGAGCATTCCCACAAGAGAGAATATCTCATCATAGTCAATACCATAATGCTGACGATATCCTTGGCAACCAAATGGACTTTGTAGGTCTCTACCTTTCCATCTATGCCCCGTTTCCTTTTGAAAATCCATTTACACCCAATGGGTTTTATCCCTTTAGGTGGATCAACTAATGTCCACACATTATTGATCTCCATGGGCTCTATTTCAAATTTCATGGCTTCTAACTACATATTAGAGTCAGACCTTAGTAAAGCATCCATGTAGGTGATCGGATCCTCATTGTTTTCATCAAGTTCAATAGGATCTCCATCCTGGACCAAGAAACCGTAGTATCTATCTGGTTGACGCGGTACTCTACCAGATCTCCTTAATGGGTGCTCAATGGGCTCCGAATTTGAATTAGTCAAATTCAGTTCTGAGGTGTCTCCTAAAAGTGTCGATTCTTCTACCTATTGAACTTCACTAAGTTCAATCTTAGTGGCTACAGTTCCTTCACTAAGGAACTCCTTTTCTAAAAGGATAGCCTTAAGACCAACAAACAGTTTTGTTCATCAGGCAGGTAAAAGAAATATCCTTTAGATTCTTTCAAATACCCAACAAATAGGCATCGATCAAACCTAGGTCCTAGTTTATCAATCTGCAAATGCTTAACATATGCTGGACATCCCCAGACCCTAAGGTGTGAGAGCACCGATTTCCATTCAGACCACATCTCATATGGAGTCTTGTCCACAGACTTACTAGGAGACCTATTAAGAAGATAACAAGCAGACTCTAGGGCATAACCCCAGAAAGAGATAGGTAGAGTAACAAACCCCATCATGGACCGGACCATGTCCAACAAAGTTCTATTCCTCCTTTCGGATAGACCATTTAGTTGGGGTATCTCCGGAGGTGTCCATTGAGAGAGAATCCCATTCACTTGAAGATAAGTCAAAAACTCATTGGAAAGATATTCCCCTCCTCGATCAGATCGGAGAGTCTTTATACTCTTTCCAGTTTACTTTTCAACTTCATTACGATATTGTTTGAACATTTCAAACAACTCAGACTTATGTCTCATAAGATAGATATAACCGAACCTAGATAGGTCGTCTGTAAAAGTAATGAAATAATTATACCCATCTCTAGCACTGACATTCATAGGTCCACATACATCTGTATGTACTAGACTTAGAATTTCTTTGGCTCTTTCACCTTTTCTAGAAAAAGATGATTTGGTCATTTTTCCAAGTAAACAAGATTCACATGTAGGTAATGATTCAAAATCATTTACCTCTAAGAGACCTTCTTGTCTTAACATGTTTTTGATGTTCTTGTTTATATGACATAGCCTACAGTTCCAGAGATAAGCATCACTGACATTATCCACTTTAGGGCATTTGCTAGATATGTACATTACATTCACAGGCTGTGTAGCAAATAGATGCCATTTACCAGATTTTCACTCATTACAACTGAACCATTCAAAGTAAAGTTGCAAAATTTTTCTTTATTGAAAGTTCAAAACATTCATTGGCTAACAAGCCTACAGAGATAATGTTTACAAGAAATGTAGGACAATAATGGCAGTCATATAAAATGACTTTACAAGATTTAAAAACAAGAGAGAAATCTCCTAACGCCAGAACTGGAACTCAACTTCCATCTCCAATGTTTAGAAACCTTTCCCCATCCTCGAACCTTCCATTAATTCAAAGTCCCTGCAATTTGTTGCAAATGTGATAAGGACTCCCAGTATCAAGTACCCAATTAGTAGTATCACAAAAAGAATAGGTACAAGGATTTATCATATAAATACCTTGAACAGCAATATCTTGCTGCTTCCTCTTTTTCAGCCTGTTTAGGTCAAGGGATGCAATATATAGAGGACAATTCCTCTTCCAGTGACCCTACTTCTTCAGTAGAAGCACTCCACCCAACTCTGATCCACCTTTTTCTTTCCAGCCTGACTAGGCCCACCAACACTCTACATATTTTTGGTCCTTTTTTTTTATCTTTCTTCTTCCCCTTCCCAGGGGGATGACGCACTGCCCTGTTTCCTCCCACCAAGTACACCAACCCCTTATTGAGGTTGTGGTCCTTCTCATAGTTCTGTAGTAACCCCGACAAACTATGGTAGTTCACTACAGGCCTATACATCCAGAAGTGATCAAGGAAACCAAGGTAAGAAGAGGGCAGAGAATTCAGTATAGCATCCTTCCCCAGTTGTTCATGTAGGGGACATCCGAGTTTGGCCAGATGTTCAAATAACTCAGTCATGTACAATACATGATCAGTTACTGATGTCCCATCTCGCATATGGATGTTATAGATGGCACAGGAAGTCCTGTACCACTCTACATCGTCATGTGTGCCGAAGGATTCCCGTAACTTTTACAAGATTTTCTCTGATTGGGCCTCCTCAAATTTGCGACTGAACTCATCGTTCATAGCCGCCAGCATAATGCAACGTACAGTAGTTCTATCAGAAACCTACTTCTGGTAAGTGTCCCTGACATATGTAAGAGCATTAGCTACGGGGACCTCAAGTACTAGATCCGATACAACATACAGGATCCTCTCGTGCTCTAAGACAATCTTGAGCCTTCGATACCAATTATTGAAGCTTGGGCCAGAAAGTTTTTCATTATCAAGCAATGAGCGGAGGGACAAGTTGGCAGACATTTTTCTGAAATGAAAATCATAAGACCAATTAGTATATGAATTTCGAATTTAATCCTAAAGACATGGACTTTAGTCTAAAGGTCTTCCCATATATTTTATTTAGATTAGTAGCCTCTACATCTAATCCGAGGAATTACACTTAATTCCTTAGTGGGTACTAGAATCCTAAAGGTGCCACATGAGCCCGACTTTGGCCGGCTCACCCATGTGAACCTAAAGGTAGGTTCAATTAACCAATTGCTTCTTCCAAGCAATTTCTAGTATTTCAAATTTTGCCCTAGGAATACTTCAATCGGCCTTTGGGCTTCCTACTAAAGAAGGTCCTGGTTAGGTCCAACCATTAATATGATTAAATTCAGTGCTTCTAACTAATGAATGATCAAGCCCGACTTTGGCCGACTCACCTGACCACCATTAAGCGAGTTGCACTAAGCCATCATATTATGAATGGCAATTCCAATAGCCTGATGACCACCAGTACTTTGGTACTATTGATGATCACCCAACTAAAGGATACATTACCACCCAACTTAATGATCATTATCATTATTATTGATATGAAACCTTACATTATTGATGGTATCTTCGTAGATTGCAGGCATTCCATATTCGAGGGAGTCTGATGCCATCGAGATCTTCGAGGAGATAGGCCCCTTGTGAGGGGGCTTCAGCCACTTTGTAGGGGCCTTCCCAGTTTGGTGAGGGCTTGCCGCACTCCCGGGATTGAGATACCTCTGCTCGGCGCAGCACTAAGTCTCCGGGTTTGAAGGCTTTTGGCCTAACCTGGGCATTGTAGTACCGGGCTGCTCGTAGCCGATGACCTTTGTTGAGGTTGGTATAGCCTACACGGATCCTCCAATTACCATTATTCTTCCTTACCATCGCTACATTCGCCAGCCAGCTCGGATACTGGACTTCTCGAATGAAGCCTGGCATGTCCGCCATCGTGCAGGCGAATGTGTCCGCGCTTGCTCGCAGGAACTCCAGTAGTCAGGCCCTCTTCTTCTCGGGTAGATGGGCTCCTCTCTGCACTATCTTCGTGGAATCATCTCCGAGCGGGCAAGAGAGTAGGTGCTCGATCGGGCCTCCCCTGGGATCTTGGGCCCTTTGGTCGAGATCATCCGCCTTGGTGGGGTCCCGGCAGTGACCGGGAGAATGATTCCTCCTTCCACCTTTACGGAATCACCTGTGAAACCAACAAGGGGTGCATGCACAGGTTTGAGTTGATCGGGAGAAAGGTTCATCTTGAAGAAGGCATCATAAAAAGCATGTCCACGGAGCCTCCACTATTAACCATGATATATTTTATAGGATGCTTCGCGATCATCATCTCGACGACCATGGTATCATTATTTATAATTTTTTCCCTATTTCTCCCTTCCCTCATAAAGGGGAGTACATTCTCAGGATCCCCTGCCCCCTGGGCTTTCTAGGCACGCGCGCAGCTCCCCAGGAGATCATGCCAACCAGCTTCTCGGTGAGACAGTTATCGATGACTGGAGCTGGCGAGAGGGCGACAAGCGCCTGGGATTCCACCTGAGCTCTGCCCCCCACAAACCTTTTGAGGTAGCCCCTCTTGATGAGTTCTTCGATTTCCCACTTGAGGTTGCGGCATTCCTCGGTGTCATGGCTGTGGTCGCGGTGAAAGTGACAGTACTTCATTTTATCATGGCCAGTGGCAGACTTCATCGGAGGCGGGCATCTCAGATAGTCCTCGCCTTCGATCTCCATGAGGGTTTTCATCCTCGGGGCGAGGAGAGGGGTGTAGCCCTTCTTAGGAATGGGAGTGACTTTCGGGATCGATCCCCTCTGGGAGTTCGAGATTTGTTGTTCTAGCTTCCGGGTCCCGGGCATCTCGGTGGGGGTTCGCCTCCTCAGTGGCTTCCCGTCGAGCTCCCATCTCGTACGGTCTGCCTCCTCGATGCAGATGTACTTTTGGGCTCGGAGAAGGAGCTCGGAATAAGTCTTAGGGGGCTTCTTGTCCAGCAAGTAGGTCATGCGGGAGATCCTGAGCCCTCGCTTCAGCACCAGCATGGCAACTGGCTCATCAAGGTTGTAATATTCCAATGCGGCAGCCTTGAAGCGAGCCACGTAGTCCCGTAGGGGCTTGCAGTCCTGCTGTCAGATGGAGAAGAGGCTATCTACCTCTCTTAGCAACTTCCTGCAGGCATCGAAGTGGGCCACGAACTTCTGCCCTAATTGGGCGAAAGAGTTGACGCCCTCAGACTCCAAATGGGTGAACCACACCCGGGCTGCTTTCCAGAGAGTGGCAGGAAAGGCGACGCAGAGAAGAGCGTCAGTGGCCCCCTGGATCCTTATGAGGGTCCGGTAGCTTTCCAAGTGATCCAAGGGGTCGGTAGTCCCATCGTAAGGATCCACCTGCGGCATCCGGAATCGATGCGGGATCGGCTCGCTTGGATTTCTTGGAAGAAAGGGGGACGGACATCATAGCCCACCGGCTCGCTAGCTGAGCCCTGCATGTTGGCAAACCAGCGGGAAAACTCTACTAGCTTGCATTCATGCTCCTCCAGGCACTTCTCCGCCATGCACCTGATGGCTTCATTAGTAGACCCCTCCGTTGAGGGAGACGGAGAACGCGACATGGGTGCACAATCTCCGTGATGGGGGGTCTTGCTCTTTCTGCCTCGGTGGGGTATGAGCACTTCCCGCCTGAGGTTTGGTGAGCGGCTCTTCTTGTTGGCAGAGCCAGCTTGTTGCCTTTTTGCTGGGGTTTGGTGGCTGCCTCGATTATCAGTAGTGGCCCGTGGCTGCGAAGGCCTTCCTTGGAAGGAACGCAGGCTGTCGCGGGGGGCCGCAGCATGGACTGCGGGTGTCCCCGGCTGTTGGTGGGTGGCCAAGGATCGGTGTTGCTACTAGAGCTGGCGCACTGCCGTGGCGAGGACTTGCATCTGCTGGGCGAGTTAGGCCAGTTAGGATTCTGATGGAGGTGATTGAACCGGAATGGGTGGCTCCACCTCTTGGTGGTGCGGGTTCCCCCGGGATGGGGAGTCCCCCACACGACTGGTGGAAGCCTCCCTTGCCCTTTTGTCACCATCTTTTCATCAGACTGCTTGTAGAAGAGGTGGAGGGCTTGAACCAAATCAAAGAATGCTTAGTTTTGCCCCCCTACCTGGTGCGCCAATCTGTTGCCGCCAAGATCATCATGGCCTGTAGCTGCTGTCAATACCGGAGTGCGCTCCCTTCGTTGCCTGGGCGTCCGGTGGTCCTGAACCTACAAGACATGGGTTAGAGATCCAGGTCGGGGTTTTCGACGAGGGCACTCCGACGGTCAAGTCAGTGATGACCCAGGGGAACAGATCCTCCTAGTCAAGCCCCTCTTGATGGACTCCACATGAGGAGGAGTGTGTTGTGTGAGAGTGGGATGCAAGTGTGTCGGGGGAAGAGTGGCCTGGCTAGAGGGAGTCTCTGTGCGGCCCTTCCGCACGACCTTGCTTGAGGATACTGGTGGTGCTGTGCTCTTTTTGGTTGAGCTTGCACTTGTGTTCCAGTGGTATGGCTTGTACCTTGCTTGTCTGTGTTGTCGTTGTTACCTCCAAGTTTTTGGGAACTAGGTTACCACTGGGCGTTCGTCTTGGGATCTCCACCGGGCTGTCAGGCACGTGCGGCGGTGTCCCGAGGAGCTTTTCCCGATCCATGATAAGGGAAGCTGTCATGTGCTCTGACATTCCCCTTGATCTCCTCATTTTAGGAAACCTGGCAGTACCTCGATCGGTGGGCCGCCGCCCCTGGGATTCGAATCTCTTGGTTGACTTCCTCTCTCGGGTGGTCCAAGCGGTTGGTGAGGAGCGTGGCGCCTCGATAAGTGGGTTTCTCCCCTTTTTGGTGTAACCGATGGTCGCAGGCGGTCAGTACGGTCTGGCAGGTGTCCCAGTGTAGTCCTTCGGTAGCTTGCCAGTGTACTGGGATGGCGATGCCCACGTCTGGGCTGGGGCTGAGCTGGAATGGCAGGTCTCACTCCGACCTAGATGCCCTGAGCTTGTGGGGTCACCTTAGTGGAGGAGGGCAGAATGCGGGCCCGGTCTAGAGGGCTCACACTCGAAGAGGCTCCATGTGGCGGAGGAGGGCTGAGCTCGACTCCAACCACAAGGCTCGATCTTTGAGGGTCTCGCTCTGGAGGGCAGAATGCGGGCCTAATCTAAAGGGCTCGCACTCGGAGAGGCTCCACGTGGCGGAGGAGGGCTGAGCTCGACTCCGACCACAGGGCTCGGTCTTCGAGGGTCTCACTCTGGAAGGTAAAGGGCGGCTCCAGCCTAGGCATCCGGAGCTCGCGGGACTGACCTGGAGGAGGAGTCCGGGCAGGAGAATTGACGTGGCATCCGACATGGCGGCTTCCTTTGGCGTGGCGCCTGTCAGCTCCCCCATGTCAGCGATCCCGCCACATCAGATGTAAAGAGTGCATTTTTTAATGGTTTTTTATCTGAAGAAGTTTTTGTCAAGCAACCAAAAAGTTTTATTGATCATACTTTTCCAAATCAGGTTTTCAAACTAAATAAAGCTTTGTATGGTTTGAAACAGGCACACCTAGAGCCTGGTATGATAGATTAAGTAAGTTTTTGATTACTAATGATTTTGTAAGAGGTAGTATTGACACTACACTATTTATTCAAAGAAGGAATAATGATATTTTAGTTGTTCAAATATATGTTGATGACATTATCTTTGGATCTACTGATGAATCTTTGTGTTAAGATTTTGCTAAGCTAATGCAGGGAGAATTCGAAATGAGCTTGATGGGTGAACTGAGTTACTTTCTTGGACTTCAAATCAAACAAACTAAAGAAGGTATTCTGGTCAACCAGGCCAAGGGCATCAAAGAGATAATCAAGAAATTTGGCATGGAATGAAGCAAAGAAATTGGAACACCCATGAGTCCTGCATGTAGACTTGATAAAGATGAGAATGGCACAAATATTGATCAAAAGATGTACCAAGGTATGATTGGTTCTTTACTTTATTTAACAGCTAGTAGACCTGACATATTATTTAGTGTTTGTGTGTGTGCACAATTTCAATCTAATTCAAAAGAGTCACACATCATGGCTGTCAAAAGTATTTTTAAATGTCTGAAAGGCACATGCAATGTAGGCTTATGGTATTCTAAGCACACATCATTGAAGTTGATTAGTTATTCTAATACTGATTATGGCAGCTGTAAAATAGATAGAAAGAGCACAAGTGGCACCGGTCAATTTCTAGGTGTTAACTTGATTTCTTGGTACTGTCGCAAACAGAACTCTATAGCACTATCTACTGCTGAGGCAGAATATGTGGCTGCTGGAAGCTGTTGTGCACAAGTGTTATGGATCAAGCAACAACTAGAAGATTATGGTGTTATCCAATCTAAAATTTTTATTAAATGTGACAATACTAGTGCTATTAATTTCTCTAAAAATCCAATTCAGCACTCACGAACTAAGCACATTGAAATTCGACATCATTTTATTCATGACCATGTTTTAAACAATATTGTGGAACTTGAATTTGTACCAACTGAAGATCAATTAGTATACATCTTTACTAAACCACTTAATTTAGATAGATTTGAAAAGATCATAGGCAAATTAGGGCTATGTGATCAATTTTGAACCTGTTTGACCTATTTTTTGAAAATTAAGGAAAAATTATCTAAATATTTCAATTTTCTCTTTAGAGCATAGAACATCCTAGTTTAGACTCAAGAAAACTTTAGAAATTGAGTTTGACCTATTTTGACCCTTAGACTGATATTTTGCTTGAGCCGACTCAAGTTATCAGGGTGCTCGGCGAGCCGACTTGAAGGTCGGGCCAAACATTTTTAACATAGGGTTTCCAAGTTTTCTATTCACTGTGTTTTTAAGTTTTGAGTGTTTCCTCTTAGCCAACTCCACACTCCACTCTAGAAAACCTTCCAAAATCCTTTTCAAATCCCTCCAATCCATTAATCTTAGCAAAATGGGACCCCGCAAGGCCGTGGCCAAGAAAGCAAAGAGGGTAGTTCGGACTGTCGCGGAAGAACGGAGAACCAAGAGGTGCTTGCACTCTTCAAGTCCGGATGAAGATTAATCGATTGAGCAAGAAGAAGTACCTCAAGCACCCCGACAGGTGATCCTTATGGGAAATCATCAGGTTACCCCAGGTAGGTGTATTGATTTTGACTTTTTGGACCAAGAACAACTACATATAGGGGATTGGCTTGAAAAACAAGGTTGGAAAGAGTTTTGCTTGTTGAATATCCCGACATATCCTAATTTAGTCTGTCAATTTTTTGAGAATATGTCACTGGGAGCATTTCACTTATAAGGGATAGTTAAAGGGAAGCACATAGAGATAAGTGAACAAAAGCTATCAAGTTTACTAAATATACCAAAGGAAGGAGAGTGTTACTTAGTTTTAAAAGAAAAACAGAAGACCCTCATACTTATATTAAATAGAACAAATGTGAAGGGTATTGTGCATGTAAGTGCAAATCAGTTGTCATTGGAGATGAGGCTGTTGCATAATATTATTAGCAGGATTTTCTTGCCCCGGACGGGGAGATTCGACTGGGTCAGTGTTGCCCAGAAATGGATCCCAAGAGGGGGGATGAATTGGGTCTTTTAAAAATTAAAACAGTAATGTGAAGGTCTAGTGGTGTTTGTGAGTAATAAATTCAATGCACAAGATTGAATGCAGCGAAAAGCAGTAAATGAAATGTAATAAACAAAGAGCAAGAAGGAAAGAAGGCAATCACACACAAACACAATGTTTATAGTGGTTCGGTGCAAATCTAGCACCTACATCCACTCCCCAAGCCATCCTTGGGAATTCTACTATAATCCAATCAAGATTACAGCCGACTTATTTTTCAAAAGGCTCACAAGTCAAAACCTATGTTGGTTTTATCACCTAGACTCACCAACAAACCTTTACACTTATTTTGTCTTCGGGCTCACAAGTTAACCTTAGTTGGTTTTGTCCCTTTGGCTCACCAACAAACCACAACAACCTTCTTTCAAGACACCCTTGAAAGCAATGTCAAATCACAAGATAAAAGCAGATATACAATTTCAAAAATTAAGACAAACTCTCTTCAAGAGTAGAATAGAAGCTTTGAAGCTCAAGTTGATGCTTTGTCTTGTCTCCTCCTTGGAATATCTTTCAAACTCCTCTTTTGGAATGAAGTAAGGATGGGATTGTAAGCTTTTTTAGGGAATCAAACTTTAAATGGCTCTTGATGTGAAGTTCTTGAGAGAATCTTGGCTTTTTGACTTTCAATGGACTTCAATACACTTCTCTTGCTTTAGAATGAAGTTGGTGGAGGTTAAACACAACTAAAAACTTTCAAAAAATGATTTGTGACCATTGGAGCCTCGAATCTAGCCATTTGGAGCTTGAAAAGTGATTTCTGCAAGTCAGAAAAATATATCCATTAGGGCTGTCAGACTTCAAGTGTCTATACTTGGCTGTTCAGGTATCGACACTTGGCTGTCAGGTGTCGACACTTGATTTCTAGGTATCAACACTTGAACTTTCAAGTATCAACACTTGATGCACAGGTATCGACACTTGACACAAAAACCCTTCATTGGCAAAGTTCTGTATTTTCAAAAATCTCATGCCTTGAGTCGACACTTGGAAACCTAAGTGTCGACACTTGAAATGCAGGTGTCAACACTTGAGTTCTGGGAATCGACACTTGGCATGCCAAGGGATTTTTCTGCGTGCCAAATGCTAAAGTGTCGACACTTGACTTCCCAGGTGTCGACACTTGACCTTGAAAAGTTCAAAATCAACTGCGAATTAAGCCAAAAACACAAGCATATAATTTGAAACTAAAATGAAATATAAACAATCAATAATTGAACATGTAAAAGCCCTTTTTGCATGAAGAGGATGCCCTTAATTGCGAAAAACGTTCCGTGCCATGATACTTAAACTTTTGAGGATTTGAGGTGCTTGCTTCCTAAAAACTCATAACTAGAAATACACATTAGTATACAACATATGCTCAATATTTTGTTATTCATCAAAATCACTAGGTGGAGCCAACAATCTTTTCCTTTTTGATGATGACAAAACCTTGAGTAAATCAGCATTAATTTTCAAATTTCAATTGATATTTCATGAATATGATTGTAAGCCACAATTTTCATAGTTAAGAAGAATAAATCTCCCCCTCAATTAGATAATTCTAATCAGAACAAACAATATGTTATTTTAGGTATCAAATCAAATTGAAAAATTTGCAAACACAAACAATTTATACCTTTATACCATACTCCCCCTTTTTGTCAATCATTAGAAAAGGGAATAACCTCCCCCTCAAAACGAGCATGGAGACAAAAAGTGGTAGAGTATCAGAGTTGACAGGTATCAGAGCCAAAAAGAGCAAAAGAAAGTATATCTATGAAGTAAATGTAACCAATCAAGCAATCATAGAGAATCACAATAAATATCAAACTAAAATATATATATCTGTTAAGTAGCATTTTCAGTATAAAACTTGCTGACTCATCAGCAAAACTGAAACAAACAGAATATATCAAGAGTCATACATCATAAGTAACATGAAACATAAAAAGCATACAACAGAATAAACATCTGTGAGGCTAATCCTCATCAGATGGGATCTCAAAGGAAATAGGACCAGTAACCCTAGACCTATGGGCTAGACCACTAGGAGTCTTCAAGATACTACGACTCCGAGTCCTAGTGGGGGGTCCAAAACGAGGTACAACTCTAGATGCTCTAGTAGAGGGAGGGGTAGAGTCTCAGTAGGGGTGACATAGACTGGATCAGTGGTGACAGGAGTGCCAGTCGCATCAGTGGGAGGAACATCAGGAGACTGCAGCTCTCGGCTGACTACCTCATAACCATTAGCGCCATCGTCACTGTCACTGCCATCATCAAGAACATCTGTAGCTCTATCCTCAATCCCATCAGTATGATCACCACCCTCCATGGTATCATCAGGGTCATCCTGGTGGTCATCGTCATCATCATCATCATCACCAGCAGGTCGATAAGCAGGAGCAACAGGAGGAAGCAGGGATCTAAGCAAATCCTCAATGCGAGCAAATCCTACCTCCATAATCTGACAAATTTCAGCATGCTCTGAAGTTGTCTGAGCTCTAAGGCTCTCGATCTCAATACATAGCTGAGTCATCCGTGCTCCAAGACTAATAAGCTCAACTCTAACCTCTACGAACTGCTGATGAGAATACTCCTCAAAATGTAATTCAGTAGATGCTGAAGGAGCAGCTGAAGGAGTGGCAGAAGGTGTCGCAGGCTCCGTCTCAGATGCATGAGCTACCTAAGCAGGAGGACTAGCCGGCCCTGATGGCCCTGCCTCTGCCTCTCGTATCTCGTCCTCCTCATCTGGCTCCTGGCCAGACTCTCTCCTAACCCATCTACCGGCAACCAATCTGTAGCCCATGCGATGGAGTGACCTCTCATCGTATAAATCTGTGTGCAAGATCTCCTTGGGGATCTCCCCCTCCAAGGATACTTCACATGCTCTGAAGAGTCGGGTCAGCCCCATACCATATGGCAGACAGTGTCGACGTTGGCTCGCTGCATCTCTCATCTATACCAACATCATAGAAGGAATATCGACCTGGATCCTCTGAGTCAAACAAACCATGAGCATCAACTCCCTCTTTGTGATGAAGTCAAAGCGCCCTATCTTCGGAAGTAGTATCCGAGCCGTGATATGATGCAAGAGGCGCATCTCCACTGACAACTGATTCGTGGTGATAAATGTCACACTGCTAACATCCTCATGCTCAAGAATACATCGGAAGGCGGCCTCTCTGTCCTCCACAGAGAAAATACTGATACCCCGGTGAGGAATCTCCCAAACCCTACTAAGAAGCTCCTCGGTCAGAAGAATCTCAATACCTCGGACAGAAGTCCTCCATGTCAAACGACGGTAGTCCATGGCTCCATAAAACTCTCGTACCAGGTGGGGGTAATACCTCTCCTGCATGATGCAAGGGTACCAATCCCACATCAGTGAGGGTCTGACGAATCTGAAAGTGCTGCCTGTCGAAGAACTCGAGGTCAACCCATCAACCAGAGGCTACAGCCTTCCCTGCCATCCTCTCTGCAAGAGATCCTGGGGAAACTGAGCTACTCGACTCTCCTGTGTCATGTCCAGACTTGGTCCTCCTCCCTGATCTCTGACTAGGTCTCCTAACTACTAATCTCTTTCTTGGACCCATTTCAATCAAGCTGAATAGGAAAGAAGGAAGATAGGTTCAATTAGGCTGGCTATAGGTTGAGCTAAAGAAAATTGCTTTTCTTAAGAGGTGCTAAGATAAGTTTTGAAAACTGGGATTAAAACAACTTTAGGTTGTAAAATGCCTTTAACAAAAAAGAAAAATCTTAGGTATTCTACCAATATTTTGAAAATAGGAATTCAACAAAATGACATTACCACGTGATGTGGCAAGACTGTTGACATAGAGAAACCTGCAGACGCCACGTCGACCCTCCGGCTCGGATCCCCCTACCGAGCTGAGCTGAGCTCCCCCAGGGCAGCAGATCGAGCTCAGTCCTCCACTAGGTCGAGCTCATGAGCTCGACGCCTAAGTCGGAGCCGCCTTCTGCCCTCCAGAGCGAGACCCTCGGAGGTTAGTGCCCTACGGTCGAGGTCGAGCCAAGAGCTCATCCACCGATGTGGAGCCTTTCCGAGTGCGCGCCCTCTGGATCGGGTCCGCCTTCCGCCCTCCAGAGTGAGACCCTCGGAGGTTAGTACCCTGCGGTTGAGGTCGAGCCAAGAGCTCACCCACTGATGTGGAGCCTCTCCGAGCACGCGTCCTTTGGATCGGGTCCACCTTCCGTCCTCCAGAGCGAGACCCTCGGAGGTTAGTGCCCTACGGTCGAGGTCGAGCCAAGAGCTCACCCACCGATGTGGAGCCTCTGTGAGTGCGCGCCCTCTGGATCGGGTCCGCCTTCTGCCCTCCAGAGTGAGACCCTTGGAGGTTAGTGCCCTACGGTCGAGGTCGAGCCAAGAGCTCACCCATCGATGTGGAGCCTCTCCGAGTGCGCACCCTCTGGATCGGGTCCGCCTTCCGCCCTCCAGAGCGAGACCCTCGGAGATTAGTACCCTACGGTCGAGGTCGAGCCAAGAGCTCACCCACCGATGTGGAGCCTCTCCGAGCGCGCGCCCTTTGGATCGGGTCCACCTTCCACCCTCCAGAGCGAGACCCTCGGAGGTTAGTGCCCTGCGGTCGAGGTCGAGCCAAGAGCTCACCCACCGATAAGGAGCTTCTTTGAGCGCGCGCCCTCTGGATTGGGTCCGCCTTCTGCCCTCCAGAGCGAGACCCTCGAAGGTTAGTGCCCTACGGTCGAGGTCGAGCCAAGAGCTCACCCACCGATGTGGAGCCTCTCCGACCGCGCGCCCTCTAGACCGGGTCTGCCTTCCGCCCTCCAGAGCGAGACCCTCGAAGGTTAGTGCCCTACGATCGAGATCGAGCCAAGAGCTCACCCGCTGATGTGGAGCCTCTTCGAGCATGCGCCCTTTGAACCGGGTCCATCTTCCGCCCTCCAAAGCGAGACCCTCGGAGGTTAGTGCCCTGCGGTCGAGGTCGAGCCAAGAGCTCGCCCACCGATGTGGAGCCTCTCCAAGCGTGCGCCCTCTGGATCGGGTCCGCCTTCTGCCCTCCTCTACCTAGGCACCCCCCGAGCTCGGAGCACCTAGGATGGAGCGAGCCTTGCCGTCCCAGCTCGGCCCCAGCCAAGATGAGGTCCTCACCAGCCGAGGACACCGGCGAGCCGCCCGAGGAACGTGCCGGAGCACCTCCCAGGTCGTACCGATCGCCTGACACCCCCAGTTACACTAGAAAGGTGGGCAGCACATTGATCGAGATGCTACATTCCTCACCAACCATTCAGTGATGAGGGACAGATGGGGTAGGATTGTTGGCGAGCCTAGAAGTCGCCTAAATTAGGGTACTATTTTTTTTTTGGTATTTTTTTCTCTAGGGGTGGCAAAGGAACAGTGGGGATGTAAGATAGGAATCTGGATCTCATGGACTTGGGGACTCACCCTAACGAAGAGACCTCTCACCTCTAGGGCATCACACCCTCCTCGATACTTGGAGGCGCTAGGATGGATCTCAAAGGCCACGAGGGGATAGAGAAGATGGAATGGGTAGGGGGATAACTGGGCATCACGCCCACGCCCGAAGGCGAAGGACAGAAGAATCACTCTTCTAAAAACTCAAATTTTTTTATGAACTAAACTGATTTTTTACAAAGGACTGAGGGTGGTATTTATAGACCTGTCCAACCCTCATTTGAATTTGAATACAGGATAAAAAGATAGGGATGACTCAAATTCAAATACAAGATAGGATAAGATAAGCCTATCCATATCTCAATCCTAACCAACCAAATCCTAATTCAAATTTCAAACAAAAGATAAATCCTAAATAAATTTATTCTAGAAATGCTCCAAGATCCATGCCACTCCGGGATCCGTGCTGCTCCGAGATTCGAGCAGGCCGATGTCCCCATCATTCAGATTACCCAGAAAAGAAGGCCAACCGAGAGAATCGAATCCTGCAGGCGGCGGCCCATCATTCGAGGTACCTCCAAATTTCCTGGAACGAGGCAACCAAGAAGAGTGTCGGAGCACCTAACAAAGCACCTTATCATAAATCAGGAAAGGCTCCCTGAGACACCGCCGCATGCATCTGATAGCCCAGCAGGAATTTCGAGACAAGCACCAAACGGTAACCAATTCTTGTATGGATCAAGCTGGCTCTGGTATCTCTCCAAGAGGTCTGGGTCCAATTCTTGTAATTCTTCTCAGGAGATCCAAGAGTCATCAGAATCTGGCCTTCCTTGTCAGCGGACCAGGTATCTTTGGTATCCTCGATTACGAGTAGAGATAACCTGATCATCCAGGATCTTTTCAATCTGCTCTTTCCTCACAGGCCAGTTTGTTGGTGGACACACAAGGTCGGGATCACTCTCAATAACAGGATTAGGTTTCAAAGGCTTACTAGGAATCACAGCTGGCTCCCTATACTCTACTAAGTCTGTAATGTTGAAAGTAGAGCTATTGCCTAGTTCTGGAGGCAACTCGAGCACATAGGCATTGGATCCTACTCTCTTCACTACTCTAAATGGTCCAGCTCCTTTAGCATGTAACTTTCTAAGGGTTCTAGGAAAAAAATCGCTCATGCCTTAACCTAATCATTACATAGTCTCTCTCACAACAAAAGTTTTGACTCGTCTTTGAGAATCAGCCAACTTCTTATAAGTTTCATTACTTAAAGTTATTTTGGCATGAATTTCTTTATGCAAGTCCTTTACATGCTATGCAAGTGCATCAAAAGACTTGTGTGTATGGGCTAATAGTGAAATCAGATCAAGTGGTGTGTGAGGCTTGTATCCATGAACAATTTCAAAGGGACTCTAGCCTATAGACCTATTGATCGAAACATTGAATGCAATTTCAGCCCTGGACAAAATACAAATCCCAATTCCTGGTGCTCTCAATCAAACCAAAATCTGAGCCAAAGCCTAGTAAAGGGTCAAGAAAAACTAAACTAGACTGATGACGCATTCCTAAAGAATGGACTTTATTCCAAAGGAACCCTAGGTCTAAACCTAACAAACTAAGGCTCTCTAGGTTTGACCTTGGGTCGGAGGAGGGCATGCAGAGCATGAAAACTTATTATGGATGCCTAGTAGGTGCCATAAGGTCTTCCAGAAGTAGGTGGCAAACCTAATAGGTTCTAAGGAGTCTTGCAACCTAGAGATCTCAGTAAAGTGTAATCCCAGTAAAGTGTAATCCCATAGCTCTAGAAACATGAGAAGATTCAGGGAAGGGTAGGAAATAAGAATCAGAGTTTTGAGGTGGCTTATCGAAAACAAGAAACAAACCTTGGTTATTTAGGACGACCTTAAAATGAGGACATTGTTCTATAGGTGCACTCATCCAAACCTCATGATTTGCTCTAGGAGGGTCTACAAGTGCAAGTTCTAGGATAGGCTGGGTGCTCCTAGAAGGTGGAAGGTTATCAAGGTCTTTGGAATGTTTATCTAGAAAGTCCTCTAAGCTACTGTCTTTTTCTTGTTCTTGGACCTTCTCAATGGGCAATTCTTGTGAACCCCTTCCTTCTTCACACTTCTCTACTAGATTTGACTCAGGGGTGTCTTCTTTGGATTCCTCAATGAGTTCAGGGGTATTCTCACTTAAACTTTCATTTGGTATAATTTCCTCTTCCTGAACTTCCTCAAAAGGGTCTTCTCTTAGGGTTAGCTCCTGAATTCCTTGAGTGGCAGGGGTCCCCTCAATAACCCCATTAGATAGGAGTTGGTTAATTGAATTATCGTAAGAGATATCCTCAAATTCTCCTTCTTCATATTCATCTATCAAACTTATGTCAGGCTCATATATTTCTTCCTCAATCTCACTGAAAGGTTCTAATCTATTCTCCTTTGATTCCTCTTTAAGTACGACTCTGGTCGGGTCAACTAATTTTGAGATGGCCATGCCTAACTCCTTCTCAGTGTTATCCTTCTGGTCAAGAGGTGACACAAGTGGGAATTGACAAACAAAAGTATGGTTCACTACGGATGTTGGATCAATCGAAACTTGACTCAAGTTGGTAGAGGTTGGCTTTAAGTCCAAAGTACTTGATTGGTTATATCTTAAAGACCACTCATAGTCTTGGGCTTCTTGGTAGGCTCGGTCTAACTTATTGGTCTTTTCAAGGCATAGCTTCCTATAAATGTCTGGGTGTAACCTAACCCTAAACCTCGATGTGATCTGAGCTTCGATCTCAATGGTATTGCATTTCATGTCATACCACTGGAAGTCCTCGATATATTTAGACACAGGCCTATTACCTTGTCACAATTGGTACCATTGGTCTAAAAGTCTTTTCTCATAGGATCTACCTAGGTACCTATCTCTCAACTTACTTCTCATACCAATGCGACCTAGCATGTTTGGTGAACTTGGTTTTGGCCAACCTAACTTGTCCTAATTCCGATATGTTAGTGCACTCAAAATACCGATCCATTTGTTCTTCCCACTTAATATATGTCTCTTGTCTTCCATCAAAAGTGGGTGCATAAGGTTCGGTGTTCCTAATGGGTCCCTTCTCTGAGTCAACCAAGTATGGGTATAGGCTCCTAGGGCTAAACTCAGGGGCAAGATCATGGTCATAGGCTCTTAGATCAAACCTCCAATGATTAGGTTCAGGATCCTTGTATAAAGGTCTCCTAGGCTCTGGGTGTGGGTGAGATTGGGGTCTACCAAATTCTGAGTCAGGGGTCCAATTTCTATGCCTAGGTTCCTCAAGTCCCTGGGCTCGGTCTCTAAACTGGGCAAAACCCTCATTCATATCCTGACTCAATTTGGTCATACTTTCGGTAAGAGTTCTAATCATGGCCTCTAAATCAGGTTGGGTTTGACCAGGTCGGTAGGGTACTCCATTTCGGGTGGACATGATGATGCAAGCAAGCACACCAAATGAGACTCGACTGAAATGACTACGGGCTAACTAGACCTAGAGCCCAAACTAGATGCCCAATCAGAGTGGCAAGCTAGCCTGTAGTAACTCGAGACTCAGCCAGGCAGGTGTAAGGGGAGTGCTAGGTCCCTAATTGCCAATCCTAAACACCAATCAGTGATTGGCCAGGTAGGCGGACCAGCACACAAGCCCTTCGGGACGTAGTTCCTGAATCACCGTTCTAGACACTAAGTACAAAGCATACACAGAGTAACCAGACAAACTGACTAAACCCTAGGCTGGACCTGACCAGTTGGTGTTCCTAGCCCACTAGGGCAAATTAAGTCTAATAAATTTTAAAATTAGGCTTAGGATCGAATGAATGGGTGGTGATTTTGGGCTAAGGAGAGGTTATCAACTCCTCCCCTTATCTTAGATGCTCAATTGCCCTTAAGATGAATTAGGAGATGATCACTCAAAAAAAATTGAATTGCAGAAATACAGAAACAGAATTGTTATAATTTAACTCTCAAAAATTTCAAAGAAACCAATAAATTATAGTAAAATTATGTAAAATAGTTTCAATTATACTGGTTCCAGAAAAAAAAAATCATGCAATTTGGAGTTACCTACAATGAGAAACAATTCCTGTAACAGGATAGTTACAGATTGAAAATAGAATGCTTCCCCCGTTTACAATTCCTGCTACGAAGTTGTAACCCAGCGGATCCCCTACACGCCCTAGGAACACTCCATGGAATGGGAAGAGGAGGCTTGCACCTCGCTTCATTCCTAGGACCGGACGTCCTGGGGAGTCTACTTCGAGCATACAAAGTAAAAAAGAGAGACACTCAAAACATGCAAGCAAGTCAGAAACCCTAGACAGGGCTCTGATACCAAAATTGATGCAGAACGAATACTCTAAAACCAAAAATGATGCAGAACGAATATGTGGAATGCGGAAGCAAATTAAAATTAATGTATTTTTTTATATATATATATTTTTAAGAAGTCGGCTTTGACTCAAAGGAAAGATAAACTAATGTTGAAAGAAACTAAGAAATGACAGAAAGCACAATTAAAAGGAGTGGATTATCAGAGTAACTCAGAAGAAGGATCGCTGGGGATTGAGAAACCCCCATATCTAGGGTTTGCTCAGAGTTTCAACGAAACAGACAAAGTGAGAAGGGAAGGGTTATGTACCAGGCAGTGATCTTCACAGAGTTTGGTGGAAGGACTCTCTCGAGCAGATTGTTGGATCCTCGGATTCGGATATCTTCGCAATAGATCCTCCAATACTGGTCCTTTGGCAGAGTTGGCTTCTCCTGAACTCAGGATATGGGAAAGAAGAAGAACAAGTTAAAGAACCAGATACTCAAAGAAAGGATTTACCAGATAAGAAGAACTTGAAAAATTGATGTTGCTGAAATCCTGATTCTCCTGGATGCTGATCTGAATTCCTCTGGGATTTGCTCTGTATTCGAAGTAGCCGATCTGGACCTGGATGCTAGTGGTCGGCCTCTACTTGGAAGAGAGGGGCCGTGAGATGATGAGGTAGATTAGGGTTTGGATGATTGGTGGAATGAAGAAGATGATGGCAGCTAGGGTTTGGAATTGAAGTGGCTAACCTAGGGTTTTGGTAGGGTTTTGGGGTTGGAGATCTCACACCTCCTCAAGGTTCCTAGGGAACCCGGATTTACTCCCTCACGGAGCTCAACACTTGAATACAAGTGCGGAAGAGAGAAACACAAAATTGCTCACATAGAAATTAATTTCATTCATCATTAAATTCAAGAGTTATATAGAGTTGAATATATAGACATAACAAAGAAATAAAATTTTATACATTTTCCATGTAGGACTAATAGGACTAACCCACACTTTAAGCATCAAATTCTCTTTCCAAGACTCCTTCCATGAGTGGGCAGCCCAAAAACTCCAAGAAACTTGAAAATCAGCTCCAAATGGCAGGTTATGGGAGTGTCTCCTAGTATCTTTCCATGAATCAAGGATTTTCCCTTCATGGTTTGGCTCATTTGGACACCTCCTAGTCTTGCTCCACAAGTTTAGGCTTCTTCCTTTCATGGCTTTGGCACTTTTGAAAACTTTTGGGAACCTCCTTGAATTCCTCCCCAAGACATGCTCTCTTCCCTTTTATAACTTGGATTTTTATGGAACATTGTGGGGCACCTCCTTGATCCTCTCTTCAAAAAAATTCTTGCCATCCTGGCTTGGGTTTATCTGGAAAGAAATTGGCTCCTCCTTGGATTGAGGTATCTTGATGGATTTCTCTCCCAAGTGGTACAAGAAAAAAAAAGGAACTTACTTCTTGTGGTGTAGGGACCAAAGACACTGGATGTAGATGTGGCGCCTCCTGGACTCTAGCATGTGGCTGGGAGTGTGGCGCCCACTTGCTAAGGCCTGGAAGAAAAAATGTGGCACCCTGGACCTTGACTTGACTGAAAAAAAAGTGGCACCAACCTGGAGAAGACCTAGACCACTACTAGGACTTGTACTGAGTCAACATGACTCAACAAAATTTAAATTGCAAGGAAATACAGACTCAAGACTAAAATTGAGTTGACCAAGTCAACCCTTATTACAAAACCAGAAAACCCTAATTCTTCGGGCAAGGTCAATCAGAGATCCAGAAGGAGCCCTGAAGTCTTCTTCTGAGTCTGGTGCCCGCACCAGTAGGGGAATCTACTGACGAAATCACTAGGCACATAGCAAAAGCATGCCTGGAGAAGTATGAGCACTAGCTGGTGGGATTCCCCCACTGGTCAGCCAATACACGAGACTCAGTCGTCGAGCCTCCGGACCGCAATGTCCACCACCAGTGGAGTCCTTCACCGACCATAGTGCGGCGGAGTGCCTTCACCTCCATCGCAGTCATGGCCGCGGTATAAAAAGGCATCGCGACCGTGAGCAAGAGATTGAGAAGCTCAACAAGGAGACCCACCTCCCAAGATTTGTGGGGGGCAGGCCCCAGGCGTGGCCCCAAGCACCCGTCATTCCCCGATCGGCTTCAACCACCGATAATAGCACTACCGTGAAATCAGCGAGGGGCAGGAGACCCCGAGGGTAGTCTCCCCACCATACGGTAAGAAGAAAGATGAGTAAAGTTGCCACGGTCGTCAGCACGACGGTCGCAAGCCAACACGGGAAGGCCCCCATGAGGTGGCCTAAGTCCCATCACGAGAGGTCCATTACCTCGAAGAACTTGATGGCGCCAGGCTCCCCGAGGAAGGAGGGCCAACAGCCCACGAGGACGCCCCCGTTGAGGTAAGTCCCCTCACTAACAATCATGGTAATGATTTTTTCCCTTGTATGGGTGTACGCATGTCTTGCAAGAAAGGGTCAATAGCATCCCTGAGCCCAGCTCCAGGACGTCAAAAGATCTTCGAGCCATGTAGCTCCCATTTCCTAGTGCCACCGAGCCCGACTCCAGGGTGCCAGAGGAACTTCGAGCCACGTAGCTCTCCAACTCCAAGCATCCCCGAGCCCAGCTCCAGGACATCAAAGAATCTCCGAGCCACGTAGCTCCCATTTCCCAGCGCCACCGAGCCCGGCTCCAGGGTGCTAGAGGAACTTCGAGCCACGTAGCTCTCCAATTTCAAGAATCTCCGAGCCACGTAGCTCCCACTTCCCAGCACCCCCGAGCCTAGCTCCAGGATGCCAGGGAAACTTCGAGCCACATAGCTCTCCAATTCCAAGAGTCCCCGAGCCCAGCTCCGGACACCTTCTCAAGACCGGAGCTCAGATCTCCGGCCAAGAGAACTTCGAGCCAAGCAGCTCTCAGCAATCTTCGTCCCCAAGCCCAGCTCTAGGACACCTTCTCAAGACCGAAGCTCAGATCTCCGGCCAAGAGAACTTCGAGCCAAGCAGCTCTCAGCAATCTTCATCCCGAGCCCAGCTCCAGGACACCTTCTCAAGACCGAAGCTCAGATCTCCGGCCAAGAGAACTTCGAGCCAAGCAGCTCTCAGCAATCTTCGTCCCCGAGCCCAGCTCTAGGACACCTTCTCAAGACTGCAGCTCAAATCTCCGACCAAGAGAACTTCAAACCAAGCAGCTCTCAGCAATCTTTGTCCCCGAGCCCAGCTCCAAGACACCTTCTCAAGATCGGAGCTCAAAACTCCGGCCAAGAGAACTTCAAGCCAAGCAACTCTCAGCAATCTTCGTCCCCAAGCCCAGCTCTAGGACACCTTCTCAAGACCAGAGCTCAGATCTCCGGCCAAGAGAACTTCAAGCCAAGCAGCTCTCAGCAATCTTCGTCCCCGAGCCCAGCTCCAGGACACCTTCTCAAGACCGGAGCTTAGATCTCCGGCCAAGAGAACTTCGAGCCATGCAGCTCTCAGCAATCTTCATCCCCGAGCCCAGCTCCAGGACACCTTCTCAAGATCAGAGCTCAGATCTCCGGCCAAGAGAACTTCGAGCCATGCAGCTCTCAGCAATCTTCATCCCCGAGCCAAGCTCCAGGACACCTTCTCAAGACCGGAGCTCAGATCTCTGGCCAAGAGAACTTCGAGCCAAGCAGCTCTCAGCAATCGTCATCCTCGAGCCCAGCTCCAAGACACCTTCTCAAGACCGGAACTCAGATCTCCAGCCAAGAGAACTTCGAGCCAAGCAGCTCTCAGCAATCTTCATCCCCGAGCCCAACTCCAGGACACCTTCTCAAGACCGGAGCTCAGATCTCCGGCCAAGAGAACTTCGAGCCAAGCAGCTCTCAGCAATCTTCGTCCCTGAGCCCAGCTCCAGGACACCTTCTTAAGACCGGAGCTCAGATCTCTGGCCAAGAGAACTTCGAGCCAAGCCGCTCTCAGCAATCTTCATCCCCGAGCCCAGCTCCAAGATACTTTCTCAAGACCGGAGCTCAGATCTCCAGCCAAGAGAGCCTCGAGCCACGCGACCCTCAGCCAATGACACCTTTGGGCTTAGCAACCCCCAAGTGTTGTAATTCAACCTCAAGTAAGGTGAAGCCTTTCTCTATGAAGTCCCCCAAACAAAAACAGCAAAGCAAAAAAAAAAAAAAGAGAGAAAGGGAATGAAAGAAAAAGAGAGAAGGGAAGAGAGCATCTGACAAAGCAATCCGAGCTTCATTAGTTAAACACAAACTACAAATGTCTTCTGGGGCCCCCAACATGCCGAGAGACCCCGAACAAGTGCAAGAAATAAAAAGTACAAAGCAAAGTAGACCAGAAGGAAAGAGTCATTCTACACTAGACGACTTCGCTGTCGGGTCCTGAGGCCGAGAGCTCCCATCCTCAGAAGACTTCGGCTGAGGTGCACTGGCCGTGGAAGGGCCACCCTCATCTGATGCCTGAGGCTCTGGGCCTGCACCTCCCGTGACGACCTCTTCATCAGCTTCCTCCTCCGTGGTCGAAGGGTACTCGAGGTAGCTGCGCTCCGTATCAGGAATAAGTGTCTCGACCCGGCCGCGTAGGTACATGAACCCCTTGTAAAAGGAGTCCGACGCCATCTGTTGGATGTCGGCAATGAACTCCTCTGAAGCCTTAAAGGTGGCGACGGCATTCTCGGCATTCTTCTTGGCCACGGTGGCCACCCTCTCCAACTCGGCAGCCCTTAGCCTGGCTGCCTCCACCGAGCTAGTCGCCATCTCTGCCGCTTTCTCAATAGCTACAAGCTTCTCCTTCATGCCCGCCAGTTCTGCCTGGGCAGCTCGGGCGATCTCCTTATGTCGGTCGGCCTCGGCACTGAACCAATTCAACTTCTTTTCGGCAATGGAGAGGTCGTCGATCGCCTTCTTCGAACGGCCCCGCTCCAGATCGCAAGCCATCGAGAGTCCTCTCGCTCGCCCCTCAGCATCGACGAGCTCTTTTTCGAGGTCCTTGACCTTCAGCTCAAGGGCCCCGTATGCCCCGACCTTCTCCTTCAGGTCGGCCTTCAAAGATTCAATCTCGACGGCCAGTTGCCTCTCGAGACACTCCCCGCTCTGGAAATGGCCTCTGATATAGAGGGCCTCAGCACCAATCTGCACAGCAAAAAAAAATGAATGATGAATGAAATGAAGAACAAATGAAAGAGGTGAAGGAACTCACCGAATACAGCTAGGAGAAGAAGATTTTAAAGACATCGGCCACATGCATCCCGGCCATCTCCTACCGATCGCATGCTTGGATGGAGAAGTTCATCAAGTGTTCGGCAAGCTCGGGGCTCCGGAGGACCGAGTTCTCCGGCCCCATCCCGAAGGGGAGGTAGTGTCATCCCTCCTCCCTCCGACTCCCTCCATGGGCGGGTGGCCATGCACCGCTGACCGAAGGACCCCGGGGGGCAGGCTGGGAGGCCGGTGCTGGCGCAGGCGATGCAGCTGTCGTGTCCTCAGGAGTGGCCTGGGTCTCCTCACCCTTGGTGTCGACAACGGTCGGGCCCGGAGGAGAACAGGGTGCAGCAGCCGCAGCAGCATCTCTCGCCCGGACTACCACCTCGGGCTTTGCAGTAGGAGCCTGCTAGGCAGGCCTCGGAGCCGCAGGAGCTACCCTCTCCACCGGCGCAGGGGCAGCATGGGGCTCCTCTAAGCTTGAGCCAACAGTCGCGGTCGAGCTCAGAGCGATCACAACCATGGGGGCGGCCGCAAACGCGCTCTCGCCCCGGGGCTGCCTGGGAGCAGGCTCCCCGGCCAATCCAGTCGGTTGCCTCTTCTTGGTAATGGCCAAGAGGTCACTCTCAAAGAAGATCATGCCTGCATGTGAGTTACACAGTGGTCAGAACCAGTGGGAAACTACACAAGAATTGCATGAAGAAGGAAAAAGAGAAGAGTTCAGATCGAACTCACCCGATCCATTTGCTGGATCGATCCCGGAGTCGGCGAGGTTCTGCTCAGACAACAAGACCTCAAGAGTAGGAATCTGTGTGCTGCGGAGCTGCTCATAGTCATCTTGGTCAGCCGCATCGACTGTAGATTTTTGGTTTGGGGACTTGTCCGGATCACTCCAGACCCAGTCAACCCCCTCGACCTCGACAAAGAAGAACTTACTCTTCCATCCCTTGACGGAAGAGGGGAGCTCAAACTTAATGCCCTTTGGGCGGGAAGACAAAGACCACCACCCATCCTCGGTTGGGTGGCGCTTCAGGGCAAAGAAAGCCCTAAACAAAGAGAATCGGGCCACGAACCCGTGAAGATGACAAAGCACAATGAAGGAGAAAATGACCCTAATAGCTGGTAAGCTGGTACCAAACGATAATTATCTAAGACTGATAGAAAGAAAGGGTGGAAAGGAAAGCGGAGACCTCCAGAGAAGGTCCCCTCATAGAAGGCAAGACGGCCCGGGCCACTCGAAGTGACCCGCTCCCCCAAACGAGGGATCATGAGTCGGACAGAAGTTGGGATGCCATAGGCATCCCGGACAATCCTGAGTTCCCCGGCGGTAATCGTGGAGGCAACCCCACCAGGACCTGCAGGCCGGACAAACTTGGGGACAGGAGTAGAAGAAGGAGGAGGAAGAGAAGGACCAGATCTCGGTTCCCTAATGAGAACCGAGCCAGGAGGGCGCCTCCTACTGAGCTTGAAGCGGACTGCACCTCCCTCCTCATCAGAAGAAGAGGAAGAAGATGCCAGCCCCCGTTCGGAGGGACCGGCCTCTCCCTGATCAATGGAGGGACAGAAGCCCAGACCAAAACGGGACATCCTCAAAGACAAAGGAGAAGAAAAAACTCGAAGTTGAAGACCGAAGAGGAGACTACAGACCCCGGGAAGGAACCCTATTCCAGTAGGGGAAGGAAGAAGAAGAAGCTAACCTGTTGCCTTGGAAAAATTTAGGGTGACTGGAAGGAAGAAGGAACTTGGGCGCGGCAGCAGCAGGCATGGAGAATTCAAAAAGAATAGATGGTTCAGGTAAGGCCTTTCTTTTATTTCGAAATGACCCAAGGGATCCATACCGATTCAACCGCTCCACCAACGGATCTGTGCCACATACCTCCCATCGATGAGAATGGCATCCCAGCCACTCTGCATTCTACACCAGCATTAACTACTCCTCGAACGTGGCCAGGTGGCATCCCCGCATTGGCCCGGAGGGGCGATCCCCGAAGCGCCAGCAATCATGGCCATCATCGTGCCAGATCTTTGCCTTTCCACGTCAGCACCGCAATTACTCCCTTCGACCCGAGCACCGCGCACTAATGAGCCTCGGGAGTGGGGGGCAAATGATGTGGCAAGACTGCTAATGTGGAGAAACTTGCAGACGCCACATCGACCCTCCGGCTCGGATCCCCCTACCGAGCCGAGCTCAGCTCCCCCAGGATAGCAGATCGAGCTCAGTCCTCCACCAAGTCGAGCTTATAAGCTCGACGCCTAGGCCGGAGCCGCCTTTCGCCCTCCAGAGCGAGACCCTCGGAGGTTAGTGCCCTGCAGTCAAGGTCGAGCCAAGAGCACACCCGTCGATGTAGAGCCTCTACGAGTGCGCGCCCTCTGGATCGGGTCCACCTTCCGCCCTCCAGAGCGAGACCCTCGGAGGTTAGTGTCCTGCGGTAGAGGTCAAGCCAAGAGCTCACCCGCCGATATGGAGCCTCTCCGAGCATGCGCCCTTTGGATCGGGTTCGCCTTCCGCCCTCCAGAGCGAGACCCTCGGAGGTTAGTGCCTTGTGGTCGAGGTCGAGCCAAGAGCTCATCCGTCGATGTGGAGCCTCTCCGAGCGCGCACCCTCTGGATCGGGTCTGCCTTCTGCCCTCCAAAGCGAGACCCTCGGAGGTTAGTACCCTGCGATCGAGGTCGAGCCAAGAGCTCACCCGCTGATGTGGAGCCTCTCCGAGCGCGCACCCTCTGGACTGGGTCTGCCTTCCGCCCTCCAGAGCGAGACCATCGGAGGTTAGTGCCCTGCGGTCGAGGTCGAGCCAAGAGCTCACCCACCGATGTGGAGTCTCTCCGAGCGCGCACCCTCTGGACCGGGTCCGTCTTCCGTCCTCCAGAGTGAGACCCTCGGAGGTTAGTGCCCTGCGGTCAAGGTCGAGCCAAGAGCTCGCCCTCCAATGTGGAGCCTCTCCGAGCGTGCGCCTTGTGGACCGGGTCCGCGTTCCGCCCTCCTCCACCAAGGCAACCCCTGAGCTCGAAGCGCCTGGGATGGAGCGAGCCTTGCCGTCCCAGCTCGGCCCAAGCCCAGACAAGGTCCTCACCAGCCGAGGATACCGGCGAGCCACCCGAGGACCGTACCGTAGCACCTCCTAGACCGTACTGACCGCCTGACACCCCCAGTTACACTAAAAAGGCGAGTAGCGCGTTGATCGAGATGCTACATTCCTCGCCAACCACTCAGATTATCCAGAAAAGAAGGCCAACCGGGAGATTCGAATCCTGCGGGCAGCGGCCCGTCATTCGAGGCACCCCTAAATTTCTCGAAATGAGATAACTAAAAAGAGTGTCGGAGCGTCTAACAACGCACCTTATCATAAATCAGGAAAGGCTCCCTGAGACACCATCGCGTGCATCTGACAGCCCGGCGGGAATCTCGAGACAAGCACTAAATGGTAACCAAGTTCACCATGAACCTGAAGGTAAAAACAACAACTCGAACACATAGACAAAAAAAAAAAGAGGACAGGCCAGAAAAAAAAAAAGAGAGAGGGGGTATGGCGCCACCATGATCACAATCGCCACCACCAACACAAGCACAAGCCCGTCCAAGAGGGCGAAGTGCCGCAACCACCACTAGCGGAGGGAATCGAGGGGTACCAGGAGAGGCAGAGGAACAGAGCGTCCCTCTGTCCCCACCATCATTCTCCCCCTGCGACGTTCGCACTTCCACGCACCTCATTTTTACTCCTAGTAAGGAGCCCATCAAGAGGGGCCCGACCAGGAGGATCTATTCCCCTGGATCATCAATTGATTGTCGGAGTGCCCCTGCTGAAAACCCCGGCCCGGGTCTCTAAACGTTGTCTCGCAGGTCCAGGAGGGGAAGACCGCCAGGCAGCGAGGCGGCCGCACCTAGCATGGAGATCCGGGAACCGAAGAATGGCGGGTGGCAGGAGGAGCGCACTCCGGCGCCGATGGGAGCTACGGGCCATGACGGTCTTGGCGGCAACACCACATATATATAGAATATGTCTTTGGTTGTAAAAAATATATTTGAAAATAAGGCCAAAAAAAAATGGAATTTGGGTTCAAATAAATTAGGGTTTTATCAAAGTGGTGAAAATGAGGGTAAAATGTCATGAAAACATCATAAATAATCTTTCCAAAACAATGATAATGCAATAAATGGTTTTAGAACACTAGATTTTAGATGAAAACCCTAATTTTTTCGGCCAAATTCAATCCAACAGTGATTTTTCGAAAATCGGATGAAATAAGCATGAAATCGGCCAAAAAAAATCATGGAAAATCTGAGAAAAATGCTTTTAACCACGATTCCCTAAAATGGAGTTTTAGAAATCCATCAAAACTCATGAAAATCCAATCAAAATCCCTTAAAATGGTCGGAAAGATTCTATTCTAGGTTACACGGTTTGACGGTAACAAAAAGAAAATGAAAACGAGAGAAATAAAATAAAAGAGGGAAATACCTGAAATTTGTTGGGGTAAATGGGAAAAGGAAGATTTGGAGCTTGGGGGACCACTGTTGCTTTGAAAGAGATGAGGGGAAAACAAAATACAAAATCCTCGGTCCGTCATTAAAAAAATAGATTTTTTCCACAAGTGTCGACACTTAGGATCTGTCAAGTGTTGACACTTGGTCAGGTGTCGACACTTAAGACAAAATCCAAGTGTTGACACTTGGCCAAGAAAATCCCCAAAAAAATCAAAAAAATTTCAAAAAATTTAAGGAAGTATTTAAAATCTTTTGGGACTAAAAGCAAGTATTTTTTAAGTAAAATACCTTGGGTAAGATGAAGTTTGAGAGAGTTCTAGGAGAATGGGTCAATGATGCCTAACTCTCTTCTAATCAGACAGAATCTTTCTTCACTCAATGGTTTGGTAAACACATCGGCTAATTGATCATCAGTACACAAATTCAAGTATAACATTAGAGTTTTGTACATGATCTCTTATGAAATGATGTCTTATTTCAATGTGTTTACTTTTTGAATGTTGCACAGGATTCTTAGTTAGATTGATTGCACTAGTATTGTCACATCTTATGGGTGTCTTAGTTAGTTTAATGCCAAAATCTTCGAGTTGTTATTTGATCCCAAGGATTTGAGTACAACAGCTTCCAGCTGCTATATATTCGGCTTCTGCCATAGATAGAGCAAATGAATTCTGTTTCTTGCTACTCCAAGAGATCAAATTTACTCCAAGAAACTGACAGGTTCCACTAGTACTTTTACGATCAAGTTTACACCCAGCAAAGTTAGCATCAGAATAAGCAATCAATTCAAATGAAGAATCTCTAGAGTACTACAAACCAATTTTAATTAAGCCAGATAGATATCTAAGTATCCGTTTAACAGCCAAAAGATGCGACTCTTTAGGATTAGACTGATATCTAGCATACATACAAATACAAAACATGATATCTGGCCTACTGGCAGTAAGATATAGCAATGAACCAATCATGCCATGATATAATTTTTGGTCAATAGATTTACTTGATTCATCCTTGTCAAGTCTACAAGAAGAGCTTATAAGGGTACCTAAAGTCTTGGTGTTCTCCATCCCAAACTTCTTAAGTATTTTTTTTATGTACTTCGCTTGGTTGATGAAGATCCCCTCTTTGGTTTGCTTTATTTGGAGTCCGATGAAGAAATTCAGTTCTCCCATCATGCTCATCTCGAACTCACCCTACATTAACTTTGTAAATTCTTGACAAAGAGATTCGTTAGTAGCACCAAATATGATATCATTTACATAGATTTGCACTACTAAGAGAACATTATTCTTTTTCTTCAAAAATAAAGTTTTGTCTACATTACCTCTAGCAAAATCATTTTTGAGTAAGAAAGAATTTAAATGATCATACCAAGCTCTAGGATCTTATTTCAAACCATACAAAGCTTTATGAAGTTTGAAAACATGATTTGAAAATTCAGAATTTTCAAAACCAGGAGGTTGTTCAACATAAACCTCTTCTTCAATAAAATCATTTAAAAATTCACTTTTAACATCCATTTGAAATAATTTAAAATTCATAAAGCAAGCAAAAGCCAACAATATCCTAATTACCTCAAGTCTAGCCACAGGAGCAAAGGTTTCATCAAAATCTATCCCTTCCTCCTGATTTTATCCTTTGGCAACTAGTCTAGCCTTATTTCTTGTAACAATATTATTTTCATCAAGTTTATTTCGGAAAATCCATTTTGTACCAATAATTGAGGTATTTGAAGGTCTATCTACTAATGTCCAAACATTGTTTCTTTTGAATTGGTTAAGTTCATCTTGCATAGCATTTATCCAATTAGTATCACATTCAGCTTCCTCAATAGTTTTAGGTTTAATTTGAAAAACAAAAGCTAAATAATCACAGATATTTCTAAGGGATGATCGAGTACTTACACCTTTAGATGGATCACCAATAATTAGTTCTTTTGGGTGTCCATGAGCATACCTCCATTCTTTTGGTAGTGGATCAACTATAGATGTGTTTTCATCACCTTGTGCTTGATCTTCTTCAGTGATTTGATCATCTTCTTGTTCCTTGGTAGGTTCTTCATTGTTGTTTATGCTTTCAATTTTCTTGGTACCTATTTCATCATAAAGTATATCTTCTTTTCTAGAAGATTTCTAGTCAGATTCATCAAATACTACATGTATGGATTCTTCAACAACAAGTGTTCTTCTGTTGAAGACCCTGTATGCCTTACTAGATGTGGAGTAGCCTATCCCTCATTTGATTTAGCATCAAATTTGCTCAAATTATCCTTATCATTGTTTAAAATGAAACAACGGCAACTAAAAATATGAAAATAACGAATTGAGGGTTTTCTACCCTTCCAAAGCTCATATGGTGTTTTCTTTAAAATCGGTTGGATCAAAACTTTATTTAAAATATAGCATGCAGTATTTATGACTTCCGTCCAAAAATATCTAGGTAAGTCATTTTCACAAAGCATGGTGCATGCCATTTCTTGAAGAGCTCTATTTTTCCTTTCTACCACCCCATTTTGTTGAGGTGTCCTAGGTGCTGAAAAATTATGATGAATGCCATTTTCAATGCAAAATTTATCAAAATCAGCATTTTCAAATTCGGTTCCATGATCACTTCTCAAATATACGATTGAAACACCTTTTTTATATGAAACTCGTTTATGAAATCTAATAAATTCAGAAAACATTTCATCTTTGTGTGCTAAAAACATGACCTATATAAATCATGAGAAATCATCTACAATAACTAGACCGTACTTCTTACCTCCCAAACTAGATATTCTAGTCAGCCCAAAGAGGTCTAGGTGAAGCAACTCTAAGGGTCTAGATGTAGAGATTACTCCTTTTGGTTTGAAAGAGGATTTGGTTTGTTTCCAAGCTGACATGCACTGCAAATCTTGTCTTTTTCAAAACTGAGTTTTGGCAAATCTTTTATCAAATTCTTTTTGCTAAGTTTTGAAATCAAATGCATACTAGCATGTCCTAGTCTACGATGTCAAAGCCAACTAGTTTCATTGATCTTAGCTTCTATTGCCACTAGGCATTGACCATTTTGAACTGGAAGATCATCAACATCAACCATATAAATATTGCCATGCCTATGACCAATGAACTTGATGCCATTGTCATCTAAACTAGAAACAATATACATAGAAGATTCAAAATAACTTTAAAATCCTTATCGCAAAATTGACTAATACTAAGCAAGTTGTGTTTCAAACCATCAACATATAAAACATTATCAATGTAAGAAGAGGGGGTGATATGGACTTTACCAATACCAACAATTTTGCCATTTCCATTATCACCAAAAGTCACATTGCCACCATTTTGATATTCGAGTGATGAGAACTACTCCACATCTCTTGTCATATGCCTTGAGCAACCGCTATCAAGGTACCACATTCTTTTCTTATTGGTTGCAAGGCATACCTGCAATAAAGATCAAGAGGAGATTTTAGGTACCCAAGTCATCTTGGATCCTTTTAGATTAGTGGCATTGATTCCTTTTGGAATCCAAACTTTTTTAATATTACTTAATCTTCTTTTGTTGCACATATAAGATTTATGCCCTATAGTACCATATACATAACAAGTAATGGATGAAGATGCAGGCACAAAAATATTTTTGAAAAGTTTCTGTTTCTTATGAGTTCTAAATCCTAAATCTGCTCTATCAAAAATAGCCCTTTGATTGTTCAAAAGCAAGTTTAATTTTTCAGAACTGTATATAAATTTATCTACAAAAGGTTTTAACTTTTCAATTTCTTCTTTATATCTTTTATTTTCATCCAAAATTTCTTTGATTTGTTTTGAAAGATTTTCATTTGAAACTGAAGGACTTTTCATTTTCAAAACCTCTTTTTCCTTTTCAAGAGCTGAAATCTTATCATTTAATTTTTTATTCTGAAGAAGAAGGTAGTCATTTTCATTAGAAAACTTATGATTTGCTTTGACTAACTCCAAATTTTGCTTTTTCAAATCTTTATGTTTTGACTTTAGTTTTTGAAATTCTATAACTAATTCATCAAAAACTTCATGAAGTTCATCAAATATAAATTCATTCTCAGTTTCATATTGTACCTCATCATGATCCGCCATCAGACAGAAGTTTGCAACTTCCTGCTATTCTTCCTTAGAGTTGGAGTCCTCACTGTCACTCCAGGTTGCCATCATGGCTTTCTTTCTTAATTTTCTTATGCTTTTCTTGAGTAAGGGGTAGTCCACCTTAAAATGACCTGGTTTCTTGCATTCAAAGCAAGTGGGCTGCTCCTTATCTTTCTCCTTCTCTTTTTCTTTACTTGGCTCACCTTTCAGGGATTTCTTCTTGAAGTTAAACTTTTTCTTTCTCAAGAACCTTCTGAATTTTCTTGCCATTAGAGCCGTCTCATCTTCTTCATCATCTTCTTCGGAGTCATCTCTTGATTCTTCTCTGGCAGTGGATTTAAAAGTGATCACTTTTTTTTTATGTCGACTTCCACATTCTTTTGTTTGAGGGAGAGCTCATAGGTCATCAGTGAACCTAGCAATTGCTCAAGTGGAAGAGTGTTGACATCCTTGGCTTCTTCAATAGCTATCACCTTTGCATCCCAAGAAGCCAGTAGAGACCTGAGAAGTTTGTTTACAAGTTCACCATTAGAAACAATTTTTTCTAGACTTCTCATGCCATTCACAATATTTGTGAACCTAGTGTACATCTCACTAATAGACTCAGTAGGTTCCATTTTAAACATTTCGTAAGTATGAATGAGCATGTTAACCTTAGTTATTTTCACTTGGTATGTACCCTCATGGGTAATCTCAAGTGTATCCCAAATCTCCTTAGTGGAGAGACAATTAGATATTCTATTGAATTCACTTGGATCAAGAGAGCAAAACAATAAGTTCATAGCCTTAGCATTAAGCTCTATTTGCTTAATGTCATTCTCATCCCAAACATCTTCCATTTTTGGAGTGAGAATGCCATCAACCAACATGGTAGGCTGATGAGGACCTTTTACAATTGTCCTCCATAAATTATAATCAATAGCTTGAAAAAAAATGTGCATGCGAGTTTTTCAATACGTGTAATTTGTGCCATTGAAGAGTGGAGGATGATTTGAAGCTTGACCTTCAACAACACCCATTCCTATTGGGGATGTCATGATCTTTAACTCAAGATCCTTGGATCTACAAGAAAGTACCGGTGCTCTAATACCACTTGTTGCCCAAAAATGGAGTCCAAGAGAGGGGTGAATTGAATCTTTTAAAAATTAAAACAATAATGTGAAGGTCTAGTGGTGTTTGTGAGTAATAAATTCAATGCACAAGATTGAATGCAGCGGAAAGCAGTAAATGAAATGCAATAAACAAAGAGCAAGAAGGAAAGAAGGCAATCATACACAAACACAATGTTTATAGTGGTTCAGTGCAAACCTAGTACCTACATCTACTTTCCAAGCCATCCTTGAGAATTCCACTATAATCCAATCAAGATTACAGCCGACTTGTTTTTAAAAGGCTCACAAGTCAAAACCCATGTTGGTTTTATCACCTAGGCTCACCAACAAACCTTTACACTTGTTTTGTCTTCGGGCTTACAAGTTAACCTAGTTGGTTTTGTCCCTTTGGCTCACCAACAAACCACAACAACCTTCTTTCAAGACACCCTTGAAAGTAAGGTCAAATCATAAGATAAAAGCAGATATACAATTTCAAAAATTAAGATAAACTCTCTTCAATAGTAGAATAGAAGCTTTGAAGCTCAAGTTGATGCTTTATCTTGTCTCCTCCTTGGAATATCCTTCAAACTCCTCTTTTGGAATGAAGTTAGGATGGGCTTGTAAGCTTTTTTAGGGAATCAAATTTTAAATGGCTCTTGATGTGAAGTTCTTGAGAGAATCTTGGCTTTTTAATCAAACTTCAATACACTTCTCTTGCTTTAGAATGAAGTTGGTGGAGGTTAAATACAACTAAAAACTTCTATAAAAAGTTTTGTGACCGTTGGAGCCTCGAATCTAGCCATGTGGAGCTTAAAAAGTGATTTCTACAAGTCAAAAAAATAGATCCGTTAGGGCTGTCAGATTTCAAGTGCGACACTTGGCTATTCAGGTGTCTACACTTGGCTATCAGGTGTCGATACTTGATTTCTAGGTGTCGACACTTGAACTTTCAAGTATCGACACTTGATGTACAGGTGTCGACACTTGACACAAAAACCCTCCATTGGCAAAGTTCTATATTTTCAAAAATCTCAGGCCTTGAGTCGATACTTGGAAACCTAAGTGTCGACACTTGAAATGTAGGTGTCGACACTTAAGTTCTGGGTGTCGACACTTGACATGCCAAGAGATTTTTCTGTATGCCAAATGCTGAAGTGTCGACACTTGACTTCTCAGTTGTCGACACTTGACCTTGAAAAGTTCATAATCAAGTACGAATTAAGCCAAAAACACAAGCATATAATTTGAAACTAAAATAAAACATAAATAATTAATAATTAAACATGTAAAAGACCTTTTTGCATGAAGATGATGTCCTTAATTATGAAAAATGCTCCATGCCACGGCGTGCCACGATACTTAAACTTTTGAGAATTTGAGGTGCTTGCTTCCTGAAAACTCATAGCTAGAAATACACATTAGTATACAATGTGTGCTCAATATTTTGTTATTCATCAAAATCACTGGGTGGAGCCAACAGTCAACGAGCGTGACCTTATGTTTATGAGGCGACTGATTGAGGGGGAGGCCCTCAACTTGCCATTTATTATGATATCTCAGATGAGGGAGGCAACCCGTAGGGCACGGGCTTATCTGCCATACGGTATGGTTTTCACATTATTATTCCAGGATGCCCATGTAGATATGACTGGAGAGGATTACCGTATACTACTTCATACTGACAGGTATACTGTGAAATCCCTTACTAGAATAGGATTCATTAAAGTAGATGGAAATTGGATCAAGAAGACTTCTGGAGTTCTTATGGCACATTCTAAGGATTCAGAGGATGATACACAGGCTGCTCAGGGACTTGGTGAGGAGACTGAGACACAGGCTGATGTGGCTGGACCATCTGAGCCAGCTCCTTCTACATCTCATTCACTAGTCAGGATATTCTCATATGCTAGACCTGATATAGAGGACAGATTTTAGAGAGTCTTGGAGGAGATAGCATGTCTCAGATCAGACACTGACAGAAGGATTGCTCCACTCCATTCCGAGATGCAGCAGGGATTTCGTGATGTTATGACTATATTGAGATAGCTTTCTGTAGCCAGCCAGCATGTACCATCAACTTCCACAACACCTGGCACTGGCACTGGCATTGATGGAGAGCAGGCATCGATGACACATTCTAGTGATGTACCTTCTTATGCCACACCTGCTGATATTGAGCCCGAGGCTGGTATAGAGCCTACAGGATTTGAGGTTGGACAGACTCCAGCTACCTAGATACTTTCGACCACCAGCACCTTGGCACTATCTTTTGATACACCGTCTGCCAGACCTACACCTATTGTTATATCTTCAGAGTCCAAAGCCGAAGTTAAAGCCAAAACTAAAGTATCTAGGACTGCCACTCCCACTAGGACTAGGATTAGGGATCTTCGACCTAGGTTTCCTAAGTTCAAACCTAGCCCAGGAATCTTAGAAGTTGGTTCCTCCTCTGACGAGGAAGAACTTGATAGTGATGATCTTAGCCCATCATTTTGATGTTTAAGCTTTTTATCCTGATGTTTTGGGACTCTATCTTGTTGTTTTTGATTAGTGTGATACTATTTTGTCGTGCCGTGGCACATCTGTAAAGTATCACATATGCTATGTACTGACTTACTTTATATATACAAATCACTTTTATGATATATGTCCATTCTTATTAGAATTAAATTAATGTTATGAATGAATGTCCATTCTTCACATGCCTTTTGTTGATGACAAAAAGGGGGAGAATGGAGACTGTGTGCATGAAAAAGCTATAATATAATGATATGCATGTTCAACATATAAATCTATATGAAAATTTGAAATGACTATGTGGCTATGTTATTTTGGAAATTGCTTGGAAATGGCTATGTTATTTTGGAAATGGCCATGTTGATTGTTATATGAATGATTGATTTGTTGAAACTTGATGAATTACTTTCACTATAGTAAAGGGGAGTTTTGTCAAGTTTCTTGTTCAAACTATTTGATAATTTTATATGTCTCGATACGCATTGTAAATGATATTCTTGATACATCATGTATCAATACATCATGTTTTGATACACTTGATACATATGATACAGTATGGCACACTATGTTGATACATTGATACTTAATATGTGTGATACACATTTTGTTTAATATCTTTTGATAAATATGAATACATGATAATTGTAAAGTGTTTTAAATTTTAATCATGCACAGTATTTTGTCATCATCAAAAAGGGAGAGATTGTTGACCCCTGGAATGATTTTGATGATCATAAAACATTGGAGCATGTAGTTGATACTAATTCTTCTCAAAGTTTTGTAGGAAATTGATTACCTTTAATTTAAAAAACTGATTAGAAAGTAATTCAATTGTGTATAAAGTTTTACAGACTTGAACTTGTAAAAGCCCTAGTTTCATAAATGTTGTAATCTTGTAAAATAGGCTGAAAATTATAAAAATTATAGAGTATGTAGATTAGCTTCTAGTTAATTCAATGTTGAAGATTTTTGGAGAAGCTTGAAGCATTTTTTGAAGATTTGCAAGAGCTGACTCTTAGATCAAGAGCTGACTCGTGGTGGCACGGCACAGAAGAAGTTTCAGTATTTCTGTATCAAGAGCCGACTCCCATCCTAAGAGCCAACTCATGGAAAAAAGTAATTTTTTGAAGCCTGAGACCTCGAGCCGACTCCTATCCCAAGAGCTGACTCTAGGTATTTATGGTTTTGACTTGACTGAAGGCAAGAGCCGACTCCAGCCAGAAGAGTCGACTCTTACAAAATTTCTTTTTGGGCTATCTGAGACTTCGAGCCGACTCCTGAAACTCGAGCCAACTCGTGGAGCGGTTTTCTGCACTCCAACGGCTAGTTGCTGAAGCTAAAATTTGAACTCCAATTCATCTCCAACAGCTATTTCACGAATCCCAAGATCCTATAATGGCCATATCTCTTGGAAAACTATAAAAGGGATTGTTTTTGAAGGATTAAACAATTATTAGAGCTTTATTATGAAATTATCTTGAAAAATCAAAGAGCTTTCAAGTCATTCAACTACCTACCTCAAAGAGCATTCAAGTTGGATTCAAAGCTTCAACAACTCTACTCCATCATTGAATCCACTCATTGAAGAAGCAAGAAAGTAGCTTGAAGAGCATTAAAGTGCATTCAAGGCTTGGCTTCATCTTGGTCTACATCGACAACACCTAAACAAACTTGGTTTGTTATAGTTGCTTGTTTCTCATTTTTTTATCTTAGTTTTCTCTCTAAGAACAGCAAGGGGCTGTGTCTTAAGAGAGGGTTGAAGGTTTTTAGGTGAACCTTGTAAAACCTAAGTTGGGTTCTTGGTGATCCCGGTAAAACCAAAGTGTATAGGTTTGGATTGTGAGCCTGGTAAAACAATCCAACTGTAATCTGGTTGGGGGATATAGTACAAATCCCAAGTGGTGCTTGGATAGTGGACGTAGGAGCCGGTTGCTCCGAACCACTCTATTTTCTTGTGTTTGTGATTGTGTTCTTATTGCTCTATTGCTTTTACTTAATTACTTCCGCATTGCGTATTACACCACAACACAAAAGAATTTTAAAATGCACATAATTGTGAAAAGTTTTTCAAATCCCAATTCATCCCCCTCTTGGAAAACCACCTGGGCAACAAATACCATTCTCATCAAGTTTGTTTCTAAAAACTCATTTTGTGCCAATAATTGAAACATTTAAAGGCCTATCTACTAAAGTCCAAATATTATTTCTTTTAAATTGGTTAAGTTCATCTTGCATAGCATTAATCCAATTACAATCATTTTCAGCTTCTTCAATAATTTTAGGTTCAATTTGAGAAACAAATGCTAAATAATCACAAACATTCCTAAGGGATGAACGAGTACTTACACCTTTAGATGGATCACCAATGATAAGTTCCTTGAGGTGTCCATGAGCATACCTCCATTCTTTGGGTAGAGGATCAACTGTAGATGAGTTTTCATCACCTTGTGCTTGATCTCCTTCATTGTTTTGATCAATTTCTTGTTCCTTGGTAGGCTCTTCATTGTTGTTCACCTCTTCAGTTCTTTTAGTAACTGTTTTATCACAAAGCACATCTTCTTTTCTAGAAGATTTTTGGTCAGATTCATCAAAAACAACATGTATGGATTCTTCAACAACAAGTGTTCTTCTATTGAAGACCATGTATGCCTTGCTAGATGTAGAGTAGCCTAGAAAGACACCTTCATATGACCTGGAATCAAATTTTCTCAAATTATCTTTACCATTGTTTAAGATGAAATAACGGTATCCAAAAACATGAAAATATCGAATTGAAGGTTTTCTACCCTTCCAAAGCTCATACGGTGTTTTCTTTAAAATCGGTCAGATTAAAACACGTTTTAAAACATAGCATGCAGTGTTTATAACTTCCGCCCAAAAATATCTAGGTAGGTCATTTTCATAAAGCATGGTGCGTGCCATTTCTTCAAGAGTTCTATTTTTCCTTTCTACCATCCCATTTTGTTGAGGTATCCTATGTGCTGAAAAATTGTGATGAATGCCATTTTCAATACAAAATTTGTCAAAATCAAAATTTTCAAATTCGGTTCCATGGTCACTTCTCAAAGATACAATTGAAAAACCTTTTTCATTTAAAACTCTTTTATGAAATCTAATGAATTCAAAAATGTTTCATCTTTGTGTGCTAAAAACATGACCCATATAAAACATGAGAAATCATCTATAATAACTAGACCATACTTCTTACCTCCCAAACTAGATGTTCTAGTTGGCCCAAAGAGGTCCATATGAAGCAATTCTAAGGATCTAGATGTAGAGATTACTCCTTTTGGTTTAAAAGATAATTTGGTTTGTTTTCCAAGCTGGCATGCACTGCAAATCTTGTCTTTTTCAAAACTGAGTTTTGGCAAATCTTTTATCAATTTTTTTTTGCTAAGTTTTGAAATCAAATGCATACCAGCATGTCCTATTCTATGATGCAAAAGCCAACTAATTTCATTGATCTTGGCTTCCATTGCCATTAGGCATTGACCATTTTGAACAGGGAGATCATCAAGATCAACCATATAAATATTGCCATGCCTATGACCAATGAACTTGATGCCATTGTCATCTAAACTAGAAACAATGCACAAAGAAGATTCGAAAGTAACCTTGAAATCCTTGTCACAAAATTGACTAATGCTAGGTAAGTTATGTTTCAAACCATCAACATATAACACATTATCAATGTAAGTAGAAGGGATGATATGGACTTTACCAATTCTAACAATCTTGCCCTTTCCATTATCACCAAATGTCACGTTACCACCATTTTGATATTCGAGTGATGAGAACTGCTCTACTTCTCCTGTCATATGCCTTGAGCAACCGCTATCGAGGTACCACATTCTTCTTTTATTGGTTGCAAGGCATACCTACGATAAAAATCAAGTGGAGATTTTAGGTACCCAAGTCATCTTGGGTCCTCTTAGGTTGGTGGCAATGGTTCCTTTTGGAACCTAGATTTTCTTAACATTACTCAATTTTCTCTTATTGCACAACTAAGATTTATGCCATACTGTACCACAAGCATAACAAGTAATGGATGAAGATGCAGGCACAAAGAAATTTTTGAAAAATTTTTGTTTCTTCTGAGTTATAAAACCTAAACCCGCTTTATCAAAAATAGCTTTTTGATTATTTAAAAGCATATTTAATTTTTTAGAACTATATGTAAATTTGTCAATAAAAGGTTTTGACTTTTTAATTTCTTCTTTATATTTTTTGTTTTCTTTCAAAATTTCTTTATTCTGTTTTGAAGAGTTTTCATTTGATACAGAAAGGTTTTTCTTTTTCAAAACTTCCTTTTCTTTTTCAAGACTAGCAATCTTATCATTTAACTTTTTATTTTGAAAAAGTAGGCAATCATTTTTATTTGAAAACTTATCATTAGCTTTGACTAAATCCAGATTTTGCCTTTTTAGTTCTTTATATTTTGATTTTAGTTTTTGAATTCTATAACTAACTCATCAAAAACTTCATGCAGTTCATCAAATATAAATTTATTTTCAGTTTCAGATTGTACCTCATCATGATGCGCCATCAAACAGAAGTTTGCAACTTCTTATTGTTCTTCCTCAGAGCTGGAGTCCTCGCTGTCACTCCAGGTTGCCATCATGGCCTTCTTTCTCAGTTTTCTTCTGCTTTTCTTAAGTAAGGGGCAGTCCATCTTGAAGTGGCCTAGTTTTTTGCATTCGAAACATGTGGGCTGCTCTTTCTCTTTCTCTTTCTCCTTCTCTTTGCTCGGCTCTCCTTTAAGAGGTTTCTTCTTGAAGTTGTATTTCTTCTTTCTCATGAACCTTCTGAACTTTCTTGCCATTAGAGCCATCTCATCATCTTCATCTTCTTCTTCGGATTCATCGCTTGACTCTTCTCTTGCTGTGGATTTGAAAGCGATGACTTTCTTCTTCTTTTCTACATCCACTTTTGTTTTAAGGAAAGCTCATAAGTCATCAATAAGCCTAATAGTTGCTCGAGGGGTAGAGTGTTGACATCCTTGGCTTCCTCTATGGCCGTTATCTTGGTGTCCCATGAAGCCGGAAGAGACCTGAGAAGTTTATTTACAAGTTTTCCATTAGATACAATCTTTTCTAAGCTTCTCATGCCATTCACAATATTTGTGAACCTAGTATACATCTCACTAATAGATTCAGTAGGTTCCATCTTGAACATTTCATAAGTATGAATGAGCATGTTAACCTTAGTAGTTTTCACTTGGTGTGTACCCTCATGGGTAACCTCAAGTGTGTCCCATATTTTCTTAGCAAAGAGACAATTGGATATTCTATTAAATTCACTCGAATCAAGAGAGCAATACAATAGATTCATAGCCTTTGCATTAAGCTCTATTTGCTTAATGTCATTCTCATCACAATCATCTTCCATTTTTGGAGTGAGAATGCCATTAACCAACATAGTAGGCTGACGATGACCTTTTATGATTGTCCTCCAAAGATTATAATCCATGGCTTGAATGAATATGCGTATGCAAGTTTTTCAAAAAGTGTAATTCGTGTCATTAAATAGTGGGGGACGGTTTGAAGCTTGACCTTCAACAACACCCATTCCTATTATGGCTGCCATGATCTTTTACTCAAGATCCTTGGACCTACAAGAGAGTATCGGAGCTCTGATACCACTTGTTGCCCAGAAATGGAGCCCAAGAGAGGGGGTGAATTGGGTCTTTTAAGAATTTAAAGCAATAATGTGCAGGCCTTGTGGTGTTTGTGAGTAATGAAATTGATGCACTAAATTATATGCAGCGGTAAGCAATAAATAGGGTGCAAGAAGTAAAGAGCAAGAGATAGAAGAGACAATTACACACAAACACAAGGTTTATAGCGGTTCGGTACAAACCTAGCATCTACATCCACTCCCCAAGCTACCCTTGGGAATTTTACTATAATCTTTTCAAGATTATAGCCGACTTGTTTTTTCAAAGGCTCACAAGTCAAAACCTATGTTGGTTTTATCACCTGGGCTCACCAACAAACCTTTACACTTGTTTTGTCTTCGGGCTCACAAGTCAACCCTAGTTGGTTTTGTCCCTTTGGCTCACCAACAACCAACACCCTACTTTCAAGAAACCCTTGAAAGTTAGGTCAAAATACAAGAGAATTTTAGATATACAATTCAAATAAACAAAACAAACTCTTTTCAAGAGTAGAATGGAAGCTTTGAGGCTCAAGTTGATATTTTGTCTTATCTTCTTCTTGGAATATTCTTCAAGCTCTCTTTTTGGAAAGATGAAAGGATAGACTTGTAAGCTTTTTTAGGGAATCACTCTATAAATGGCTTTTGAAGTGAAGTTCTTGAGGGAATATTGGTTTTTGAACTTTCAATGGACTTCAATGCTTCAAGAATGAGTTTGGTGAAGCTTAAATACTTCAAAAACTTCCAAAAATGGTTTGTGATCGTTTGAGCTTCGAATCTAGCCGTTGGGAGCTTGAAAAGACATTTCTGTAACTCAGAAAAATAGATCCGTTAGGGCTATCAGAACCCGAGTGTCGATACATGGTTTGTTAGGTGTCGACACTTGGCTGTCAGATGTCGATACTTGACTTGCAGGTGTCAACACTTGAACTTTCAAGTGTCGACACTTGATTCACAAGTATCGATACTTGACACAAAAACACTTCATTGGCCAAGTTCTGGATTTTCAAAAAGTCTCAGGCATTGAGTCGATACTTGGAAACTTAAGTGTTAACATTTGAGTTTTAGGTGTCGATACTTGAATTCTGGGTGTCGACACTTTGCATGCCAAGGAGTTTTTTTGCATGCCAAATGCTGAAGTGTCGACACTTGACTTCCCAGGTGTCGACACTTGGTTTTGCAAAATTCACAATTAAGTGTAATTCAAACCAAAAACACAAGTGTTGAATATGAAACTTAAATCCAACATAAATAAGCAATAAATAAAGTCGTTTTGCCCCTTTTTGCATGGAAAAGACTCCTCAACTTGCGAAATATGCTTTGTGCCATAGCATGTCATGATACTTTAATTTTGAGAATTTGAGGTGCTTGTTTTCTAAAAACTCACAACTAGAAATAAACATTAGTACACAATATATACTCAATGTTTTGTTATTCATCAAAATCACTAGGTACAGCCAACACATAGAGTAGCCTAGACAGTTCCTCGAGGCTCAACCTCTTGGAAATCTCCATCCTAACATAATGTGACCAGCTTGTTCGACCAGCATTGCCCCGATTAATGTCTCCATGCGAGCCGATCCGGGCATGGCACCACCTTGCCTTGCAATTATGCCATGGCGAACTTGTATCTTACGGACTTGGGGGAGTCGAGAATATGGCCAAAGCACCCCATCCCTCCTTAAAACTAAGAGGATTTCTCGAGTCTCAACTCATGTCTTCACGAACCACCACCATGCCAAATATCAAGCTTCCCGAGTCCCCTATATCATGCCACGATTATGCCACTCCATGGCTAACCATTAGTTCCCTCACTACCCAATGAAGTACCTAGCTAAACTCCACCCCTAAGGTTCCAAGGTATCGAGGAGCATTACAAATTCTATGCTATGCTAACCCTTTGTAGCATCATGCCATGCCCATGTCGGCACCCCTCACGACAAGCCAATGGCTAAGTCCGTGACAACACGAGAGGTCTAACCGCCATGGCAGTATGCGGCTCCACTGTACGCAGTACTCGTCGATGCGGCATGACCAGTGAGAACACCCCATGTTAAAATAATATACTATAAATAATAATAATATATATTATTACTTATATATTATAATATATTATATATTATATTATTATTTTAATATCAATGGCACCGATGGCCTCCGTCAGTGTGGGAGAAGTGTCGAGAATATTTCTCCTAATCAAACAAACTAGGTTTTGCAGTGAAATACAACTTAAAAAAACTTAAGAAAGAAAGGAAAAATATCAAGAAATTAAGAGGATGGATAAGGGAGAGGGAGGGGGCCATACAGGTGGAGCTTCTTGGGGGATTCTTGGATGGACTTGGTAGTGAGGTACTCCTCGATGTTCGGGTAGTCACGATCAATCTCCGAGCTCGAGGACCCCAGTCTAATCATGGCGAGTAAGCAAGCTAAAGAAAAAAAAGGGAGGAGGGGTTTTTCTTTCATGTTTTCTTTTTCCTCCTTTTAATTTCATTCCTGGCCTTCCTCCCTTTACCATCCAGTTCTTTGAATTTGAGCATCCATAGCTTGAAGCAACTCAAGGATAGGGTTGGAGCTAGGCCAAGTCATATCTTTGATCGTGCTTGACTGGATTTATTTTTAAAATTTGGGATCAGGCTTAGGGCCAAATTTTTTTAAAAAAACTTATCCCGAGCCTGATTGTGCCAGCCCTATTCATTAATCTCCTCTTCTCCTTAACCTTCTCTCATGACATGATTCATCTCCTCAATCCAACCGAAGGCGTCGATGACACCGACGATGGAGTAGGAGCCATTTAGCCCATTTTTCGATGACCTGTTTATCTCTAGCCCTAGTTTATCTCCTTAATCTGGCATGATCATCAACAATAACAAAGTAATCAAGTAATCAACAAAAAATGACTTATAATTGCTCGAAGAATAATCATTTTAGATTTTCCATGAGGATAATGGGAGGGGAATGAGTCGAGGCTGGCAAAGGCATTGGAGGAGCGAAAGCTGAAGGCAAAGCTTGTTGGAGGGTCATCGCCACCATCATGACCACAAGGGGAGATCTTGACTAGCACAAGGAGATCGAGGCTAAGGGCATTAGCATCACAAGGGGTGGAGCAAGAGTGAACATCATCATGAAGGAGAGGCCATGTGTTGTCAAGAACTCCGTGATCTCCTCTGCATTAAAGGAAGCCATGGGTGGTGCTACTCGAAAGAAGGGAGATGGAGGGAGGCCAGGTGTTGCCCAGCGAGGATGCAGCCCAAGATGGGGGGTGAATTGGTTTTATAAAACTTTCAAACTATTTGCAATAAACTAAAGCAAGTATGTGCTAGATCAATTTAATGCTTGTGTTATAGCAATGCATTTGTGTGCTTCTAAATAATATGCAGCAGAATTAACAAAGTAAATGCACAAAGAAAATAATCACACAAACACAAAAAAATTTATAGTGGTTCGGTGCACTCCAGGCACCTAAATCCACTCACCAAGATCCCCTTGGGAATTTCACTAAGATGGTTTTGTAACCTAGGCTCACCAACAACCTTTACAACTTGTTTTGTCTTCAGGCTCACAAGTAAAATCCTAGTTGGTTTCAAGGCTCACCAACAACCACCCTTGGTTTTACGGGCTAACCAAGAACCTAAACAACTTGTTTTGTCTTTGGGCTCACAAGTCAAACCCTAGTTGGTTTCAAGGCTCACCAACAACCACTTTGGTTTTCCAAGACTTACCAAAAACCTCTTTGGTTTTCTAAGGCTCACCAAAAACCTCAAATAAAACAATGTAAGAGCAAATATGAAAGAATACAATTAAAGATTTCTAAAATAAAGCAAATATCTCTTTGAAGCTCTTTGAATGTTGATGAAGAACTTATCTTCAAGTTGTTAAAGTCTTTGAATGCTGCTTGATGATTTTAACTTGGATGCTCTCTTTGAAACTTAGAAGCTTGAAGGCTTGAACCACTCAACTCTTGAATCCTTGAAGGATATTCAATAATCTTACCAAAGGATTACCTTTCCATTTGATTTTTAATGTTTATATAGCCCTCCAAATCATAGATGACCATTTATGACCGTTAGAGATGAAAATATAGCCGTTTGAAAGCAAGTTGGAGAAGTTATGTAGCCCAGAAAGCAAGCCATTACAGTCTAAGTGTCGACACTTCACCTCCAGGTGTCGACACTAAACTAGCTGTTATAGTCCAAGTGTCGACACTTCACCTCCAAGTGTCGACACTTCATTTCTGTGAGTCGACACTTCATCTTCAAGTGTCGACACTTCATTCCCGTGAGTCGACACTTGAGGCAAAAAGCCTCCGATGGCATAGTTTTATATTTTCAAAATTCTCAGGCCTTGAGTCGACACTTCTTTTGCAGGTGTCGACACTTGATCTTCAGGTGTCAACACTTGAGTCCTAAGTGTTAACACTTCCTTGTGCCATTGCTGAAACTTGCTGAAACTTGACCAAAATCAAATTTTAACTTCTTCAAGTTCTTCCATACCAATTTCAAAGTCCATATACTTGATTTTTCATTAATTTAAGGACTTTTTTAATTAAAATATAAATATTTCTTCATTCAACATGGATGAGTACTAAGATCTGATTAACACACTTAAAATATAATTAGTACTCATATATACTTAAACATTTTGTCAATCATCAAAATCAAGACCAGAGTCAACAATCTCCCCCTTTTTGATGATGACAAAACTTTTAAGTATATGAATAGGGTAAGCTTAAAAATATTAAAAATAAGATAAACATGTAAGCTCAAAATCAATAAGCATCAAGCTCCCCCTCAAAATATAATCCAAAAAATCTTCAGAATATTTTTCAAAATATGCAAAATTTTCAAATTTTCTTTATCTTACTAATTTTCCCTTCAGATAAAAATATTTTGCATTCTTCTTTCCCTTTTGCACTTTCTTTCAATTCTCAAATGATTTTTCATGTTTATCCAATCTTTTTCTTTTTCATATTTAACATTTTTCTCTTCCTTTTTGATATCAAGAAAAAGGATGAAAGGCAATACAAAATGAGAATGAAGGTGAAAAGAATAGCAAGTAGATCATCAAAATCAATACATTAAATTAATTAATCATGATACTACTTGAGATTTTTATAGATTGAACATGATATAGCACTTGAAATATGATACCACAAAAATGATATGCACATGCAAAAGATAGCTCAATATTTATAAACTCTGATATGCATAATATCCATTCACTTTACTTATTCATGGGATAAGGTCACAGCGGCACCCCAACACGTCATAAAAGACCCTAGTGAATGGGAAGAGAGGGTCTTTAAGCCCTACTTAGCTCCTATGATCGAACGGTCATGGTGACTAACCCAATCCAAAGCAGTTACTAGGAGTTTTTTAAAAAAAAAATAAATTTTGATACCAATTGAATATGATAATGCTTAAATGTAACTCTTCTCAAAGGATTAGATTTGAAAACAAGAAAGAGTATCAAAGCAATATAAGTAAAGCATGATATCAAAAAAAATATTCAAAGTATTATATGTTTATAATGATAACAAATCTTTGGATGCTCCCCCTGAATATTATTCTTCCTTAAAAATATGCATTCATTTGAGGAATAAAAATATGAAGCACATGCATCATAATTTCAAACAATTTTGAGATATGAACATAAATTCTAAGTCTGAAATCAAATATTTGAATTTTTCAAGATATTCATGATTTTCAAACTTCAAAGCATTGATACCACTTAAAAAAAACTTTTAGCATGATTTCAAATTCATTTAAAATGATTTGATATCCATACAAATGCTAGAAGTAATTTAATAGCAAGTCTAGTTACTAAATCAAGGATTTATTAATATGCATACCTTCTTCTTAAATGTAACCCTTAACTACTAGTTCTATACTTGATCCAAATCATTTCTAGCTTAAGCATAAATGCCAAAAATGAAAACACATAATTTATAACATTTCACTAGAAATAATTTAAAAACTACATTAATCAAAATCAAGTGAAAGTCTAATAATCACAAGTTTAATCATGAGAGCATGAAATCCATCAATATTAAAAAAGTTCATGATCACGATAAATGATTATTAGTCTAAGCTTGATTCTAATTAATCAATTGAAATATTTTCAAAACAATATGCATCTTTAAAAGTATTTTTCATAAAATAATTTAAGATACATTAATCAAAATCAAGTGAAGGTCTCATAATCACAAGTTTAATTATGATAGCATGAAACTCATCAACATCAAAAAGTTCATGATCATAACCAATAACTATATATCTAAACTTGATTCTAATTAAAATATTTAAAATAATTTTTTAAAATAATTAATGCAATATTTATAACAAATATTCAACTATATTTTTAATTATGGAAGAAAATATTTAGAACTTACCAATATACATAATCCTTCCTTTACTATTTAGTCCAAAATGTAGCTTGTTCACTCTTCATGTTATCTTGTACAACCATTTTTAAAAATTTCCTTTATTCATGTTGGGCTGCAAGATATTCCTGCAAAATAAACTAGGTGGACAATTTTGGTATCCAAACTTTTTTGAATCCTTTAGGATTAGTAAATATGGTTCCTTTTGGAATCCAAGCTTTTCTTGATCTACAAGGATATGCATTATATCCAGATCTACAAATCAAATTGGAAGAAACAAAAATAAGCAAATTCTTCAAAAGTTTTTGCTTCTTTTCTTCAATCAAAATATTTTTCTCATTCAAAAATTTATCACATAAATCTTTCAAAACATCATTTTCTTTTTCTAAAAAATCTTTTTCTTTAGAAAAATTATTATTTTCATTTTTCAAAATATCAATCTTGGGATTTAAATCATCATTTTCATTGGCAAGATTGGTGTTCTCAAGAGAAAAGGAGTCTACATGCCTTTCTAATTTCTTGTGCTCAATTTTTTGTAATTTGTATTCATGCACAAGATCATTGAATGCATCATGTAATTCATCAAAGGTAAAATCATAATCATTTTCAGTACATAAATTTTTCTCATTTGTCATGAAGCAAAGATGGGCTGATTTTTGAATTTGTTCTCTTCTGAACAAGAGTCTTCACTTTTGTTCCATGTAGCCATCATTGCCTTCTTTGTATATTTCTTTTTGGCCCTTTTTCTCATGAATCTTTGAAATTAATGAGCCAAAAATTCCATCTCATCTTCATCTTCACTATCTTCCGACTCCTCACTAGAAGACTCGTCATGTGTAGTGGATTTAAAAATGATTATTTTTTCTTTACATCAGCATCCACTACCTTTTGCCGCAAATTCAACTCATGGATCATGAGTGAACCAATAAACTCCTCCAAAGGTAAGGTTTCTATATCTTTAGCTTCTTAGATCGCCGTCATCTTTGGATCCCATGATATTGGCAAGGATCTAAGAATTTTATTCACCAAATCAGCATTAGTATAGACTTTGCCAAGACTTTTCAATTCATTAATAATAGTCATAAATCTACTAAACATATCAGATATAGATTCATAGTGCATCATTTCAAAGATTTCAAAAAAATGCATAAGCAAATTAATTTTAGTATTCTTCACTTGAAGAGTACCCTCATGAGTAACTTCAAGTGTATCCCATATCTCCTTCGTCGATGTGCATGTGGAGATCCGATTAAATTCATTAAAGTCCAATGCATAATAAAGCAAGTTCATTGCTTTAGCATTAATTTCAGATTGCTTAATGTTACATTCATTCCAATTCTCTTCGAGTTTTGGAATGGAAATGCCATTAACCAACATGAAAGGAATATGAAGGCCATTAACAATAATTTTCCAAAGATGATAACTAATATATTGAATATAGATGCGCATGTGAGTTTTTCAAAATGTATAATTTGTGCCATTAAAAAATGGTGGTCTAACACTAATATCTATAAGGGTTGCCATGATCTTTTAACTCAAAATCGTTGGATTCTTTACAAAGCACAAGATTTAGATACCAATAATTTTGAGTTCCGGGCTCTCATACTACTTGATGCCCAGAAGATGATGCAACCCAAGAGGGGGGTGAATTGGGTTTTATAAAACTTTCAAACTATTTGCAATAAACTAAAACAAGTATGTGCTAGATCAATTTAATGCTTGTATTGTGACAATGTATTTGTGTGCTTCTAAATAATATGCAGCAAATTAACAAAGTAAATGTATAAAGAAAATAATCACACAAATACAAGAAAATTTATAGTGGTTCGGTGCACTCCAAGACACCTACATCCACTCCCCAAGATCTCCTTAGAAATTTTACTAAGATGATTTTGTAACCTAGGCTCACCAACAACCTTTACAACTTATTTTATCTTCAGGCTCACAAGTAAAATCCTAGTTGGTTTCAAGACTCACCAACAACCATCCTTGGTTTTACGGGTTAACCAAGAACCTAAACAACTTATTTTATCTTCGGGCTCACAAGTCAAATTCTAGTTGGTTTCAAAGCTCACCAACAACCACTTTGATTTTTCAAGTCTTACCAAAAATCTCTTTGGTTTTCTAAGGCTTCCCAAAAATCTCTAGTAAAACAATGTAAGGGCAAATATGAAAGAATACAATTAAAGCTTTCTAAAATAATGCAAATATCTCTTTGAAGCTCTTTGAATATTGATGAAGAACTTGTCTTCAAGTTGTTGAAGCCTTTAAATGCTGCTTAATGATTTGAACTTGGATACTCTCTTTGAAACTTGGAAGCTTGAAGGCTTGAACCACTCAACTCTTGAATTCTTGAAGGATACTCAATAATCTTACCAAATGATTACCTCTCCATTTGATTTTTGATGTTTATATAGCCCTCCAAATCATAGATGACCGTTTATAATCGTTGGAGATGCAAATATAGCTGTTTGAAAGCAAGTTGGAGAAGTTCTACAGCCCAGAAAACTAGTCGTTATAGTCCAAGTATCGACACTTCACCTCCAGGTGTCGATACTTCATTCTCAAGTATCGACACTTCATTTTTGTAAATCGACACTTCATCTTCAAGTGTCGATACTTCATTCCCGTGAGTCGACACTTGAGGCAAAAAGCCTCCAGATGGCATAGTTCTATATTTTCAAAATTTTTAGGCCTTGAGTCGATACTTCTTTTGCAGTTGTCAACACTTGATCTTTAGGTGTCGACACTTGAGTCCTATGTATCGACACTTCCTTGTGCCATTGCTGAAACTTGCTGAAACTTGATCAAAATCAAACTTTAACTTCTTCAAGTTCTTCCGTACCAATTCCAAAGTCCATATACTTGATTTTTCATTAATTTAAGGATTTTTTCAACTGAAATACAAGCATTTCTTCATTCAACATGGATAAGTACTAAGATATGATAAACACACTTAAAATATAATTAGTACTTATATATACTTAGACATTTTATCAATCATCAAAATCAAGACCAGAGTCAACACCGGGTCAAGCCCATTTCCAACAATTTTTCATTTTGGTTGGGTCAAAAACTAAGCTTAAGTGTTCGTGCTTGGACCTGAATTTGAGCTTGGGCTCAAGTTGGACCAAGGCTGGGCTAGTGGTATGCCCAAACCTAGCTTGAAAAAAGAATATGCTCTATATCTAAGCCCAATCCTGGTATGGTTTTTTTGGACCTATCCCATTGCCTGACTCGAAGTTGGCTCGGCCAGATGAGATTCAGGCTGACCCCAACTTATTTGCAGCTCTACTTATGGATGAGACCCTACATAGTATCCATCTAAAATGAAAAAATTCAAGAGAATATCTATTCGGCCTAGTCTCAAGCCTCATGCTTGTTCAACACAAGCCTTACCAAATTAAGAAATCTAAGACCCAGCTTGGTCTCACTTTCTCCCTTGCTTGCCTACCATCCTTCTGTAACTTTAATCATCAGCAAGGTTTAGGGTTCAACTCTTGAAGTTGCCTCCATGCTATAGCAGAGTGTTAGATCTAGAGTTAGAGGAATCGGTGGAATTTTTGTTATCCATCCAATCAGTGATTGAACCTGAAAAATTCAGAGTAAAGCTAAAGGTGAGTAAAGTGGCCCGGTGTCTTCTCTGCCGACGACCACCTGTGGCCCTGCATCTTCTCCACCGAAGACCACCTATGGCCCTATGTCCGACCACCTACGACTGCACATTGCGCTGACCCCCTCATGCTATGCCCTCCTCTCTGCGGCCTTGCACCGACCCCCTGCCCTGAGCCCTTTCCTCTGGGCCCTGCACCGACCCCTTGATCCTGGCTCCTACTGTATCTTTGGCCCTGGCCTCTCTCTGTAACCTTTGCTCTAAAGCCTCCGGTTGCTAGATCTCGATGGTAGAAGAAGGAAGGCCACAGGCATTTTCCATGGCCTGGCTTTAGGTACACTTTCTCTTAAGCATATTTGGAAGCTTTCTTTTCCAAGAACAATTTTGAATAGCTATTTTTTGTGGTGATCTGTATGTGGATCTTGAACGGTGATGAATAATCCTTTTCTCCTTATTAGTTCGATCCGGCTAGATAGACCTCTCACTTATCTTATATGGTCTCGAAATGTACTGTTGTACATTAAAGCCCGTGGATTTGAGAGATTTCTCACCAAGGTTACAGAGAAGCCGCAATTAGGAGACACTACAATATCAAAATAAAAATTAGAGAACTCTCTTGTGATGGCTGGCTTCTCAACTTATAGTACCTTCAGTTGCTCAAGGTATGTCCTTTTTTGACATCGTCCAGAAAATTTGAGAGGCTGCTGCTCGAACTTATTCACAACAGGGCAATACTACTCAAGCTTTTGAGATCAAATGCCAAGTACGTACACTATGACAAAGCGAACTCTCTATCACTGTTTATATGGCTGAACTCTAGCGGATGTGGTCTGAGCTGGACTTTTATCATCCCTTCAAGGCCTGTTGCTCGAAAGATGCCATTAAGTTCAAGAAATACACTGATGAGGAGTGAATCTTTGATTTCCTGCTAGACTCAATGATGACTTTGACCCTATTCAAGTTTAGATTTTGGGTCACAACATAGATCTACCATCCCTTGACCAAGTCTTCTCTTTGGTTCTGAGTGAGGAAACTCATTGTCGGGGATGCTTGTTCTTATAGATCCAGTCCGTTCTGCAATGATTGTTCAACCCCAATCATAATCTCATGGATGTGGTGATCGAGATATGCGGCTATGCTCCTATTTCAACAAATCGGGACATATTCGTGATACTTGTTGGCACCTGCATAGTCGACCCTCTAGTCATGGTCAAGGTGGTTGTGAGGTGACGGACATTCTGGTAGAGTCCTTGGTCATCCTCAGGCAAATCTTTCTGAATGCCCCGATAGTAGTGTTTCGTCTAAGGCATTGCCTCCTCCTTCCTTACCTACTAATGCCAGGAATTCCCTATCTACTGATGACATACTCCGTCGAATTATAGACTAGCTTAATGTTTCTACCAGCAATGCTCTTTTGACTATCGGTTTTCCTAGCAACTCTTCCAGTTTTCCCTCCTTTTTCTATTCTCATTTTGCACAATCTCATTTCTCTCATAATGAGTCTAGTGCATGCACTCTTAATAACTTTGACTCTTACATTAATCCTTCTACAAAGTGGGTCATTGATTCTAGTGCTGCTGTGCATATGACTGGTAATTTTGACATCTTCAAGTCTTATTCATTGTGTTCGAACATAGTGCATATAGCTGATGGCTCTTTTCGACCTGTGTCTGGAAAAGGAACCATAAATTGTATGCCGACCATAACACCTTCTTTCGCTTTGCATGTCCCAAGTTTTCTTACTAATCTCTTGTCTATCCGTTCTATTATAAATGATTTCAATTATAAAGTTATCTTTTTTTTCACTTACTGTATTTTTCAGAAACTGACAACGGGGGAGACGATTGGGTATGGTAAAATGCATAATGGACTCTACTACCTGGATGAAGGTGAGCTGAAGAATACTATTTTAAAGCTGGTATGGTTGTTTCATCAACTGATACTGTCGTGCATGAACTTCAGTTACAGTACCATAAACTTGGACATATCTCATTCTCTATTTTGTCAAAATTATTTTTCAGTTTATATCATGTGTTATAAAGAACAATTAGTTTGTGATGCATGTGATTTTGCTAAGCACACGCGCAATAATTATCCAATTTCAGGAACTCGTAGTAATAATCCTTTTAAGATTCTTCATTCTGATGTATGGGGCCCTCTAGTACTGTTTTCATCTTCGGACATCGTTATTGTGTCACCTTTAGTGGCTGTTATAGTAAAGTCACTTGGATCTATCTTTTCAAATCTAAAGAAAAGGTTGTCCGTTGCTTCAAGGAGTTTCATAAACTTGTTGATAATGGCATTGAATATATGCATAAGGAGTTTCATGAGTATCTAACTTTTCATGGCATTATCCACCAAACTACTTGTGTTGACACCCCTATCCAGAACGGTGTTGCTGAACGAAAGAATCACCACATTTTGGAGGTTGCTCGATCCTTATTATTTGCTATGCGAGTTTCAAAAACTTGGGAGGCGAGGTAGTTCTCATTGTAGTTTATCTGATTAACCGCATGCCTCTTCGCACCCTAGAGTATTAAGCACCACTTGCCTACCTATAGGGGATATCTTCTTTTATGATAGCCTCTCGAGTATTCAGATGTACATGTTTTGTTTGAGATTATCGTCCTGCAGTTGGTAAGCTTGATCCAAAATACTTGAAATGTATCTTCGTGGGCTATTCTGCCACTCAAAAGGGCTATAAATACTATTATCCTCCTGAACGATGGATATTTGTTGATATGGATGTAACATTTTGAGAGATAGAAGCTTTTTTTGATAATGTTTCACCAATTAGGCCATTTAATTGCTACCTTCCATCCAACCATTTATTTGCTCTCAAAGCAACTGGTCGAGAGGGAGAGATTATGGTACCTGAGGAGCAAGCACAAACTGGTCGAAAGAGGGAGATTATGGTATCTGTGGAGCAGGCACAAACTAAGTAGAGAAGCTTCTCGTCCGCATATTATTCCTTCTCGATATCATTATGATATTACTAATTTTGTTTTCTATGAATCTCTTTCACCTACATATTGGTCATTTATTGTATCTTTAGATTCTATCTCTATACCATCACATTGGAAGGATTCTATGATAGACCCTAAGTAGAGAAGAGCAATGCTTAAAGAAATGCAAGCCTTGATAAAAAATCAGACTTGGGATCTAGTTTTCCTACCTGTTGGAAAATGAGCAATAGGGTATAAATGGGTCTATACTGTGAAGCAGACCCCTAAGGACAAAGTTGATCGTTACAAAGCTCATCTTGTTGCTAAAGATTATACACAGACATATGGCATTGACTATGAGGAGACTTTTGCCCCTATAGCAAAGATCAATACCATTCGGACCCTCATATCTTGTGCTGTGAATCTTGACTGGAGTTTATTCCAACTAGATATAAAAAATATCTTTTTACATGGCAATCTTCAAGAAGAGGTATATATGGAGATCCTTCCCGAATTCACTAGTACAAAAATTGTTGACAAGGTCTGCAGCATATGCCGGTCACTTTATGGATTGAAACAATCACCTAGAGCATGGTTTGATTGCTTTCGTCGTGCCATGCTTAAAATTGGTTATCAGCAAAGTAATGCAGATCATACCATGTTCTTCTGTCACAACAAGGGCAAGGTTGCTATCCTAATAGTCTATGTAGATGATATCATTCTCACTGGTAATGATCTTCCAAAATTGGCTCATTTGAAGACTCAACTGGCATAATCCTTTGAAGTCAAAGATCTAGGCAATTTACGGTATTTTTTTGAGATTGAAGTGGCTAGATCATCTCATGGCATCTTTCTTTCTCAACGAAAATATGTCTTAGATTTATTGACTGAGACAGGGATGTTGGGATGTCGACCTGCTACTACTCTAATTAAGTAGAATCATCATCTTACTGCTGATAGTGGTGAGCCAGTAGATCATGGGCGATATCAGCATCTCGTTGGTAGATTGATCTATCTCTTCCATACATGACCTAACATAGCTTTTGCAGTCAGTGTTGGAGACAGTACATGCATGATCCTTGTGAGCACCATCAGGAAGCTGTTTACAAGATTCTTCGATACCTTAAAAGTTGTCCAAGACATGGGCTTCTTTTCTCTCATCATAAACATCTTAAGGTTGAAGCTTATTCAGATGCTAATTGGGCATGTTCCAAAGATGATCATTGATCCACCTCAGGCTATTGTACTTTTGTTGATGAAAATCTTATGACTTGGCACAGTAAGAAACAAGATGTTGTTGCTTGATCTAGTGCAGAGGCAGGATACCGAGCTATGGCTCAAGATATTTGCGAGATCTTATGATTGAAACGGTTGCTTGCTGAACTGTATTTGTTAAGATCTTTCTCTCTTTTTCTATTTTGTGATAACAAAGCAATCATTAATATTGTCAATAATCCTATGTAACATGATAGAACCAAGCACATAAAGATTGACCGCCATTTCATCAAAGAGAAGCTTGATCAAAAAATTGTCCATCTATCATTTATTAAGTCTATGGAGCAATTAGCAGACATACTAACAAAGGAACTCAGCGATTCTATATTTTCTTCGATCTGTAGCAAGATGAAGTTTCGTGATATCTTCGTCTCATCTTGATGAAGGGTATTAATAACTTGGCCTAAACCAATTTCAATCTATGCAATAACCAAGAATAGACCTTTTTCAATTATCTATTAACCATGAATAAATATTTCGTGTAAATGATGAAACTTATGTATAAAAAGGTAAGGACCCTATGGCTAATATATATATATATATATATATATATATATATATATATATATATATATATATATATATTTTTTTTTTTTTTTTTTTTGACTCTGATTCAACACCACCCTTGAAGTAATTTACTCCATCTCGAGCTACTATTAAAATAAGAGTTAGCGGCCGCTAGCATGACGGTATGTGGCCCCTCCGCATATAATAGGGGTTCAGGCGTTCAGCAGCATGAGTCCACAGACATCGTTAGGAGTTCAATGTGGACAAATGGGTAATATAGATATGATGGTGCATATCGAGTATTCGAGTTTGATTTAGTTGGTTGTTTTGAGCTAGGTATGACCGGTTTGTCTCCTCAAATAAAAGTATTAGTACAGCTTGTCATGGTGTTCAAATATGATTCCATTGTTCCAATCAAGGACTAGTATTGGCATACCCGAGCCCAAGGCCCATTTATCCTAGACTTAGGTCCGAGTCACGAACAGCATGCGGGAGCTGCAAGCTACGGACCCATGGCATTTCTTTGGATGTCCGTATGCGACCCCAAACAGGGAAAAACGAAAAGGGTCATATTTTAGAGGAAGGGGGCGAGCTCCGTGGGAAAATTGAGCATCGTCGTTTTCTTTCCCTCTGGCAAACCAAACCCAATCTTCTGCCTCTTTCATTGTCTACCAACCATGCCAACCTGTGCGCCACCTCCTTCCCTATATCTCTTCGTCTTCTTTTCCCTCGTCTCATCTTCGTCCGAATGCCTCGTGTTTCCCACCTCCTGTCTCCTCCACTTTCCCTCCACTGCCCATTCCTTCCTGGTGTTTCCTCTCTCTCCCTCCCAAGGACCTAGTAAGGATTCTTTTCCTTTTTATTAATCTTATTTTTGTAATATTTAGGAAGAAGGAACTAGGGTTTTTGGTTCTTGGTTCAAAGGTCTTAATTAGACCCTTTTCTTCCACCCCCCCCCCCCTCCTCCTTTTTTTATTTTTTTTTTCTGAAAAAAAGGGATCGGGGAAGGAAACCCTTTTTTTTTCTCTCGCAGTTGTCGAAGGCCATGCCACGGGTGGTGGTGGCCGAAGGCCATGCCTTAGGTGTCGGCCAGTCGGGAAGGGGGCCAACCACCATTCTCCATGTATTTAGGTTGGAAAAATAAAAAACCATTTCACCTTCTCTCTCTTTCTTTGTTCTAACATTTTGAGTTGTTTCTCACCGTGTAATCGTATAATTTTAGAATAAAGATTTGAGAATTTCCAAAAAAATAAATAATCTCCTATATTTTATTCTTAGTTATAAATAGTGTTGTACATCTCTAATTTCAACGACCTCAACTCTATATTTTACAAAATACTATAATTTACGAAACATTTTTTATCTCCTCTCTCAACCATCTAAATTGGATCCAACATCGTCAACGGTGCATACGTGGCATGATAACAAATAATTTTATCTGGCATGTCAAGTTAATAGCTAGTTGGACACCAACATGGATATATCTAAATAGAAAAAAATTGCTTTACCTACGCATGATCTATTTCACTATCATCTCCATCAGTCAAAGTGTTATTTTGTCCTTTACCATTTTCGGTCCATCACTTTCAAGAATATCACTCTCTAATTTCTTTAAAAAAAATTGTTATACTATATATGATTTCCTTCCAGATTTGCTTTGGATAAGCAAAAATAACTATGCTTCATTCTCAATCCCATTTTGATTCAAGGAACATCTGATTTGGAAGGACGTATGCTTTTGTTTTCTAAATTTACTATTCCAATGAAGAATCCTAAAATATTAGGATATTTTTTTCAAGTTATGTTTCGAAATTTGTTATCTATTTTCTCAATATCATCCCTATTCCACTTGTTTTTACTTACCTATTATTTATTTTCTGATATTTATCAAATTAGGATTCGTAATTTTAATTTTTTACTCACATGCTTTTATTATGCACACTACTAGAAAAGGATGATTTACTGAGAGGTTTTACTGAGGGAAAAAATCCCTCGCAATTCCAAGGGATCTTTCAAATCCCTCGCAATGTAGAAGGATCTTCCAACAAAAAAAAAAATTGAGATTTTCTGAGAGATCTTTTCATCATAATTTGGTTCCTGGTAAAAAAATTTCTAATAAAAGAATTTCTCATAAAATCCCTTGGAAATTAATTTTGTGAGGGATTTTTCGATAGATTTATTCCTTATAAATGAGCTCCTAGTAAAATTTTTTCGAGAAAAAAAAAGTTTTCTTGTAAAATCCCTCATAAATTATTTTTTCGAGAGATTTTTCGAGAAATCTTTTTATCATAATTGGGTTCTTAGTAAACAAAATTTTAAATAAAAAAATTCCTTACAAAATCTCTCAGAAATTTTTTTTGTGAGAGATTTTTTGATGGATTTGTATCTTATTAATAAACACTTAGTAGAAATTTTCAAAAAAGGGTTTTTTCGGAAACTCCCTCAAAAATACTTTTGTGAGAGATTTTTCGGGAACCTTTTCATCATAATTGGGTTCCAAGTAAAAAAATTTTCAATAAAACAATTCATCGTAAAATCTCTCAGAAAATAATTTTGTGAGGGATTTTTCGAGGGATTTATTTCTTATAAATGAGCTCTTAGTAGAAATTTTTCGAAAAAAAGATTTCTCGAAAAATTCCTCGCAAATTATTTTTTGTGAGAGATTTTTCGAGGAATCTTTTCATTATAATTGGATTCTTAGTAAAAAAAATTAAATAAAATAAATTCTTGCAAAATCCCTTGGAAATTAATTTGTGAGGGATATTTTGAGGAATTTATTCCTTATAAATGAACTCTTAGTAGAAATTCTCCGAGAAAAAAGTTTTCTCAGAAAATCCTTCAAATTATTTTTGTGAGAGATTTTACAAGGGATCTTTTCATCATAATTGGGTTCTTAGTAAAAAAATTCTAACAAAATCCTTTGGAAATTATTTTTATGAGAGATTTTTCGAGGGATTTATTCTTTATAAATGAGATATTAGTAGAAATTTTCTGAGAAAAAAAGTTTTCTCAAAAAACTCCTTGCAAATTATTTTTGTAAGAGATTTTTTGAGAAATCTTTTCATCATAATTGGATTCTTAGTAAAAAAAATTTTAATAAAAAAATTTCTCACAAAATTCCCTAGAAATTAATTTTGTGAGGGATTTTTTAAGAGATTTATTCCTTATAAATGAGCTCTTAGTAGAAATTTTCTAAGAAAAAAAATATTTTTGGAAAATCTCTCGCAAATTATTTTTGTGAGAGATTTTTCGAGGGGTCTTTTCATCATAATCAGGTTCTTAGTAAAAAATTTTTAATAAAAAAATTCTTCATAAAATCTCTCAAAATTAATTTTGTGAGGGATTTTCTGAGAAATTTATTCCTTATAAATGAGATCTTAGTGAAAATTTTCTGAGAAAAAAAGTTTTCTCGAAAAATCTCTCATAAATTATTTTTACGAGAGATTTTTCGAGAGATCTTTTCATCATAATAGGATTCTTAGTAAAAAAGAATTTAATAAAAAAATTTCTCATAAAATCACTCAAAAATTAATGTTGTGAGAGATTTTTTGAGAGATTTATTTTTTATAAATGAGCTCTTAGTAAAAATTTTCTAATAAAAAATTTCTCTCAAAAAATCTCTTTTAAATTATTTTTGTGAAAGATTTTTTAAGGAATCTTTTCATCATAATTGGATTCTTGGTAAAAAAGAATTTAATAAAAAATTTCTCAAAAAATCTTAGAAATTAATTTTATGGAGGATTTTTTGAGAGATTTATTCCTTATAAATGAGCTCGTAGTGAAAATTTTTTAATGAAAAGATTTTCTCAAAAAAACTCTCGTAAATTATTTTTGTGAGAGATTTTTTAAGGGATCTTTTCATCATAATTTAGTTTTTAGTAAAAAATTCAATAAAAAAACTCCAAGAAAAATTCCTCATAAATTAATTTTATAGAGGATTTTTTGAATGATATTTATTCCTTATAAATGATTTCTTAGTAGAAATTTTTTAATAAAAAAATTCTCTCCAAAAATCTCTTGTAAATTATTTTTGCGAGAGATTTTTTGAAGGACCTTTTCATCATAATTGGATTCTTAGTAAGAAAACTTTCAATAAAAAAATTTCTCGAAAAATTTCCACCTTATGAAAGTGAATTGGGAGATCTTGTTAAAAACTAAAGATGGAGTGCAGCTTGTCAAAAAGAAATATAGGATGCTATGAATAGCAAGAGTTGATGTTTCTAGGTAGTTATTCATTATAAATTAGTGGGTTATGGTTACTGGTTAGAAAATTATTGTATTTCAATTCAACTGGGCATATTTATTTTTCTGTATGATATTAAGGTTTTTTTCTTACTTTAAGTAGAAATGGCAATCATCCATAATTTTGGTCTAATGGCATAAATCATTATTTAGTTTAGAACATTAAAGCTATTTTTGTAGTATGATCAGTATATTACCTCCTTTGCTCTCAGCACATGTATCAGCAAGTCTAGCTGTAGGCTCAAAGCCAGCACCTATGTTCTCTTGAATTAGATTCAATATATTATAAGCGGTTTGCATGGGTCCCAGTAGAAGCCTATGTAAGTTTCATTATTATTTAACAATTGACTCAATATATTATCTATGGATTGGCTAAAGAGTATAGAAAGTGTTCCTAATAGTTATGAGGGCTATGTGTAGTTAATTATGGATAGAGGCTATATTTATGATGTTTTGATGGCTCCATTATCATCAATGCTTACTTTAAAATTGCATAATGGCTATTTTATTTTTTCTGCTCTAGCTATATTGAGTTGCTTGATCTAATTTCAACATGATACTTGATGTTTGAAAGAGAGAGAATCATTTCGTTTATTGCCCACAAGTTCATATTCATAAAATAATCCATACTGACTATTATTTATGAAGATATCATTGGAAGTGCTGGAAGGTTTCTAAAAGCACCTTGTCCACAAATTGATATAATTTTCATTAAATTAATGTGACCATGCAATGATTTATCCGCCATGCTGCATCTTTGAGCTTAGCACACAATTGTATCCAAGAAAATACTGAATGTAGAAAAACTCGAAAGAAAGGCCCAAAAAAAATATTAAAAATTTATTCAAAAAATAATAAAAAAATATTGTTCTAATATTTTTTTATAAAATAATTTTATAATAATAGATAGCAAGAATTGAACCTAGAACTTTTGAAAAGCCTACCTACTATCATAACCATTAAGATCTAATTTTTTTTTGTTATAAATTTATTAAAAAAATATTTAACCTATATATAACTTTTCTTATAAATTAATAAAACTTAAAATCCCTTAAACTCATGCGCACTGCCCATCTCTGTTTGACCGTCGGGTTTCCCTCTCTTCCTTCCAGCAGATTCCAACTTCTTCCAATAGGACCGAATAAATAAGGTAGATCTCTCTTCTTTGAATTCCTCTTCTTTGATTTTTTTTTTTTCCATTTCCATTTCATTCTATTTTTCAAAGATCCATGGAGAAGGAGAAACAGGAGAGATGGGGCTCGATGGCGAGGGATTTCATGGGAGAGATGGGGCTCGGCGGTAGGGAGAGGTGGACGACGATGGGTTTGCCGGAGTTAGAGGAGATGGTGGCGAACCCATCGTCTCCTCCAATGGGTTCGCCGGTTGTGGGGGTTCATGAAAAAAATTTTATGGACTATGATCGGCGTCCTGCCAGTCCATCAGCGAGCTGGTGCTCATCGCCACATTCTCATTCAAGTCCAAAATCTCTTGCAGCTGGTGGTACAACCTCGTCTTCTGGAACACCGCCCCACCGATGGCATCCATGCTCGACGTCTACACCTGGAGCGGCGTCTCGATGAAGAGCTGCACCCTCCCTAGAATACAAAGGTAATAATATATTTTTTAATTTCTTTTTCAAGATTTATACTTATGATCGTTAATTTTTAACATGTGCTTTAGGAACTCTTATGTAGGAAGATTTTAAATGGGTTCAGATATAGATAGGGCAAAATTTATGGATACCCTATCCACTGCCTTTTTCTTTTAATTTTTTGATCAACTTTTATTATTTATATTCGTCATCCATGTATTCTACAGAAAAAAATAAAATTAGTACCTATGCACTATTACTCATTATTTACTCCAATAATGGTTAACATGCAGTTCTATATATAGTACATGCATAAAAACTCAAGATTAACATGCATCAATTATTTATAATTTTAGGTTGATTATCAAGGAAACACTCTAAAGCTTCATTATTATGGACATTCATCATTATCGTAGTTGGATGTATAATAGACTTTTACCGGACCGAAAGGGTTATACAGATGAGTTTCTAATGGGGGTGAAGTTGTTTATTCACTTTGCATGCCGACAACCTTTATTTTTGAATGAGAAGAAAATTAGATGTCCTTATTTCAAGTGCAAAAACACAAAGTACTTAACTGTAGAGGAAGTGAAGATACATCTTTATAAAAAAGGTTTCAAACCTGACTACTGGTATTGGACAGAACATGGAAAAACTGAACCAATTATGAATTATAGTGTTGATCAAATGCAATTTATTGGTTCAAGTATTGCTCAATTTGGTGCTTCTAGTTGTGGTCAATTGGTCAATAATGAGCAAACCAATAGATACAAAGCCATGGTTTTTGATGCTGTTGGTCCAAATTTTGAAGATATTTATAATAGTAATATGGATGCTTATAGGAATAGTGATGCTCCAAATTATGTGGAGGAGCCTCCAAATAAAGAGGCTAAAAAGTTTTACGAGATGTTGCATGCAGTACAACAGCCACTCTGGCCAGGTTGTACTAATCACTCAGAGTTATCAGTTGCGATTAGAATGGTGAGCATCAAGTCTGATAACAATATATCTCAACATTGTTTTAATCAATTTGTGGGGCTTATGAAAGAGATAAGCCCTCCCGGTAATCTAATACCTTCCAACTTCGACAAGACAAAGAAATTAGTTTCAAAGCTTGGCCTATCTACTAAAAAAATAGATTGTTGCTTTAACGGGTGTATGTTGTATTACAAGGATGATGAGTCTTTAATTGATTGCAAGTTCTATGGTCATCCTCGATACAAACCAGGTAGGATGGGAAGTATGAATCATAGTCAAGTACCTTACAAGAGGATGCATTATTTGCCACTTATCCCTAGACTTAAGAGGCTTTATACCTCGAACAGATAGCTGGACACATGACATGGCATTATGAGAATATATGGAAACAAGGTATTTTGTGCCACCCATCAGATAGAGAAGCATGGAAATATTTTGACTTTACATATCCTGAGTTTGCATTAGAGCCAAGAAATGTTAGACTTGGATTATGTGCTGATGGCTTTACTCCACACAGTCTATCTACTTCACCATACTCCTATTGGCCAGTAATTGTTACGCCTTACAATCTACTTCCTGATATGTGTATGACTGTTCCATATATGTTTTTAACCTTGCTCATTCCTGGACTGCATAATCCGAAAATCATGATAGACGTATATTTGCAACCATTGATAAATGAATTAAAAGTTTTCAAGGAAACAAAATTTTCTTATGAAGGCTACTTTAATGTGGACAATTAATGATTTTCCGGCATATAGTATGTTATCGGGATGGAGCACAGCTAAAAAATTAGCATGTCCTTATTGTATGAGAGGACAAAGGCTTTCCACTTGGAGTATGGGGGTAAAAGTACATGGTTTGATTGTCATCATCATTATTTTTTGCCTTTTGATCATGCGTTTAGAAGAAATAAGAATGCCTTTCGGAAAAACAAAATTGATAGATTAGAGCCTCCTCTTAGATTAACAGGGGACCAAGTATGGGAAAAAGTTCATGGACATCCCAAAATAATTGGAACGGGTCTTTGTAAATTTTGTGGCTATGGAGAAAGTCATAATTGGACGAAGCAGAGCATATTCTGGGAATTATCATATTGGAAGATGAATTTAATCCGACACAACTTAGATGTCATGTACATAGAAAAAAATGCATTTGATAATATCCTTAATACTGTTATGGATGTAAAAAATAAGACAAAGGATAATGTTAATGCAAGAATGGACTTGAAATAGTATTGTAGGTGGCGACATTTGGAACTCTATGAGTTACCTAATGGGAAGGTGATAAAACCAAAAGCAAATTTTAGCTTTACACTTGACCAAAAAAGAGTTGTTTGTGAATGGATAAGAGGATTGAAAATGCCTGATGGATATGCTTCAAATCTGGGTAGATGTGTAGACATGAACGAAGGCAAGTTATTTAGGATGAAGAGTCATGATTGCCATATATTTATGGAACATTTGTTACCCACCGCATTTATTGCATTATCGAAACCAATATGGAAACCTCTTACTGAGTTGAGTATATTCTTTAAAGACTTGTGCTAAACTATGCTGCGGGACGAGGATTTGGTACAAATGGAACATAATATCCCTATCATCTTGTATAAGTTGGAACATATATTTTCACCTAGTTTCTTTGACTCAATGGAATATTTACCTATTCACCTACCATATGAAGCACGAGTAGGTGGACTTATTCATATAGATGTATATATCCTTTTGGGAGGTAAAAAAGAATATTTCTGTATTTGTTTCAAATCTTTAATCATATACTCTTTTGTATCGCATGTGCTAATGTACAATGCTATGTTCTTAGATTTCTTAACAAGTTGAAAAAAATGGTTAAGAATAAAGCTTGTATTGAAGGCTCTATATATAAGGCATACTTAGCACAGGAGACATCTTACTTCTGTTCGTATTATTTTGAGACTCATGTACATGCTACATGCATTGGAGCTAATCAAAATGATAGTAGGGAAGAGTATGCAATAAGGTGCCAACCAACTCTCTCAATGTTCAGTCAATTTGGTCACTATCTAGTCAGTGTAGAACTTGTTATTTGACTGATGAGAAGCTTACTGTTGCAACATTACATATATTATTAAATTATGATAAAGTGAAGCCATATCTTGAGTGAGTATCACATCCTCCTTAACTCCACAAAGAACTTTATACTCAATTAATGAATACGACAAAACTAATACAATATGGTAGTTTAGCATGTTTGTGCAGTATGTGCATGCTTCCATACCTGGATGTCTTAGTGATGCTCAAATAGATGCATGGATTGAGGCTTCGTTTGCATCATGGTTCAAAGATTATGTAAGCTTTAACTTCTTGTCCAAATCAAAATTATTTGTTCATATGAAATATAAGTCTAATACATTATTTTTGTAATTTATAATTAGGTACACAATCCATGTAGTATGACACAAAATCAACACTTGAATGACTTAGCCTGGGATCCCATGAGAGTGGTAAGAACCTGGCCCATGTATTTTATTTGTGGATTCAAATTCCACATACATGCATATAGTGAGGGCAAAAAAATAAATAATAGTAGCATGTGTTAAGGGTAGAGGATATGGTGATAATGAAAGTGATTTCTATGGTATTCTTAAGTGATAGAGTTACAGTATCCAGGACAAGGTAATAAAATGGTGGTGCTATTTTATTGTGAATGGTTTGATCCTATCATAAATCGAGGGATGAAAGTGTATAAATAGTATGATATTATTGAGATTCGACATCATAGAAGGTATCCAAAGTTTGATCCATTCATTCTTCCTAAACATGTGGTGCAAGTGTATTATTTACCTTATTCTGGAAGGATATGAGATAAGGTAGATTGGTGGGTGGTCATCAAGATAAGATCGAAAGGTTAAGTAGATAATGAGGCTATTGAGAATTTATGAGACAGGGATTATTTGAGGAGGTTGATGTATATTTTGAAGGCACCATTGATGATGAAGAAAAAGAAGATGAAAAAGAAGAAGAAAAAGAAGAAGAGGAAGAAGAAGAATAATATTCAACTGATGAAGACGATTTAGAAAGTAATGAAATATATGAAGATAACAAGGAGGATAATGAAGAGTAATTACGATATAATATTTATGCTTCTAGATACTTTGTTTACTTTTTTTGTAAATATTTGATAACTTGTTTGTGTATATGCTTATTTAATATACTTGATATTTGTTTTGTTTTACATTTACATTATTGTACATCTACAGATGTCACCTTCAGACCGAGTTGGGAAGGGAAAGGAAAAGTTAACTGCTCTCGATTAAAGAAGACTCGCACAACCACCACAACCATTACATATTTATCAGTACCCTCAACTACCATGGCCCCCCAAATGCTTTACTCGCCACCTTCTGTCACCGTTACACCATCTTCTTCTCCTATTCCATTACCTTCTTCAACCATGCAATCTCCTTTTCCTCCCATTCCACCACATCTACCTACCATGCCATCTCCTTTTTCTCCTATTCCACCACATTTCCCTACTATGACCTCAGGGACTTTTACAACTCAACCACCATATTCTAGTTCCATTCCACCCTCCATTCCCACCACTTTCACTAACCCACCCTCTTCCTCTACTATGCCACCATCATTTCCTATATATCCATCACTTAATTTTTCATATCCAAATACTATGCCACACACACCTAGCCCTACTTACAGTCCTTCCTCTTCTCACACTATTGTCCCACCTGGGCAGTCCCACCTATCCAACCTGTGCACACTTCTACCACTACAACTTCTAGCCAAGAGAGCGTGCACACATAGATATCAGAGAGGACACCGTTAATTTCAAGTGGTTATGAATAAAACTATATAATACTTAGTTCAATACACTATTTTATTTTATTAAAATGAATATACATGATTGTTTGACCGTCGTTAATATTGACAGATTCAATGACAACCACATGGTGACACGTGCTTTGGTTGAAATACTTAAGAGCAAGTATGACGGTCCTTACTCTTCATGGAAGAAGACTCCAAAGAGGACACGAGACATGTGGTTTCGTAAGTTTGAGATAAGAATATTTTTAAGTTTATCAAGTGTTTTTATTTATGTTTACTTGATTTAAAGTATCTATATATTTTATTGATATTGATTTTGTTCTTTTTTTTCTTTTTCTAGAAAAAATCTCAATAAGATCTAGAAGATGAGCACCGTATTCGAAGGAATTAGGAGCATCGTGATTCAAGTCATCTTACAGATATTTTTAACGAGGCTTGTGAAAATTGTAACCACAAGCCAGATTGGATTGGGGAGGGTGTATAGCAAGAGCTATGAAAATATTGAGATGGTGATGAGTTCGAAGCCAAAAGTTAGAAAAATAAGAAGAATCGTGCATCCGATTACGGTATATTAGACTTTCCACTTCACACTAATGGTTCTTCAGCATTAATGACCATGCAACAATATTGGTATTAATTTATTTTTTTATTTAATATTAATGCATATATATTTTTCATCAACTTCACATGTATTATATATAACTAAAAAAGTCATATGGATTTAATGTGCATTTAATACCTTATGCTTTCTTCCTCTTAGTAAGCAATAGAATTAGTAGAATGAAATGAACATTTGGTAGTGTGATTCATCCAAAATACATTTTAGATCTAAACATCCAGTATTCTATTTCAGAATCCATGCCAAATATCCTTTTCTTTATATATAGCCCATTCTTATTTCATATAACTTTTTTTTTAAAGTTACTAATGTTGTTTGTGTTATGAAATTCATACGCAGATGTTGAATCGAGCACCTATGTTAGATGAGCTCTTCAAAGACACCCATCAAAAAAAAAAGGATGGCAATCAATGGGTGAATAAGAAGGCAGAGACAACATATATAAGTATTCAAAAAACTCTATTTTAATTCACATATTTTTACTATTTGTATATTTAACTGATTATATCTAATATCTTTTACAGACTAATTTTACACAGAAGTGGCAAGAGGTGCAATCAACTCAGAGCTCAACTAGGGAGGATGGGATAGAATCATCACAGCAGCAGCCTCAGCCATCCATGATACAGGTATGGAAAGAGACAGTTGGAGTGAATAAGGGACGGATTTATGAACTTGAATCACAAGCTAGCTTATTGATAGGCTCCTCATCTTCTGGCCGCACATCCTCACGAGTCCCTGAGGAGTGGATTCAGGAGCAGGAGAAGATTTATAGTATGTTTGAGACTGTTTTTGCTCGAAATAAGGAGTTAGTTAATCAGAACAGTCAATTAGTAGCTCAGAATAATGAGTTATCTGCTCGTGTTTCCCGTCCTGAGGAGTTCATGCGCCTTATAGTGGAGAAGATGCAGGTGAATCCATCTATCTTAGCACAATTTTTATCTACAATTCCAGCACCATCTCTAGTTGCTACCTCTGCAAATGATGATGATTCTGATGACGATGATGATGATGATGATCACGAGGAGGATGGTCCCTTATGATTTTTCTTTTTTTTGTGTTATGATTGGGATGATGCTACTTGTGACACTTTTTTTTATTATGAATTTGATATGATTGAGATAATGATACTTGTGACACTTTTTTTTGTTATAAATTTGGATATGATAAGAAGATTATCCTGAGAAGGGTTTTGATCATTATTTTTGTAGTACTCTTGGAATTTATACTGTTGCAGGTAATGACAACATTCATGTCATCCCCACCAGCATCTACATTTTTAGCATTCCATCCACAGGACAATAATATCATAGCAATTGGAATGGAAGATTCAACCATCCACATATACAATATGAGAGTGGATGAGATGTTCCTTCGAAAAATTCCTTGGAGATGTTCCCTCAAAAAATTCCTTGAAAAATCCCTTGAAAATGTTTGCTCAGAAAATCTCTCGGAGATGTTCCCTCTAAAAATCTCTCGGAGATGTTCCCTCGGAAAATCTCTCGGAGATGTTCCCTCGAAAAATCTCTCGGAGATGTTCCCTTGGAAAGTCCCCCGGAAATATTCCCTCGGCAAATCTCTCGAAGAATCTGTTAGAAATTTTGAAGGAAAAAATTCCATTCAAAATTCTCTTGAAAAATAAATTCCCTCAGAAAAATTTCTCGAAAAAATTTTTCAAGGATGGTTTTTCTAACGACCATGTTTCCGTTAGAAATATAAATTTCCGATGGATTTTTTTCCTTTTTCCCTCGAAAAATCCCTCGGAAATTGCCCTATTTCTTGTAGTGGCAAGTATATTTTGTTTTTGATTGTATTACATGTCTTGGTTAGTTCTTGCACATGATTTTGTATCGTGGCTAGTATACATATTCAAATTAGTAGATAATATGCTTACTATGGACTGTGGGCACAATGAGCATATTATAATATTCAGTTAGTGTATTGCATGATGTTTATCCTATTCTTTATCCTTATTATAAGGCGACTATGGTTCTTTGTTTATACTATTAGGAATTGCTTCTATTGTACATACATGTTTTGTTTAAACCATCCTAAAGAGCTTCTAAAGTACTCTTATTATTTATCTCATTCACGTATTGAACACTAGTGCTTTTGAAATAAAAGGCATAATTATGGTCTCTTGCCTGTATAAACTCTCCTAAATAACTTCTGAAGAACTCCTATTGTTTATCCTATTATTTATGCTTATTGTTAGGCTAATATCCTTACATGCATGTCTTTATCAACTTTTCTGGATAAACTTGTTAGATATGTGTCAACTTATGTGAATGCATTGATTAATTAAATGCATTCTAAGTTTATATATATATTGATTAACTAGTTTTTCTTTTGTCTTCATTATAGATATGTCAGATTCTAATATAATATCTTTTCAAGTGCATCACACAAAAAAATTTGTTGAAAGGCCTTATAAGAGATATATAGATGGATAATTAGGATTTTACCTTTATTTTCAAACACAAAGGTGGTGTTGAGAATATGGCTATTGATGCACTAAGTAGAATCATTATTGTCCTTCAATCCATGAGTGTAGAGGTAGTTGGCTTTGAGCTAGTGAAAGACAATTATCAAAGTTATCTTGATTTCGCTCTTATCTTTGAAGAAGATAGTCAGGAAAATCATTGGAAATATGTTAACTTTGTGATCATGATTGATTATCTATTTAAGAGTTGTCATTTTTATATACCTATGACATCCTTATGTGACTTTTTTATTTGGACATTTCATGCAGGGGGTTTAGCCGGCCACTTTAGACGTAATAAGACTATAGCTATGGTTGAAGATAAGTTCTATTAGCCATCTTTTAAAAAGGATGTGGCTAGAATTCTAGCATAATATCACACCTATCAATTAGCCAAGGCAAAGAAGCAAAATACTAATCTGTGTACTCCTTTTCTGATTTTTTTATTTTTCATAAAAAGATCTTAATATGGATTTTATTCTCGGATTGTTTAGGATTGCTTGGGGACACGATTCAATTATGTTATTGTTGATAGGTTTTCCAAAATGATACATTTTATTCTATCACAAGATTTCTCATGCCTCTTCTATTGCTAAGTTATTCTTTAAAAAAGTTGTCCGACTTCACGGCTTGCCCCTCTTCTATAATATCTGACTGTGATGTCAAGTTTATAAGTTACTTTTAAAAAATCCTTTGAAAACTATTTAGGATCACTTTAAAATTTTTTTAGCCTTTCATCTCTAAATAAATTGTCAAACAAAGATTGTGAATCATAATCTAAGTGATTTACTTAGATGTCTAGTTAGCGATAGACCTAGTTATGAGATTTGTCATTGGCTATAGTGAAATTTATTTATAATAGCTCAATGAATCGATCTATTAGCAAGAGTCCTTTTGAAATTATTCATGGCTTTAACCCTTGCTAACCAATTGATCTTATTTTCCTATCTATGAATAACCATACTTCTAAACCTGCTACTTCTTTTATCAAATATATTTATGACATTCATACTAATATTAAGTTAAAGATTACTATGAGTACTAAGAAATATAAGCTCGTCATAGAAGTATAGAGTTTAACGAGGGTGACTATGTAATGGTTTGTATTCATCCAGAATATTATCTCCAACATTCATTCAAAAAATTGCATGCTCAAGCCACCAGTTTATTTCGCATCCTTTGTAAACTTGAGTCTAATACTTATTATATAGACTTATCCTTTGATTTACAATTTAATCCAATTTTCAATGTTAAATATTTGCTACCTTATCGGAATACATTTGAGCCTCCTACTATGCATGCAGGTGATCTCAAAGGGTATACTCAGTCTCTTTCAATGTCAGTTCTAGTTCTTCCTTCACTTTTACTATCTTCGTTAGATCGTATTGAATGCATTATCATTGATGAAATTGTTTCTCTTGCTGATGGAGAATTTCAAAGATTTTCATTAAGTGGTGGGACCTTCCAGATTTAAATGCTACTTGAATTCACGAGGAAAAGTTGCGTTGCATTGATCTAGATTTGTTAGAAGCCTATCTCAATTTCTTGTCAGAGTCGAGTTCTTTTTAGCTAGGACAGAACGATGAAAATCAAGAAATTCACGTATATTTTAAAAGTAAACATTGTATGCTTCGAAGAATCCTAACCTTTATTCTATTCTAGAATAAATTTTTTAAAAATTTTTTTTATTTAGGATTTTCTTTATTTTTTAAAATTTTTTAGAACATTTATTTCTACGACTCATCAATTTGATTATCACTGTATTAAGATTTGTTTTTCTAATTAAGAACTTTAATTATATAGAAAAAATAATCTTGAATATTAAAATTGAAATCTAGAATTATTTTGCAGGCTTCAGAATCCAGGTACGAAGCATCAATGCCCTTCTGGCTAGCTATAGGGTTGTGGTGCCTTTGGAAAGAACGAAATAAATGAATATTTGAATTTCACGCTCTCTTCTAAACCAGCTGCTCAGCAAATTGCTAGCCTCTTCCTATCCTGGACGGCACATATAATTGATAGTAAGGAAGCAAGCTTTGCATTAATCCAATGGGCTCTCTTACAATTGAGGCAAGCGCCATGTACGTGAGATTGGAGAGTAACAGGCGGCAGTATTTGTGGTGACTAAATGGACAACCTGGAAACATTGGTGGTGTCTATTTCGATGGCATGCAGTCAAGGATCTCTCAAAAGCTTTGTTGCTGTTGGGTTTGATACGGAACTGAGCCACCAAATGGGGAATCATATCATTATGGTGACGTTAATAGCATTAAAAAATGATTTTTTTAAAATAATATTTTTTTAAAAAATATTTAATGATATGGGATTTTGGGGAATATATTTTCGGTATACATGGCACCATTCCTTTTGGCAATGGCAAAAAGTTACTCTGGGAATAGATATACGAATTTTATGAATAACTTATTCTATCCATTATTCTAGATTTCTATTTGGTTTGAAATCTGGTATTCCACTTTATTCCAGTATAATTAATGCAGTGTAATTTCAAATGATGTTTGGATGACATGAAAATAAGCCTGTATTCTATTAGGAATAGATTAGGATTTTTTTTTGAAATCCCAATAATATCCTTGACCAAATAATAAAGTAAAATGAGTTATCAAATATTTTTTAATTTTAATTATTTAACTAAATTATTTTATACTGATTAATTTAATATTATGATCTATTAAGATTTTATTATGCTAATTAATTCATTGGTACGATCTATTAAAATAATTAATTAAATTATTTTTATACTAATTTAGTTATTATAATGATCTATTTAAATTATATTATAATAATTAATTTATTATAATGGATTAAAATAATAAATTAAATTATTTATATTATTTAATTTATTATTATGATATATCAAAATTATGTTGTACTAATTAATTTAGTAATATAATATATTAAAATGATTAAATATATTATTTTATACTATTTAATTTATTATTATGATTTATTAAAAATATATTATATTAATTTATTTATTATTATTATATATTAAATAATTAAAAATATTTCATGCTAATTAATTTTTAGAAATTTCAATAATATTCTTGGAATAAGGGAAGCTGGAATACGCCTATTCCGTAGAAGGGTATGGAATAAAAAATCGAAAATAAGGAGCATTGACTAGAATACCAATTCCAACATGGTCCATCTATTTTTTTAGAACCATTTGAAGGAATAACATGGAATAAAATCCTATTCCAGGCTTGAAATAGGACATCCAAACACTGCCGGATGTCGATGCGGTGAAACTGGCCACGGGTTAGAACCATGACTTCAGGTGAAATCGCAGGCCCATACTGCCGTTTCACTAAATCTTTAAGCTTGATTGAGAGCACCATGCGGTTTCACCACAGTATTTAAGCCTGACCGAGAGAGCTCGGTCCCCCTTCTTGGTGTATTCGGGCCCCCCTTTGCTCCCCATCCGAGAGACCAAGCCATCCCCAAGGCATTTTCCAGCCCCCTTGTCCCACCTCCGAGAGACCAAGCCATCCCTTCCTCCTCTCCAGCTGCCATCATTTTTTTTTAGGTAAGTTGAACTCTGCCACCGTGATGCACATAAATCCAGCTCACTGAATCAGGCTTGAGCATGGACCTATGAATACAAAGAAATGTTTGAAAAACCTTATTATTTCACGTGACAGTTGCATTCTAGGGTATTAAAGCTCAGGTTGGTTGGAAGGATGATAGTAGAAGAAAGAGATTATTTTTAGTGAATTGTTTTAATAACTATTTTTTTATTTAGTAGTATAATTACTGGCTTTCAAAATAAGATTGTGGATGATTAATTTATAATATATTGATTTTTATGGATAAGGTGCCTTGTACGTCTCTCCATGATATAAGCTCTAAATCCTACTATTAGAAAAAAATTTAAAAAAAAAAAACATCCCTATTTTTTTAAAAAAAAGTAGGGCAAGCCGGTTTTTTTTTAAAAAAAGCATTTCTATTAAAAAAATATAGGGCAAGCTATAAAAAAAGTGTTTCTATTAAAAAAATATAGGGCAAGGCTTTTAAAAAAATTAAGGCATTTGTATTAAAAAACTATAGGATAAGATTTAAAAAATATTTTTATTAAAAACATAAATCTAAAACAAGCTGTTAAAAAAAAAGTATTCCAATTAAAAAAATATAGGGCAAGCTGTTTAAAAAATAAAGGCATTCGCATTAAAAAAAACTATAGGACAAGCTTTAAAAAAAAATTTCTTTAAAAAAATAAATCTAGGGCAAGCCATTTTAAACAATTGTCATTCCTATTAAAAAAAACTAGGGTAACCATTTAAAAAAAATGTTTTCATTAAAAAAATCTAGGGAAACTTGTTAAAAAAAGGCATTCCTATTTCAAATATATAGGGCAAGCTTTTAAAAAAAAAAACCAAAAATGAGATGGCCATAAATATTCTCAGTATAGGGTTCGGCCATGTGTCTAGGCTAGGTTCGGGCCGGACCAAGCCTGGCCAATGGGAAGTCCAAGACTGGTCCAAAAATTGAATGGGTCCAAACCTAGACTGATCTATTTCGTGCCAGTTTGAAGTCCATCGAACCGATCAATTATCTAATTGTTCTTGATATCATGTATTGGGCCATCCATTTTTTTTATTAAACAGTTTATAACAGTCTATACAGTCATGATAGGTAAAATTTTGCTTCTCCATCTATATTTATTCTAATTTTAATAGAGATACGTAGCATGCATATTTGTAGTTTTTAATATATATAAAAAATTATTGTTGGTGTGTTCATGTTATATAATTATGTGTTAATTTAAATAATTAATTAGGTATTTATATTTATAAAATTGGCATTGTATAGAATCGTAGACCCATCAATTGATTGATGTGCATATTCTATGACATCCATATTTGTATATTTTTATATGGGTGGGAGAATTATGTATATTGATCAATTAATTATCTAGTTTGATAGTTTGAGAATTATAATTAATTTTATATATCAATTTATAGTAATCAAATGATGTGCAATAGGGACTATAAGAAATTCCGGATAGTATTTTTTTTTAGTTCTGCTTATACATAATTATTTATATAGGGAGAACTAAAAAAATGCTACTAAGATTGGCCCGTATTACATATCATTTTGTTACTATAATTGATCTATAGAATTCATACAATTTTTGAACAAGATAGGAATTATCTTTACCTATTAGTTGGTGATATAATATATTTATCATCTAAAACATGATATAACATTGTTGTAATATTAGATAAATTTTTGCTTCTCCTTTTATGCTTATGCTGGCATTAATAGAGATATGTAGATTGCATGTTTCTAGTTATATATTGAATAATTATTTTTTTCTATTTTTAGTGTCACAATTTTTAATATTTTTACAAAATTCTCTAAGACAAAGAACTAAGTATATCATAGGCTTCTATTTGTCGGAGCTCAGACTTGGAACCCTGCCAGACTTGAGGGCCTCTACAGCAGCGATGGGGGGCTTTACAAAATTCTCTAAGGCAAAGAACTAAGTACATCATAGGCTTCTATTTGTTGGAGCTCAGAGTCGGAACCTCGCCAGACTTGAGGGCCTCTACAGCAGCGTTGATCATTGCCCCATTTCGGCTGTCACTCACATGAGAGTCTCCTACACTGAACTCGGTTGGCCTGTTGCTCTGGCGGCTTCGATGGGTTAAGGCTCCTGAGAGGGGTTCGGGTCAGCCTCAGGCTCGGTGACCTCACCAGCTCCAGTAGGCTCATCTTGGGCGACAGCGTCTGCTCCCCCCTCCATCTCTTTGGGCTTGTCAGCAACAATGTCTTTTAAGTCAGGGAGATGGAAGGTCTGCATGACTTTCCTCTTACACTCGTTGAAGCCCTTATAGAAGGCATTGTAGACTGTCTCGTTCATCTCATCTTCAAACTCTACAAAAGTCCCGTATCACATGATTTCTTGGGATGCCTCTTCCTTTGCTACCCTAACCACCACCTTGACTGAAATTGGCCTTTTCCTTGGCCACCGTTGCCCTGCCTTCGATCGATTCGAGTTGCACATGAAGAGCGTAGTTCCATCCCTCTTGGTGGATTGACTTAGTAGTGGCCTTAGCAAAATGGTTCTCCAGGAGGGCAATATACTCCTCCTTCTTGACAATCTTGGCTTCGCTGTCATTCTCTCACTCCTCGAGCTCAATGACTATGTCATGCACATCCCAAAGCTTCACCTCCGGCTCCTTTATTAGCATCTCATAGCACAATACCTAATTTCCCAGGGCCTTAGCCCTCGTCGATGCAGTGTTGACCCTACTTTGAGACTCCTCTTCTTGTCTGACTAGCTACCGGCATGCCTCTTTTATGAGGAAGGCATCCTGGATAACCTAGAATCAGAAATTAGAATAAGATGGTCAACTAACCTCCCCTTCTCAAGTCCTGAGCTTAATGGAAGCATGGAAGACTTATCACAAAGAGCTAAGGGAAGATTCCAGTGATGGTTTCACCCATAATATGTCAGCTCCTCTCCATTCGGTCACGAGGCAGCAAGTGAAGTCAAGCAGTCTCTCGACCAGCCCGGTATCCTGGAGGACTAACGTGTCAGGCGGCACAGTTGCTGAAACCTCCACCATCTCAGGCAATGGAGCGGTCATCTTGGAAGGACCGCCCGGTGTCAAGCTCAGGGGTTGCACTTTCGTTGCGATAGGGGATGTAGGCAAGGTTGGGAGCCTTTTCAACTCTGCCGATTTGCTAGCTCCGGGGGACAGTAGCATTGATGGGATCTCGAGAAAAGTTGAGCTAGGCTCCGAAACTTCTTCCCTCGGCACTGGTAGGTCCGCGGGGTTGTCGTTAAAACACCGTGGCTATCAGTTTAAAATCCGACTTCTTAAAATATTTAAAAATGAGTAGCAAGAGGAGTCGGGTCGAATCCACAGAGAAGGCGGTGTTTAGGATTTGAAATCTTTTTGATCTTGTAAAAAAAATATTTGAAGTCAAAAAATATAAAAAAATTAAAATTGCAGGAAAAGTAAACTTGGCACTATGATCTATTATTTAGATCCTAGCATCTACTTGCAGACAAGACGAAAGACAGGAGTTAAAAAGAGATATTGCATTGATTGAAATTTAATGTCTAGATACAATGCAAAAAAAATTAAATTAATAAAACAAGTAACAAAGATAAGAACAGATCGGTGCAGCCTCGTCGGGAAGATAGCTCCTTCCTTCATACTCCGTGGAGCGAACTGGGCTTCCTCTGCATCTTCTTCTTCGGATCCTGATCTCAAAGAGAGAGAAGGCTGGAAGATGGTGTAGGGACACGCTCTCCTTTGAGAAACCTCACTCCCAAAAGCCAACCCGTAACCCAAGCAATGCCCTTTACCCTGTACCTTATCTTTTTTCCGGGATCCCTCTGTCTTGTGCATTGGAATTCATTTTATAATTGACCGGAGAGGGGAGCTCGTTGCACACTAGCGATGTGGGACAAAAAAAATACCGTGACCGCCATTGCTGCTCCGTTGATTACGCCGCGGAGCTCGTGGAGAACGCCCAGCGTCCGTGCCCGTGGAGAATGCCCAGATCATGCCGTGACGACCGCTTGGCAACGCCCGTGGAGAAGCTCGGCTCGCGGACTGCTCGTGCCCGTGGACTGCGTGTGGAGAACATGGAGAAGCTTGGCCGTGCGCGTGGAGCCACCGTGGAGAACGCCCGTGGGCGTGCGCGGCCGTGGAGAACGCCCGTGGGTTGCGCCACCGTGCGCGTGGAGGAGGTGGGCTGCGCGAGGAGGAGGTGGGCTGCGCGTGGAGGACGTGGGCACGTGAAGAACGTGGGCTACCTCCTCTCGTTTGCCACTGAAAAACACCGCCACCGACCGTCAAACCACCGCCGGACTTCTCCTCCGGCCAGGGACACCGCCGGCGTGCTTCCCGGCGAATTTCGGTGCCTCTGGAGGGCTGTGGTCCACGGCCTATTCCGTGGACCGGCAGCCATGGCTGCCGGTGAACCAAACTGCAAATAAAAAAAACATGGACCAGCTGCTCCAAAAATCGTGCAGCATCAAAATATGTGCAAAAATCTTAGAAAATTCATAACTTCTTCATTTCAAACCTGATTTAACTACCGTTTGCGTCGTTGGATTCCATAAATCAAGCTCTACCTATTGGCGGGTTTTAAACTTATTAATTTTACCGATTCCATGATCATTAATTATAATTAGTGAATATTTTATTAATCATTTAAATGGGTGTGTGGTGCTTTGACTTGAAATATATTTTTCATGAACGTACTCTAATTTAACATTTTTCAAAGATATTTTTTTAAATAATTAGTTTTGCAAGAAAGTCCAAATTAATTATGAAATTAGGTTATTAAAAGAATGTTAGCACCAATAATTAACTAAAATACTTAAAATAATCGTGTAAATCCATGATTTATCACACCCCCCAACTTAAATATTGCTAGTCCCTTAGCAATGCAAAAAGTATAACTATGTGTCACAAATATCATCCTTTACAAAAATAGATCAAGGTTTGAAAGTAAAAAGATCTAGCAAGTATCACTAACTAAGTATTGAGTTTCAGAAATAAATTTTGCAGTCAGCATAATTAGAAACTTTTTTAGAGTTCATCTAAAGATCTACAGCACTTGTGTTTGTGATGACTGACTTAACTAGTTTGCAAGAACAAATGTATCTTTGATTAACACTTACTTTGGTTAATTTTCTATACATCCCTAAATTAAGCTTATGAACTGAGTTAGCTTTCACACTACCTGATTTATTTTTTTTTTTTTTTGCTGAGCATCCTGGCCTTCCCTTCACCATTTGACGCGAACCTCCACACTTGACTTAGGTGCAGAGACCCGGTTACTAAGTTTAGGGCGATCCACATATACTCTATGTTTTGCACTTTTATTTCAGGTAGGTAGCTCTTTCCTCAATTCAAAAAATTTAAAATTGGGATATATATCAATTACCAGTTTTTAGTGATAATTAAGTCCTCAATTGTCCTTACAACTAATACTTACTTTGTCTCGTCAGCGTGCATGTGCAATGGAAGTGCTAATAGCCTTTAGGTGATCTAAGTAGGCCCTAAAAGTCTGACACGCTAGTCTACTTCTTGACTCGCTACAGTCATTAGCAACACTCTCTAACTCTTATTACTTTTCCTAGTCTATCGTGCTCCAGATTTATTTTTGACACATGAAAACTTTTTTTTTAATTATTATTATTATTATTTATTATTATTATTTATTATTATTATTTATTATTATTATTATTATTATTATTTTTAAAAAAAATTATATATATTTGTCCTGACCCCCCAACTTAAATACCATTGTCCCTAATGGTATAAAAAGAACTAAAAATGTAAAGGGATACCTGAGAAGAGGAGCTCATGAACAATGTAGAGGCTGCAAATTATTTTATTTTTTTTTTAAAAAAAAGATATTGAGTACATATTGGGTTGCCTCCCAACAAGCGCTAAGTTTAATATCTTCAGCCAGACATAAAGCAGCTCAGTTTAGTGTGGGTCAGTTAATGTTACTTGGTCAATGGTTCGATTTGTTGATATTCCTTCAATGTATGGTTTTAAACGTTGACCATTTACCTTAAAGAAGTTTCTTGACCTAGGATCATAAATTTTGACTGCACCATGGGGGAAAACTTGGTTAACAATGTAAGGTCCATCCCATCTAGATCTCAATTTTCCAGGAAATAATCGAAGCCTTGAATTAAATAACCAGACTTATTGATTTGGCTTAAAGATTTTCCTAGAAATAAATTGATCATGAAAGGCTTTCATTTTCTCTTTATAAATACGCGAGTTTTCATAAGCCTCTCGCCTCAGTTCATCTAGTTCACTCAGTTGCAACATCCGGTTAGAACCAGCTTGCTTTAAATCAAAATTTAATTGCTTAATCGCCCAATATGCTCTATGTTCAAGTTTTATCGGAAGATGACATGCTTTTCCAAAGATCAGCCTATAGGGAGACATTCCAATGGGATTCTTGTAAGCTGTCCGATAGGCCCATAATGCATCATCTAATCGATCTGACCAGTTTCTACGATCGGGCCTAATAGTCTTTTGCAAAATGTTCTTGATCTCCCTATTGAATACTTTTACTTGGCTACTTGTTTGCGGGTGATAAGGTGTAGCTACTTTATGTGTGACCCCATATTTTTGCAAAAGCATTTGAAATTGGTAGTTTGTGAAATGGGCACCTCCGTCGCTAATGATGGCACGAGGAAATCCGAACCTAGAAAAGATATTCTTTTGAACAAACTTTATGACTACCTTATGATCATTGGTTCGTGTAGCCATTGCCTCAATCCATTTAGAAACATAATCGACAGCCACCAAAATATATTCAAAACCATTAGAGGGTGGAAAGGGTCCTATAAAATCAATTCCCCAAACGTCAAAGATTTCAACTACCAAGATTGGATTTAAAGGCATCATGTATTTTCTTGAAATATTTCCTAAGGCTTGACACTTAAGACATTCTTTGCCAAAAGTATAGGCATCCTTAAACAAAGTCGGCCAGTAAAATCCACTTTGCAAAACTTTAGCCGTAGTTTTTTGACCAGAAAAATGTCCTCCGCAAGCAAGGGTGTGGCAAAAATTCAAAATACTCAGATGTTTAGATTCAGGAACACACCTATGGATGATTTGATCAGCACAGATTTGAAAGAGTTCAGGATCTTCCCAAAAGTAGTATTTAATTTGAGCAAAGAATCGATCCTTTTCATTCTTGGACCAGCCATTAGGGATTTGTCCAACCACTAAGTAGTTCACAATATCTGCAAACCAAGGGGCCTTTGCATGTGAAACTGCTAAGAGTTGTTCATCTGGAAAAGATTCTTCAATTGATGTAGGTTCACACTCTTCAACTAAAATCCTAGATAGATGGTCTGCTACAACATTCTCGGATCCTTTCTTGTCTCGAATTTCAATATCAAACTCTTGTAGCAGTAAGATCCATGTAATCAATCGTGGTTTAGCATCTTTCTTTGAGAGCAGGTATCTCAAAGCCGAGTGATCCGAATAAACCACAATCTTGGAACCTAAAAGATATGATCTAAACTTTTCCAGGGCAAACACCATAGCTAGCAACTCCTTTTCAGTAGTGGTATAATTTTTTTGGGCATCATTCAAAGTTCTACTAGCATAATAAATCACTATGAGACATTTGTTTACCCTTTGACCCAAGACAGCTCCTATGGCAAAGTCTGAAGCATCACACATGATTTCAAAAGGTAGTGACCAATCTGGGGGTTGGATGATTGGGGCTTGGGTCACAGCTTCCTTTAGAAACTCAAAAGCCTTAAGACAATCTTCATCAAAATTGAAAGGAATGTCCTTGGCGAGCAGATTACACAAAGGACGGGAAATTTTGGAAAAGTCTTTGATGAAGCGACGATAGAATCCTACATGGCCGAGAAAAGATCGAATTTGTTTGATAGAGATGGGTGGAGGAAGTTTAGAGATCAATTCAACCTTTGCTTTATCTACCTCGATCCCTCTCTTAGATACAATATGTCCTAAAACAATCCCTTCTCGAACCATGAAATGGCTCTTCTCCCAGCTCAGAACTAAATTAGCCTCAATACATCGTTTTAATATTTTCTTCAAATTATTGAGGCAATTCTCAAAAGATTCTCCAAAGACTGAAAAATCATCCATAAAAATTTCTAAGAAGTCTCCTACCATGTCCGAGAAAATTGATATCATGCACCTTTGAAAGGTTGCAGGTGCATTACACAAACTGAAAGGCATTCTACGGAAAGCAAAGGTTCCAAAGAGACATGTGAAGGCGGTCTTTTCCTGGTCTCCTGGATAGATTGCTACCTGGTTGTATCTTGAGTATCCGTCTAAGAAGCAAAAGTATTGCTGGCCAGCTAATCTTTCTAGGATCTGATCAATAAATGGTAAGGGAAAGTGGTCTTTGCGGGTAGCTGCATTAAGTTTTCTATAATCTATACAGACACGCCACCCAGTAGAAAGTCGTGTTGGCACTAAATCCCCATGGTCAGTACGGACAACCGTGAGTCCAGATTTCTTTGGAACGACTTGAGTAGGACTCACCCAATGGCTATAAGAAATAGGATAAATAATACCAGCATCTAACCATTTAATCACTTCCTTCTTGACCACTTCTTGCATGTTTGGGTTGAGCCGTCTTTGCATTTCTCTAGTAGGCTTGGCACTATCCTCAGTATAGATATGGTGCATACAAATTGATGGACTAATGCCTTTTAAATCAGCAATGGCCCAACCTATGGCCTCCCTATGTGTTTTCAGAACATCTATCAATTGGTTTTCCTGCTCAATGGTTAGGTCAGAAGCAATGATCACAGGCAGGGTTTTGTCAGGTCCTAAAACACATACTTAAGTGATTCAGGCAAAGTTTTTAGTTCAAGTTATGGTGGGGCCTGAATCGAAGGGTGCAAAGGCTCAGTTCCTAGGTCAGGTAAGGATTCAGTTTGCATTGACCAAGGTGGTGAAGGTTGAGGTGAATCAAGTAGGGCATTTACCTCTTGGACTTGGGTTTCAGCAATAGGTTCGTCATCTTCCATCAAATTGGAGAAAAATTCAGACTCAACAATCTCATCTACTAAACTAATCACAGAATAATTTTCCTCCTCTCGAGCAAACTTTGAGGCATTAAAAATATTGATTCTCACCTTTTGATCCCCAAAAGAAATGTCCATAGCTCCCGTTTTACAATTGATATTGGCATTGGCAGTGGCTAGGAATGGACGACCTAAGATTATGGGATTCTGATTTAGCTCTTGGGATGGTTCCATGTCTAGTATGAGGAAGTCTACTGGGAAATAACATTGGTTCACTCTAACTAAGACATCCTCAATCAAACCACGTGGTGTCTTGACAGATCTATCGGCTAGTTGAAGAATGACTGATGTGGGTTTTAGTTCACCTATCCCAAATTTTTCATAGACCGAGGTTGGAAGAAGGTTCACACTAGCTCCTAGGTCTAACAGGGCTCGGTCAAAGGTAATGCCTCCTATAACACAAGAAATCAAAGGAGCACCGGGGTCTTTCATTTCCTGAGGTAATTGATTCAACAAAACTGCACTTACATCCTCAGACAAAATGATTCTCTTTATGGTTCGTGGCTCACGCTTTTGGGTGCAGAGTTCTTTGAGAAATTTAGCGTAAGCTGGAACGTGCTGAATTGCATCGAGGAGGGGTAAATTAATATGAACTTGCTTGAATAATTCCATTAGCTCCTCGTTGCGTGCTCCTTGCTTTTTACGGGAAAAGCCAGCTTTTAGGGCTGAAGGAAACAGGACTCTAGGTTTATAAGTCTCCGGTAATTCATCTGCTCTCTTCTTCCCTTTCTCATTTAAATCGGAACCAGTATCAGTACTAATCCCGGGCTCAGGCTCTTCTACATGGTTAGTCTCAGTACTAACATCATCTTCTAACTTCTTATTCTTGCTAGCATCAGTACTAGCCTCTCTCTCCTGGTTTTGATATGGGTCCCTAAGAATCCTACCACTTCTAAGCTCAGAAATTGCTTTAGCATTCTCAAATTGAGGGTTCTTAGGTGGAACATTAGGCTGAAGAATGAGTGGGTTGTTTCTAGGATTGGTATTGGTTGACTCGGTAGTTGACCTGGTTCTCTCATAGTGATTCAGCTAACTGTCATATTTGAACTTCTAACCTGGCGATAGATTATTGTTGGGTCATGATTAATTGTTGAAGTTGATCAAACCTATCGTCGGCCAGATTGGTCTGTTGAGGAGGTTGATATGATGACTGATGATGATATGGTGGCTGATATGGTGGCTGAGCAGGCTGACTAGGCTGACCTCTATTATAGGCATAGTTTTGGTATGGGGGCCTATTTTGAAAGTTTCGTGCAGGAGGAGTTTGGGTCTGAACCTGAGTCTGTTGTGGTTTCCAAGAAAAATTAGGATGGTTTCTCCAACCCGGGTTATAAGTATTTGAAAATGGGTCATTACCTGGCTTGGAGCAACCTTGAGCAGCTTGGACTTGTTCTTGGATGAAAGGTGGTAACTGTGCAACCGTAGGACATTCATTCATGTGATGGGCTGGGCTAGCACAGATAGAACAAATCTCCTGATGATTAGAGGGTGATGGGTATTGTGATGGGTGTGATGGGTATTGTGCAGGAGATTGAGATTGTTGACTGAGGGCTAGGACTTGGTCCAACTTTTGAGAAAGGAGGTCGACTGTATCTAATCTTTGGGATATTAGGTTCAAGTCGACATTGGAATTTGAATGTGTAATTTCATAAATCCCTACCCGCTTTTGGTGAGGAATCGATCTTTCATATGAAGTTAAAGAAGCATGGTTGATCGAATTTTCACTTAGGATTTCAAACAAGGTATAGGCCTCATCCTCACTTCTACTCATGAATGCACCTCCACAAGATGCATCCACCATCTGTCTATACTGGTCTCCTAATCCCTCATAAAAAGCTTGGACAATTTGCCACTTAGACAGACCATGATGTGGCCATTTTCTAAGGAGTTCCTTAAGTCTCTCCCATGATTCATGAATTTGTTCACCAGGAAGCTGAGCAAATCCAGTGATGGCTCGCCTCATGGTGTTGGTTCGACCTATAGGATAGAATTTCTTAAGGAACTCGTGCTGCATTTCAGCCCAAGTTCGAATGGGTTTCCCTATTGTGCCAAGCCAGTACTTGGCCTTATCCTTAAGTGAGAAGGGGAACAAGGTTAGCCTAAGGGCATCATCAGTGAAATCTTGGATCTTCACCGTAGAACAGATTTCTAGAAACTCATCTAGATGCTTATAAGGATCTTCGTTGGTATTCCCATAAAAGGAAGGGAGCATCTGGATTGTGGCAGACTTGATCTCATATTGTCTAACAGGTATTTCAGGTAAATGGATACAAGTCGATGGGTTGTAGGTGGAAGGAATAAAGTATTCCTTCATCTGTCTAGGTGGTTCTTCTGGATTTCCAGCCATTTGATTTTTTGGTGTACTATGGATCAGCCGTTCAATTTCAGGGTTGAAGTCAACTAGGTCTGGAAATAGAGATCTTCTACCGTGCATGAAACAGTGCAACCCAAAAATGTGAGAAATTTTTTTTTTTATTATATATATATATTTTTTTTGTTATTTTCAAACACTTATCAAACATATTTCTATCCTAGGCTCCCTAATTCTAGACAGCTCCTAACTTCCAAGACCGCCTTGGAGCCCTCCAAGTCAAAGACCAATTAGCTAACTGGCCAGGTAAGGGTAAGGTCGATGGAGTTTCCCTCTTTGCTTGCCTTAGACACCAACTGAAAATTGGCCAGGTAAGCGGATCCAACCACCTTCCTTCGGGACGTAATCCCTGAACCCCTTTCCTAGACACCAGTCAACCAACTAATCTTGACCCGGTCCAACTCTTCCGGGTGCCCTGTCCTATTGAGCTCGAGTTCCTTAGGGCTGACGTCTAGTTAATTTTATTTAGAAGGCTTAGGTATGCAAAATGAGGGGTGATGGTTTGTGGGCTAAGGAAGGGTATTGAACTCCCCACCTTATCTTGTTTATGGATAAGTGCCCTTAAGATGATTATGAGATTATGAAATGCAATAAGATGTCCAAAATAAAAGTTATAAACACACAAAATTAAATTAAAGCTATATATATTTTTTTAATTTTGTGATTAAGTTTCTAATCCTAATAAATTATGAAATATTTGGACAATTTTTTTGGATTTTGCAGAAAAGATAAATTTACCTAAATGAATCTAAAAATGAAAAACAAAAATTTTTTTTGTTTGAAATTTGAAATTTGAAATTTGAATTTTTTTTAAAAAAAATTTGAAATTTGAATTTTTTTTTAAAAAATTTGAAATTTGAATTTTTTTTTTTTTGGAGATAAGAAAAGAAACTAAAAAGAAAAATAATTAATATGTAAAAGAGGGAAGAAAGTTTACTGATTGGGAGACTTCCTTCCTCTTCTGCTTTTCTCCCCCTTTTTTTTTTTAATCTGCAAGAAAAAGAAAAGTTAGCATGGTATAAAAAAATCAAAAAGATCAAAAACTATTATTTTAATGCCCTCCCCGGCAACGGCGCCAAAAACTTGGTAGGTCCGCGGGGTTGTCGTCAAAATACCGTGGCTATCAGTTTAAAATCCGACTTCTTAAAATATTTAAAAATGCGTAGCAAGAGGAGTCGGGTCGAATCCACAGAGAATGCGGTGTTTAGGATTTGAAATCTTTTTGATCTTGTAAAAAAAATATTTGAAATCGAAAAAATATAAAAAAAATTAAAATTGCAGGAAAAGTAAACTTGGCACTAGGATCTATTATTTAGATCCTAGCATCTACTTGCAGACAAGACGAAAGACAGGAGTTAAAAAGAGATATTGCATTGATTGAAATTTAATGTCTAGATACAATGCAAAAAAAATTAAATTAACAAAACAAGTAACAAAGATAAGAACAGATCGGCGAAGCCTCGTCGGGAAGATAGCTCCTTCCTTCGTACTCCGTGGAGCGAACTGGGCTTCCTCTGCATCTTCTTCTTCGAATCCTGATCTCAGAGAGAGAAGGCTGGAAGATGGTGTAGGGACACGCTCTCCTTTGAGAAACCTCATTCCCAAAAGCCAACCCGTAACCCAAGCAATGCCCTTTACCCTGTACCTTGTCTTTTCTCCGGGATCCCTCTGTCTTGTGCATTGGGGTTCATTTTATAATTGACCGAAGAGGGGAGCTCGTTGCACACTAGCGATGTGGGACAAAAAAAATACCGTGACCGCCATTGCTGCTCCGTTGATTACGCCGCGGAGCTCGTGGAGAACGCCCAGCATCCGTGCCCGTGGAGAATGCCCAGATCATGCCATGACGACAGCTTGGCAACGCCCGTGGAGAAGCTCGGCTCGTGGACTGCTCGTGCCCATGGACTGCGTGTGGAGAACATGGAGAAGCTTGGCCGTGCGCGTGGAGCCACCGTGGAGAACGCCCGTGGACATGCGCGGCCGTGGAGAACGCCCGTGGGTTGCGCCACCGTGCGCGTGGAGGAGGTGGGCTGCGCGAGGAGGAGGTGGGCTGCGTGTGGAGGACGTGGGCACGTGAAGAATGTGGGCTACCTCCTCTCGTTTGCCGCCGAAAAACACCGCCATCGACCGTCAAACCACCGCCGGAGCTTCTCCTCCGGCCAGGGACACCGCCGGCGTGCTTCCTGGTGAATTTCGCCGCCTCTGGAGGGCTGTGGTCCACGGCCTATTCCGTGGACCGGCAGCCATGGCTGCCGGTGAACCAAACTGCAAATAAAAAAAAACATGGACCAGCTGCTCCAAAAACCATGCAGCATCAAAATGTGTGCAAAAATCTTAGAAAATTCATAACTTCTTCATTTCAAACCTGATTTAACTACCGTTTGCATCGTTGGATTCCATAAATCAAGCTCTACCTATTGGCGGGTTTTAAACTTATTAATTTTACCGATTCCATGATCATTAATTATAATTAGTGAATATTTTATTAATCATTTAAATGGGTGTGTGGTGCTTTGACTTGAAATATATTTTTCATGAACGTACTCTAATTTCACATTTTTCAAAGATATTTTTTAAAATAATTAGTTTTGCAAGAAAGTCCAAATTGATTATGAAAATAGGTTATTAAAAGAATGTTAGCACCAATAATTAACTAAAATACTTAAAATAATCATGTAGATTTATCAGGCACTGCAGCCTAGTTGGCCTGTGGAGTCATGTCCTCATTCACCTCTACCGTTGGGGCCAGAGCTTTCTCCGTCTCCCCCCTCGGGGCTTCTTCATCGCTCCTTCGCGGGGCCTCCCCACCACCGTCCATTTTCATGTCATTTGCTTGATCTTATGCATAGAAAATTTCATGTCTGCACCAACAAAGGAACTTAGTCATGAGAAGTCGCTATGGGGAGTGTACTATAGCTCTTACCTAGGGACCAAATCAGACTGATCCTGGCATCGAAGAGGTTCTGCTTAGAGAGGTCTCACCCGCAAGGAATCCTTGAGATGACAAGTTGATCGTACACTTCTCGATCATCGGGCTCCATGGTGGCATTTCGATTCAGAGACCTATCAGGATTACTCAAAATCCAGTTGACCCCTTTGATAGAAGCAAAAAAGTACTGGTTCTTCTATCCCTTGATGAAAGTGGATAATTCGAAGCACAGGGTCCCCGATCGAGGCACAATGAACCACCACCCCTTTTTCGCGGGATAGTGCTTCAGGATAAAGAGGGCTCTGAAAAGAAAAAAATGGGCAATTATGCCATAAAAGTGTTATAGGACAATGAAGGAGCAGATGACCCTAAAGGAGTTTGGGATGAGTTAGGTAGGAACCAACCTATAGTTAGATAAAAGGGGATACAAAAGCCCGCAAGGAAGAAATTCTCATATAGAGCAATCCTACCAAGATCACCTGAAGTAACCCTATCATTCAAGCTCGGGGCCAAGATCCAGATGGTTTCTGGGATCCTGTATGTCCCTCGGAGGCGAAGGGCATTCACCATAGTCATTGTCGAGATGGCACCCGATGGATCTGCCAGGTCCAGGTTCGAAGATAGCAGGAGAGGAGGAAGGGCAAGGACACTAGGGCTACCCACACGGTGAGGCTCTCGAGCAACCCTAAAGAGGATGTACTCCTAACTATCCGAGGGAAGGGGCTTGGTCCGAGGCAACTTCGCGATGCTTGAGGAATGGTGCATGCCTTGGGGAACGATGCTCGCCCCTAGAAGAACTCATGGCCATTTAAGAAATAGAAAGAGGAAAGAAAGGTTCAGGCAGGAAGGAAGAGACCTTGGGCCGCAAAGAAGAACACCTCCTAGGATGGCCTAGAAGGGATGGGAGGAACAAGGAGAAAGGACTAACCTGAAGAAGGCCAAGGCTCGAGGTTTCAATGTAGGACAGGAGCCCCCTGTCTTCTCTCTCCTCTCTTCTTCTCCTCTATAGTTTTTTGAAAAGTGATAAAGTGCGGAGCCTTCCTGGAGAAGATAGGGAGCCCTTTTGAAGGTTCCTCCAACGGTCGGATGTGGCTCTCCCCTGCATCCCCTAGTAAGATCCCGACACGTGGCATCGTCTTATCAAGAGAAAGGTATCAAATCGTGAACCATCGCATCGAGGGGCGCGAGGGCATCATTTCGAACCATCATCCCCTCGTACGCATGGCAGCTCCCCATTATCCGATGGGAGATATGTAGATCACCAGGGGTCATGGCAATTAAATGCAAGGCCATAAGGCCCTCCATGTCAGCAGCCTTGAATTACTCCCTTTGTCCCGAGCCTGGAAGATCGTAGTGCACTCCAGACTCGAAAATAGGGGGCATCTGATGTGGCTAAATACCAGCATAGCACCGGCAAAGCCCTGGGCCACCTAGAGCTTCGGCCTAGTTAGAGCTCTTGGCCGACTAGAGCTCCGGGCAGGCTAGAGCTCTTGGCCAAGAAGAGCCCCGGGCCGAGCAGAGCTCCGAGTCGACTTGAGCTCCTGGCAGAGCTGAGCTTCGTGCCGAATAGAGCTCTAGATCAAGCAGGGCCATAGGTCCGAGCAAACCTCCCTACAAATTATGACGGGCAATGACTCGACAAAGGTTGCAATCCCCAACGGAAGGTGTACAGGACATTGGACCTCAACACCACTACGAGAAAATCCTGACAATAATGACTTGGGGGCGTGGTATCGCCACCTCCGTCGAATCTATTGCAACTATCAGAAATGTATACCTTGCAGGAAAGTGCTCTGCTAAGCTTTCTGACTCTGTCTCATGACATTATGCCTTATATAGGTAAGAGGGATCTGCGGCTAAGATAATCAAGCTACCCCTCGCTTACTTACAAATAACTCTTGTTCTTCTCTCCACGGTGGCCCTGACCATCGTGGTTTAGGCTATTGTCCTCAATCACCATACTAACATGCCGATGTCCCGGTCCAGGTTTCCTTTACAGGCCAGATCATTTGGGAGGGATGCGAGAGAGGTACCGAAGCCGGTCTTCTTCAAAGTACCGTACGGAACATCCAAACTCGCCAAAGCTGCAAGCAAAGGCGATCCGGGTGGTAATAATTACCATCATTATTATCTTTATCATTATCATCCTTGGCATTATTATTTGAGAAATAAGTATTTTTTCTATGGATTATTGATTGGGTGATTAAACTCATAACAAGGAATTGGGTGTGCCACCCTGGCTTACCTGGATAAATCAGACTCGGGCCGATACTAGGGCTTGGGTCCAGCATAACTTACGAGTTTAAAATTTTAATGGAAAAAAAATTATGGGACCCATTTTGCCCCGGTGTGGTCCCACGAGAAATCCAGACATTACTTGGGTTAGAGCTGGTGCATCCCTGCCAGCTTTGGAACGGTTGGTCCCGAGACAATGGTTTCAGGCACGAGCTGCCTGATTTTCGATTTCAGAGCCCCGAAGCTCCAGGCTCCTCGACAACCTGCCACGCTTACCGCAAAAAGCGAATTCAAATCCAATACTTGCCGTGGCGATTTCCAAAATGCCCGGCTACGGCAAAAACCTACGTTTTAGGTACGCATAGCTTCTCTTCGCTGTTTCCGGGCATGAAAGCTGCTATAGCCGAGCGACGAATTCAAATCCAATACTTGCCGTGGCGATTTCCAAAATGCCCCGCATGCTTCGCACCACTCGCCCTCTCCGCTTGCCCGTGTCACGCCTCCTTCTTAACCCACCAACGTTCCAACGCCGTCGGCACCGACCCTTGCGGTGTTTCGCCGCCTTCCCTCTCAACCCCACCCATATGCCTTCATATTCCCCCAAAAGCCACTCCTACTCGAAGCGTCTCGTCTCCTCTCGTCGCCGCCGCCGGGACCGCCCTCACCCGGCGACAATGGATCGCGCTGGAGACTCCTCGGGATCCGATTCCTCCTCCGCCGCCGAAGACTACGTCCACGTCCCCCGCGCCGATCCCCCTGAGGAGCGCAAGAGGGTTCTTCCGGAGGAGTTATCGAAGGGCGTGGTGGTCTTACAATGCGATACCTCGGCCGAAGGCAGCTCCTGCGACGTGTACCTGGTTGGAACGTCTCACGTTTCTCAGGTCATCTGATCTGATATCTGTAAATTTTCTAATTTGTATCCATCTTCATAGAAAATGATTATTTTCTATTCAAACATCGGGAATCCACCTGAATTCTTTTCCCTTTTTGAAAGATATGGAGCTGAATTCATTTATCTTGGTTTGCTTTTTCTTTGTTTTCCCCCTGATAGAAGACCGTTTAGTTTGTTACGACATCGATTAGGTTTCTCTTGAAGGTGCTGATTTTTTCTTGTAGATATTACTGTCAGCAGTGGAATTTTAACTTTCTATTTCTTTGGGCTGAATTGTGCCCCGTTCATTGATCAGATATAGCAAAAGGGGTTTCTGAGATCAGAACTTTGTTATCCAAGCTGCAGTCAACTATTTTGGTTTGCTATTCTTTTCTTGTTTCCTGATGTTAAATGGTTATTGTTCCTAGAAAATAAATTTGGGTTCTTGATTTCAGATTTCACTAAACTGTACTTGACTGTAATTCACCAATAATACTGTTTTCTTGTTTTGATATTTCTCTTGACTATAATTCACAAAAATATTGGGTTCTTGATTTATGATTTCACTTAACTGTACTTTGCCAGTGATACTGGGTTTTTTATTTGTAATTTCTTTTACAATCATTCACCGATAACAAACGCCAAGATTCTTGATTTATGATTTCACTTAATTGTACTTTGCCAATCATGTTTGGGTTCTTAATCTGGGATTTCACTTGATTGTAATTCACCAATTTATCTGGATAAATTTTATCATCATTGACAATGTTGTAGGTTATGAGGCTTTTATGTAGCATTTGATGTGCATAGGGAGTTATATTTTACTCTTTCCTATGAAAATGCAGGAATCATGCGAGCAAGTTCAGGCTGTCATCAATTACTTAAAACCACAGGTGCTTCTCTATTGAAACTCATCAACCACTTGATTGATTGATGGATCATTAAGCAGGTTAGCTGCCTACATTAGAATGTTCACCTTGTTGATTGCTTAATTATATATTTATATACAATATTTAAAATTTGCCATAAGAGAAATGTGCATTTGTTTATTGGTTTTTTAATTTTTTTTAAGTGTAGGTTGTTTTCTTGGAGTTGTGTTCAAGCAGGGTTGCCATGTTGACCCCACAAAGTCTTAAGGTATGAACATCTTTTCCATGGTATCTTTCTTTAACATTCCATTGTCTCAGTATCTTTCTTTAACATTCCATTGTCTCTGCAACTTCCATGAATAGTTGAAACTTATTTTATATAATCAAGGTGTCATTACTGATAATTAATAGTGCACGTGGAATTGATGTATAAAATGTAACCATGAATAAAACTAAATTATATAGTAAGATTAAAAAAGATTGAATTAAAATGTAGAATATCTTCAAATCATGAAACTGTAGAGGGGTTAAGTCAAAAAAAATTTCCCATGGATATAACTCAGATTTGTACATATTGATTTTATGGGAAAAGTTAGCTTTGCTGACCTGATATTTATGTCTAGCAATGTTTTACAGGCCTTTGTCAAAAGATACTTAGTCATTTTTCATTGGTTAAAAATGTTAAGATCAAAGCATACAATCTTCTTCAGACCTTCCTTGCAGACTTGTCTAGTAGCATCTGGCCTTTGAGACATGGTGGAAAGTGTTTTCTTGGCAGCCAATCTTAAAATGTGTCTGTTATTACATCCAAGTCTCTTTTTCTTCATTACTATTATTTAATATATTTGATCTAGCGACCCTGATAATGGTCTACTTTGATTCTGTATCCATAGTAGAACTGATTGTGGTCTGGATCCTATTAAAGTTAAAAGCATAAGATTCTATTATTTTAAAATTTCTATAGTAGAGATAATTGTCTGCAATTGATCTAGAGGTCCAATCATGATGCAATATTTGTGCTGTAGTGGGTGTTGCTATTTTTTCCATGGTATTTTTGGTATCACTTTTGGTTTCAATGCTCACAGCTCTAGAAGCATCATAATTTGATTTGTTATTTATGACTTCATTGTTTTAGATTATAATGAGAATATACTATTACAATAGTGTAAGAAGTTGAACATTTTTACCTCATATGAGAGGCAGATGTTGGCCTTACCCCATCAGTCTGGGGTAAAACTTACCAAGAACACCAAGAATTTGTTGAATGTATATTATTTCTTTCTTCAAACAATGCTATTGCAATGTGTTACAATATGGTTCTTAAAAACTCACTTTGTTATCCAATAACTAACAATTTTCCACATTTTAACTGACACATATTTGTTGGCATGTCATAGAATTTCCCGGGGGATGAAGTATAAGAATTGTATGCAGGTTATCGGCTTTAGGACATGATGCAACCCTAATAAAAATATAGGCTATTGTAAATTTTTGCTATAATAGTTTGTTCAGGTTTGAAACCTGGTGTATTAAAAAGCAGACAGTTGGCATATAGTGGCTAATTTTACTGGCTGGAGGAGGGGGTCATAGTGCAGATAGCTGACACTGTAGCAAGCATCATGTACCCAAATTGGACTGCTAAAAACACATCAATATTTTCTTACCACATATTAAAAAATTAGTATTCTACATAAAGATCATGCAGAAAATGATGAGGAAAATATCTAGGTTAAAGCTATAAAATACCATGCACCTAACATATTAATGCCATGCCAATATACATATAATGCAAAGGTCTTTAATCTAATGGCAATATCATTATATACCAACCATAATAACATCAATCATTTGATGAAAATGTCCGTTGTGATGTATCAAATTATCAATTACCATAAAATACCGATGTCCACAATCACATGACATCAACCATGGAAGGAAGATATCCACAATCATGTAACCTAGTTGACCAAACAAAACATCATCATTAATAGACAATAGATTGTTTAAGAGTCTAGATAAAAATATCGTGTGACGAATTAATGATTGAGAATCTTACATTATTGTATAATAGATTCCTCTACAGTCTAGATAAAATGTGATGGGAATTAGGAAATTCACACCTATTTTAAAAGGAAACGTCGTGTGTTTTGAAAAATTCTAATCCAAAATTTATTCTCGAAGGAGGATTTATTTAGGATTTCCTTTATTTCATTATTACCTTCATTAGATATTTTAATTTTACTAAGACTCAGTAATTTGACTTTTATTAGATCATGTTTTGTTACTCTATTTAAGGGCTTCAATTATATGGAGAAAGATAGACTTGAATAATTGAATTGAATCCAAAGTTATTTAATTTTTTCTCTTCCTTGAATTTATTTTCTTTTTCTTTTTCTTTCGTTTGTGTTCCTCATCAAAATGTCATGTGACAAATTGATGATTGAGTATCATACATTCTTAGATAATAAATTCCTCTAGTGTCTAGATAAAAATGTCATGCAACAAATTGATGATTGACTATCTTAATGATTAGTTATTATTTGGTGCTTCTAAGAGGTCTGTGCCTTAAGCATTATAACTACAAGTGAGCTTTTTCCTTCCTTCTCTTTCTCCTTTTTTACCCCACACTCCATTCGTCTAGGGCACGAAATAGCCAGATTGGCCTATGCTTTAAACAACCTATTAGACCAGCCGATGGCTAGATCGGTCTAGATCATTATAGAGTAAATAATTTACTTTGAACTCGTAGCATAGTGGTTGCTATAGTGGATTTTTGCCTAATATATTGGGTGATTTATATGTAGGCATTGTATAGCACTGCTTAGCATAGAAGTTTTCATAAGAAACCGCTAGAGCAGTCATAGCTATCTTTTTTTGGTAATTGTAACCGATTTTTTCAAAAGCAATGCTGAAACCTTGACATTTTATTCTGTTGTGCAAAGTAGGAAACTACAACTCAAAGGAATTTCTTGAGAGAGGATGGTTTATCAATGGGAAGTTAAGAGAGACCATATACAAAATTTTGAGTAGTCCAGCTCTAAATAATGTTTTAAAACACAAAAACTCAACTCACTTGGATTTCTAATGATTTGAGTGGATCATTTATGTGGATGAGTTATCTCTTGAGTCAATATATCAATAATAAAATAATATATAAAATATAGATTCCACAGAAAATAGGGTTTTTTGGTATACATACCTTTCTAAATATTGGAATTTGCATGAATACCCTCTCAAAATTGATATTTGCATGCATATCCTTATAAAACACATGTTTTGCATGTATCATCTGTTTGTTCTTCTTTTTTCTTGTATATGTACTGCACCATCTAATGCCATTAAGAAATTAACGGTTTAAACTTAAATGACTGAAATACCCTTAATGGGTGGACATGCAAAAATAAACATTTATAATGGTATACATGCAAATAGCAGTTTTGCAAGGATATTCATGCAATTTCACATATGTAGAAGGGTTTACATGCTAAAAATCCTAATTTTATTTTTGTCCTTTCAACTTGTTTTAACACTTAGACTAGTTTAGTCTTTCTCAATATTTTCTACAGAAACATTGCTTAGGGAAAAGATACATTCGATAATTTCGGAATAAAGAGAGTTATAGAAGTTCACTAATCATGAGATTATTCTATTTTATTCATCTTTATTTATAACAACCATTATATCTTATTTCAATAGAACCAGCTTGTAATATTTATTGCTATAGATGCATTTATGAGGGCATGTATTCAAATATAGAAAGGGGTTAGAATCTCTTAAAGGCACACAGTAGATTGCAATGGTCAAGCTTCATTGTTGCTGTTGTGTTCATGGGTGAAAGGATAATATCAATCATGCCCGAGTGAAATGATTGAAAGACTTCTAAACTCTTTAGACTCACTAACAACCTCCGTAGTCATGTGGTGGAAGACTGTCTTATGTTGGGTATTTTAAGCCACTTTTCTTTGGAGCTTTGATTTTCTGAAAGAAGAAAAGACCTAGCATATGGGACCGATCTTGTCATAGTAATTTTAAATTAGCCACCTCCCGCACATGAGAAGCTTTCCAATTTTAAAAGATAAACATTACAAATCTCACACACTAAAAAAAATAAATGTTGTAAATCTCTCACAACACTCCTTTAAATAATCCATAAAGCTAAAGTTAAGACTTGACCATTTTCATGTAACAAAGGATATAATGAAGGGACAACTGCAGCAGCAATGAGATACTCAGATTCCAATGGCAAAAAGTTAGGTGAAAGAAAGAGAGGGAGAAGAGAGCGATTGCCTGGGCAGAGGGGAAGTTCGATGGGTTGGATAAGCTACCAGTGAGATCTATTAACTTCTTACCCACTTTAAGGGTTAAAAAATAATTTCATTATTTTAATTAATTTTAATTTAAATAATATAATTTTGGCTAATGATGTCAACTAAATTGTTATATTAAAGATAATCAAGCAAAAATTATGTTTTGTAAAGGCATGCATGCAAATATCAATTTGGGATGATATTCATACAAATTCCAATATTTAGGAGGGTATTCATGCAAAAATTCAAGAATTGTTTTGCATGTATACCCTCCTGGATATATGAATATGAATACTCTTGCAAAATTGCTATTTGCATGTATATTCTTATTTGCATGTTTACCCATTAAGGTATTTCAATCATTTTAATTTTAAACCGCTAACTTCTTAACGATGTTAGATGGTATGGGTACATATGCAAATAAATAAATAAAGGTACACATGCAAAATAAGTGTTTTATGAGAGTATAAATGCAAATATCAATTTTAGGAGGGTATTCACATAAATTTCAATATTTATGAGGGTATGCACGTAAAAGAATAAAAAAAAAATGATATAATGTCAAATCCAAAAATTCAAAATATTAGTGCAACATAAATTTGAGTACATAAAATATAGTTAAAAATATTTTTTTAAGATCAATTTTGGAAAACTTAGTTAACTTGGATCACCAATCCACCTAGAAACTTAGCCAAGTTACTAAGCTAGATCATTGAGTTTTGGTTTGGATCATTCTCTCAGATAGGAGCGATCCAATTGGAAAACATACCAATTTGATCTAGATCAGGTGATCCTTGAGTTGGATCACCGAGTTTTAAAATAGTGCAGCCAAATAACGTGGGCCAAAACAAATATAAAATTAGGGCTATCAGTTAGCTTGATGACTCTAGATATAAATTGTAAAAGTATTGATGGAATAGCAATAGAAAGAGGGGGAGAGATAAAAATTGATGGGAATATTAGGTATCCTCCACACCATAACTAATGCATCACTCTTATTGGACCTCTATCTAAAGATGAATGCACACATTTATCTAAGTTGATCCATGCATAACAAATTCTCTCATAATACAAGCCGATGTACCCAAAAACATTTGAACTATTATAAGTGATGGCAGGGTTATAACGTCTGGTGAAATTCAAAAAGGAACTGTTTTGCACCAAAGAAGGGTCATTTTTGTAAATTCAATACCAAAGTGGAATTTTTCTGCAAAATCCTGAACTGTCCAAGAAATCAAGAAAGTACAAAGATTTATTTTTAAAACTTTTTTGGATAAAATAGTAATAAGTGTCTATGAGAAAATTGACTAGGCTAAATGGAATGAGATCAGGAACATATGTTGTTTGAATATTGCTATTATGTCTTTGAGTATTGGGAGCTACAAAATTGATAAGCTAACTGTATAAATACTCAACTACATGAACGTGATGTTAATTAAATGTGAACTAACAATATATATTGAGGATTATGGACTATAATCTTCAATGAACAATAAAAACAAAGTTGAAACACAACTACCTGATTGGTGTCAACTTCTCTTCGGTGAAACTGCAACATTGCATGTTTATATGGTTCAAGATAATATACCATCAACTAATTTATGCAACAGTTGTTTGGTCAACCATGCATGTTAAGGAATTTCCATTGTGCCGATTTGAGAATTATTATTGTTGAAGTGATATTTCCCACTAGCGCTCAAACAAAGTTATTTCAAGAATGGTTTTTAATAAATAGCTTTAAAGCATTAGGATTTCCTTGAATGCTAAGAGACATGAAACTATGCTGATCTTACTCTGCCTTGCAAGAATTCTGAAAGCATTTTCTGACTTCTGAGTAAACTGAAAAAGTGTGAAAGGAAGTTATATAAGCTTGATGCTGTGCTCTATTGGTATTTGTTATCTGATAAATAACCATAGTGCATGACGATCCGATAAGGACTTAATATGAGGCCTGATATCTTTTTTTAAGGTAAACTAAGCTTTACCTTAGGAATGACTATTACTAGCTTTGGCATATTTTTTAATGAGGTCTGTTATACGTCTCCAAATATGTAAGAAGCACATAACTACTACAGCCATTGTTCTTAAACCTTAATAGCATCAGCAAGATACGTCAAATATTATTCGTTGATGACATTGCAGTATCACTGATTATTTTCTTTTGTTTGTTTCTATATTTTTATGTCTCCATTTGTGATTAAAATACTACATCTCCGAGGATCTATAATTCATATTTTACTTGTTGTTCCATCAGGTGCCTACTGTGAGTGAAATGATCGACTTGTGGAAGAAAAAGAAGATGAATACTTTTGGAATTCTCTACTACTGGTTTCTTGCCAAGGCATGATCTTATTGGCTTGTTTCTGCAGTTTTAATTATTAGCTTTGGTGGAGCCTTGGGAGTTGATATTGTCTGGTTGTTTCTTGTAGGTTGCTGATAAACTCAAGGTTTTTCCTGGTTCCGAGTTTCAAGTGGCATTTGAAGAAGCAATGAGTTATGGAGCCAAGGTTATATTGGGTGATCGTCTTATGTATGCCATTTTTCTCATATTGTTTAGCTAGTTGTGTTTTGACTAGGTTGAATTTGTGGCATCTATATGGAATTTTATGCATGAAACTACTTTGCTGAGCAACATTTGATGTCACATGTAGTGGTTTTGGTTATTGTACTTGTATCTTCTTGTTTTGTTTCCCCTGTTGTGCTGGCAGAAAAGGTGAGAGCTGAAATGGTGAGTTCTTGACATATTCCGTGCCCCCCAACCTATTGTTGGTGTCTAGAATGCTTGTACTGGATGCTTAATTTTTTACAAACATCTGCTGTTAATTGATTGATCCAAAGCGGTGCTACTCTTATGTCCTTTTGATCAATATTTTTCCACTTTGCGGTGAAACTTGTCATATAATATATTGGTAGGTTGTCTGGATATGTTTCTGCTCTGGAAATTTTTCCTAGCTGCTGTAATTCTGCTCGGTCTAATTCCATGGACTGGCTCACCATTGCTTTTATATGTAGTGTCTAATGCAAGTCACAGATGACATAATATGCATGTGTAGTCTTGGATTTCATAACCTGTTCCTGTATAAGAATTGCGTTGGTGTGGATTGTCAGTGTTTTGTGACAGGAGCTTGGCTACAAGCCATCTTTGTGCGATACTCCAAGAAATTAACATCTGGCAACATTAAATGAGTTGTAGTTGTTCTTACCATGCATCCAACAAGCCCAACTCAAAGTGCTTGATGATGCATAATCTAATCATATATTCTTTGTTTTAATAGATCACCTTGAAGAGAACTTGGGGCAAAATGACATTATGGCATAAAATAAAATTTCTGTACCGCATACTCTTTCAAGCAATCTTTTTACCAAGCTCTGAAGATCTCAAGAAAATGGTGAGTTGTCTTATAATTTTGCTTTCTTAAAATTTAAAGATCTCTTCTTATTTCGTTATATCATGCATACTAGTCGCATGTAAAAACAGATTATGTTGTATTGCTTTAGACTATCACCCTGAAATTCGGATAAGCATGTAATCAGCAATATATAGTTTATCAGCTTGCCTTTATTTTTGGTACAAATTTTGATGGAATATGCTTTTACAAGAAATACTTGGAGTTGAAAGGTACTTTCTATTGTATTTGTTGCAAGTAAATAAAATATTGCATATTGAATTCATGTGAGATGAACGCCAGCATGGTTTTGCATATTGTACAATGTGCTGATTCTAGTCATGCACCAGCATGGAACGATATTCAACATCAGCAACATATGCACAAAAGGCAAACATAACTATGAGAGAAGTTGTGCCATATATCCCATGAGAAACACAAGGTGCCAGACATTTGCTTTCACCACAGAAAGTCATTTGAGCCTCTCAAGTCCAAGGTGTATGACTTCAATTCTATAACCTTGTGAAAAGGTTTAGGATATTCCTTGAAGATCTTGTTTTTAAGCACGTCTCAGGGCATGCCTCGTGTACATTTTTGAATAGTGCTGCAGTGTTTGTTTTATTAATCTTTCTATTTATGACTAAGGTCTTGCTTGGCATCATTTTTATTCTTATTTTTTGTTTTTAAAATGAAGTCACAAAAAGTGAGGCAAAAAATATATTTGATATTATTATTCTTATTTTCTATTTTTCAAGATTTATTTTCATTATTTTCAAAAAAATGAAAGGAAGAAATGTTTTACGTTCACTATTTTCAAAAATAAAAAAAATCATGTCTTTTACTACCAGCACCATTATTATTACTATCACCATCTTCATTGTTACCACTACCACTACCATCATCATTTCTCCCACCATCATTGCTATCACTGCCTTTGTCACCATATTTTCTAGCACCTCCATCACCACAACTACTACCACCATCATTTCCACCATCATCATTACTGTTAGCATCTCGAACAATGCCACAACTGTTGTTGTGCCTCCAATAATGCCACTACCAATGTTGCCACCCTCACCACCTTCATCGCAATATCGTTGCCACCATGGCTTCTATCATACTACCATCACCGTCATTGTTACTGCCACGATATCATTGGTACCTCCATCACCATTGCCACCACTATATCACTAGCACTTCTACTGTCATTGCTACCACCACCACCATTATGGCTTCTATTGTCCCTACAACCATCATTGACTCAGCCATTGTTATCATGGGTATATTTTAAAAATAATTAATTATGCCTAACATGTTTATATTTTTTAAAAATTCTAAGCTAAAGTAGAAATAAAAAAATTATTTTATTTTTTAAAAAATAAGAAAAATGAAAGTGATGCCAAATAGTATTTATTAATTCATATAGAGAAACTATGATATGGAATGATCTAATGGACCAAATAAAAATTAGATGCTTTTAATTACAGTTTGCCATAGAACTTCACCTGAGCCCTGAACTATGATGGTAAGTACTCGTGCCTTCTCCATCTGTTGCCATTCATATTGTTCCTCCAATACTGCAATAAATCAACATGCTTACGACCCAAAGCTGGTCTCAATTGGTCCTTACCATCTTGATAACCCTAGCCTCACGCTATGGAAGAAATCAGGAGGTAGATATTAGACCACCGCCACTTGAAAGCTCTAAAAGATACCATCCACTGGTACCTAAAAAAGATGCAGCGAAAGCCCGAAGCTGCTACTCTGAGGTGATCAATATAGATAGCCATAAATTTACGGAGATGTTACTACCCGATGGCTATTTTGTTATCCAACCATTCATCCACTATGATATGATGGCCAAGAATCTCAATTATCCATTGAACAATATATTTGGCTTGAATTCTCTCTCCTTCAAGATTTGCTCCTTCTCCATGTTACAGATTTCATGCCGAACATTGTTGTCCAGTGAATTTTATTGCCCTTTGACTATCAAATTGCAATGGATGAATAGTTGAATAATAAAATGGGCATTGAGCAACAGCATCTTTGCAAATTTGTGGTTGTCCATATTGATCACTTCAGAGTAGTAGGTTTGGGCTTCCGCTTCCAACTTGTGCATCTTTTTTAGGTACCGATTGGATGCTTTCTTTCAAAGCTTTTAAGAAGAGATAGTCTAGTATCTAATACTTGATTTCCATGATGGTAAGGACCAATGGAGACAAGCTTTGGCTCGTAGGCATGCAGATTTCTTTATTGCAAGACTAGGGCGACTCTGATGCTCGGCTTGGTTGAGCTGCATTGCCCAGACATTTCTTTGTAACCTAATACTTCTTTCTCTCATGCTGAATTGATCTTCACAACTATATCTTCAATGGCTTTTCTTGCTTCAATTTTTCCATGACTCATTCTGTTCTCTACTCTTTGTAGAAATATCTTGGACACATGGCCCGCAACAAAAATTCCTGCCATCAAACACTTGAATCAGACATTTGCTGGCTTCAATCTGCTATACAAGAATAATGCATCAAATATGAGAATAAGAGCCATTAAATGACACATGCTTTTTCCTTTATTTTTTTGGAAGTGAAAGAAGGTATATAGCATGAATTTTCATGTTCGACTATTTAATATATGATATACATCCAAACCACATTTAAGAAAATTAACATTTTGTTCTGTGAACATGGACACAAATCAAAAGCTATCATTATTTTGACGGTATGTTTTTGCTGTTTCCCATTATAATGGCTAAGAAAACCATTGTGATAAGTGTAACTAATTTGCATGTTACCAAAATCGCATATAAGCTACTATATAACCCGCATGATTAACAAAATGCAGTTATTTCCTTTTTTTTTTAAAAAAAAAATATTTTTTATTTATCTATTTTATTATATCTAGTTTATATTTATTTCAAAAATAGTTGAAAAAAGCTGCATCCAGCATCTTGCATGTATAAAGCAGAGCCTTCTCAATATTTGATTCCCATGCATATTTATGTTCATCAAATAAAATAAATCTAAATATAATTATATAAATATCTTATGCACATCTCATTTGCTTTGAGCTACAGTTGGGTCTTTCGGAATGTCTAAAAGCTTAAAGTGGCAGAAGTGTGTATGTGGATATGCACCGGGTTCATGAGTTTGTATACAATAGTCGGCCTCTAAATCGTCACATAGCAAACCAATGCTGCCATCCCTTTGCTTTCTAACCGTGAAATACAGTGAAACCTCCTCAAATTTACCCTTAGGCTGACCAAGATTGACCCAGGCAATAGTATGGCTCATCCTGTTAAGAAGCTATTAATAAGCTCGAGTTTGGTACTCAATAGCTTCAAAAATTTGATCTCATCTTCCTGGCATTTCTCGTTTCATGAAAGTTCTTTCCTTGCCATATTTAACCCCGTAACATTAAGGATTTGTTGAAATGATCGCACTTAAAATTTTATGGAATTCATGGATTTGGTAAGCACAATCAACAAATGAAAGTTCTTTCCTTGCCATATTTAACCCCGTAACATTAAGGATTTGTTGAAATGATCGGACTTAAAATTTTATGGAATTCATAGATTTGATAAGCACAATCAACAAAACCAGGATAGATTATATCTATATTAATAAATATTCAAAATATATTTTTTTTATAGAAAAAAAATAGATCAACCTATCTACACTATGATGTCGGAGTTATAGCCGCTCTACCCCGGATAGGTCCAGAATTTCTGAAATTTAATCTAAAATTCGAGAGATCATGCCTCGGAACCCGTGACTTGTGAACGGAGCCGTGCTCTAACCAACCATAGTGTTATTCAAAATATTTTTGAAATTAATCTAATTCAACCTGATTGTGTTCATGAATTTTATAAAATTCTAAATCCAATCATTTAACTAAATTTTCAATTGTTATGTCGGAAACCTACGGGCCACCATCTTGCTAGGAAGGAATCGTCATTAAATAAAAAGTATGAGACAAAAAATACACAAAGTTGTCCAAATCTTGGAGAAAGATCCTGCTTCGCCTTTAGGATACTTTTTGGAGTTTATTTTTCGTCACCATCAAAAATTGTTTATAGTTTACACAAGCAAACAAATCAAGCCAACACAATCACCATTAATACAGCATGAAAAATTTCGCCATCAACACAAAACAATCAAACATGTACATCATCAGATACATTCCTCCTCCTCGATAGTTTGATCGTTTTAACGTTCTAATGATTGCAGTAGAGGAAACCACGATTAGATCCCTTGATCATTAAAAGAACTAATCGAATGTTACAGGTATCATTCAAAAACACAAAAAGTTGCTAAAGAATAATCGAAGAACATATGCGAGAGAAAGAGAGAGAGAGAGAGAGAGAGCAAATACCTATGAAGAGTAGCAGAGATGGTAAGAAGCCACCAGGAAAACCCCCCATCCATAATCGCGTTCCCATCCGCTCTCTATCCGTGCTTTGAGAGGGAAATCCGCCGGTGGGTTTTCTAATTCCCAGCCGGCATATGAAAATCTATCTAAAATATCATCCAAATCCTCTTCAAAAATATCAACTCCGAAATCAAGAACTTCAAAAAAAAAAAAAAAAAAAAAAAAAAAAAAAAAAAAAAAAAAAAAGGAAATTCAAATCAAGGGGATCAAAGTCCAGAGAGAGAATAGATGAGATCTGTTGGGATATCATGGTTTAGCTACGAACCAGGCTCCGGTTCGACTTATCGAAATCCCAGTTCTCCGGACTACGGACTTCGGACCAAGCGAAAGCCAACTGTAAGCAACTCAAGGCTTCACTCTGAACTACAACATCCGAAGGCCAGTCTTTCGGATAGCACCTTTGACCCCGGCCGAAGTCTGAACTACTCATCGACTTTCGAAGATACAAACTTCGGTCCCCGCCGTAGACATGATCTCCGGTCTCGGGGAAATATCAAGCCTTCGGCCTATGCAAAGAGAAACCCGAAGCTTGAATCACAATCTGTTCCAAAAAGAAAACTGTAACCAACGGTTACAATCGACACTCATCATGCCATGATCATGGCGCGCAATTCCTGCAGCCACGCTTCCAATCTGGCCGGAACCGCTCATTGACAACCCACGATCGACTATCATGGAAGTGAATGGCTCCCCATGATCTCCGGGAAAAGAGCGGGCCACAGACTAGAGGCCATCTTTTAAATATCGGTAAGAAGGATGGCTCGAGAGGTACACTTGAATAATCTCGCACATACTCATTTTTAATCTCCAAGAGCTCTTTTTCTCTTCCACTCTCGACATCTTCCCCATTCTGTGGCTGGAATCCGCTACTGACTTAGGTATCGGAGTGTCTTCCACCGGAACAACTCCGGCAAGAGACCTATTTTGTAGGTGAACCAGGGAGCGGTCCTACGACACAGCGGCTCCGACCGGCCGATCCAGGAACTCCATGCCAACAGATTGGCGCGCCATGTAGAGGGGCAATTTTACTAACATTTGTTAAGCTCCCTCCTAGACAAGGGGAAGAAACAAAGAATTCTTTGATGGCAAGAGAAAAAGCTCAAAATGCTTCTACATGCCGGAGTCGTGCTCCGTCTCATGGGGGTGCACCCCCGAAGGTGAATGATGTTCCACCTCCCACGGTTACTTTGGAAGCACAGCAGTTCGAAGCTCTTTTGAACCAGGTCACCAACCTGACGGCCATGGTTCAAGAGTTTCAAGACAGAGCCTTCCCGGTGATAAACCCACCGGCTATTTCTAGACATAGCTTTCGATCCCGAAGAAGGAGAGCACCACGGAAGGATTCAGCGCATCCCTCCCCCCATTCCCGGCCCTCTCCCGAAGGCCGAACTTCGAGACTATCTAGGTCTGCCGATTCCCCACAAAAAGGGAAGAGGCATAGGCAAACTCCTCCTCTTCCTCTGAAGACTTCACTCCGGTGGAGAGAGCGTCCAAGCAGACTCCCGATTATGATGGGAGGTTCAGAGCCATCGAATCAGAGATGGCAAGGGCGCGAGAACAGAGAATGCAGGATCAGAGAGATCCCGAGGACCTGATTGTGGGTGATCTGCGCCCACCCTACACCGACCGCATCATAGCTGAGGACATTCCTTGGCACTTCAGGATTTCCCAGATGGAACCCTACGACGGCACCACCGACCCCTTCGACCATTTGGGCAGCTTCAAAGCCCATATGATGATTCAAGGAGCTTCGGACACGATGTATTGTTTGGCGTTCTCAGCTACCTTGAAGAAGTCTGCTCGGATGTGGTACTCGAGCCTGCGTCCAGGTACCATTGATTCCTTTTTTGAGTTAGAAAAATTATTTGTCTTGCATTTCAGGACCTGCCGCAAGACTCCTCGGAATACAGACACACTCTTCCTCCTTCACCAGAATGAAGGAGAGAGCTTGAGAGATTACATCTCCAGGTTCAATGCGGCCATGCTTGAGATCCCCGATCTTAACGAGAACGTGGCCATGTTAGCACTAAAGAAGGGGCTTCGAACCTCCAGGCTTACTTTTTTCCTGGACAAGAAGTTTCCAAAAAGCTATGCTGAGCTCCTATCAAGGGCTCAGAAATACGCCGATGCTGAAGAGCACGCGGCGAATCGACGTTTGATTGAAGGGAAACCCCCTTCAAAGAAGAAGAATAACAGGGGGCAAGGCCCCCAAACTTCCAATAACAACGGCGGCAGATATGCAGACCGTCGAAGAAGCACTCCAAAGCCCAGAGCATTGGGAGGAAGATTCGACTCATACACCCCCCTCAACCTCCCTCGAAAAAGATCCTCATGGAGATAGAAAAAGAAAACTATCTCCAACAGCCCCGTCCCATGAAGGCCTCCTCTTTCGCAAGGAACAGGAACAAATTCTGCCATTCCACCGGGACCACGGCCACAACACAGAAGAATGCATCCAGCTGAAAGATGCAATCGAGGATCTCATCAAGAGGGGGTACCTAGGGCGGTACATCGGTCGCCAGGGGCCCCGGTCGGAAGCAACTGTTCCCCAGCCACCTCCCGAAGAGGCCGAATTGCCAAACCAAAGGCCCACCAATGGAGATGTAGGGATGATACATCGGCCCGCCAACTGGAGAAGGAATGAAGATGAAGCTTCAAAGCGACTGAAAGATAACAACTCCATCATCTTCTCTGACGATGACCTTGCGGGAGTCTGGCTCCCGCACGACGACCCTCTTGTAATTTCGGCCGTAGTGGCCAATTATGATGTACAGAGAGTTCTTATTGATAATGGAAGTTTGACTGATGTCTTGATGTACGATGCATTCTCCAAAATATGTTTGCCTAGACATCAACTACAAAGATCCCCCATACCACTCTCCGGTTTCGGGGGCAACCAAGTTTATACCGAGGGGGAGATAGTGTTGCATGTAACCCTCGGTTCCGAGCCTCGACAAAAGCATTGCCGATCAACTTCACGGTGGTCTAGATCCCCTCTGCATACAACATTATTCTGGGGAGGCCCGTCTTGAACAGGTTTTGGACTGTGAACTCCTCTCACTACCTCTTAGTACGCTTCTCCATCAGGAATGGTGTTGGAGAAGTTAGAGGGAACCAGAGGACAGCACAGCAATGTCTAATGATTGAAGACAGGCATTTCAAAGATTCGACTACTCCAGATCAGCTGGATCCGAGGGATTCAACCACAAACCTTGGTAAACCCATGGAGAGGACCATCCCGATACCTTTGAAAGAGGAAGATCCCTCCAGAGTTGTGCAAATCGGGAGCGCCCTTGACGAGGAAACCAGAACGAAGCTGATCCGTTTCCTCAGGGACAACGCCGATGTCTTCGCCTGGTCGGCTTCGGATATGCCCGGGATTCCACCGAAGTGATTACTCATCGGCTGGAAGTAACCCCTGGGTACAAGTCAGTGCGACAGAAGAAGAGGAGCTTCGCCCTCGAAAGACAGCAAGCTGTTGATGAAAGATTTGCAAACTCCTCAAGGCAGGGTTCATCAGAGAGGCCCGCTATCCCGAGTGGCTGGCTAATGTGGTAATGGTGAAGAAAGCTAGCGGCAAGTGGAGGATCTGCATCGACTATACAGACCTCAACAAGGCTTGCCCAAAAGATAGCTTCCCTCTCCCAAATATTGATCAACTGGTCGACGCTACTGCCGGCCACCAGTTGCTGAGCTTTATGGATGCCTTCTCCGACTACAACCAGATCAGAATGGATCCACAAGATGAGGAGAAGATGGCATTCATCACTGACAAAGGTCTCAACTGCTACAAGATGATGCCGTTCGGCCTCAAGAACGCCGGAGAAATATTTCAAAGACTTATCAATAAGGTATTTGAAAAGCAACTGGAAAGAAATATGGAGGCCTATGTTGACGACATGATCATCAAGAGTCTCCATCGGAGAGACCACATCCATGACTTGGAGGAGTCATTCAGCGCTCTCCGGCGCTACAAAATGAAGTTAAACCCTGCGAAGTGCGCCTTCGGGGTCACGTCGGATAAATTTCTGGGCTTCCTTGTCACCAAACGAGGGATTGAGGCCAATCCCGAGAAGATCCAGGCCTTGAAGGATATGCGACATCCCTCCTATAAAAAGGAAGTCCAACAGTTGACAGGGAGGATTGCCTCCCTAAGCAGATTTATCTCTCGGTCCGCCGAGAAATGTCTTCCGTTCTTTAAGGTACTTCGACAATCAAAGGGCTTCGAATGGTCCGAAGACTGTCGCGTTGCCTTTGAGGAATTGAAGAAGTATTTGGAGACCCCGCCATTACTCTCCAAGCCAAAAGAAGGCGAGGTCCTCTACCTGTACCTCTCTGCTTCAGACGAAGCAGTGAGCTTGGTTCTTGTCCGGAAGGGGGAAGACGGGTCCCACAAGTCGATCTACTACATCAGCAAGATCCTGCATGATGCAGAAACGTGGTATGCAAGGATGTAGAAGCTGATATACTCTTTAGTGATTGCGGCAAAGCGACTACGGCCATATTTCCAGGCCCACGCTATTGTGGTGCTGACTGATCAACCTCTCAAGGCTGTTCTCCGATCTCCGGACACTTTTGGAAGGATAGCCAAGTGGGCTATGAAGCTAAGCGAATTTGATATTAGCTTCCAGCCCCGAGGGCTATGAAGGCCCAGGTACTCTCCGATTTTCTGGCCGAGTATACCTGGAAGTCCGAAGATGAAGCCTCTTCGGATGAAGAAGAAGCCCGAAGGAGATAAAGTCCGTTTGGGTGCTTCATGTGGATGGAGCTTCTAATGCTACCGGGTGCAGGGCTGGACTGATGTTGGCTGAACCTGATGGCCAGATTATAGAGTATGCACTCCGTTTCTCCTTCCACGCCTCCAATAATCAGGCCGAATATGAGGCCCTACTCGCCGGACTTCGGATCGCCGGACTTCGGATCGCCAAAGATCTAGGAGTCCGGCAACTACGAGCCTTCTCCAACTCTCAACTGGTTGTGAATCAAGTCAATGGAGAGTACGCAGCCAAAGATCCAACCATGGTGCAATACTTGGAGAAGATTCAGGCTTTTATCCTCTCAACTGGAATATTTTGAAATTATTCATGTTCTTCGATCAGAGAACTCCTGGGTAGATGCACTGTCTCGACTGGCAACTACAGCACCGGAGTCTCTCGGACGCACCTTTGTTAAACATCTTGAAACTCCAAGTATTGCCAAAGAGGCTGCAGAGGTGCGCCAGATTGATGCTGAGCCAAGCTGGATGGATCCCATCATCAGATTCCTGAATGAAGGAGAACTGCCCGAAGATAAGGCAGAGGCCAAGAAGATCCACCGGATGGCATCTCAATACGTTATCTTAGACGGAACCCTCTACAAGAGATCATTCTCCTAACCATTGCTGAAATGCCTCGGATCCACCGATGTAGATTATGCATTGAGAGAGGTCCACGAGACCATATGCGGGGATCACTTGGGAGGCAGATCTCTAGCATACAAGATTATTTGACAAGGGTATTACTGGCCCTCCTTCCAGAAGGACTCAACTGATTTTGTGCGGAAGTTCGACCAGTGCCAGAGGTATGCCAATGTGTAGAGACAACCTGCGAGTCACCTGACTCAGTTGGCAGTCCCATGGCCCTTTGCCCAGTGGGAGATGGACATTCTTGGCCCGTTCCCACCAACATCAGGGCAAAGGAAGTTTTTCCTAGTGGCCATTGACTACTTCACGAAATGGGTGGAAGCCGAATCATTGGCCCAAATCAAAGAGAGCAAGGTGGAGAGTTTTATGAAAAACTCCATCATCTTCAGGTTCGGTATCCCACACGTCATCATCACGGACAACAGGAGACAATTTGACAATTCGAAGTTCAAGGACTTCTGTGCTCGGTACCATATCCAGCATTGGCTAACATCTGTTGTGCATCCACAGTCCAACAGAGAAGCCAAAGTCACCAACCGGACCATCTTCCATGGTCTAAAGACAAGGTTGAACACTGCCAAAGGGCTTTGGGTCGAATAACTGACCTCTATTCTTTGGGCATACCAAACTACCCCAAGAACAGCCACCGACGAATCTCCGTTCAACCTAGCCTACGGTACCGAAGCCGTGCTACCTATCGAAGTCTCCCTACAGTCCCTGAGAATTGACAACTATGAAGAGCCTGAGAATTTTGATCGCAGAAGGATTGATCTGGATCTGCTATCAAGCACCAGGCTACAGGCCCAGATAAGAATGGTGGCATACCAGCAAAAGATCGCCAAGTACTATAATGCAAGGGTGAAGGAGCAAACTTTTCGCACGGGAGACATGGTATTGCAAAGAGCAGAAGTGTCCAGGCCAACAAAACAGGGTAAACTCTCCCCTAACTGGCAAGGCCCATATCAAGTCGAAGAAGTCATTCGACTAGGGACATATCGACTCAAGACCCTAGAGGGGAATATCCTATCTCAGCCATGGAATGTACAAAACCTTCGCAAATACTATCAATGAAAAAGTTCCAAAAAACTCCTGTGCAAAGCTCCTCAACCCTACTCAACTCAGAGCGGCTAGTTGCATCGACTGAACGACAACAGCCCAAATGACCCGATCTGAAAAATCGGTCAACTGCGTAAAAGAGAGTCTGATCCACTCACCTTATCGGTATGCCCGACGAGCGCAATGGATGGCCTAACCAGGCCACCAAAATGATCAAAGGCGCAGGGATGGTTTTTGTAACCTACCTTACGGTGAATCCGAACACGCACCGAGGCAGGCCTGAATAGCCTACCTTAATCACGACAGAAAGTGCACAGGGATGGTGTAAACACCATACCCTACGAAAAATCCAAACACGTGCCTAGAAGGACTATTGTTGTCCTCTCTGTCAATAACAAACACTCTCAGAATGGTCCAACGGATCCTACTTCTTCCCTACAAACCGCAAGTGATTTATGGAGTCTACATTATGGACAAATCATGATGCAACACATCGCAGAGAATACACGGGAAGAGGTAACAGAAAAGATCTTTCATTTCTTTCAAATTTTCTTACAAAAAGAAAAGAAGAAAAAAGAAAAAAGAAAGAAACTCTCTTATAAAGAGAGTAAGAATAAAGTAAAATAAAACTCTCCAAAAGAGAGATACAAAAAAAAAAAGCAGCAGTAGCAGCAACAGCAGATTGGGAAATTTGCATTAACTCCCTAACAGGTTTTTCCCGTACCATCAGGGAGAGACCAGATGGGATGACGAAGGGCCCCCGGGGTTCCCGTCCGAACTCGAGTCCGACCCCTCATCGGAGTCAGAATCGAACTCATGGCCGGGGAAGGGAACGGAGGGTTTGATATTATCTAAGCCCTTTAGGTCATAAAACCTGGAGACTTTCCTCCCGCACTCCCGAAACCCCCGGTGGAAGGAGTCCAGGGCCACCCCGGCGAGCTCATCCTTGAATGAGGCAGAAGTTCTGAAATTTGCGATGACCTCCGCTGCCTCCTTCTTCACCTCCTCCGTCGCCGTGGTCACCGGCATGACTTGGGCCCGGGCCTCCCTCAACCGAGCCTCCAGAAGGCAGACCTTCTTCTCGAGACAGTCAACCAAAGGCTCCTCCTCTTCGCCGACGGGCCCAGATGGCTCTGGACTTCGCTTCCTTTTAGGGTCAATAGCCCTCCTCTTCACCGCACGACGAAGCTCGGAAGTGCTGAACCTCATGGTTGATGAAAGGAAGACACCAACAGAAATGATGGCCTTCGACAGTAGGGGGCAGGATCCTATTTATAGAAACCCTGTGCCCACAATCGACTGTGGGGAGGCGTGTCCCACGTCCTTTCCGGCCATATGAGAAGGTGCCACGTGTCCGGGTGACGCTTCGAGAACCAGAAAGTCTCTCGAAAGCCATCCTCAGGTCCGCAACTGCCATCGCTTCGAATCCAGAGAAACTCGCATCATGTGATGGCATCATTAATGGTCTCTTTTTGGGAAAAAGATGCCCGGCGGCTCATAAGGTGCAAGAGATCGCGACTGTACAAATTTTGACGTGCCACGTGGACAACGGTGATCCTAATCAAATCCTCCCTAATTATTGATTGGCGGGGAGATGACTCCTGTCAGCCCTAACGGACAAGCTAATCATCCGAAGGAAGGCAACACAATGGAGTTCTGGTCCGTTCAAGGGTTTGTCCTTACCGACTGATCGGCTTTCGGCCATGACTATTCGACTAAGCGAAAAAGAGAATGGTAAAACCGGCTCTTATCAACTGGACGGCCTTCGAAGGCTATCGTTCGACTAGGCCAAAGGAGAAACGATAGAACCATTTCAGGCTACACATGAATACATGAGGCACAACAATGCATATACAAAGAAAGGAGAATTCATTCCAAAATCTGAAAAATTGCAATACAAAGTTCATTGGTAATACAAGTAAAAAAAGAAGAAAATATATTCGGAGTGATCCAGGTCACTCAACATCAACAGGAGAGGGCTCCACACCACAGGACTAGAGCAACCTATCAACTTGATGGAGAGGGTCTCATCAATCTGGGCTGGGACGGGAGAACCTTCAGCCTGGACTCCTCCAGCCTGAGTCGCCTCCTGGGCCGAGATCACCTCCGAGTTTTCGACTGGGGTAGCAGCCTCCTCCGCCGGACATGGTGACTCCTCGACCTCCCCTATGGCTTCGGCCTCCTCTGCTTCTTCTCCTTCCTCTCCAATTATATTGTAGGAAGGGATCTTCGAAAGGTCAAGGTGAGGGAGGGTCTCCTTTACCTTGGAAAGCCCATCATTGAAGTCGTGCTGGTAGGCATACAATGATACTTCATCAATCTTTATCTGAAATTGCGAAGACATCTTGAAGTCAGCCACGACATTATCTATTTGCTTCCTCAAAGCTTCGGACTCCCTCTTGGCGGCTTCGGCCTCCCTCTTGGTAGCTTCGGATTCTAGGATCACCTCTTCGGCCCTCTTAGAAGCCTCCTCCGCCACCTTGGACAGGCTCTCCATCCTCTCCTGGTTCTCCCTGGCAGTCCGCTCCAGGGATTCAACTTGCCTCCTGCTCCTGTTCCACCCTGCCTCTTGTCCCGCTATCCTCGAGTGGGTACTTTTCAGTTCGCCCTTCAGGTCGTGAACTTCATCAGTCACCCGAACAAGACGATCCTCCATGGATTGCTTCAGCTCCTCGGCTACTTCCCTGGTAGCCCTAACAGTTTGAAGCTCCTCCTTGAGGTCGTAGATGAGGCTGTCTACGTTTCCCAAGCCTTCCTCCATGAAGGTGAAGTCATAGACCAACTACATAAAAAAAGAAGAATCGAGGGTCAAGTAACTCTCAAGGCAAAGGAGGCAGTGATAGTCATACCTGTTGCAGGGCGGCGAAGCCGGAATCGGACACCTTGTGAAAGCTCTGGTTCCGGAGAATTATCAGGTTGCGGGGATGTATCGTACCCTTCAACGCCTTTCTAGCCTCCCCCGGAACCAGCAGCTCTCCCATAGGAGGGAGCTCCGAAGGGTTCGTCGAGCGACCTCCGGCTGAAGAAGCTCCGTAGATGGACTCTCCTTCGACTTGCCGCGCCTTGCCCCTATCAGCAGTAGAGGGGCAAACCGGCGGCACATCCACTCCTTGAGGCGGGCCCCCCGTTGTGTCGACTTGGGAGGCGACCGCCGCTGGAGTCTCGACTGGGCAGGGCCTCGCTGGAACCTCTTCCACGGCCGCTGCATTTTCCCCCGAGATGCTTCGGGAAGACGAAGCGCTTTGGTCCCCTTCGGGACCATCTCTCCGAGCTGCAGACCTGGTGGAAGGGGCCTGTGCCACCCTCATCTCTGAAGTCTGGTGAAGCCAGCTCAAATTACGCTTTATCCCATCACCTGCAAGCAAAGGGGATCACCTCAGTTAAATGAACTACAATGAAACCTAAAGAAGAAGAGCAGAAATTTCTACTGTGATACCTAGTGAGGGGAATTTACTGATTCTCGCTCGATGGAGGTTCCTCTCCTCCAACAACTCCCGGATAGGAGTAACTTCCGAGTTGGTCAGAAGATCATAATCCAACTGATCGGTCGCCAAGACTTTCTTTCCGTCATTGGCAGTCAGGCGAGGCTTCTTCCACTCAGTGTCGAAGCCCCATGGGTCGAAGGACAATATAAATACAAAGATAGGTTTCCACCCGTGGATGGCGCTGGGCATATCCTTAATCACCCTGCGACCCGATCTGGGACTGATCACCAACCATCCGTTGCTGTGGAAGTCCCTCTTGAGGATGAAAAGGGTCGAGAACAAGTTGGTCCTAGGCTCTACATTGGCGATGCTGCACATGACCAGGAACCCGCATATGTTCCTGATGCTGTTTGGGGTTAACTGCGGTGGCACCACTTGGTACAAGCGAAAAATCTTAACAAAAAAAGGGTGCAGGGTGATGCAGAACGAATGCTCTGATACCAAAATGATGCAGAACGAAAGAAGAGATGATGCGATGCAGAAGTAAATTAAGACTAATTCTTTTTTTTTTTATATATATTTTCAGAAGTCGGCTTTGACTCAAAGGAAAGTTAAACTAAATTGAAAGAAACTATGTAATAATTGAAAGCACAATTTAAAGAAACCAGGTTATCAGAGTAGTTCAGAAGTAAAGGATCGCTGGGGGTTGAGAAACTCCCAGACCTAGGGTTTCGCTATAAACTTTCAACTAGACAGAAGTAAAGAGAAGAGAAGGGTTACAGACCAGGCAGTGATTTTCACAGAGTTTAGTGGAAGGACTTTCTTGAGCAGATTGTTGGATCCCCGATTCAGATATCTTCGTAATGGATCCTCCAATACTGGCCCTTTGGCAGAGTTGACTTCTTCTGAACTCAAGGTCTGGGAAAGAAGAAGAACAAGTTATGGAACCAGATACTCAAGGAAGGATTTACCAGATAGTAGAACTTGAAAGCTGATGTTGCTGAAATCCTGATTCTCCTGGAATGCTGATCTGACTTCCTCTGGGATTTGCTCTGTCTTCGAAGTAGCCGAACTGGACCTGGATGCTGGTGGTCGTTCTCTACTTGGAGAGAGGGGTCATGAGAGATGGGGTAGGCTAGGGTTTGGCGGAGTGAAGAGGATGATGGGCGGCTAGGATTTGGAAGTGAAGTGGCTAACCTAGGGTTTTGGGGTTGGAGATCTCACACCTCCTCAAGGTTCCTAAGGAACCCAGATTTACTCCCTCACGGAGCTCAACACCTAGATGCAAGTGCGGAAGAGAGAACATAAAGTTGCTCACACAAAATTTGAATTCATTCATCAGTTGTTCTCTAAAACTTACCAGAGGGGTTTATTTTATAGGTCTTTACAAGAGGTCAGGGTTTTACATCTTTCCATGTGGAACTAATAGGATGGATCTTCAAATTAGGCTTGTAGAATCAAATCCTTCTCATATGGCCGGCCAAGAGCTTCCATAAGTGTTGATTGGTGGCTCCAAATGGTAAGTAGGTGGTGCCTCCTAGCCTTGCTCTTCAAGAAAAATTTTTTTCCTTCCATGGCTTAACTCTTTTGGACACCTCCTTTTCTTTCTCCCTAAGTCATGGCTCTTCCCAACTTTGCTTTGGTCTTTTTAGACATGGATTGGGCGCCCCCTTGAAGTGCTCCCCAAGAAATGCCTCTTTTCTCCTTTAGCTTGGCCTTTTAAGGTATATATGGGGCGCCTCCTTGATTTTGGCTTCAAGAAAAATTCTTGCTTCCTTGGGTGTGGGGACCAAGACACTGGGATGGAGATGTGGCGCCTCCTGGACTCTGACGTGTGGCTGGAGTGTGGTGCCCACTTGCTTGGGCTTGGGAGAAAATGTGGCATCCTGGAGAAGACCTAGACCACTTACTAGGACTTGTACCGAGTCAACATGACTCAACAAAATTTAAATTGCAGGGAAATACAGACTCAAAAAAATTGAGTTGACCAAGTCAACCCTTATTACAAAACCAAAAACCCTAATTCTTCGGGCAAGGTCAATCAGAGATCCAGATGGAGCCCTGAAGTCTTCTTCTGAGTCTGGTGCCCGCACCACAGGAAAAACCGAAGACCAGCCTTCAGGTGATCTTCGTATACAGCTAGGCACCCAGGAGGAGCTTCGTTCGCCCGCTCCTCAGGCATGGGGAGGACGAAGGGAAATTCCTTAGGAATGCGGTAGCATTCCCAAAGAAGGGTTGCCTTGCTCTGAGAAACTGAGCTGGGACTGACTCTGGACCTACTATATCTCCGGCCCCCGAAGGCCCAACCTGCTTCCCCCGACTCTCTACGGTCTCTTCCATGACAAAGGAATGAAGCAAAGGGGCGGAAAGAGGATTCTACCTGAAGAATAGACTGGTACTCCAGAACGGTTTGGGCAGAGAATGAGATGAGGTTGAAGAAGCTTCCTTGTCCAGACCTTCACCCTTCCCCAAAAGAAAAGTAAGGGTCTCTGGACCCCCATAGAGAGTTAATTTGACTCAAGGTTACCTTGAGAGATAACCCACTTACGACTTACCGCCAGGATAAGATCTATCCTTCATCCAACGGGCGGAGAACAGCCACCACAACTATCCAAATCCCAACCAAAAGATTGCCTCAACCACTGCGCAACAGGACGAGGAGAGATAGCCTCAGGGCCACCTACTTCTCCCCAATCAGGGAATGGCACCTGTCCACCATCTGATTCTCAGATCGTGATGGGCAGCCCAATAGAGGTCCCGTAATCATTCACTGCACCGTTTCTCAGGAAGAAAGCGACAAGACTATAATACTCTCACTTCTCGAGGTAGATCTTCGCTTCGACAACTGAGTAGGAGGCAACTGTTGGGATGTCCTGGTTCAGCTATGAACCAGGCTCTGGTTCGATTTATCGAAGCCCCGGTTCTCCAAACTACGGACTTCAGACCAAGCGAAGGCCAACTGTAAGCAACTCAAGGCTTCACTCCGAACTACAATATCCGAAGGCCAGTCCTTCGGATAGCACCTTCGACCCTGGCCGAAGTCTGAACTACTCATCGACTTCCGAAGATACAAACTTCGGTCCCCGCCGTAGACATGATCTCTGGCCTCGGGGAAATATCAATCCTTCGGCCCACGCAAAGGAAAATCCGAAGCTTGAATCACAATCTATTCCAAAAAGAAAACTATAACCAACGGTTACAATCAACACTCATCATGCCATGATCATAGTGTGCAATTCCTGCAGTCACGCCTCCGATTTGGCCGGAACCACTCATTGACAACCCACGATCGACTATCATGGGAGTGAATGGTTCCCCATGATCTCCGGGAAAAGAGCGGCCCACAGACCGGAGGCCATCTTTTAAATATAGGTAAGAAGGATGGCTCGAGAGGTATGCGTGAATAATCTCGCACATACTCATTTTCATTCTCCAAAAGCTCTTTTTCTCTTCCACTCTCGATATCTTCTCCATTCTATAGCTGGAATCCGCCACTGACTTAGGCATCGGAGTGTCCTCCGCCGGAACAACTCTGGCAAGGGATATGTTTTGCTGGTGAATCAGGGAGTCCTGTGACATAGCAGCTCTGATCGGTCGATCCAGGAACTCCATGCCAACAAGATCTTTCTTGGAAAAGGAGAAATCGAGACCACCGGAGAGATAGGACCAGATACCAATACTTTTTTCCCCCACTTCTCATGAGTTATCATACAAGAAAATTCCCCTTCCGCCGGCCATTATTGTTGAAACCGGTCCCCAGGACCGGTAGGGTGCGGGTGAGTTTGGGAGGGTAGTACTTTAAGGGCTTCTGTGCGCATAGAAACAATATATATATATATATATATATAGGTTCGTACATTTGTCGAGTGGATGGTGGTGGACAGGTCCATAAGGCTTGCAACTTGCAAAGCATCTCTTCGGCCACTGGCGTGCGGCACAATTGATTATGCGTCTTATCTCGCACTCAACCAACAGGGATTCAAATTTTGATTTAAATATATTTTAATTAAAAAATTTAAAAATAAAATAAAAAATAAAAAATAGTTTAGAAGTAAAATTTAAAAAATAATAATAAATAATTCTGAAATTTCTGTTGGCCGGTCATAGTAAAAAAGTTAGGGATATATATACTAAATCCCGTTTGTTGGTCGATGGTAGTGAAAAAGTTAGGGATATATATAATAAATCCCGTTCACTCGGCTGGCGCCAGTGGTAGTCAGGTTGATGTACTTACCTTCGGATAGGGAACGGCTACGGAAAATTAATATGCGCCGTGCATCGAGCATTTCTTGAATGGGGTTGGGGGACCGTCTGGGGTGGCCACGCCCGGGGTCTAACTCCTCCCCCTTTTTTTCTACCAAAAAAAAAAAAACATCTTTTCGGAGGTGGTTCATAAAAAATACACTATTAAATATTATTAAATTATATAAATTTTTAATATATATTTAATATATATAATTTTATTTTTATTAAAAATCTAAATAATAAAAATATTTTTTTAATAAAAATTATAATACTTGCTGTCTTATATTATGATATTTTTTAATTTAAGTTATGATATTATGTATCGTAAGATCAAAAAATATTTTCATTATTAAAAAAAATTTAAGTTTTTTTAATAATAAAAATATCTCCGATCTTATGATATTTTTGAAGGAATATTATAAAGAAAGGGCATTTTCGTAAAGGTATGAGCACGACAGGCGCTCATCTGGTGCGGGCACCAGACTCAGAAGAAGACTTCAGGGCTCCATCTGGATGTCTGATTAACCTTGCCCAAAGAATTAGGGTTTTCTGGTTTTGTAATTAGGGTTGACTTGGTCAACTCAATTTTAGTCTTGAGTCTGTATTTCCCTACAATTTAAATTTTGTTGAGTCATGTTGACTTAGTACAAGTCCTAGTAGTGGTCTAGGTCTTATCCAGGTTGGTGCCATTTTTTTTAAATCAAGTCAAGGTCCAAGGTGCCCAATTTTTTCTCTCCCAGGCCCAAGCATGTGGGCGCCACACTCCCAGCCACACGCCAGAGTCCAGGAGGCGCCACATCTCCATCTAGTGTGCCTTGGTCCCCACACCACAAGAAAGCAGGTCCATTCTTTCATGCGCCACTTGGGGAGAAATCCATCAAGATACCTCAATTCAAGGAGGAGCCAACTTCTTTCCAGATAAACCCAAGCCAGGATGGCAAGAATTTTTCTTGAAGAGAGGATCAAGGAGGTGCCACACAATGTTCCATAAAAATCCAAGTTATAAAAGGGAAGAGAGCATGTCTTGGGGAGAAAATCAAGGAGGCACCCAAAAGTTTCCTAAAGTGCCAAAGCCATGAAAGGAAGAAGCCTAAACTTGTGGAGCAAGACTAGGAGGTGTCCAAAAGAGCCAAACCATGAAGGGAAAATCCTTGATTCATGGAGAGATACTAGGAGACACCCCCATAACCTGCCATTTGGAGCTGATTTTCAAGTTTTCTTGGAGTTTTTGGGCTGCCCACTCATGGAAGGAGTCTTGGAAGAGAATTTGATGTCTAAAGTGTGGGTTAGTCCTATTAGTCCCACATGGGAAATGTATAAAATTTTATTTCTTTGTTATGTCTATATATTCAACTCTATGTAACTCTTGAATTTAAAAATGATGATGAATGAAATCAATTTCTGTGTGAGCAACTTTGTGTTTCTCTCTTCCGCACTTGTATTCAGGTGTTGAGCTCCGTGAGGGAGTAAATCCGGGTTCCCTAGGAACCTTGAGGAGGTGTGAGATCTCCAACCCCAAAACCCTAGCTTAGTCCACCCATCTCTACTCCACCACCACCAAATCCTAATTTTCCATCTTCATCCCACGGCCCCTCTCTTCCACATCGAAGCCGGTCACCAGCATCCAGGTTCAGATCAACTGTTTCAACTATAGAGCCAGTTCAAAGGAGAGTCAGATCAGTATCAAGATCTCCGGAACTTCTACATCCAACAATCTTCATTAAGTACTCAGGTCAGTGTCTTTCTTTGAGTTTCTGGTTCTTTTTTTTGTTCTTCTTCTTCCAGATCCTGAGTTCGAGAAGAAGGCCAACCTTGCCATAGGACTACAATCCGGGGATCCATTGCGAAGATACCCCATCTCCAAGGATCCTACAATCTGCTCGAGAGTGTCCTTCAATTGAAGCAACGAGAGATATCACAGTCAGGTATAAAACCTTCTCTTCTCTCTTCGTCTGTTTCTTGAAAGAGGAGTAAACCCTAGGTCTGGGGGTTTCTCAATCCCCAGCGATCCTACTTCTGAGTTACTCTGATAATCCACTCCTTTTAATTGTGCTTTCTGTCATTTCTTAGTTTCTTTCAACATTAGTTTATCTTTCCTTTGAGTCAAAGCCGACTTCTGAAAATAAATAAATAAAAAAAATATATTAATTTTAATTTACTTCCGCATCGCATCATCTCTTTTGTTCCGCATCATTTTTGGTATCAGAGCTTCCGTTCTGCATCATCATCCACCCGAGCACTCTAAGACCCGATCGTATCACCTAATGGATCCGGCCACCAGGATGGCGAGCAGCTCCATCATAAGCAACATCTGTCAGTGCGGCAAAAATGACAGAAGCCAACTGGGCGACAACAATCACCCAACGCATCAGTGATTTCTGGCATTATGCATGTGTAGCTGCCCGTTCGCATCGTACGACATTCCACAATCACACCGCGCAACTGATCCGACTGCCATAGCGGTGCACGGCTCCATCTACACGATACCCGTCAATGCAGTATGACCGGCGAGAACGTCTTATTAAAATAATATACTATAATATAAATAATAATAATATATTATTACTATATATTATAATATATGATATACTATATTATTATTTTAACATAAGTAATTTATGATAAGCTAATATATATAATATACTATTTATTATTTTAATAACTAATATACTATATATAGTATATAATATATCGTATATTGTGTAGTATTAACTTTCAATGATACTATTATATAATATTATAATATTATATCATATTATAATAATATACTAGCTGGCTATGGTGCGATATATAATATAGTATATTATATATTATAATATAGTACACTATGGTATAATATACTATATCATATACCACACCATAATCGGCCAATATATTATTATAATATTATATAATAGTATCATTGATAAGCTAATACTATAAAATATACTATATATTATATATTATAATATATACTATATAGTATATTCATTATTAAAATAATAATATAGTATATTATATATAATAATATAGTATATTATATTTTATAATATATAAGTAATAATATATATTATTATTACTTATATTATAGTATATTATTTTAACATGGGACGTTCTCACCGGTCGCACTGCACCGACGAACACCGCGTGTAGTGGAGCCGTGCACTACCATGGCTGTCAAACCCGTCACACGGCATAACCACCGGGAAAGTCCCACAGCATGATCAAGTGGCTGCACGTGTGTAACGTCGAAAACTACCAATGTGTCGGGCGATGGCTGCCGTCCTGGTGGCCTCCATCAACCTTGCCACACCAATAGACACCGTATATGGTAGAGCCGCGTGCCACCCTGGATGCTAGATCCATTGGGTGATGCAATCGAGTCTTGGGAGGCACGGGTAAGCGAGCATTCCTCATGCCCTGAGCTCGTATAGACACCGTCGTGCTCGTGCCTTGTCGTCTCTAGCCCTACCACTCGACGGATGTTCCATCCCATCATGCCGCTGGTATGGACATCAGGCCAGAAAATATCGACAGGTTGAACCCACATCCCTATGGATCACTTGTGAATAAAGTCCTGAACCCAATCCCTTTTACCATGTAAATATTTTATTTTAATTTATATTATTTTGGATTAGTTAGGGTTAGCTCTTTTTACCAACTGTAATTAAGGTTTTGTTATTTAGCCTTTTGGGTTAAACCCCTTTTACCATAATATGTAAAAACCTCATTTATCGGTTATGTCAAACCCTATTGGGCCAAACCCTGTTTACCAATTTATTCTTTTTTGTTACATGAGGTTATGCCTTTTGATCAACTGATCAAGTGGAGCTTTAGTTATTTGATTTTGAGTCTTGTAATAATTAGTATTGAATCTATGTGATTAGTTATTGAGTCCATGTAATTAGTTAAATCCTAAGGGAACTCAAGTCAACATCTCATGTGCACCCAATTGAAGACCCATGTGCACCCAATTGAAGACCCATGTGCTAGCCCAAGACAAGCCATGTGCTAGCCCAAGACCAGCCATGTGACTCCATGTGCTAGCCCAAGTCAGTTTATTTTTGGCGCCACCTTTTTTCAAGAAATTTGACAACACCTGCCACATCATCAGGGGACATCAACACATATCATATTTGGACATGTCATGTCATTTTATTTTGGGACAAGAACACATGCCATGTCACTTTTGTTTGGACATCCCACATGTCATGTTTTTTTTATTTTTGGTCGGCCAAATGAAAGCAAAGTTAGCACCAACTCCTTTTAAGATAAGTAAATATGAAGGACTCTCTTAAATTGGCACTTCCACTCAAGAATTTCATGCCAAAAAAATTCCAAGAGTCGGCCAAGCATTTTTTTCACGCCAACTTCCAAGGAGTTCTAAAATATTTGATCACCCAAATGGAGGAGGTTCAATGGTTCTCTACCGCAGATGTTTGGATCAAACAGGTTCAAAGCTATTTAAGTTTCCAGAACTCAAGAGTCTCATCAAAACTCTTGAGTCCTCTTCTATCCAGAGACAAGAGTTTAGGATGCCCAGAGTAGAATTCTAGGTGTTGTCACCTGACCACCATGGCCTGTAGCTGGAGATGACCTCGGAATGCGCCCTCGTCGCTCGAGAACCTGCTCGCGTGCCCGGACCTGCAAATAAAGGAGACCCAAGCTAATGATCCTTGTGGGGGCACTCTGATGCTCAAGTTAGTGGTGATCTAGGGGAACAGATCCTCCTGGTCGAGCCCTGTAGATGGACTCCATGCTAGGAGGAGAAACTTATGTACTGGAGAGTATGAATGGGTTGAGAGTAGAGCGAGGGAAGTGGCAGCAGAGGAAAGCTCAGACTGAATGCTGTGTCCGTCGAGACCCTTCCGACGGGTCTCCGGTAGCCTGAAGCTCTCGGTCGCTCTCTTGTATGCCGCCCCTTTCGCCCGTTTGTTACTTACTTTCTTCTTGGAACCTTGGAGAGTTATTTTAGGCCAGGATGGATGCTAGCCGCCTACCTTGGGATCCTCCCCTCGCTTGCAAGTGCGTTCGGTGACGTTCTGTGCTGTGCATGAGGTGCCTTTCCCCATTCATGACAAGGAACATCACCGTGTAATCAGACCATCCTTCTGGTCACTCCATTTTGGGAAACCTGGTAGAGCTTCGATCGGGGGGTAGCCACCCCCGGGATTCGAATCTCCTGGATTGACTTCCTCTTTTGGGTGGCACAGATGGTTGGTCGGGAGCGTAGTGCCTCGATCGGGGGACCCCTTCCCTTTCGGTGTAAGTGGTAGCTGGGGCAATTATTACGGCCTGGTGGGTGCCCCTCCATGGTCCTTGGATGGCTTATCGCCATCCAAGGAAGGCGACGACGTCCTTTAGCTGTTCGTCCCCTCGTCCAAAGTGGGGCTGGGGAGAGAGCAGGAGCTCGACTTCGGTCAAGGCATCTTGATCTCGAGGGAGCCACCTGGTGAAGGAGTCCGGAGAGAGGCAGAGCTCGACTTCGGCTAGGGCATCTCGACCTCGAGGGAGCCGCCTGGTGAAGAGTCCGAAGAGAGGCGGAGATCGACTTTGGCTAGGGCATCTCGACCTCGAGGGAGCCGCCTGGTGAAGGAGTCCGGAGAGAGGCGGAGATCGACTTCGGCCAGGGCATCTCAACCTCTAGGGAGCTGCTTGGCGAAGGAGTCCGAAGAGAGGTGGAGCTCGACTTCGACCAGGATATCTCGACCTTGAGGGAGCTGCTTGGCGAAGGAGTGCGGAGAGAGGCTGAGCTCGACTTCGACCAGGGCATCTCGACCTCGAGGGAGCCACCTAACGAAGGAGTGCGGAGAGAGGCGGAGCTCAACTTCGGCCAGGGCATCTCGACCTCGAAGGAGCCACCTGGTGAAGGAGTCCAGAGAGAGGCAGAGCTCAACTTCTGCTAGGGCGTCTCAACCTTGAGGGAGCCGCCTGGCGAAGGAGTCTAGAGAGAAGCGGAGCTCAACTTCAGCCAGGGCATCTCAACCTCGAGGGAGCCACTTGGCAAAGGAGTCTGGAGAGAAGCGGAGCTCGACTTCGGCCAGGGAGTGTCGACCTTGAGAGAGCCACCTAGCGAAGGAGTTCGAAGAGAAGCGTCCGACGTGGCATCTTCCTTCGACGTGGCATCTGACTAGGTCTAACATGGGTTCCACATCAGCGATCCTGCCATATCATTAGGAGTTGTAGTCCAAGGGAGAAAAAGTCTAGTGTTTGAATCCCTTACACCACTGGTTGAGGGTCTATAAATATCCCATCAACCCCCTTGTAACAATAATTATTATTCATCAATAAAGAGACTGTCAAAATTTCTTCCTTTGCTGTGTGCATCGCGGGGTGTGAGGCCCTTTTCCTCTGTTCTTCAAAACATTGTGGGGTACGAGGCCCTAGTTATCCTACCTATCCAGCCGACAAGAAAACTTAGCCACTTCTTCTAACCCTTCCCTTTCATTTATTTTCCTTCCTTTGCTATTTCTTAACTTTAGTTTTCTTTGTTGAGTGTTTATAGGTGATCAGGAATCAAAGTCTAGTATTCTTGCCTCGAAACCAACATCGCATGGAAAATCGGAACCCGGGATCAATTTCTTGAAACCTTGCCGTGCAATCTTGAGAGTCCTGCCAGATCTATTTCAAAGGAGCGATTTTCATTGGTAAAACTGAAAATTTATTCCCTTCTCTTTAATTTCTGATTAGTTGAAAGTAAGTCCTAGTTTACGGTGGTTTCTTAACCACCAAGTCCTGCTTTCTAGTTACTTTGTAGGTTTACTTATGCGGGTAGTTAACTAGAATTAGTTTCCTTTACTGTCTCCTTTGAGTCTTCCTTAAAAATCTGAAAAAATCTAAAAAAATTATTCTCTGCTATTCTCCGATAATTAGGCTTTAATTGTTTGTCCCGCATCAGTTTTGGTATCAGAGTAGGTAAAACTAGGATTTAATTGCTTTTACACTGAAATTTCTACATACTAGGTTAGGACTTAGTTTCTCTTTAAGTACTCGGATCGGGTGCTTCACCATGACTGTCCAGTCATAGAAAAAAGTAGGGATGCAAGACCCTCACATCCCATTCAAATAGAATTTTCTATGGCATGTAGGGGTGCCGCTGTGATTGACCTTTGAAGAAGAAAACAAAGAGATAGGCATCTTTAGGATTAATTTTCTACATCACATCCATCTTAGTATATGGTCTGTTATTTTAATTATTTCTATATGTAAAAAGATCAAAAAATCTTGATTCTTATTTTAATGGATTCTTCATAATTGATAGTATTTATCAAAATCTTTTTCTAATTTAATTCAGATTTTAAATCATCTGAATCTCTGATTTGCTGCCTGAAAATAGTTGTCCTGAATTTTCAGCAATTCTAGTTTAGGGTTCTTTTTGCATAAACTTTTCATATTTTAATTTTTTGCAAATTTCCTGCATATTAGGTACTTTTCTGAAAATATATCTTTGCTAAAAAAAAAAACTTGGAAACCCTAATTGCATCTTCATATGCTTGCTATCATCATTCAAACATAATCTTAAGGGCACTCAATATCTACATTAGGGAGGGATTTCATCACCCTTCCTTGGCCCACAACCACCACTTTTGCATCGATCCTAACCTAATTAAAATCAATAAGACTTAATTGCTCTAGCGAGCTAGGGACACCGACAGGTCGGGTTCCAAGTATTGTGTGAAAGCTAGTGCACCTAATCTTTTGATTATCACTTGAATATGATGTCTAAGGCTAGAGGTCCAGAGGCAAACGTCCTAAGTGGTTTCCTGATTTTTAATTAGGACCCTGCGAGAGCAGGGAGAGCCTCCCACTACCCCACCTCTTACCTGGCCAATGGATAGGGTAATTGCTTAATTGGTTGTAAATTGAGCTAACCCATTCTACATGAGCTCTAGGTCTAGGAAACCTTAGTTTGGATTTTTGTGTGTTTGCATTGCATGGCTACTAGATTAGGAGCCCAATACCAATAGTTCAAACCCAAACCTAATCTAGTTTGACCATGGAGTCCAGCTTTGAGACTTTCCTTAGGACCATGAATGATTAGTTTGCCCTGATGAACAATAAGTTTGACCGATTAGATGACCGTCTAGGAAACTTAGAGAGGACCAGTAAGATCCGTCCTGAACCTAAACTTGAGACACCTTTCTCTGCACCTCCCAATCCTTGGAGACCCCCACACCATGACCCAACCTGGGAATCTAACCATAGGAGATCCAATTATAATTTTATAGACCAGGATGAGAGAGCCGCTAGGAATTTTAAGGTAGAAGCACCTAAATTTGCTGGTGATCCTGAGTTTGAAAAATTATCTTGATTGGGAAAGAAATATGGATCTGTATTTTGAGAAGGATCAAATGACTGAGGAAGGAAAGTTTAAGTTTGCTAAGCTTAAGTTAGTATACCAGGCTAGAATTTACTAGGATGATGTTGAAAGAATGATCAGACGAAGAAGAGACATACCCATAACTACCTGGAGTGACATGAAACTTAAACTTAAAGAAAAGTACTTACCCAATCATATGAACCTAGTTCCTATGCACCCAGATCCTTTGAACCTAGCTTCTACGAACCCAGATCCATAACTTATAGGTCTGAACCTATATCCTATGAACCCAAGGAACCCATAACCTCTAGGTATCAACCAAGTGCTAGTCAGGTTTTCCTTAATCAGCCTGAACCCATTAGGATCAATGCACCTTATCAAAAATCAGGATCTAGTCAAATCCACCTGAGTCGACCCAATTCTCATCCGAGTCGACTCAACCCTATTATGAGTCAACCCACCCCTATTATCCCAGATACTAGTCAATTTCCCCTTAACCAACCTACTCCTATTATCCCATTGGTTCACAAAGATAACATTGAGGAAGAAGTGTATGTAGCTGAGGTGAACTTAGTGGATGAGTATGAGGGAGAAGAGGAAATACATATGGCTAACCTAGAATTAGCTGACCCGGTAAGCACCCAGGCTGAAGCCAGCCCAGAGTTAGTTACCATAACTGTACCCTGACTGAAATTGTACTGGTAGGACCCTTAGAAAAAAGACCCATGAGGACTATAACCCTATTGTTAGGACTTTACCTGAGAAAACATTAGAAGATAATCAAGCCATAGAGCCTAGTTTTGAATTTCATGAACCTAAAGTAATCAGTGAGGACTTGATTTTCTCAAACCAGCACCCTCAGGAAGAGTTCATCCCATTAGTCCCAATTGAAGATCTTTTTTTAGAAATTACTAATTCATCCTTCCATATGGCTTACCTTTATGTAACCCAATGTCCAAACCTTAAGGTCAACCCCATTAGTCTAGGACAAATCCCCAAATCCTTTTCTTATTTCTTACCCTACCAAGTCACCCCCGAATCTACTTCTTATTTCCTACCCTTTCCTGGAGCTTCCCATGTTTCTAGGACTATTAGATTACATTTTGTAGAGGTTAATATGTTGCATATATTCATTGATCATGTTAGGTTTTCATCATATTTCTGGAAAACACTATGGCATCTATTAGGAATTCATGCCAAGTTTTCATCTGCATGTCACCCACCAACCAAGAGTCAAACTCAGTAGTAGTTTAGGGTTTACATGCATGTCAATAATAAAATTAATTAATTAATTAATTAATGAAAGCAATGAATATTTTCAAAAAAAAAGATTCAAAGAATATAATGAAGGAGACTTTGTTATGGTTAAACTACGACCTGAATGGTTCCCACCTGGAGCCATGAAAAAGTTACATGCCCGTAGTAGTGGACCATACAAAATGATTAAGAAAATTGGGTCTAATGCCTATGTGCTCGAGTTACCACCTGAACTAGGTATTAGTCAAACTTTCTACATTTCAAGCCTTATTGAGTATAGGGAGCCAACGTTGATTCCTAGTGAGCCTTTTGGGCCTAATCCATCCCTGAGAGTGAACCAACCCAAGTGTATCCACCTGCCATACCACCAGCCTAGAGAGACAAGATTGAGCAGATCTTGGATGACAAGATCATTGCTACCCGGAGCAAAGATTACTAGCGGTATTTGCTTCGTTGGCAAGGATGACCTGAAACTAATGATTCTTGGATCACTAAAGAGGACTTGCAGAGAGTTGACCCAGACTTGCTAGAGTGCTATCATAGCGATGTTGATCCATACTCAACAGGATCGAGTTTCTTCCACCCGGGGAGAATTGGTATGGACACCAGGCCAGAAAATATCGACAGGTTGAACCCACATCCCTGTAGATCACCTATGAATAAAGCCCTGAACCCAATCCCTTTTACAATGTAAATATTTTATTTTAATTTCTGTTATTTTGGATTAGTTAGGGTTAGCCCTTTTTACCAACTGTAATTAGGATTTTGTTATTTAGCCTTTTGGGCTAAACCCTTTTTACCATATTATGTAAAAACTCCATTTATCGGTTATGTCAAACCCTATTGGGCCAAACCATGTTTACCAATTTATTCTTTTTTGTTACATGAGGTTATGCCTTTTGATCAATTGATCAAGTGAGGCTTTAGTTATTTGATTTTGAGTCTTGTAATAATTAGTATTTAGTCCATGTGATTAGTTATCGAGTCCATGTAAGTAGTTAAGTCCTGAGGGAACTCAAGTCAACATCCCATGTGCACCCAATTGAAGACCCATGTGCACCCAATTGAAGACCCATGTGCTAGCCCAAGACAAGCGATGTGCTAGCCCAAGACCAGCCATGTGACTCCATGTGCTAGCCTAAGTCAGTTTATTTTTGGCACCACCTTTTTTCAAGAAATTGGACAATACCTGCCACATCATCAGGGGATATCAACACATGTCATATTTAGACATGTTATGCCATTTCATTTTGGGACAAGAATACATGCCATATCACTTTTGTTTGGACATCCCAGATGTCATATTTTTTTTTTATTTTTGGTCAACCAAATGAAAGCAAAGTTATCGCCAACTCCTTTTAAGATAAGTAAATGTGAAGGACTCTCCCAAATTGGCACCTCCACTCAAGAATTTCATGCCAAAAAAATTCCAAGAGTCGGCCAAGCATTTTTTTTACGCCAACATCCAAGGAGTTCTAAAATATTTGATCACCCAAATGAAGGAGGTTCAATGGTTTTCTACCGTAGATGTTTGGATCAAACAGGTTCAAAGCTGCTTAAGTTTCTAGAACTCTTGAGTCTCACCAAAACTCTTGAGTCATCTTCTATCCAGAGACAAGAGTCCAGGATGCCCAGAGTAGAATTCTAAGAGTTGTAGTCCAAGGAAGCAAAAATCTAGTGTTTGAATCCCTTACACCACTGGTTGAGGGTCTATAAATATCCCATCAATCCCCTTATAATAATAATTATTATTCATCAATAAAGAGACTCTATCCAAATTTTCTCCTTTACTGTGTGCATCGCGGGGTGTGAGGCCCTTTTTCTTTGTTCTTTGGAATATCATGGGGTGCGAGGTCCTAGTTATCCTACCTATCCAGCCGACAAGAAAATCTAGCCACTTCTTCTAACCCTTCCCTTTCATTTATTTTCCTTCCTTTGCTGCTTCTTAACTTTAGTTTTCTTTGTTGACTGTTTACAGGTGATCAGGAATCGAAGTCGGTATTATTGACTCGAAACTAGCATCACGCGAAAATCGAAACCTGGGATCAAGTTCTTGAAACCCTACCACGATAATCTTGAGAGTCCTGCCATATCTATTTCAAAGGAGCATTTTCATTGGTAAAACTGAAAACTTATTCCCTTCTCTTTAATTTCTGATTAGTTGAAAGTAAATCCTAGTTTACAGTGATTTCTTAACCACCATGTCCTGCTTTCTAGTTACTTTGTAGGTTTACTTGTGCATGTAGTTAACTAGAATTAGTTTCCTTTACTGTCTCCTTTGAGTCTTCCTTAAAAATCTAAAAAAATCTAAAAAACTATTCTCTGCTATTCTCTGATAATTAGGCTTTAATTGTTTGTCCCATATCAGTCGCACTAATGGCACTCTGTGCGATGTAGCACCACTACAACCAATGCACAAGCATCAACAAATATATAATATTATTTTTTATAATTTATAATTTAATATATTTATTATATTTTAGAATATTTTTAGTCATAAAATCATCGAGTCAGGGATTGATGTTTTCGATAAGATTGGCACATCCTTTTTATGCTTGATGGAGAGGGTGGTTGTGTAAGAAACTATTCCTAGGGATGATACATGCATTTTAAAACTTTTCTAAAGGCATGCAGCAGCGGAAAGTAATAAAATAATTTTATCTCAAGATGTTAATCTAATTAACATAACCCCCTACCAGGATCTAGATGCATATAAAGTAATGTAAATATGAAATCATGTATCCATAGTATGAAATATGGAACTATTCATATAACCATACAATGATATGGCAAAGAACAATATGTCTAACATATAATCTAAAAGTGTACTTGGATGACGATCACCAGGAAATCACCAGCAGCTTCGGATAGTACCACTCCTGGATGAACGAGGGCCTCTGCAAAGTGATAATCACCGTCAAACACAGTACTATAATGAGGACCATAGAGTTCTGCCAGTAGCACAAGCATGCTGCCTCTACGGGTCATTCATGCCGGACTGGATTGCTATCCTGGCCTGCTTTGAAATCCATGCCAATTCTTTTTGGATCGGGGATCAATTATAGCCGCACAAGTGCCCAGCCTCTGCTGCTCCATATAGGGCTTTCATAGTAGAGTTGTAGAAGGAACTGGACTGCTAGATCCTTGCAGCCCTCTCCTCTTTCCGCAAATCGAGCTTGCTTTAAAAGCTGTGCATATCGACAACTGAACCGGCTTCTGGTTTCTATCTTGCAAACTGGCCTTTGCAAGATTTATGACCTCCTTTCCTCTTCTTACTCTTATCTAAATAACCTCTCAACACTTAGAAGAAAGACTAAGAGAAGAAGTAAGAATGAATGGAAGGAACAGGGAACCTTTGGTAGCAAAATGCCTGCAGTCCCTCACACACCCAAGTGGATGAAAAATCTTTCATTCCCTTCTCTCCTCTTCACTCATTCATGCATTCATTCATGCTTGGCCGGCCACCCCCTCCCTCCTTATATAGCCCACCTCCCCATTAATGGCATAAGACTAAGTGATGAAGGCATTTAAAAAGGATAAGAAAAAGTTCTCTCTTTTAATGCTTTCACACCTCATGAAAAACCTTCTTAAGTCTTTTCTTGTTTTCACATGGAAGAAATTCTTTCCACTTCTCATCTTTCATGAACAAGGTCAAATTCTCCATTCCATGTCACCACCCTCATTTATCATGACAAAATAATGAAGGCCTTTCAAAGTCAAAAATGGGAGGAGACTAGTGTGAAAACAAGACTTAAGAAACTTTCCAAGTCATAAATGAGAGGAGACTTGATTTCCTCATGTCATTCCTCTTCATTCATGAAAACTTCATGCCATGTGGCATGTGGAAACAAGGAGAGAGGGAGAGATATGGAGAGAGAGTTCCCGTCCAATTGGGCTCTGACTCATGGTCCAATTTTAAATTGATTTGACACTCAAATCAAAAGTCAGATTTAAACCCAATCAAACCTATTTCAAAAAGGCTATTGACCCAACATAATTTGGATTAATTAAAATTAAATTAAATCTGATTTAATTTAATTAACAATTAATCCATAATTAATTAAGTTATATCTTAATTGTAACACTTATAATTAGGTTCAAATTGATTTGCTGATTAGTTACTTAAGCCCCTAATGTGTATAACCTCTCAGGTTCAAACACTAAACTAGTAGCACGGGAACATTTCTAGTACCAACCAAAGTCACCATCTAGCAATGACACCAGGTGTCCGGATAGGTTAAAAATTGCATAGCAACATGAATATGTTGAATATGGAATAGCACTGAACTTATTCCTTGAACCTCCTAATGCTCCAGATGGTATAGGGTTAAACTGCCCAACCCTAATCAATCCATTCAATATGTCTCAAATAAAGAATCCCTGTAACTCCTTACAAGAAATGCCCTTACGAAGGTCTTTCTCAATTAAGACATTTTAACCATTCAATCCAAACTATTTGGAGAGGTCAGTCCTTTCTCAATCCTACACCGCTACATAAGTACTTGACTGTATCTAGCATCCTTCCATCACCGGATTAGAAATCCGGGCAGTCCGGCACCTAGGCACAGTGAGTTGCTTGTAAGCTGCCATAGTGATCTCAAGTCGGAGGAATAATTCATGTTCATATTCTAATATAAGACTCCTCTTTGGCAGAAAGAATCTCGCATGAGGGTCACATTCAGTGAAGTGTCAAACACAACACCTGATGTCATACCACCATCTCTATGCTACTTGGTTAAGAGGACAACCAACAGATATGACATCAACGACCTACTCTTGATACACCATCATCCTGAAATAGTGTATCCTTTGATCGCGAACCAATTACGAACTATACGACACATCCTCTCTACATCGCATATAAGATAGCTCAAAGGACATCATCATACAAGAGTTTAATTAGGAAGATGACATGTGATGAACAACCAGAATAAACCTTTTATTCAATTTAATAATTCATACATATATATGAGTTGCACAACTATCTATAGCCTAGATGATTGGCTTTGGAATATAATTCCCAACAGGTTGGTCTCACAACCACTTATGTAGAGGTACTAATACAAGGATGTGGGTGTTCATTTGGAAATAGGTTCATTGAATTGCTTTACCATGAGAACATCTTATGGAATCTTACTTGTCAAAAGAGGATTCTCTAAGTGAGAGTTGTGCAAGAAATCCTTAGACCTGAGATCACCATGGAACCTTGTGCATATGAATTCATATTTAGGTTCATACTCATTCATAACTGGGTCATGTATGGGGTGTTCTTAATGTGACCACCGTGCTCATGCATGGACCTGAGAACACCAGAGAAGAAGCTCTCTACCAAATTTTAAGATAATCCAATATCGTTTGGATAGCCAAAGATCAAGTCCTAGGTCGCTGCGCATTAAGAATCATGTTGGAGCAAACTTGTTTGTGTTTCCTCGATTCACCAGACCTTGGACGAGTGTCCATATCTCAAACTCCACCCCTAAATATCCTAAGAACTAAGGCTAGGGGCATGGTACCTTGGGGCACAAAGATTTGGACTGAAAACATTGATAAGGAGTCCTAGTTCGATAGGGATTCCTTGGCACCATCTCCTTGCAGCAGCTTTGATGCTTAAGAGCCTTCAAACTTGTCCAACATTCCACAAACCTTCCAGATCACTTCCAGATCTAAATGACCTTATTTAGGATCTCATAGTAGAATAGAATAAACCCTCCAAGTCTCCTGGTCAAACTCCAAACATGTGGGACAAAGGGTGGCTCCAAATCCTTACATGCTAGGGATTCCTTGTTTGACCAGGATTCCTAGCGCTAGCCCTTTTCTCTTCTCAAATGCTTTCCAAACTTTTAGGACATGTACCAAATATGTTTTAGAACCTTTAATAAGTTGGAAAACTATATGAAATATCTTAGGTCGACTGGAAATAGGAAGAAGAAGGGATGGTGTCAAGATCTCCTTAGACATTAATCTTCATGCTATGTCGATGGCACATGACCGAAAATAGGATAGGTATGCAAATATAGTTTACATAAGAAAAATTTGATAAATAAACATTAAAAATAAAATATATTTTAAAAAAAATCTGAGAAAGTGCATCGTTGATCGGATGCACTGCCACTTCTAAACATTCCCTAACATGCATCACTAGTGATCATTCATTATTCTGTGCTAGCCATTCTTCCGTATCACCTATTATGCGGGACTTTTGTTTGACCAGATGACCGTCTGGATAGTATTTTTTTAGTAATACTGTCCGATAGTACTTAAAAGAAGAATAATCTAGAAGTTCAAATCATACATGTTGATGCTAAATTTCATGGACCGGATTGCACTTCCTAGCCACCAGCCGATCGCTTTGGGTCCCTACAAAATAGACCCTGGATCCGAGGTTTTTCTGTGGGGGACACTCAGATGCCTAAGTAGTAGAGCTCAGTCAACAGATGGAGAATATGAAGAGAAGCTGAATGAAAAAATGAGGGTAGCACTCTTAGCTTGGCTTACCTTCAAAAGTCCCCCCTTACCTTTTTTATAGACATTAGTCTTAACAGAAATCTATTAAGATAAGCTTCTTGCAACTAATTACCGTTGGAGAAGTTAAGATAAACTTCTTATAATTAACTATTGTTTGGATAAGATTCTGGTAATTAGTTTACTTTAATCCATCATAGCAAATAGCAATTATGATGTTGTTTGGTTATAACAACCGTGTCTTTTCTTGTCGACTCCATTTTGGGATCATTCATCCAATCTAGAGTCAGTCAGATAAATATGCTTTGAAGACAAGTTGGTCAGTCATTGTATCGGTCGACTATTGTATCATTGGGCCCTTTGGCCTGGAGTTCATCAATCCGACTGACCCAATCAAACCCAATGTCTGTCGATCTATCTGGTTCATCACAATAGTTGCCCCCCACTCCCAGTTTCAAGGCATACTTGTTGCTTTGAAAGATAAGAGTTGATCAGTTTCTCTTTCCTCTTTCTTTTCTTTTTTTTTTGCAGGTCTTTTTGTTGCCAGCATCCTTTATCGAGGAAGTGTCTTCTAATGATGGCAAATCTCAGGGCCAGTTGGTAGAATTGATTAGTTTCTGCTTCAAGCATTACACCTTTGCTAGGTATCGAATTTCTACTGGCAGTGAAAAAGTTCACGTAGATCCAGGTGTCGAGTCAGTTTTTTTCATGTCAGTTCTTCATCTTTATTTCAGATCTTGATTCGTGGCACTATCAGAGGCGTTCGATGCTGTTCGAGAGTGTAATAGTGGCCATCATTGTTGCTCATTACTGACAACCAGATTCTCGCAAATCAAGGCTAGTGCATTGTTTTTCCTTTCATCGTACAATCAAAGGCATCTCTCATCATTCGAGAAAGGAATCATGGCCATTGTTGTTATCTATATAAAGAACTTACCTCCCTTAAAGCTGGATCTTTTTGCCATTCTGATTTTGATCTTAGGGGATCTCTGTCTTCGCCATTCATCCTCTTCCTCCAAGATCCTTCATTTTCATCAAGTCAGATCTTCTTTCCCTATTTATGATGGTTAGGTCTTTAGGAGTCCCTACCACTGGTATGTCTTCGATCGGTAGGGGAGGGGATGAATCCTTCGGTAGTCCCGATCCTCATAGGGCAAGGGGCCCTTAAATGAAAGAATTGAGCCTTGAGTTTAGTTAGGAGTGTCCTCAATGAATCTAGGTTGGCCATCCCATGGAATTATTATAAAATCTTGCAGGATTTACCAGCTTTCATCGCTCACTCCAATGAGAGGATAGATGGCCTCCTCCCGATACCATAACAGTATACGAAGAACACTTGAAGATAGGTCTTCGCTTTCCCCTTCATCTATTCTTTGCTCGGATCTTTAACTTATACTATATAGTCCTTGAGCAGCTAACTCCGAATAGTATTCAGATCATCTACACTTTCTTGGTCCTCTATCATGATCTTTGTATAGAGTCCAGGACTTCTTTGTTCTATTGCCTCTTCGTCTTGAAGAAGGATTTTCATGATTAACGGTGGTGGGTCATCGGCCCCCGTTCAAGTTGAAGGTTCGTCTCAGGGCTTCCATCTGCCATTCATGGATGGAAGTCCTTTTTCTTCTTTCTTTTTCATGCTCAGTCTTAGGGCTTTAGTATTGAGTGGAGGGAGCCTCGTTTGACCCCCAATGATGAAAAGAATGTCTTGATACCTGATAAGGAGGACTTTGATAAGCTCCTAGGAGTCAAAGCTCCTCCGATGAGGGAGTTACTAGATGAACAAAGCCTTTATCTCACTTAGATTAGCGTATCTCTTTCTTTAGGTATGTCTTGTCAGACAATTCATGTATTTTCTCTGCATTTCCCTTTCTTTCTAACTAACTGATTCTTTCATTTTTCTTTCTTGCAGATGAGAAGATGAAGCCTGATGCCAGGAAACTCTGACAAGCCATTAAGAAGAGAACATCAACAGTTCCTCCTATCGAATTAGAGGGTGCAAAAAGGGTCCGTACAACCAGTGGTCCTTCAGAAGCTCCAGCCAGGGGGAATACCCCAATTATGGTCAGGATGACATCTGATGATGATAGCATACCCTTGATGGAACTTCATTCAAGGGTCGCTCTAGTCGCATAGCATTCGAAGCAGCCGACCGTACCTTCAGACATCGGTGCATCATCGTCCCACACCTACCGACTGGGTAAGGGTAAGGCTCCTAAAGTCGATGTAGGGTCTAAGCGGCAAGCAGAAGAAGACTCGATCAACTTCAATGTTTACTCTGATGATACGGGGTTGGACAACCCCAGATTGGCCCATAAGCTACTGAAGGCTATCATCCTCTTGAAGGATTGGGAGGTGACAAAGACCTGATGCTTGGATGACATCTTCACCTCCATTTACCTGAACACTTTGAAGGAAGAACTTTTTTCCTTCCTTGTATCTTTTTGTCATAGATTATGACAAATATAACTAACTCTTGTTAATGTACTTCAGTTCATCCACGATATCTCCCTGATTAAAGAAAGCATCGCTGGATTTGTCGACTTGAGCCGACGCATTCGTGATCAACTGGAGGTGGCGAAGGTCGAAAAAGAGGTCACCGAGAAAGACAAGTAGACCCTCGAGGGGAAATTAGAAAACAGTCTTGCTGCCAACCTCTTGATGGAAAAAGACCTAAAGTCGGCCCAAAATAAAGTGGCCAAACTGGAGGCCAAGTTGAAAAAGAAGAAGAAGAAGCTATGTTAGTCAGAGCTGTTGTTCAAGGAGAGTTTGCAAAAATCTGATGAAGCCCTGGCCTAGTGAATGATAGCAGAGGAAAGGGAAGAAATGGCTAAGAAGAAGGCAAAGTTGGCTGAGGAACGAGCTCATTGCACCGTCGAGGAGTATAAGGGGTCCTCTGCCTTCGAAGATGAGATGACAGAAGCTGGGGTAGAAAGTTATAAGATAGGCTTCGCCGATTGCTTGGAAAAAATCTCGAGGATCCTGCAAAATGTCAAGGGTCAATGAAAATAGCAAGTAAAAAAGAAAAGAAAACTAGGTTTAGAAGGAATCAGGTTAGGGATTAGAAGCTGAGCTGTTTGAAGCTTGTTGAAGATCTTCCTGCTTGGCGACCTAGGGCACTCCTTCTTGGATGTGTGAAGGCTTGGATGGTAGTGAGCTAGGGCATAGAAGGATGCTAGGGTAGCAAGGAATTCATCCAAGAACAAAAACACCAACCAAAGAACCAAAACAAAACACCAACACAAGGCAATAACGCAAAATTTCAGCAAGGTTTATTCATAAGAGAAAGATGCTTACAAGAGAGGGAGGGGTGGGGTATTTATAGAGTTCCCATGCCCTCACTAACAATGGTTACACTTGGGTTACAAGTCCTCTTCCAAATTGGAATACAAGTCCTTTCCTAGCTAGGTTAGAATTACAAAGTTTAAAAGGATTAGAAATCCCAACTAGGTTAAGAATAAACTTGGTCCTCTCCTTCTTCTCTTCAACTTGGACTTGGTCATACCTCTTTGGACATGGTCAACACTTCAAGGTTGCCTAGGAGGGTGTGTTGGGCCTTTAGGAGTAGCAAGGGACCGGCCCAAAGGGACTTGGGTGCATGGGTTTGGGCCTCTGGAAGCTGGGGTGGCCTGGTAGCCTGTAGCAGGAATATTTCCTGGAATCTTGCTTCTTAAGGGCTTGGGCTTGGCACCTTGGCTTGATTTCTTTGGACTGGGATGCAGGTGGACCTATGGAATCATGGATGCCTTGGTTTAGAAATATGCTCTGACATCTGGAAGAGAATCTGGATATCTGGAGGGCATCTGGAAGGAATCAGGGTTTTTGGAAGCATCTTGGATCCTGGGTTATCACACAAAATCCAATGGACTGATGTAGTGGCCTCTGACTCCTGGATATGGCCTGGTAGAACTCCAAAATAGGGTGACCTCCTCTCTTGTATAAAATTGAGCTCATACTGGACTCATAATTGATGTACAGGACTCAAAATACTGACTAGGTTGAGGGTTGAGACAAATCAACTAACCTCAACTTATTACAGGACTCAATCTTAATTGATTATAAAACTTTCAAAACTTTGACACATGACTAATTAAACCATATGGGATCCAGGGATTTGTGTCTGATCCTGGTGTCCCCACCAATTCTCCCGGGGCGGGAGGAACTCGATCCCGTCGAGTATGGGTCAATTTGGCTCAAGGAGGGTTTGGGTTGAGGCGCTGCAGATCCACACCACCGTTCCACAAGTCCTCAGATTCTGGCTGACCTTGCCACCAGACCAAATATCGCTGATAGTCTCTATCCTGGGTACCGATAGCTTGATCAACCAGAGCTCTCTCAATCGTTTCCTCATCATAAGGCCAAATTATATGTGGTCGCTCTGGGATGGGTTCTCTCTCAAAGAATGGGAGTGGCTCAAGGGGCTCGCTGGGTATCACTGCTGACTCCCTAAACTTTACAAAGTCTGAGATGATGAAGGTGGAGCTAATACCTAAATCAGGTGATATCTCAGGCACATAGACATTGAATCCACTACTATTCATTATTTTGGATGGGCCAGCTTCACGAGCAGAAAATTTTTTGACAGTCACATATTCCTCTGCATAAAAATCTTTATCTTTCTTTTGGAATTAGCCAATTATTATTTAGTTCATTAATTACGTTCAGCTCTTGACTAATTTCATGATGCATATGCTATGCAGAGGCTAGTGTAGGTGCTGACAAATGGGTTAGGACTGTGAATTTTATTGGACTCAAGACTGACACCTAAAAGACTCGACTAGACATCTTTTTGAAGGAAATTTATTGAACTCTACAGGACAAAACCTAATAGATTATAGACTATTTAGGTTTGACCCTAGCATGGCATGTACATGAGAACTTACTATATACTCCTACTAGGTTCCATAGGGTTCTCCTAAAGTAAGATGCAAATATGACATGCTTAAAGAATGAATGCATCATGCAAAATCCTATAAAATGTAACCTAATAGTAAAGAAAACAGAAGAAGTTTCCAGAAATGGTAGAAAATAAGAGGTGGGTTCAATGTTAGTCTGATTGGGTGGAAAGTAAAAAAAGGGTTCGGGGTTAATTGGATAGACTATGAGACCAGAAGGTGTTTTAGGGATAAGTCCTATACTAATGAGGCTGATCTTATGAGATTGAGGTATATCTACTGGGTTGGCATGATGGAAAAATGGGTCACTATATTCGTGGAAGAGATCAATGGGAGTCAAAGAGTGAATTCATCCTGAGGGTACTGATAAGAAATCAAGTCCTTAATAAATTCTTTTGACTCAGGAAATTCAGGACTAGGCTCTACAATTAGATTCTCTTCCTCTAACTGGTCTTCTACTACCGGTTCAACTTGGGTGTGGTCAGGTTCAACTAATGTTGGGTGGTTTTCTACTCGGTTATCTACTTGGTCAACTAATTCTTGATCAGTTTCTACCTGAGTATGGTCAGGGTCAACTAATCCTAGGTCATATATGGGAAACTCCTCTTCTTCCTCCTCGTACTCGTCCACTAAACTTGGGTCAGCCTCACATATCTCTTCTTCAATATCTTTTTGGTGAACCAATGAGGTGGTTAGAGGGGGTTGGCTAAGGATACCTGACTAATATTAGGCTCAAATATAGGGGTATTGATCCTATAGGGTTCAGGTTGACTGAGGGATAGGGGGGTACTACTAGGTTCATATCTAGGGACTATGGTTCCTGGGGCTCATAGGGCAAGGGTTCAACTCTATGGTTCTTATCCAGGGTTCCTAACCGATCTCTTACTTGGTCAAAACTAGTGGTTAACTGGTTGATCATAGTGGTTGCCTGGTCAAATCGTTGGTCTACTTGGTTGAATCTATGGTTCATTTGGTTCTGAGATTGGGTCAATTAAGTTAACTGATCTTGGGTTTGGTCAAGTTTAGCATTAATTTGGGCATTGGATTGGTTTAGTTGGGTAAACTAATTTTGAGATTGGATATTGGCTTGGTTCATTTGGATAGTTAACTGGGCAAGCTGGTTCATGATGGCTTCAAAATTGGGATCCATGGCTGAGTTGGTTTAGGGTTTAGTCTTATGGTATTGGGTTCCTAATCTAGTGGTCATACACTCAATCAAGCAATCATAATGGAATGGTGCAACCAAGCATGCAAAATAGGTTAGCTTAATCTAGGGTTTCCTAGACCTAGAGCCAAAACTGGGTGGGTCAGCTCAACTTACACTTAACCCAGAAGCTAATCCTTCCTCTGGCCAGGTAGAGGTTGGGAGTGTGGGAGGCCCCCTTGCTTTCATAGGGACCCAATTAAAAACCACAATACCACTTAGGTCGTTTGACTCTGGACCCTCAGCCTTAGACACCAAATTTCAGTAATAGCCATAAGATTAAATGCACTAGTTGGCCCACACAACTCTAACCCGACCTGTTGATGTCACCTAGCCCTCTAGGGAAATTTAAGTCTAATTGATTTTAATTAGGCTTGGGTGAAAATGCTGGGTGGTTGTTTTGGGCCCAGGACATGTTATGACCTCTTGCCCTGATGTTATATTGATTGCCCTTAATATTAGATTAAAAGATGATGAACATTCAATGGTCCTGATGCAATCTAAAATAATCAGAAAATAAAATTTTTTTTTTTTAATGATTTATGAAGTGTCAAGTTAGGTTTATGTTAACTGGGGTTATCATACAAAGTTTGGCTTGGATTGGGGGGTTTGGAAGTTGATTAGGTTAGGTTGAGTTAAGCATGCAGAAATAGCAGAAATCAAAAAATTAGGGTTCAGATGATGCAATATTTGGCACATATCCAGATGCATAAAAAAATAAAAAAAAAATTGAAACAAAGGATGGACAGTGATTATGAAACCTACCAAATTTCATGCAGAAAAAAAATCCTATGATGATGCAAACCTAGGGTTTTTTAGACTGTTGCAGAAATTATCAAAATTTTGCTAGGGTTTCTAATATGCCAAATTTTTATGATTTAGGTTTTCTATAAAATTAATTAAAAATTTTGATAAAATAGAGGACACAGTATAGAATAACTAATGCAAATTTTAGGAAAAAATAAAATTTTTAGATGGTCAAAAATAGATGCAAAATTGATACCTAATGCAGTGGACAATGCCGAATTAGGGTTTGTGAATGCAAAGCAAATAAAAAAACTATTCTAAACCCACTCTGATACCAAACTGATGCGGGATGACTCTAAGAATGCTAAACATGCATGAAAAAGTAAAATATTTTTTTTGAGATTCTTATAATTTTAATTGCAGGCTAGATTTTCAAAATAAAGTAAAACTAGCAGAAGGACTAACAGTGCAAAGAATCACTGGGTCGCAGGCATACTCATGCAAAATAATAAATTCCAGGACCCGAGAATTAAGAAACTCCCGATTAAGATAGCTAATGTTCATCAAATCAGAAATTTAAAGAAGGGAAGGATGTTACCAATCAGTGATTTGAAGAACTTTCGATGAAGAGGTCACACAGCACTCTGATTGGAGTCTGGATGATGAAGTTTGGTTCCCTTGATTAGATGGCTGATTTGGATGGTTCCAGGTGCAAGGAAAGCCTCCTCTGGGGAGGTGAAACATATCAGGGATCCTGCAAAACGTCAAGGGTCAATGAAAATAGCAAGTAAGAAAAGGAAAGGAAACTAAGTTTAGAAGGAATCAGGTTAGGGATTAGAAGATGGGCTGTTTGAAGCTTGTTGAAGATCTTCCTGCTTGGCAGCCTAGGGCACTCCTTCTTGGACATGTGAAGGCTTGGATGGCAGTGATCTAGGACGTGGAAGGATGCTAGGGCAGCAAGGAATTCGTCCAAGCACAAAATACCAACCAAAGAACCAAAACAAAACACCAATATAAGGCAATAACTCAAATTTCAGCAAGGTTTATTCATAAGAGAAAGATGCTTACAAGAGGGGGAGGGGTGGGGTATTTATAGAGTTTCCATGCCATCACTAACCATGGTTACACTTGGGTTACAAGTCCTCTTCCAAATTGGAATACAAGTCCTTTCCTAGCTAGGTTAGAATTACAAAGTTTAAAAGGATTAGAAATCCCACTAGGTTAGGAATAAACTTGGTCTTCTCCTTCTTCTCTTCAACTTGGACTTGGTCAAACCTCTTTGGACGGTTCAACACTTCAACGATGCCTAGGGGGTGTGTTGGGCCTTTAGGAACAGCAAGGGGTCGGCCTAAAGGGGCTTGGGTGCATGGGTTTGGGTCTCTGGAAGCTGGGATGGCCTGGTAGCCCAATAGCAGGAATATTTCCTGGAATCTTACTTCTTAAGGGCTTGGGCTTGGCACCTGGGCTTGATTTCTTTGGGCTGGGATGCAGGTGGACCTCTGGAATCATGGATGCCTTTGTTTAGGAATATGCTCTGACATCTGGAAGGAAATCTGGGCATCTAGAAGGAATCAGGATTTCTGGAAGCATCTTGGATCCCGGGTTGTCACATAAAATCTAATGGACTGTTGTAGTGGCCTCTGACTCCTGGATATGGCCTGGTGGAACTCCAAAATAGGGTGACCTATTCTCTTGTATAAAATCGGGCTCATACTGGACTCATAATTGAAGTACAGGACTCAAAATACTGACTAGGTTGAGGGTTGAGACAAATCAACTAACCTCAACTTATTATAGGACTCAATCTTAATTGATTACAAAACTTTCAAAACTTTGACACATGACTAATTAAACCATATGGGATCCAGGGATCTGTGTTTGATCCTAGTGTCCCCACCACTCCATGGTCGAGCCATTTGGTAACTATCCAAGTTTTCAATATGGTAGGTTCTGGGGCGTATCACTTCAGTGACCTGAAAGGCCCTTCCCAGTTAGGAGAAGGTTTTTCTTGTTCTATTGGCCTAGATACTTTGGATCTTCACAGCACTAAATCTCCAAGTCAGAAGACTCTAGCTTTAACCCAGGAGTTTTAATATTTGGCAATTCTCTGTTGATACACGACCATTTTCATGTGAACTTGAAGTCTTGTGCCTTCCAGTAGGTCTAGGTCTGCTCTTACCGATCTGAATTCTTTGGTTTTATAAAATGATCAATTTGTAAGGATCATAGGATAACCTCTATTGGTATCACCACCTCACTACCAAATGTCAGTTTGAACGGTGACTCTCTAGTGATGGTTCGGGTAGTCATCTGTATGCGCAAAGAACTGAGTTTAGCTCTTTAGCCCAAAGTCCTTTCACCTCATTTGGCCTAGTCTTTAGGCCATGAAGAATTGTCCGATTAGTCACTTTGGCCTTGTCATTTGATTGAGGATGCCCGATGGAGGTTAACTTGTAAAGATGTGATATTGGGTGCAGAAATCTTTAAATCTCTGGTTGTCAAACTAGCTCCCGTTGTTAATGATAATTGCATAAGAGATTCCGAATCAGAAGATGATATAGTTCCTGACGAAGTTCTCGACTTTTCCTTCAGTTATATGAGCTAGGGGTTCGACTTCAACCCACTTGGTAAAAGAGTTAATGGCCATAATTAATTTTTTTGCTGGTCAGAAGCCAGAGGAAATGGACCAAGAATGTCCATTTTCCATTAGACGAATGACTAAGGATCTGTTAGTTGAGTCAATTGACTCACCGGGTACCTTTGAATATTGGAATATCTTTAGCACTTGTCATACTTTCTGACGAAGTCAGTGGCATCTTTTGGATGGTCGGCTAATAATATCCTTAGCAATAATTTTATAGGCCTAGGATCTGCCCCTCATATGATCATTGTATATACCTTCATGTACTTCTCTTAGGATGTAATCAGCATCCGACAACATTAAGCATTTCAATAGAGATTGTGTGAAGGATCTTTTGTAAAGGGTTCCTTTTCGGATGACATATTGTGAAGCCATCCAATGTGTCTGTTTGGCTTCAATTGTGTCTTCTAGCAATGTCCCCTCGTTTAAATATCTGATGATCAGATCCATCCAACATGGCTCCTGCTCTATATGATGTATTTTCAAAGCCTTCTTTGTTATACTGGGAGCTTCCAAGTATTCAATGAATATCCGACTAAGAAAATTGGGAGTTGTGGAAAACAATTTAGAAAGGGCATCAACTCAAGAGTTCTCAGCCTGTGGGACATGGGATATCTCGAAGAAGTATAATCGGATAGTAAGATCCCGTACCTTTTCTAAATACTTTATCATAGTGGCATCCTGGGCTTCAAACTCTCCCTTTGCTTGGTTTACCACTAACTAAGAATCCGAGAAGATCTTTAACTTCTGAATTCCTAATTCTTTGGAAATATTAAGTCCTGCTAGAAGAGCCTCATACTTTGCCTGATTGTTTGATGCTTGAAAAGAGAAGCAAAGAGCATATTCGATAATATCTCCTCCAGGGTTAGTCAGTATTAACCCAGCTCCATAACCAGTGAAATTAGATACCCCATCTACATGAAGTATCCATGTAGAGTCTACATTGTCTTCGGACTTATCCCCCTCGTCAACCATCCGATGATTGTCTTCATTCCAGGTGCGTCAGCAATGAAATCAGCGAGTACTTGTACCTTCATCGCCAATCCTAGTTGATATATTATGTCAAACTTGTCCAGCTTGATAGCCCACTTAGCTATCCTTCCAGATGTGTTTGGGCATCACAAGATAGCTTTTAATGGTTGATCCATCAACACTATGATCAAGTGGGTTTGAAAATAAGGCATCAAATGCTTTGCCATGATTACCAATGCGTATATAAGTTTTTGTACTTTCGGATATCTTACTTTGGCATCATGTAAGACTTTGCTAGTATAATATATCGGCTTATAAACATTGTTGGTTTCTTTCTGGACAAGAACCGAGCTAACAGCCTCGTCTGAATTGGAAAGATATAGATATAGAATTTTGCCTTCTTGAGGCTTCGAGAGTATAGGTGGATTAATCAGGTACTTCTTCAGCTCTTCAAATGCTCACTGGTAACTTTCTGACCATCAAAGCTTCTTGTTTGATGTAAAGATTTGAAGAACGGGAGGCACCTTTCAGCCGACTGAGAGATAAATTAGCTCAATAAGATGATATGCCTAGTAAGTTATTGTACTTCTTTCTTATTAGATGGGTACCTCATATCAAGGATCGCCTGGATTTTCTCTGGGTTGGCTTTTATTCCCAATTAGTAATGAGGAATCTCAAGAATTTTTTCAAAGTTACTCCAAAGATGCACTTGGTCAAATTCAATTTTATTTGATGGCATTGTAATGTACCGAAGGCCTCTTCTAGGTCCTTGATGTGATCGATCATTTGGAGGCTCTTCATAATCATGTCATCGACATAGACTTCCATATTTCTCTCGAGCTACTTTTCAAAGATCTTGTTAACTAGCCTTTTGTATGTCGCCCTAGCATTCTTTAAGCTAAAGGGCATCACCTTGTAGCAATACATCCCCATCTCAGTTATGAAGACCATCTTCTTCTCATCTTCAGTATCTATTTGAATCTGATTGTAGCCCGAGAAGGCATCCATAAAGTTTAAGAGCTTGTGCCCAGTAGTGGCATCAACCAACTGATCTTTTGGGAAGCTATCATTTGAACAGGTTTTATTGAGATTAGTATAATCAATACAAATTCTTCACTTACCACTATCTTTCCTTACTATAACTACATTGGCAAGCCAATCCGGGTAGTGGACCTCCCTTATGAATCCGGCATCAATAAGCTTGCTTACTTCTTCATTGATCAACTTCTATCTTTTAAGGGCAAAGTTTCTTTTCTTCTGCTGAACCGACCTATGTTCTGGGTTGACCTTCAATTGGTGAGTAATAATTTTCAATGAAACTCCAAGCATATCAACAGTCGACCATGCAAAAATATTAGCGTTGCTTCGTAGGAAGCTAATTAGCTTCATTCTCATTTTCTCATCTAGCATACTTTCAATCTGCACGACTTTCATCAGATCATCATCTCCTAGTGGTATAGAGACAGTCTTTTCAACTAGTTTGCCACTTCCTTCCATCTGATCCCTTTGATCTAATTGCTCTAATGTCATTTGGCCAACCAACTACCTGTCTTGGATCATTAAGCATTGCCGGGCTACTCTTTGATCTCCTTTTATTTCTTCAATATCATTTCTTGATGGAAATCATACCAAAAGGTGGTAGGTTGACACGATAGCATGGAACCTATTCAAAGCTGGTCACCCCAATATAGCGTTATACGTGGAGGACGTTCAAACGATCATAAAGTTGATGGGAGTGTTTTTTGAAAAGAATATGTATCGATGGTCACTGGAAGTGTTATCTCCCCTTCCATTCCGATTGGATTCCTCCCAAATCCTGTTAAGGGTGTTGGGGTTCTTTGCAATTTATCTTTAGATAAGTTTATTCTGACAAAAGTATCATGGAGTAATATTTCGGTTGAACTTCAATTATCCATCAAAATTCTTCTTACATCATAGTTTGCAATGATAGCGAAAACTACCACAGGGTCATCGTGAGTGATGCGCGTCGCTACGCATCGATTTTAATTACCTTAAGTCTATTATTCTAGGTAGAATAGTGGGAGTAAGGGTCGAATCCTCGGAGACCTTAGGGTTATTTCAAAAAGAACTTTCCAACATGAATGCTAATAGTTACTAATGTCAGAAGTAAGCAATAACATAATTTAAATCTAAGGAAAGAAATATTACTTGTGAAGATAATTAAGATGTGGTCTATCTTAATGAGAGCACGGCCCGTACCCGCAAATCATGGTCCGTCCCTTTTTAATATAGACCAGTCAAAAATTATCTTCACTTGAATAGAAAACTTACCTCAAATGCTCCGTATCCTTATCATAACTTGTTCCAGCATTTAAACTACTTCATTCAAGATAAAAAGGCACAAATCAATATGAAGTAAAATATGAAAAGCATTCATTTCATAAAATCTAAAGTACATCAATAAAAATAAAAGAAAATAAAAGAATTGCGGGAACAAGGATCCCTCTTTCCCTTTTTTCTGATTTATGAGTAGCACACTCTCTAGAGTGGTGGAAGCAGCGAAAACTTGGAAGCACCTCAGCAACAGATTAGGGTCCCAGGGAACCAAGCAGTGGAGACAAAAATGGATGGGTGAGGATGTAGAGGTGGGAGTGGAATAGTAGCGGCAAAGTGAAGGAGAGGTGGAGTAGAGTGGAGTGGAGATATCAAAAGTCCAACAATGAAGTGAAGGCCAAATGAAGTGATCAGCTTTATAGATGGGAAGCACCGCATTGGGCCCATGTGGGAACCGCCGTGGTTTCTTATCTTAATCTGCCTAACAGTCTCGGTTCTACATCCCTATCCTCACACCTACTTGCATGATCCCCGACGATCGTGCACCTGCTGTAATCTTCCCAATGACCTCGCACCTTCTCTCTATTCAGTGATCCTATCCCTGCACTCGCTCGTGCGATCCCAGGTTCAATTCCAACGCTCTCGCTCGTGCAATCCCAGGTTCAGTTCCAACGCTCCTACTTATCCATCACACGATTTCCGTGACTTCGTTCCAACCAACTCATCGATGTTTATCCTCCTCCCTCACCTCGCCTTCTTTGTTTGAATATCTAATTTCCCGACAACAATCCATATGGTGAGAAAGAAGAAGGAAGATGGTGACTCGAACGATATCCAAAAATGGGTGGCAACATGGACGGGTGGCGCGGTAACTATGAAAGATTGATGGCATCATCTAGGCAGTGGCTGGTAGGACATGGTGGCTTGGATGCTGCAGACATGGGCACTGACTGCTATTGAAGATGATGTAGAGGGCGGCGATGACTCTCGGGTGGTCGGCGATGATTGGTAGTGGAAGAAACAGCTCAAATCTGTGATGGTGGTGCTTTGCCAGATAGGAAGGAGAAGATTGATCATCAAAGGGAGGAGAAGAGGAACTCATGGCGGCGACTGGTGGCTCCGGTGAACTATCTGGCTAGTGAGGGATGTGACAAGACATTGGGGCAGCGATGTGGAGTCAGGCGATGGTTCTGACGGCTTCTTCGACCATTGGGGAGGTGAAAACGTGCTGGTGGTCCACGGTTTCTAACCATGGACTGCCAGTAATGGCATCTATGACTGCCCAATGCTTTGTAGACCGAATGGCCGGTCCATGGTGGAGCGTCTGTGTTTTTTTTTTAAAAACACTGTTGCAAACTTCAAAATTCATGCTACTCTGAAAGATGTGCTAAATTCCTTCTAAAATTGACTTTGGGCTTATATGAACTCTGATTTGGATCCGACTTGCACCATTGGATTTCATAAATCAACCTCTACAAGTTGGCAACTACATTTCCTGAATAACATTGATAAAAGTATCAATTCTAAGTAAATAAAGATAATTTAATTATTAAATTAATACTTTTATGTATATATATTATATAATTATCACACCCTCCAATTTGAACTTTGCTCATCCTCGAGTAAAGTAGATGAATTAGTTTCATGTACTAATTTATCCAAGAAGTAAAAATTATCTTACTAACTCTAAAATCAATTGATACCTGGTTAGATCATTAAAGATTTACTTCATCGGATTACCAAGTCCACCCATTTAATGGTCGATGAAGTCCAAAGATATTTTCAAGAGTTCTTCTTTTTCCAACTTTCTACCTCACTATCCAAATCCTCCAACTTACTTTGGTTTTAGTGTAGTATCAGTTTATTTAGTCCCTTTCTTCTTCTTCTTCTTCTTTTTTAATTAATTATTTATATAATGTAGAGTCAGTGCAATGTATTAACAACTTATTTTCTAGATGATCCTTATAGCGAGCTTTAGGCCAATGACTCCTAAACTAGTTGGCTTTAGGGCATTAGATGTAAAATATCCTTCAGGCTTACTGACTCGAGTCAAAAAGGCTACGCATTAAGACTGACTATACTAAAGGTTTCTTTACATCCCCACTTTTTGACATGAACAACAACGCTTACTTAGATGAAGGGACCCAGTTACTCAGTGAGAAATGCTAAAAACCTTTTTATTAGACTTTAAAGAAGACTTTTTTTTGATATTTTTACCTATGCCATTATAAGGTAGATTCTTTATCAAGATCAATAAGCAAAAGGTTCGAAAGTACTCAAAAAAATTTTATAGTCTAAACTCTTCCATTTATAGGGTTTCCTTAATAATTTATCTCTCAATATCTCTAAAATAGTCTAAACCGTTAATCATTCATCATTTAGCAAGCTTGATTATTTTCAAATCAAGACAAAGTTTAGTACATAGAAACTGATTAAAGTTCTACTCGAGGATTAGATTAATTTAATTACCCTCCCAACTTAATCTCCATTGTCCCCAATGGAAGTGGATACTAATAATGTAAGGCACGAAAGGATACCACCTGGTAGTTCTTTTATCGCCATATTCCTCGCAATTTTATTTTATTACTCCTCTCGATTTATTCTAAAAACAAAGAATACAAGGTTAAAACTAAAAGCATGAACCGGGTTGTCTCCCAGGAGTGCTAAGTTTAAAGTCTTCAGCCATACTAAATTGATTGTCACGGCAACACTAGGTCCATAAGGTCAAGAGTTTCAACAACTTCTCCATCACTGATTTCTTCAATATACGGTTTCAAATGTTGGCCATTCATCTTAAAAACATTTTCCTGCTTGGGATCCCTAAGCTCAACAACTCCATGAGAAAATACCTGAGTTATTATGAAAGGTCCATCCCATCATGAACGAAGTTTTCTAAAAAAAAGGTGTAACGTAGAATTATAGAGCCACACTTTTTGATTAGGCTTAAATAATTTTTTATTAATAAATTTGTCCTGATATGCCTTTGCTCGAGTCTTATAAATTTTTGAACTCTCGTATGCTTCATTTCGTAATTCTTCCAACTCACTTAGTTGAAGTTTTCTATTGGAACCTGCATTCTTCATATCAAAATTAAATTGCTTGATGGTCCAAAATGCTCAGTGTTCCAATCCATAGGTAAATGATAAGCCTTTCCAAACACTAACCAGTACGGAGACTTTCCTAGAGGGGTTTTGAAAGCAATTCGGTAAGCCCATGATGCATCATCCAAACATTCTGACCAATCTTTCATATCGGGTCTTATCATTTTCTCAAGAATATGCTTGATTTCTCTGTTTGAAACTTCAACCAGGCCACTAGTTTGGGGGTGATATGGTATGGCTACTTTGTTTGTAATTCCATATTTTCTCATCAATCCTTCAAAATGCCTATTCGTGAAATGTGCACCCCCATCATAAATAATGGCCCTTGGGCACCCAAGCCAACTAAGGATGTTTCGTTGAATGAACTTGATTACAACTTTGTAGTCATTGGTTCGAGTTGCCATAGCTTCAATCCATTTTGACATATAATCTACTGCTACTAGAATGTACTCGAATCCGAAGGAAGGAGGAAATGGTCTAATGAAGTCAATACCCTATACATTAAAAATTTCAACAACTAAAATGGGGTTTAGGGGCATCATACTCTCCATGAAATATTTTTTGTTTGTTGACACCTAAGATAATTGCGGCCAAATTTATGTACATCTTTGAAAAGAGTTGGCCAGTAAAATCCACTCTGCAGCACCTTTGCTGCAGTTTTCTTTCCACTAAAATGTCCCCCACAGGCAAGAGAATGACAAAATTGAGTATATTTTTGAATTCACTCTCAAGGATACATCGTCTAATCACCTGATCTAAATAGTATTTAAACAATTCAGATTCCTCCAAAAATAGTATTTGATCTGCGAGAAGAACCTATCCTTTTCTTGTTTTGACTAGTGGGGAGGAACTTGCCCTGTTGTCAAATAATTTATAATATGGGCAAACTAGGGAAGACTATTGGAAGTAATCGAGAATAACTGTTCATCAAGGAATCTATCTCTGATTGTTTCTTTGTTTTATTCAACCAAGATCCTAGAAATATAATCTGCTATCATATTTTTGGAACCCTTCTTATCCAAAACTTCTATATCAAATTCTTGTAGTAGAATGATCCATCTAATCAGTCTTGGCTTTGTATCCTTTTTGGATAGCAAATGTCTCAATGCTGCATGATCAGAATAAACTATGATCTTAGACCCTAATAAATATGATCAAAATTTTTCCAGGATGAATACAACTACTAGTAACTCTTTTTCAGTAGTGGTATAGTTCATTTGTGCATCCAAAAAAGTTTTACTAGCATAATATATTACATGTGGTTCCGTATTAAGCCTCTATCCTAAAACTACCTCTACAGCATAATCAGAGGCATCACACATGATTTCAAAAGGTAGGGTCCAATCTGGAGGCTTGATGATCAGTGTAGTGGTCAAAGCAGTTCTAAGAATGTTATAAGTGGCCATATATTCTTTATTAAAATCAAAAGAACTGTCTTTGGCAAGTAAATTACACAATGATCGAGAAATTTTGCTGAAATCCTTGATGAAGCATCTATAAAAACCAGCATGGTCAAAGAAGGATCGTACTTGTCTAACCGAGGTCGGAGGGGGCAATTTCGAGATTAGTTCAACCTTAGCTTTGTCAACCTCAATCCCTCGCTCAGAAATAATGTGTCAGAGCATGATTCTCTCATGAACCATAAAATGGTTCTTCTCCTAACTTAAGACTAAGTTCGTCTCTATATATCATTTTAGTATCGTAGTTAAATTCTGAAGGCAATCGTCAAATGAAGATCCAAACACAGAAAAATCATCCATAAACACTTCAAGAAACTAACCGACCATGTCAAAAATAAGGCCAACATACATCGTTGAAAGGTGGCTGGTGCATTATAGAGACCAAAAGGCATGCATCTGAAGGCAAACATTCCAAAGGGGCAGGTAAATGTGGTCTTTTCTTGGTCTGCAGGAAATACTGGGACCTGGTTGTATCCTGAATATCCATCCAGGAAATAAAAGAAACTCTGCCTTGCTAGCCGTTCTAAAATCTGGTAAATAAAAGGCAGAGGAAAGTGATCTTTCCTAGTAACAGCATTCAGTTTTCGGTAGTCTACACACACTCTCCAACTAGCCATTGCTCGGGGAATTGACTCACCCTTTTCATTTTCTATGACAGTAATACCTGACTTCTTAGGTACTACTTGGGTTGAACTGACCCATTGGCTATCCGAAATTAGGTAAATAATTTCAACATCAAGCCACTTTACCACTTCTTTCTTAACAACTTCCTGCATGTTCGGATTTAGCCTCCGTTGCATGTCCCTATGTGGTTTAGCTTCTACTTCGTAGTGAATGTGATGCATGCAAATAGAAGGGTCAATTCCCTTGAGATCAACTATTGTCCATCCAATTGCTTCTTTGTGTTCTTTAAGTAGTTCCACTAATTTATTTTCCTAATCCGAGGTTAGGGTAGATGCAATGATTACCGGAAGGGTATCATTGGATCCAAGAAAAGAATATTTCAACTTTCCAGGAAGAGGCTTCAATTCTATCTTGGGTGGTGCTCCTAAGGATGGTACTAAAGGGCTTAATTGAGTCGGTAATGGTTCATACTTTACAGTCCAGGGAGAAGTGGTGCTAAACTTGGACGGCTCTAACGAAGCATTCACCTCATTTGTATATTCATCAACATCAAAATCGTCTATTCCAAAATGGGTCAGACATGCTTGGAGAGGGTCTGAATCCAGCAAAATAGGAACTTTCTTATCCATAATTTTCTCTAGCATGTTCACTTCATTATGATCATACACAGGTGGTCCTTGGGATGCATTAAAAATGTTCAATCTCATCTTCTTGTTTCCAAAAGATATATCCATAACCCCCGTTCTATAATTTATACAAGCATTAGTGGTAGCCAAGAAGAGTCTTCCAAGAATGATTGGTATTTGACTAGGATTACCGCTAGATTCCATATCTAGAATAAGAAAATCAACAAGAAAGTAAAATTTATTTACCTTCACCAATACATCCTCTAACATTCCATGGGGTACCTTAACTGATCGGTCTGCTAATTGTAAAGTCACCATCATGGGTTTCAGTTCTCTGAATCCGAATAAATCATATACTGAGCTAGGAAGAAGGTTTACACTTGCATCCAAATCTAATAAGGCTTTCTTGATTGTAAGGTCCCCTATGACACATTAAATGATTGGGGTACCAGGATCTTTGAATTTGGGTGGAGCTATCTGTTGAAAAATTGAGCTAACTTGCTCAGCTAACTGGATTTTCTTAGGTATATGTGCCTTGGATTTCCATTTCTGTGTGCATAAATCCTTAAGAAATTTGGTGTAAGCCGAAACTTGTTTAATGGCATCAAGAAGAGGTAGCTTTATCTGGACTTGCTTGAATAATTCAAGCATCTTATTCATTTTCAGATTCTTCTTATCCAAAGGTAGTGGTGATTCTAGAGCACTAGGGAATGGAGCCTTAGGTATATGTGCATTACCAATGGATTCCTTTTTCTCTTCATTCTTCTTCTCTAGCTTAGCCAGTTCTAACTTTTGGGTCAGGTCAGGCTGGTTCAATATTTTTCCACTTCTTAAGTTTATGACAGATTTAGCATGTGTAGAAAGATTTTTAGGTCCAGTGGAGGAGTTGGGTATTCATTTCCAACCCCTTCAAAGCTTGAAGCACTTTTTCTTCAAATAAAGGGTCATGATTATTCGGCGAGGGAGGTTGTGGGGCACTTGTATATTATGAAAATGGCATGCTTCTAAAACTAGTCTCTTGATGGTTTGGCCTAACTGGATGGTTTGGCCTAACTAAGGAATTGATGATAGGTTGGGGTTTCCATGAAAAATTCAGATGATTGCGCCAGCCGGGATTGTAAGTATTTGAGAAAGGATCATTTCCTGGTCTAGGAGCCATTCGTGTTTGGGCTTGATGGGCCTGTTCCTAGACAAGCTCAGGAAATTGATAAGCGGCTGGACAATCACTTATCAGATGATTGGGACTAGAACAGATAACATAGGCATCATGATTACGATGAGGTGAGGGTGAACTATTTCCACTTTGTAAAATTTGGTCAAGCTTCTGGGATAGTTCATCCACCTTGCTGTAAATGTCCACGTCATGACTGACTTCATACATCCCTCCTCTTTTAGGTCCTATGGGTCCTATGGAAAAATCTCTACGGGCAGTAGACATATGATGCAAGGAATTTTAACTCAGGATTTCAAATAGCTGCCATGCCTCATGTTCATTTTTTAGCATGAACATTCCTCCACATGAGGCATCCACCATCTATCGATGCCTTTCTGACAGGCCATCATAGAAGTACTAGACTAATTGCTATTTTGGTATGGCATGTTGGGGACATTTCCTAATCAACTCTTTTAATCTCTCCAGGTTTTATGAAACATTTCTCCATCTAATTGGAAAAAATTGGTTATAGCTTTTCTAATTTGGTTTGTCTTTCCTATTGGAAAGTATTTCTTAAGGAATTCTCTATGAAATTGATCCTAAGTTGAAATAGTTGCAGTATCTAGGGAATTCAACCAGTATTTAGCTTTATCTTTCAAGAAAAATGGAAATAATTTAAGTCTTAGAGCATCGTCGGAGAAATTCTGTATCTTAACAGTTGAACAGATTTCTAGGAATTCGTCTAAGTGTTTGTATGGATCTTCATTTGCAAGTCCATAGAAGGATGGTAACATCTATATTACACTAGACTTGATTTCGTACTGGACGACCTCTACAGGGGGTACTTGGATACAAGGTGAATAGGTGTACTTTGAAGGAGTGAAGTACTATTTCAATTATCTTGGGGGATCGATTTCTTGATTTCCTTGATTGGGATCCATAGTACCTTGTCTCAGGGGCGGACCACACAAAGTTTTTCAGGGGGGCCAAAAAATATGATACCATATCATAGGAAGTTAGGAAACATACTATGATACCTACCAAGCCAAATACAGATAAAACAAGTGGAGACATGGAGCTCTAGTATCGGGCCATGGGTAGGAGTTCTAGATAGAAAAGGAACCGGCGGCCAGCGGCGGGTAGCCGGATAGGAGCGGTGGTTGTTAGTTGGGGAAGAGAAGAGGGGTTGACTGTAAAAGAGGTGAAGCCGCGAAGGAGACGGTGGGTGGGGTTAGCCATCGATGGCAGGTGGCCTATCGGGGGCAGCGACGGGTGGAGGCAGCGTCGCGATGGTTGCTGGTTGGGGAAGAGAGGAGGAGTTGGTGACTCGGTGAGGAAGAGAGGTGAAGGAGATGGCGTGAAGAGATTGATGGTTGGAGAAGAGAGGAGTAGTCGGCGGCAGCGGACGGGTGGGGTTTAGGGATTGAAAAAGGTTTCAGTGTAAGAGCACGACGGATGGGATTTGGGATTGGGTTGCTGCAGGTGAGTTCTTCACTGATTTTTTTTTTTTTTAAGACTCTTTGGGGTTGATTTTTTTATAAGATTCATGGAATTTTTTTTTTTGAAAACTTTTTAATCAATTTTTTAAGATTTTTTTGAGATGAAAAGAAAAATTTTAGGGGGGGCAAATATCTAAAATTTTTTAAAAAATTAAAAAATTATAGAAAAAAATTATAAAAAAAAACCAAAAAATTGGGGGGGCAAGGCCGCCCTTGCCCCCCCGGCGGTCCGCCCCTGCCTAGTCTGTTTACTCTACAAGTTCTTTCTATTTCTGGGTCTAGGGGTATGAGTTCAGGTTCTAGCAACCGACGACATAACATACATCCTACAATAGGACTCTAAAGTAAACAGCAATTCAGCTTTTTTTAATAATATTTTTGTTTTTGTTTTTTTTAAAAAAATGGAAGAGAGAGAGAAGGTCTATAGACAAACTCCTAAGAGGGTCCTAGACTAGAGAGAAGAAAAGGTTATTTTAATTATTTTATATATATATATATTTTTCAAACAAGTTACACAATCAAAATCACTATCCTAGGATTAACCTGGATCTAGATAGCTCCTAACTGATCCAAGATTACCTTCGAGCACTCCAAGCCCAAGATCAACTAACTGACTTGGCCAGGTAAGTGTAAGGTTGGTGGGGATCCTCTTATTGCTTGCCTTAGACACCAATTAAAATTGACCAAGTAAGTAAATGGAACCAATTAAAAAATCACCTTCCTTCAGGCTCTTATCCCTAAACCACTTTCCTTATACACCAAGGAGCTAAATAATTTGAACCCGGTCCAACTCTAGGATTCCTTTGTCCTATTGAGCTCGAAATCCTTAGGACTAACGTCTGATTAATTTTAAACTTAAGGTTTGGGTCAATGCAAATGATGAATGGTGATTTGTGGGCTAAGGAAGGGTATTGAACTCCCCACCTTATCTGATTAATTGGGTTATGCCCTTAAGTCAATTATGGAGAAATGAAATGCAACAAGTAAGATGTCCAAAATTTAAGTTATCATACAAACAAAGTTAATCTAATTACCTTTTTTTTTAAAGTTTGATGATTAAGTTTCTAATTCCCTAATAAATTATGAGATGTCAGGAATTTTTTTTTTATTTTGCAAAAAAGTAAATTTACCTAAGTCAATCTAAAAATTAGAAGCAAATATCAACACTCTTTTTTTAATTACTCAACCTTTTTGTGTACCCTAGGACAACCATTCAACATAACTTTTCAGTTATGCCAGGGCAACCTTATGTCAGGGCACTCAAGATTGGAAAATACGAACTACTAATTTTTGACTTTTTTTATTTAAGTTTTGAATTTTAAATTTTTTATTTTTTTAGAATTTTGGATTTTGAATATTTTTTTCAAAATAACATCAAAAGTTCCCGACAACGATGCCAAAAACCTGATATACGTTGCTATGCACCAATTTAAATTACCTTAAGTCCACTATTCTAGGTAGAATAGTAGGAGTAAGGGTCGAATCCTCAAGGACTTTAGGATTATTTCTAAAAGAACTTTCCAACACGAATGCTAATATTTACTAATGACAGAAGTATGCAATAACACAATTTAAATCTAAGGAAATAAGTATTACTTGTGAAGATAATTAAGATGTGGTCAATCTTAATGAGAGCACAGCCCGTACCTGCAGACCAAGGCCTGTCCATTTTCTATATAGACCAGTCAAAAGTTATCTTCACTCGAATAGAAAACTTACCTCAAATGCTCCATATCATTATCATAACTTATTCCAGCATTTAAACTACTTCATTCAAGATAAAAAGGCACGAATCAATATAAAGTAGAATATGAAAAGCATTCATTTCATAAAATACGAAATACATCAATAAAAATAAAAGTGAATAAAAGAATTGCAAGAACAAGGGTCCCTCTTTCACTTGTTTATGATTTTTGAGTAGCATGCTCTCTTGAGTGGTGGAAGCGACAGAAACTCGACAGCACCTCAGCAATAGATCAGGGTCCCAGGGAACCGAGCAGTGGAGACGAAAATGGATGGGTGAGGAAGTAGAGGTGGGAGTGGAATAGTAGCGGCGAAGTGAAGGAGAGGCGGAGTAAAGTGAAGCGAATAAAGTGAATGAAGTGATCGGATTTATAGATGGGAAGCACCACGTCGAGCCCATGTGGGAACCACAGTGGTTTCTTATCTTAATCTGCCCAACAGTCTCTATTCTACGTCCCTATCCTTGCACCTGCTTGCATGATCCCTGGCAACGATCGTGCACCCGCTGTAATCTTCCCAATGACCTCGCACCTTCTCTCTGTTCATTGATCCTATCCCCATACCCGCTTGTGCGATCCCAGGTTCAGTTCCAATGCTCTCGCTCACGCGATCCCAGGTTCAGTTCCAACGCTCCCGCTTATCCATCGCATGATTTCCGTGACTTCGTTCCAACCAACTCACCGATGTTTATCCTTTTCCCTCGCCTCACCTTCTTTGTTTGGACATCTAATTTCCTAACAACAATTCATACAATGAGAAAGAAGAAAGAAGATAGTGACTCGAACGATATCCAAAAATGGGTGGCAGCTTGGACTGGTGGCACGGTAACTGTGAAGGATTGATGGCATCATCTGGGTAGTGGCCGGACGGTGGCTAGCAGGACATGGTGGCTTGGATGTTGCAGACATGGGCACCGACTGCTATTGAAGATGATGCAGAGGGTGGTGGCGACTCTCGAGTGGTTGGCGATGATTGGCAATGGAGGAAACAGCTCAGATCCATGACGGTGGTGCTTTGTCGGAGAGAAAGGAGAAGACTGATCATCAAAGGGAGGAGAAGAGGAACTCATGGCGGCGACTAGTGGCTCCGGTGAACTATCTGGCCGATAAGGGGTGTGGAAAGACATTGGGGTGGCGATGTGGAGTTAGGCGATGGTTCCGACGGCTTCTTCGACGATTGGGGAGGTGAAAACGGGTTGGTGGTCCACAGTTCCCAGCAATGGACCGCCAACAATGGCAGCTATGGACCATCCAATGCTTTGTAGACCGAACGACCGATCCATGGTGGACCGGTTGTGTTTTTTTTAAAAAACACTGTTGCAAACTTCAAAATTCATGCTACTCTGAAAGATGTGTCTAAAATTGACTTTGGGCTCATATGAACTCCGATTTGAATCCGGTTTATGCCGTTGGATTCCATAAATTAAGCTCTACAAGTTGGCAGCCACATTTCCTGAACAACATTGATAAAAATATCAATTCTAAGTAAATAAAGATAATTTAATTATTAAATTAATACTTATATATATTATATAATTATCAGTGAGGTGTTTGAATCCCCACAAGTCATTATCAAAGAAATTGATAATATTGCTGCTCCTACATCTTTTCAAAGCATCTTCTTCAACTTTTTTCCTTCTCTAATTCGATTGGCGGTGCAACATGCTGACCATTTCATCTATAGGCCATTGGTTGGGGAGCTCCGTTTCTTTTACATCTTTCTTAAGGGAAACAACTTTAGTTGATGTTCTTGATTACGGATACGGACATACTTTTTCAAGTATTCACATTTGATCATATCTTCTATCTCATGTTTAAGCTGGATACATTCTTCAGTGGTATGCCCATGGTCATGGTGAAATCAGCAGCATTTATTTTTATTTCTTGATATGGGAGGTGCTTGCATCAGCAAGGGTCTTTGTAAGAAACTTTCCTTCTCTATCTTCATCAAGATCTTCTCTCTTGGTAGGGACAAAGGGGTGAAGGCATCAAATTTGCTAGTTAAATTCTTCGGCTTCGGATTATATCATCAGCAGGAGCATTATTATTGTTGGTGGATTGAGGATCGCCATTCTTTTGGTTCTTCTTCTTGGAGATTGGTCTTCTTTTAGCTTGTCACTGACTGGCAGCTTATTTTTTAGCTAGTGCGTACTTTTGCATTCATGCTAATAACTTCGAATAGCTGATAAGGAACTTCTTGTCCAGAGAAAAGGTAAATCTAGATGACCGAAGTTCTTTTTTCATTGTAGACATGACCACATACTCGTTAAGGTCCGAGATCTCAAGTATGGTAGCATTGAAATGAGCCACATAGTTCCTCAAACTTTCACCCTCCTTTTGTTGTATAAGAAAGAGGCTATCCGATCTTCATGGTATCTTTCTGCATGTCCTGAAATGAGACACAAATAACTTTTCTAGTTAGTTAAAAAAATGGATTGTACCTGGCTGAAAACTCAAGTACCACATTCAAGCGACTTTCTTCAAGATAGCCGGGAAAGCCAGATAGTGCAAGGCATCAGATGCCCCTTGAATCATCATATGGGCCTTGAAACTGCCCAGATGATCAAGAGAGTCAATAATGCCATGTAAGGCTTTAATTGGAGAATCTTGAAATGATGAGGAATCACATCCTCCATGATTCTACGGGAGAATGGAGGTCGTGAGTTATAAGCCACCAATTCTTCGCTCTTCTAGTGTTCATTAAGTTTTGCATTTGCATTTCCAACTTCCAAAACTTTCTTTCATAATCCTCATGTTGTCGACTTCCACCACCTCGTTGGGTGTTTCCTGGGATGGAGTCCTTTGAAGATTATAATGGAGATCTCGCCCGATTCTTCTTGAATCAGCTTTCTCCTATCCCGATGTCGAGAATCTTGCTGTCTGGCGGATCGCCAATCCCAAGAAGGATGATATTGGGAATGTCAGATTGGTTCTTGGCATTGACTTTCTCTTCGAAGATTGTCGACTAATTCTGGATGCAGCTAGTTGACGTTACTCACTGACAGCCGCTTTTTGAAGATTTTGCATGACAGTAGTCGGGGCTTCTATCCGATTCGAGAGGGTATCAATCTGATGTTGTCCCACACTCAACGTGGGGGTTACAACATTATTCTCTAATGGAGGGTTGGATGGATCATTCCTCTTGAATGGCTGGCAGCCCTTGCTAGCTAAGGTGTTCTGTACTCTTCTTTTCACCATCTTTTCTTTTGAAATTCCCCTTCCCAAGAGGGGTAACTCATGCAATACCTCCCCCTTCCTGGCACGCCAATCTATTAATGCTGAATTCCACAGACCGGGTCGAGCTTCCCACCCACCAACCGATCGCTTCGGGTCCTTGCAAAACAGATCCTAGAATGGAGGTTTTTCGATGGGAAACACTCCGATGCCTAAGTCAGTAAAGCTCAGTCAACAGATGAAGAATATGAAAAGATGCTGAATGAAAAAAAAGGGAAGTAGCACTCTTAGCTTGGCTTACCTCCGGAAGTCCCTTCTTATCTCTTTTTATAGATATTAGTCTTAACATAAATCTATTAAGATAAGCTTCTTGCAACTAATTACCGTCGGAGAAGTTAAGATAAACTTCTTGTAACTGTTTTTTGGATAAGCTTCTGGTAATTAGTTTACTTTAATTCATCATAATGAATAGCTGTTATGACGTTGTTCGGTTATAACAATCGTGTATTTTCTTATCGACTCCATTTCGGAATCATTCATCTAATCTGGAGTTAGTCGAATAAATGTACTCTGAAGACGAGTTAGTCGATCATTATATTGGTCAGCTATTATATCATTGGATCCTTTGGCCTGGGGTTCATCAGTCCGACCGACTCAATCAAACCCATTGTCTGCCGATCCGTTCGATTCATCACAACAGTATGTATGAATAAAAAATTTCAAAAATACCGAACAGTCACACAAAAGCTTCGGGATCCATGCAATTTGGGCATAGTAATTCTTGATTCTATCAATCCGTGGCAGAAAGAACCCACCGTGTACGTAGTTAAATGAACTCCCAACATTACTTATTTCCATGGTCTAATCCCATTTTCCACGTTGTAACCTTGTCAAAAATGACCTCCATATGTATAGTCATGGACTCAAAAACTATTTTCTCACTTTAATCGTTCCATTTACAATTCAACCATTACTCATTTCTCACTGATTACATATGCAATCTCAATTATTCATTTGTAGATCGAAGCGTTTGCTCGAATCATGACACATGCGTGGGACCAGCTTGTATCAGCCGTCTCCTGCTGGAAAGAGTTCAGATCATTGTGTTCATCTTATGGATGATATATATATGACTGTGATTGCAGGGCTCTTGATGGTCAGGTCCTCAACTAGAGGCTTCAGAATTTCTATAAAATTTATATGTCCATAAAATTCATACTCGCACGACATAATAATTAATTATTTTTTGCAACATCAGATATTACGTCATGTTTTGCATATATTTCAAAGTTTTCATCTGTTTATATAGATCTCGTAGCGGCTATCACACAATCCAACAGTCCGCATTGGCAAAAAATTAATGATTAATAAAAAATAAAAAGAAGAAGAAGAAGAAGAAAAGTGGGGGAAGGAGGAGGAGGAGGTGAATCATTCTTTCGCGAGAAAGATACGATGCCAAACCCTCAAGTCACCTTTTTTTTTTTTTTTTGTTCGGCAAGAAAGTTACTTCCTTTAAAAAAAAAAAAAAACAAAACAAGTATCAGGTTACTTCTTCGAGAAAACTTCCATCTTGGAAAAAAGAAAAGAATCAAGTCCCCCCTTCCAACTCGAAGCAAACGCACCCCGCGATTCCAAACCAACCCATCCCTGTATTATTTCCCACGCCGTTGCGAAATGTCTCGCTCTGACGGAGTCTGCTGGCTCTTCCTAGTTCTCATCGTCTCCGGTTTCCTCGTCTTAATTCTTTGGCTAATCCTCCGCCCCTCGGCGCCCTCCTACGCCATCGTCGACCTCTCCATCCCAAACGGGAATGGCACCGAGAACACCACCATCTTGTTCGGTCTCGAGGTCTCCAACCCCAACTTGGGTGGTGGAGTCTACTATTCCGATATGAACGTCACGTTGTATTTATTCGATGACGATGCCGGGTCCATGACGGTGCCTTCTTTCTACCAGGGTCATCGGAGGACAACTTCGTTGAGAGGAGGAGTGGATGCCGGCCGGAGGTTGAGCGACGCAGTTGTCAGGGCCGTTGCTAATGGGACGACGCAGTTGACCATGGGGTTGGTGACGAAGGTGAGGTATAAGACATTATGGTGGTGGAGTAGAGTTCATGTGATGGTCGAGCAAGCAAGGATGTCAATTGGAAAGGATGGAAAGGTTGGTAAGGCGAAGATGCACCGCCGGCGTCACAGGAAACGGAAGTCACTTTTTTGGGAAGGATAGTTTTTCTTTTCTTTTCTTTTCTTTTTCTTTTCCTTTTTTTTCTTTTTTCTTTGCAGAGAAACGCATCTTCTATTCGTGTTGGTGTAATTAGTTTGGCGTCGCATATTGTTTAAGCCTTGTGGGTATTGTTTGATTGTGTATCTGCTTATGATAAAAAGACGCTAGAATCAGATATCAACCCCAATGAGATACAAAGATTATGAACAAGATTATGATTTCATGGTGTCAAGCAGCAAGATTCGTTTATTTTGGCATATGGGTCTTGACAACGGGAACTATTTCACCAACCCGTCCAACATCTTTTGATCACATTTAAAAAAAAAAAAAAAAAAAAAAAAAATCTAAAGAGTGAATCCCACTTGGAAGTAAGGAAAGTACTTGAGTTGGTCTGAGATGCGAACCCAGAATTCGCACCTTGAAAAATCTGCCGAATAAATTATTTGAGGTTGAAATCTTAAGAGAAATACCACTGGAATCTCCAATCCTGCTTGGAAGTGGCATGGTCGAAATCTTTCATCCAGATCATTCCTTCATTCATAGGAAATATGTGAAAGCGTCCTCATCTGCCACTGCTAGTCATAAATATTCTTTGCTCCGAGAGGAAATAGCTGTACATGTGTCACGGTTAGCTAGCCCTGCTCAAAATCCGTAGGATCCACGTACATTTCCTTGATTCAAAGTTGCAACAGTATCCATTCTATATACCACATTTAGTTAAATTTAAAATTTAAAAGTTTATATAATTTCATAAGAACAATTTACGATTGCAAAGCTCTTACAAGTTCTTTGCTCATCTTTAGTCATAATTCCTTGACAGATATCCTATACAACTTTCTAATTAATATGCACCATATAGGTAAAGCTTTCCTCCCAAAACCAGATGGGTAAAGTCATACGTTGACAGGATGTAATAGCACTACCTAATCTACTTTTTGCAACAATTTTGCTTTGATCCTCCATTTATTAATTGCTTGGATTTGTTAGAAGGAGAGGAATTTAGGAAGAAAAGTGTTTCTTCGTTACTTGCTTAAATCCAAATGACAAATACAAGGGATATTTATAGGTAAAAGAAAGATCCTTCGGTTCTATATTTTCATGAACATGAAGAGACTCTTCATTTTCAAACATATATTATCCTCGTTCAATATATTAATCACCCCATTTAAGAATTACATGCTAGATACATGAACTTCCCCCTGAACTATCCTATTAATTTCTCCAAATATAACTCCAAGAGAGATATTTGTCTATTCAAATTCCAAAATATTTAAAGTAATTTTTTTAACACTCCCACTTAATTTGAAAATTTTTGTTTCTTCGATCCAAGTTCTTCTCTCAATCTTCAAAAATTTTCAAATTTGAGTGGCTTTATAAAAATATCAGCAATTTGATCTTGAGTCTTCACATATTCAAGCTACACTTCTTTATTGGCAATGCTTTCTCTAATAAAATGATACCTTGTATCGATGTTCTTGCTTCGATCATGAAACACTGGATTTTTAGCAAATGCTTGTGTAGACTTGTTGTCGATGCAGATTTTTGTAACTTCTTCTTGTGGGAATTGAAGTTCTTTCAATAATCTTCTTGGCCAAATAGCATGACAAGTATAAGGCATTGCTGCCACATATTCTGATTCACAAGTTGAAAGTATGACAATGGGTTGCTTCTTTGAACTCCATGTAATAGCACAATCATCCATGAAAAATACAAAACCAGTAGTGCTCTTTCTATCATCTATATCTCCTGCAAAATTACTATCACAAAAATCACAGCTTGAACTCATTAGAAGGAAAATAAAATAGCTTAAGATCAAGTATACCTTTAAGGTAACGAAGGATCCTTCTAGTCACCTTCATGTGAGTGGAGATAGAGGCTTCCATGAAACGACTCACTACTCTAACTCTAAAGAGGATATCAAACCTTGTACATGTCAAATATCTCAAGCTTTCCACGAGGCTTTTGAAAAGCATGGGGTCTTCCTTTTCTCCTTCATCAAACTTTGACAATTTTACTCCAACTTTCATATATGTGTTCATAGGATTGCAATCAAACATTTTGAATTTCTTCAAAGCTTTCTTTGCGTAGCCTTCTTGGAAAATGAAGATACCTTCTTTCATTTGCTTCAATTCTAGATCCAAATAATATGACATGAGCCCTATATCAGTCATCTCAAATTCAAATAACATTGTCTTCTTGAATTCTTCAAACAAAGTTAGATTATTACCAGTGAAAATAAAATCATCCACATAAAATAAATAATCAACATATCTCTATTGGTATGAATTTTATAATAAAGAGCATATTCAAGAGGGCAACAAACTAACCCATCATCTTGAAAGTACTTGTCAATGCGACTATTCCATGCCCTTGATGCTTGCTTCAATCCATATAATACCTTTTTTAATTTGAAATATTTGTTTTCATGCCCTTTGACAAGGTAGCCCAATGGTTGCTCCATGTAGACCTCTTCTTCAAGAAAATAATTTAGGAAGGCCGACTTCATATCAAGTTGATAAATTCTTCATTTCATTTGAGCTGCTAAAGAAATGAGTAATCAAATAGTCTCCATGCGAGTAACTGGTGCATAAACCTCATCATAATCAACTCCATGATTTTGCTTGTAGCCTTTAGCAACAAGCCTTGCTTTATATCTCTCCACTTCTCCATTAGCATTCTTCTTTATTTTGTACATCCATTTGACTCCAATAGCTTCATGATCTTTGGAAAGAGTTGCTAATTTCCAAGTATTGTTCTTCTCAATTGTTTTGATTTCTTCAGCCATGGCTTGTCTCCATCTTTTATCTTTTATAGCTTTCTCAAAGTTCAATGGTTCACTATCTACAAAGAGATAAAAGAAATCATGAGCATCAAGAATAAATTCTTGGGTGTTCCTATAGATCTCTCTTAGATCTTTCATTTTTCTTGGCCTTTCACTTGAACCTTCTTGAAAATGAAGAGTGGGTAGATGAGGTGGTAACGGAGATGGAGTTAAATCTTATATGGGTATCAAGGTCTCTCTTTCTTCTTCTCAAAATTGGAAAGAAATCATAAACTCTTTTATCTTGGGCTTCCCAATTCCATATTGCTTCTTCATCAAACTCAACATCACACCATTGCTTGGATTATATAACTTGTAACCTTTAGAGTTCGAGTCATAGCCAATAAAAATATACTTGACACTGCGATCATCAAGCTTAGATCTCTCTTGGTATGGTACATGAGCATATGCAATGCTCTCAAAGACCTGCAAATGTTTGACATTGGGCTTGCTTCCACTCCATGCTTCTTGAGGAGTTTGATCTTTGACATTTTTTGTTGAAGAGCGATTGGACAAATAAACTGCACAAGAAATAGCTTCAGTCCAAGATTTCTTGGACAAATTTTTGGTTTTTAACATGCTTCGAGCCATGTTAAGAATGATTCTATTTTTCCTTTTCACTATACCATTTTATTGTGGCGATCAAGGAATCGTTAAAGGATAATGAATTCCATGAATTTCACAAAATTTATTAATTTTTTTTGAAGTGAATTCACTTCCTCTATCGGAGCTCAAAGCTTTAATTTTATAACCACTCTCCTTTTTCACAAGAGCCTTAAAATTTTTGAATGCAACAAAACCTTCCAATTTTTGTTTCAAAAAATAAATCCAAATCTTTCCACTAAAATCATCAATAAAAAGCAAGAAATATTTACTTTTACCAAATGGAGATGGATTGATGGGTCCACGCATATCGGTATGAACAAGTTGGAGTGGCTCAATTGCTCTTGATATAGCTTCTCTTAGAAAACTCCTGCTAGCTTGTTTGCCGAGAAGACATGCTTCACATAATTGATTGGGTGGTTGATTAGAGGCATCCTATTCACCATCTTCTTTTCTCCCATGGCCTTTAGTACTTCAAAATTCAAATAGCCAAATCTCATGTGCCAACTCCATGCTTCATCTTGTACATTAGCCTTCAAGCACTTTGCATCAATTTTTTTGATATTCAAAACAAACATTCTATTGCTTGACATAAGAACTATAGCAATTAAATTAGTATTTGGATCTCTAAGCTAAAGACACATATCTTTCATGAGAATTTCATAGCCTTTTTCAAGAAGTTGGTCCAAACTCAAAATATTCATTTTTAATTTAGGCACATAATAGACTTCAGTTATTAGCATATGGCCACCATCTTTAGAATAGATTAAAATTGTACGTTTCACTTCAATTTGAATTTTAGAGGAGTCTCCAAAAGATACTTTGCTCATTTTCTCCTTAAGTTCCACAAACTTTTTTTTGTTGCCACACATATGGTTGCTTGCTCCATTATCCAAATAGCCAAGTAAGGCTTTCATGCGAAGACACCAACTCTCATAATTTTTTTTTATGAGACAAGGAAAGTGAAAAGAAAGAACTCTACTGTTTGCCATCTCTGTAATTTATTTTTCACTCAACCCTTTTTTTTCTCTCTCTCAACACTCTTTTCTCTCATTTTTTTTTCTCTCTTCTAAGGACTAGGGCTCTGATACCATATTGTTGGAAAGAGAGGAATTTGGAAGAAAAGTGTTTCTTCATTACTTGCTTAAATCTAGACGACAAATACAAGGGGCATTTATAGGTAAAAGAAAAACCCTTCGGTTCTACATATTCATGAACCTGAAGATACTCTTCATTTTCAAACATATATTATTCTCATTCAATACATTAATCATCCCATTTAAGAATTAAATGCTAGATACATGAACTATCCTATTAACTTCTCCAAATGTAACTCCAAAAGAGATATTTGTCTATTCAAATTCCAAAATACTCAAATTAATTATTTTTAACATTTCTTATGTTCTTTGAGGCTTCCTGGCGTCCAAACCTTGCACAGATCCTCAATGTCGATGCCATAAAAGTTGCTTTTCCTTGAAATGGGTCTAACGAGTTCTTCTACTCCGGCAATCACTGGCATATAGCTGCATTGCTTTTCATGTTACTGACTTTCAGAATTTTTGCTAGTGTGGTTCATGGATTCCATCTCAATCCTCATTTCATTCTCAAGATTCCTAAACATCATGTTCAGCTTCAACCTGGCCTGCTAACCTTCCAGCGCATGATATGGAGAAATATGCTATTATCAACATCAACTGAAGACCATATCCTAACTCTTTCTATATTTAATGACCATCATTTACTGTTGAAGCTAATCTTCTTCCTATTTCAGAGAAGGCTTTGGCACGTCATATTATTAATTCACTCCTTCAGGGCCATTATGCAGGATGCAAGATAAAGGGAGCATTTCATTTGCAGACTGTGATAAGTGCTCTATCCTATAATGTCTAGTATATCTTCTATCTACGCTAGACCAACAATACTACTACTAATAATAGGCAACTTTGGTTGCTAATTGCTAGCTCCTAGTACTTCTATTCCTACCTTCTCACTTTGATGTTATCATCTGCTCATCCTAAGGTTGAAACATGGGAGTTTAAGTTTATGTTCTCTAATGGATATGATATCTTATAATCGATCCCTTTTTATTGTTAATGTTAACCTGTTTATCACATACTCCTTTCTTCGATAGATACAGCCTCTGAGTTCTTTACCTTCTTTGAGAAGTGGTCTACAAATAACTATCTTGCTTGCTTTTGGTACTGCTTGTGGTTTTGCCTCAATACATATGATACAGTTGCAGATCGATCACTCCTACACAAAGCTTCTCTTTACTTATTCAATAGGTGTTTGAAGGCTTCTTCACTATATGCACATATACTACTTTCTCATTTTTCCAGCTATGTCTGGGATGTTTTTGGGTATTCTCATTTTGGTTTGGTTAAATTTACTTGCCCTACCCATCTATTATTTATAGCTCTTTCTTCTTATTGCCATACTACTCTTTCTTTTATTGTGTATGTGCTCTCTCGTATTAACAGTTTCTTAGCTTTTTTTCAATAAAGCTGGGTTTTCACCCAAAAAAAAAAGTCATACATTAACATTCGAAGAGAAGAATTTCCTCCTCGATGGTATCGAATTGGTTAATGCGTAAAAATAGGAAGTGACAACATTCCCCCCTCATTCGCATAAAGTCAGTTCATATGTTTTCATGTAGCAAGACATTAAATTGTATTTCCATCCAGTTTTTAGTTGAGGCAATCACTCATTCTCAATTAGTAAGATCCACCTAAATGGACAGTAGGTGATACAGCCATAGAGATCATCAAGCCTTGGAAAGTATCCACTAGAACTTTGTAGATAAAACTTAATAGGCAATTCACCTACTATAACATCTTTCAACCATACTCTACCCCTTGTATTTGGGCTAGTTCTTAATTTTATTTTTTAAAAAGCTAAAAAAAATGCTATCCTGTATTTTGTATAGAATTACAAATATATCCTCGCATTTTGAATTATCGCAATATCGATCCCATATATTATACATTGCTACAATGCAATCCACCTCCTCCTAATTCAGATCATGGCTTGCTCAAGGTTCCTACTTGTTAGCTAACAAAAAGTAATTATCTTATATGTTTTTTTCTCTTTTTTTTTGAAATAAATAAGATTTGACATGGCTTCGCTTATGAAACCCTAATAGAAGAGCCCTTCCCATCCCTCCCGCCACCCCTCCTTTATCCTAGCACATCATGATAGCTTAGGCTCCATTTTTATGTTATGGAGGAAATAACAATGCATGGAGAATAGCAATTGCCGCTTCTCCAATGAAACCCTAACAAAAGAGCCCTCCCCCTCACCATCACCGCCCCTCTTGTACCATGCCCCATCCTCGGTGGCTTCAGTGACCCCACCATCATTGATGTCCTCCTTCGTCTCCAACTTGATAACCATAACTTCATCCACTCTTATCATCTCTATGTCTACTTTGCTGCCCTCCATCACTCATGCAACTTCACTACCCTATTTTCTAAACAATGGCAAGCCTAACCTAGCCCTATTAAAGATGAGATCTAGCAACTTTTCCTCAAGATCTCCCTCATCAGTGACCGTTGCACTCACTCTTTCAACCTCTACATTGCCTGCCTCCACTACAACCTTGATTTCGTTAGCATGATCAAATCTATAGCCAATGCCTTGGAGTTAGATTTCATGATTCTAAATAAGCATCCAAAATTTATCCAGTATAAAGTCGATGTAAGGCTAAATACGATGCTAAAGCTAAAAGTCTAAACCCATTCACAAATACTACAAATTCAATCATGAACATTATGATCAGCCCAAATAGGTTTGTACTATAGTTTCTCCTTAGTCTACATAGACCATGGGCTAGGTATGCTTTAATACTACTATAAGCCATGCCACAAATTAATAATATGATACAACCATGCTATCGTAGGGATGATAATATAAAGCCAACTATAGTAAACCTTCGTAAAAATCCATCTCATATAAAATATAACAAAAATAGTCCGAAGTCTAGCATACATTAAATAAAGAATCAAGAACTAGTATAGAGCTTCTAAACCCAAACTTTCAAATGTTCGAAATCTCGTAGCCTAAAAAAACCGGGGGGTGGGGGGGGGGGGGTTGCACAATCATCCAACTAAGTCCATAATAAATTGACAAACTAAAATTCTACTATAAAAGTGTTAATACGAATTCTAAGTAGTCTAAATCATTCTCCATTCCCAGCGACCTTATTTGTCTGAAAAGAATAAAAAGAAAAGTTAGCTATAAAGCTCGGTAACATGTGGCGATCATAGTGGTTGGCCAATAACAGAAAAACAAAAAAAAAACAAGGTCAAACCAAGTCCTTGGATTCGACCGAAAATTAGAGGGATGGGAAGAGATTTGCATGTTGGATTTTGATGGTGGCATGGCTGCAGCCAACAGCAACATTACACTGCTGCACACGGCTAGCAATAACGGCGAATGGTGAGAGAAACATAGAAATCAAGCTGGCAACGGGGGTGGAAATATGGGAGTTTGATTTCGGTGGGATCCGGTGGTAATCCGACTATAACCAAGCTAGCAAATGTGACCTTTGGTCCAAGGAAGGTGACGAAGAAAGGCGAGGAAATTTCTCGATAAGCTTTCAAGGACGGCCCAGCGACGAACTTAATGGCAAGATCAAGAAATTCACCATAAAAATTGATGGTGACTGTCCTTAGACAAGGAGCGGATGTCTCTTATGTATGCTATGCATGCCGTTACCATTGGTTGGCAAAAAAAAAAAAAAAGAGAAAAGTGAAAATAATAAGAAAAAAAGTTAATACTTTTTTTTTATTAGAATTTTTTTTAAAAAAAAAGAAAATAAAATGAGAGTAATAGAGGAAATATAAATTTTCTTAAATCTATAATTTTTTTCTCTTCCAAATTAAACAAAATTATAAAAAAACTAAAAATTTAGTAATTTTTTATAATTCTTATTTTATCCCTTTAATAATTAAAAAAATATATTATTTTTTTTTCCTTTCTTTTTTTTTTTTTTTGATTAAACGGATCATTCAGGAAATAATCCTAGAATAAAAATGGCGAAAAGAATCAGACAGCAAAATGTTCCTGAACGGCGAGGGCGCCTCAGCTAAGAGGGACCAAGAAACCTCACCCGAATGATGCGCTACGTAAGAAGCTACCCAATCTGCCGTGGAGTTGGCTTCCATGTAGATGTACCTGACAATAATCCCAGAACAACCCTGCAAGAGAGTCCCGATGTCACGGAGCTGTGGGAGAGCCCGAGTAGAACAAAAAATACTCTGGATCTAGGAAATAACCATCAAAGAATCTCCCTCAATAATAAGACGATCAAGGTAAAGAATCATCCTGGCATACCTGATTGCCAACCAAGCTCCATGAAGCTCTGCCAAATTTACAAGAAAATAATGTTTTAGCTACAGAAAAATCAGTTACTAATAATTGAAAATCGGTTGCAAAATTAATTTGCAACCAATTTTGCAACCGAAATACATCGATTGCAAAAATCCAGGTTGCAAAATTGTGTGACCGATTGTATTCGGTTGCAAAAATTTTACAATCGATTTAGAGACCGATTATTTAATTTTTTTGGTGTATTTATGAAATTTAATTTTTTTGGAAATGATTTTAAAGTTAGAAAATTGGTTGCAAATTCGGTTTCTAAGTATTTTTTTAAATATTTAAAAAAATCGGTTACAAAATCGGTTGTAAATTAATAAAAATTTGAAATAAAATTAAAAATCGGTTGCAAAATCGGTTGCAAATTAATAAAAATTTGAAAAAAATAAAAAATCGATTGCAAAATTGGTTGCAAATTAATAAAATTTTGAAATAAAATTAAAAATCGGTTGCAAAATCGGTTGCAAATTAATAAAAATTTGAAAAAATTATAAATCGGTTGCAAATTTAAAAAAAATTGATAAGAAATTAAAAATCGGTTGCAAATTAATAAAAATTTTAAAAAAATTAAAAATCGATTGCAAAATCGATTGCGAAATTGGTTGCAAATTAATAGAATAAATAAAAAAATAAATTTAAAATATTGATTTTTTCCTGTATTTTAGGACATTACTAAACATTATATAAACAAACCAATCATAAAGATTATCAGCAGAACTTTGTTGTTTTTTAAAATCATCACTTAAGATACAGTATTGTGTTTATGTAGATATAAAATTAACCTAGATTTGTAATTATAAAGGAGTCCATTGCGACAAACAAACCATTATAGAATGGCATAGACAAGCAGAATCCATAGTATGGTTTACACAAGAAAGTAGATACCACTTTATCCAAAAAGAAAAGGTTTGGCAATAACGTAAAAGATATCCACACTTTAAAAAATTCATAAAAGTACATAATGAAACAAGAGGGCAAACTCCACATTGAAATAGTATTTCCTATGGAATTAAAACAAGCAATGAGGGCAAACCTACCTCAATAAAAATATAAATTAGTTTGTATAAAGAAAAGAGAACAAAAGTGTCAAGAAGATTCAGAGGCTTAGGATTGCCTATTGTTATACATTGAGAAGGATTTAAGGCAGTAAATGGTTGCTTGCAATAATAGCAAGCCATCCAAATTTGCAACACCATTTAGATCTAGGCAAAATGATCCAAGCCAGCATACACTTTCAACACTTGAAGCATCATGAAGATACCAAGGCAACTCATTACAGCCTCTAACCGCAAATAAGAAAAGGAGGCAATCGATGAAAATGCATAATAAAATAACAAAAAGAGAACAAAAGTATCAAACAAGAAGATTCAGAGGCTCAGGATTGCCTATTTTTATACATAGAGAAGGGTCTAAGGTAGCAAATGGTTGCTTGCAATAATAGCAAGCCATCCAAATTTGCAACACCATTCATCCTCCATTGAAGAGGTTACAATATATGTACCTCGGTAGCACATGACCGAGAACCACAACTCCCTCTAGCTGGCACCGTTCAAAAAACAACTTACCCATCATCCGAGCTGGCTCTAGACACTAGAGTCGACTCGATCTTGAAACCGAACCGACTCTAGGCATCAGAGCCGACTCATCCAGGACACAGGGTTTTCAAACTATGTAATCGAGCTAACTCGAACCCATCCGAGCCGACTTGACCTGACCACAGGATTTTCAAACTATGTAATCGAGCCAACTCGAACCCATTCGAGCCGACTTAACCAGAACACAATCCCCTATTTAGAGTCATGCCAACTGCCAAAGCCGACTCTAAGACCCAGACTGACCAAAATTAAGCCTAAACACCTAGGACTCATCCTAGACTCACTCATAGCCCTAGATACATGGACAACAATGATAGACCGGACCAATACATGTACATTGACCCAACAAGCCTTGAACGCACCACCCGAGACTCAACAACACTTTCAGCACTTGAAGCATCATGAAGATACCAAGGCAACTCATCACAGCCTCTAATCGCCGAAAAGAAAAGGAGGCAATCCATGAAAATGCACAATAAAACAACAAAAAGAGAACAAAAGTGTCAAACAAGAAGATTCAAACAAAAGTGTCAAACAGTAAAAGATGCAACAAGGTAATATTAAGAATGTGCTAATGCTCATATTCCTCCTCATCCTCGTACTCCTCATCATTATCCTCCCCCCTCCTCGGTGTGATCCTTGTGCACAGTACCTCTAAAAATGATCCATTTCAGTTCTTTTCAAAGGATTAACAGTAAAAGCAGGAGTTGCTAAAGGCTGAAAATTTATGTTAGCTAATATCTCTTGCAACAATCATTCATTGTGTTCAACCTGCCTCCGTAGTTCATCCATTTCTTGCTCGGCAGCTTATACCTAAGCATTGACTTTGATTTCAATCTGTTTCCATACTTGCTCTTGGAATTCTTTACTATTCAACCATTGTAAGGGGGATGAAGATTGTCCTTGAAAATTTGACGGTCCTGTCAATGCAGTGGACTCTAATCCTAGCCCCTACATCCTTCCTTTCTTCTTTCCACCAACAATACGAATCCATACATCCAATTTCGATGGTGGAGTTTGCTGCTGGCTAGAATCAACACTGCTTTGAGATTGTGCCTCTTCCATATTATATTTAAATTTAGACTGAAATATTTAATTTAGTATAAAAAAAATAGTAGAATAAAATCAAAATTTTTACTTATGCAAATATGCTCTGATCTCCTATTAACCCAAGTCTTATCCTTCCTCTGATGCGTATGAATAAATAAGTCGGATGGAGAAGGCATGGTACTCATCTTCATAGTCTGTATTTCGAAGAACAAGATATTTTATTAATATGAATTGTAAATGTATTAAAGATTTTGGTTGGTGTTGCTTACCAAATTGTATATGTGCTGGGATGTAGTGATAGAGCCACAAGTATGACAGGAAGGACCAAAACTGTCACTATCAGAAGCCTTATTTACTTTTATTTTTATGACCTTTGCTGATATTGGGCGGTGCGCCAGTGCTCGCACAATCTATTCCGTATAAAGTCTCCGAGCCATGGTGGTCTCTCCATGGCTCTTCTAGCATTAGCAAGAATATTTTTTAGTCGAACTGCATCACATCTTTCGAAATTACGACATGCCTATATTTCATCCGGTGGCTGAAACTGATATCTCCTCTATTATGAATTCAACAACCGATTAAAAGATGATAAAAATATTTCTTAAATTACTTACATTAGACTAAGCAAAATTACTTTCCTTAAACTCATCAAACCACATATATTTTACACCATGCAGTATTTTTTTCCATGATACCCACGGCTCATCAAAATGGCTCCTCATTATTTCTATAATAGCATTGGCAACTAGATAAGATGGTAAAAACCTACAAAGTACAAGTAAGTCAATCAAGAAATCTAATACAAAATATATATTTCAACAATTATCGTAAGGCTAAAATTTAATATTACTATTATCCCTTTCCATCAAGGATCGATACAGTCCTGCCATCGCTGGTCTGTGAGCCTCGTGCATTGTGAGAACTGCTAGGCTCAGGATTAACTGGCAATACATGAGGAGATGATGAAGGAACAGTGCCGGTTGATGAATGAGGAGATGATGAATGAATAGTGATAGATCCTGATTGAGGAGATGATGAATGGATTGTAGGAGATGTAGCATAAGTAGGGGGTGGTATATTATACATGATAAGTGCTGAAACATGTATAAGAGGTCTTGAGTATAATGAAGGTGAAAACGTGGCTCTTGGTGAACATACCACAGTAATAGTATGTGGAGGACTAAGGAATGGAGGTGCAGGAATGGTGGAAGATGCAGGGTAATAGTGGATGATGAAGATGTGATAGCAACAGAAAGACGATGCTTCATACCACGACCCATACTAAATGATGCAGCAGTATTTCCAAACTGATCTGCCATCTACAAAAAATATAAAGAATATAAGTCAATTTTATCAATAATATGATAAAGCATTTAAATAATGATCGTACATACAAAAGTAAGGGTCTACTTATACGACTACTATTCATCATCAGAAGAACTTCTGTATTGGTCATGCTCGGTGTCATCCTCTTCGCTAGAATCAAACTCATCATACTCTTCTTCATCTTCGTCATCTATGTTCAAATTCATATCGATGATTCCGTCAACTTTCTCAAAAGTACAGTCATTGTCGACCAAATTTTCAACTGCATTATCATTCGGTACACTATTCACATGGGATATTGTGTCCTCTTGGTAAGCAACCTCAATTGTATATCGATCATCCATAGTACGTCTCGGTCTAGTCATAATGACAACCCATCATATTGCTTGTCCCTTAACTTTTTAGAATATGGCAGATAGTATACTTGAATCACTTTTTGTGCAACTATAAAGGGATGTATCTTGGATACCTTCTATTATGTCGGATCTCAATGATCCCGTAATCTTTATGCACTTTCATACCACGATTTAATACTGTATCAAACCATTCACAATTAAATAATACTACCTGTTTCATTGGATGGCCAGGATATTCAGATTGAATTATTTCTTTAATGATGCCGTAGTAATAAAATTGGTCTGTAGTTTGTTCGGAACCTTTGACGTACACTCCACTATTAATTATTTTTTTATAGCAACTCCATTCATCTATGTGAAACTTATAACGGTTATCAAAATATGTCTGCCATGTAAGAACCTTTCTTTTTGGACCCCATGCCAAATCATGAAAATATTGATTGTTTACCTGACTCTGTGGATTATGAACCTACACATGATATAAACAAAAAGCATGATTTCCAATAAGCGTCGATTTTTAACATAATTTGATAAAAATTCATGACATTCCAAAAAAAGAACTTACATAAGACTTAAACTAATATGGAAACTCAGATACAATCCTAGAATCAATGTCTGTGGTGCTTATATTTGAAGTCAAAAATCGTAATTGCTCGCTAAAAATTTTGAAACCAAAAATTTTTCAGAGTTAGTATTTCAATAATCGATATATGGTTTGAATAATTTTGTATCAACAATTATTTAACCTTACTCGATAAATGGTTGAACCTCTTCATAGTTAAGAAATATATATAAATGCACAGTAGCTAATTCCTTGTCATTCAGATATCGACTTTGACATCTACCAGAAGATCGGCCAGGTTTATTAAATTTTGACAGAATATGTTTACGTGTCATATCCTGACCCACAACATCATTTCTTCCAATTCTATTTCTTGATGACTGCACATGTGGCTCAAAATAATATGAACAAAAAGAAGTTATCTCTTGACACAAATATGCCTCGCATATGGATCCTTCAACATGAGCTTTGTTCTTGATCATCCATTTTATTTTATTAAGGAACCTACATCATTCAAGCATTAAAATATGGTACACGTTACGTACTGGATAGAAATTTAATTCAGAAGAATGGATTTGTTAAATTGAAGTTAGTAATATCTACCTCTCAAACGGGTACATCCAACGATATTGAACTAGACCACCAACTATTGCTTCATGTGGTAAATGAATAGGTAAGTGCTCCATTGAGTCAAAAAAATGGGATGGAAAAATTTATTCTAATTTACATATAATCAAAGCAATATTCTGTTCCATTTGCAACAAATCATCGGTCCGTAACATTGTTGAGCACAAATCCTTAAAAAACCTACTTAGCTCCGCTATGGGCTTCTAAACTTGATCGAGTAGAGCAATAAATGCAATTGGCAACAAACGCTCAAAAAAGACATGGCTGTCATGACTTTTCATTCCAATTAATTTTTCCTCATTCATATTAACACATCTACTTAAGTTGGATGCAAAACCATCAGGCATTTTTAACTCCATCCATTTAAATACACCTCTTTTCTGCTCTAGGTTTAAAGAATATGTTGCTTTTGGTTTCAATAAATTTTTGTTAGCCAACTCTTGCAACTCAAGTTCCCTACGCTTGCAGTATTCCTTTAGATCCATTCGTGCTTTGACATTGTCTTTGGTTTTGCCTTTGATATCCATTATCATGTTAAAAATATTATCAAAAATATTTTTTTCAATGTGCATCACATCCAGATTGGTTCTGATCAAATTAGTTTTCTATTATGGTAAATTCCAAAAAATGCTCTATTTTAACCAATTATGTGTAACCCCATATCCTTCAATTCTGCATGAACCCTGCTCGATTACCTTTAGAATAGAAGATACAGCTTCTCATATTTTTTTTCCACTCAACCTTCATAGAGGTTGATCTTTTTCAATCTGATTTTTGTAGAATACATCCTTATTTCTTCTTAGTACATGATCAATAGGCAAAAATTGTCGATGGCAATCAAACCAAGAATTCTTTTGACCATGTTCCAAAGTGAATGCCTTTGATCGGTCCATACAATATGGACATGCCAATTTCCCAGTTGTACTCCATCCGGATAGCATTCCATATGCAGGAAAGTCATTGATGGTCCACATCAATATAGCCCTCATCAAAAAATTTTGCTTTCTTGCAATATCATAAGTTAGGACACCCTCCTCCCACAAATATTTCAACTCATCTATCAAAGGTTGTAGATACACATCTATCATACTCTTTGGATTATGTGGATCCGGAATAATTATTGTCAAGAACATATAAGGAATGGTCATGCACAATTCAGGTGGTAGATTGTAAGGAGTAACAATTACTAGCCAGCAAGAATATGGGGCTGATGATTGACTGTAAGGAGTAAAACCATTAGCACATAGCCCTAGCCTGATATTGCATGGTTCAGCTGCAAAATCAGGATAGCATCGGTCAAAATGTTTCCAGGCTTCTCCATTTGATTGATATCCCTGGCTCATGCCTGTTCTCATAATGCCATGTCATGTGTGGTGCAGAACTCATTGAAGCATATAATCTTTTTAATCTAGGAATTAGAGATAAATAATGCATTCTCTTCATCGGCACCTCTTTATGTTGACTGTCTACACGGGACCGAGGTTTATATCTACCAACCCCATAAAATTTGCATTGCTTATCTTTAGATTGTTCACCATAATACAGCATGCAACCATTAATACAACAATCTATCTTCATAGCAGTAAGGCCAAGTTTAGACATCAACTTTTTTGTCCTATAAAAATCCTGAGATATAGTATTATCAATTGGAAGTGTCTCTTTCATAAAACCCGCTATTTGATTAAAAGATCGTTGTGAAATATTACCTTCAGATTTGATGCTATGCAACCATACAGCTACCGATAACTCAGAATGATCAGTACATCCCGGCCATAATGATTTTTGGACTGAATGCAACAAGTCATAGAATTTTTGATCATCTAAATTTGGTGTCTCCTCTACATTAGATGAATGGTCGATACAAACTTTGTTCCAAAGGTATCGAATATCATGCATCGATATGTGTTATGTGGATCATTATCCATTTGTGCAATAGCAGAATCATTTGCATGCAAATCAGGTACCCCACCCACACGAGGATCACTCTCAACATGAGATGTCTAATACCAATAATCAGGTACAAATCATGTTTTGTAAAAATGAAGCTTCACTTCATCGGTAGTTAAGTACTTTTGATTTTTGCACTTGCAACAAGGACATCTGAATTTTTCTTCACTTTGAAAGTAAGGTTGCTGATACCCAAAAAGTATAAAATCTTCTATGCCTTTTAAAAATTCTTCGGTATATCCCTTTCGACCCGGCAAAGGTCTATTATACATCCTTTTGGATCCAACCCAGCAAAAGGACTCAAAGAGAAATTTGACTTCTGCTGGAGTCTCGACCTAGGGGGAGCCAACCCAACAGAAGGGGGAGTATGAATTCGACTGGAGTCTCAACCTAGGGAAGCCAACCCAACGAAAGGACTCGAAGAGGAATTTGGCTTCTGCTGAAGTCTCGACCTTGGGGGAGCCAACCCAGCAGAAGGTGGAGTCCGACTTCGACTGGAGTCTCGACCTGGGGGAGCCAACCCAGTGAAAGGACTCGAAGAGGAATTTGGCTTCTACTGGAGTCTCGACCTAGGGGAGCCATCCCAGTAGAAGGTAAAGTTCGACTTCGACTGGAGTCTCGACATAGGGGGAGCCAACCCAGCGGAATGACTCAAAAAGGAATTTCGCTTTTGCTAGAGTCTCGACCTGGGGGAGCCAACCCAACAAAAGGGGAGTCTGACTTCGGCTGGAGTCTCGACCTGGGGGAAGCCAACCTAGCGAAAGGACTCGAAGAGAAATTTGGCTTATGCTGGAGTCTCGACCTGGAAAGAGCAAACCCATCAAAAGGACTTGAAGGGACAGAAGCTTATGGTTGCAATATCTGTCGGTTGGATCCAAGCATGACCTAGTGATATCGCTTCTTCATTTGCCTCCTACTCCCAAGCCTTAACAAAACATCGCACTCGGGGCTAAGGAAGTAATTGCGAAGGTGACATGGAAAGGCTGAAATCTAGTACCATTGAATGCCACGATCGCCGCCACTTCGCATGCCGTGCCTTGAAGCCAATATGGGGGCACCACATCAGCGAGTTTGAGGAAGCATGATGGTGAATATACGACCCGAGGTTGTTTCCATTGCATCGAGGCGTCACCTTTGGTCAATGTTGCCACATGGTGTCCATCTAATGGCGGGAGTGCCGAAAGGATGTACTGCTGCAGTCGGCCGCTTTGAAAAGAGGATAAGCTTTTTCCTAATCGTCCCTTTCGAGACTTTCTCGCTCACCGTCGGACCAGAGCTTCTTCCTTCCCCCGGCTGTCTTTTCCCCCAACAACCAGGTTAGTCCTCCTTGGCCTTCTCCTTCTTCTCTAACTAGACTGTGTTTTTTCGTAGGGTTCCCAGGCCTTCTTTCCTTGTACACTTCATTCTTTCTTTGATCTCGAATGGCTCCGTTCGGTCGAAACTATCGCTCTTCCCGGAACCCCGATGAGGCAGGGCCCTCTTGATTGAGGACTCCATCTTCTGACGAGGAGGAGGTTCCTCTCATCATCCGTAGGAACTTTCGCCCGACCGGAGTAATCATAGGTGGACCTAAGGCCCCTCCTGCTCCTCCTGTCTCTTCCGCTCCTGTTGCTTCTTCTAGGTCTTCCCGTTCGATCGGGCCTACTGGCATCACTTCGACGATGACCAGGAAGGATCTCTCTATGATCCGTGCCATCGAGGGATCCCAGATTCCATCTGACTCTCGATTCTGGGACCAGGGGAGCGAGTCAACTCTAGTGACCCAAGTCTAATAGCCCTCTATGAGGAGTTCTTTCTTGGGGGCCTTCATTTGCCTTTTCATCCCTTCTTCATCTCTTTCCTCAACAGCTACCATCTTGTTCCTGCCTAGTTGGCCTCCAACGCCATTAGGATCATTAATTGCTTCATTATTTTTGCCACTTCCATGGGATTGTTGCCCGTTTCTCCCTGTTCATGGCCTTCTTTACCCTGAAATGCCACCCGACTGAGGATGGGTGGTGGTTTGTTTCTCCTCACACGAAGGGCATAAAGTTTGAGCATCCCTCTTTCATCAAAGGGTGGAAGAGTAAATTCTTCTTTGCTTCTATCGAATGGGTGGATTGGATCTGGAGTGATCCGGACTGGATCCTAAACTGGAACTCCCAGTTCGAGGTCTCTGATCGGAAAATATACGACCAGCTCATTTCTGATCAGATCCCCTCCCTCGAGATTTTGCTGTTAGACCAGAACCTGTTCGACGCCGGGATCAACCCAATCCAAGGGCTAGGTGAGTCCGGAGGGATATCTCTTCTTCCATGAGTCCTTTTCGGTCTTCTACTGACATTTATCTTCTTCTTCCTGTAGGCATGAAGTTCTTGGTGGAGGAGCTTCTGGAGTCTACCCAAAGGAGAGGCCTATCATTCCGGGCCTGGGGAGGCTCCACCAAAGAGGGCCCGAGTCAAGCCCAACCAAGGGGTGGGGCCTGCTTCAGTCCCTGGCCCTGCAGAGCGAGCAGTCGAACTGGCCCTCGGGCCTTCGAGGCAACGAGCCCAGCTCCCGACCCGAGAACCTGGCATGGGGGCATAGGCCAGGCCGGCTACTACCGTTGCGGTCCAGCCTCCTGCAATCATCGAGATGGACGTAGAGGGAGAAGGGATGGCAGAGTGACCACCGATGATGCCACCACCCATGGCAACGAACTCTCCCACACTGGATGAGATGCCTTTGAAGGTGGTTCCCCCAGACATGATGGTGCCCCCAGCACCGAGGAGGGCTGCTGTCCGGAGGGCAACACTTGAGGTGAAACCGAACTCGGCGGTCACCCAAAATCTTGTGCTTGCAGAGCGCATGATGGAGTTCGCGGTCTAGTCGTGCGACTGCCTCGAGATAGGAGGTAGGATGCTGGTGGAGGCCCTTCTTGGTACCCTTCCCCTCCTCTTTATAGCAGTCTTCTTCTTTTCTGTTGCTTTAGTCTGGTTTCCATAGCTAACACCTTTGATGATGTAGATCGAGACCGACATTCTTCTCGTCCGCAGCTACTGCACCTAGTGGAAAAGATAGACGCCTGGCGGGAACAGGAAAGGGTGTCACTAGCGACTGAGGCCAAGGAGCAAACTGACAGGGCCCAGGCCTTGGAGGAGAAGGATAAGGTCCTCCAAGCCAAGGTGATTGATGCCGAAAATTGGGTTAGGGACCTCGAAGTGTCCTTGGTCTGAGAAAGGGATCGAGCTTCCCATCGGGCGGAGGAGCTCAAAGCCAAAGCTGCCTGAGCGGAAGAGCTAAGGAGTGGCCTCCAAGCATAGCTGGAGGCAATGCAGGCTCGGCTATCAGCAGCCGAGGAGAGAGCCGTTGGGGCGGTGGCTCTGATGGAGGTTGCCAAGAAGGAGGCCACCGAGGCAACGCCCATGTTCAGGGCCTTGGCGGCATTTTTCGATGAAGTCCGGGAGGCGGCCATGGATTGCTTCATCAAAGGATTCGAGGTTTGCAGATCTCTGGTGGCCCAGCTCTTCCCAGAGCTAAAGCTAGACGAGGTCATGGTCCCGGGCAGCCTTGGTGGAGGCTCAGGGGGAACTGTGACTCCTACTACCATGGTTGAGGTGGAACCTGCTCATGCCGCTGAGGGAGTCCCGCCAGCGGGGGTTGCAGAGGCCCAAGGGGATGCCGACGCGCCTATCCATCATCCCGGGAAGGAGCCTGCAGAGGGATAGGCTATGATTTCCTTCTCGAGTCTTCCTTTCTGTTTTGGGACTGCCCGACCTGTCGGGGGTCCGTTGATGATGTATATTTTTCATGCAATATCAATGAAGTCCTTTTTGCTTCACTGAGTTCTCGTTTTTATGGTTACCTCGAACCTCTTCAGTAGCTATTTGTCTTGGGAACTCTCCAGTCAAGCCAAGAGCTGATGGATGGCTTGAGGGGAGCCTGAGCGACCCTGGGAGACCGCCAAGTTGGGGCACTTAACTTTAAGAGTCTCAAAATTGTCCTCACTGGTTCTGAGTCCGACCAGCAGAGTGTGGGCTTTTAGGGGTGTCCTGCTTTGCCATCACCGAACTAAGGGTCCAGTGGGTTGAATGCGGGGCTTCTAGAGTTTTTTGGCTTGAGGTGCCGAGCTGTGAGTCAGGCGTTAAATGGTGGAACTTCTAGAGTGTCTTGTTGACATCTCCAGACTGTGAGGATGGCGACAGGTGCGGGGCTTCAGGAGCTTCCCGGCTTGAGGTGTCGAGCTATGAGTCAGGCGGTAGATGATGAAATATATAGGGTGTCCCACTGACATCTTCGGACTATGAGGACGACGGTAGGTGCGGGGCTTCAGAAGTTTCCTGGCTTGAGTTGCCGAGCTGTGAGTCAGGTGGCAGATGGCAGAATTTCTGGGGTGTCCCGCTGACATCTCCGAACTATGAGGACAACAGCAGGTGTGGGGCATCTAGAGTTTCCCGGCTAGAGGTGCTAAGAAATGTGTCAGGCGACAGATGGCAGAACTTCTAGGGTGTCCCGCTGACATCTCCGGACTGCGAGAACGGCAGCAGGTGTGGGGCTTTAGGGATTTCCTGACTTGAGATGCTGAGCTGTGAGTCAGGCGGCAGATGGTGGAACTTCTTGGGCTGTTCCCCTGACATCTCTGAATTATGAGGATGACAGTAGGTGCAGGGCATCAGGAGTTTCTCGATTTTGGTGCAAGGTGCTGATGTTCCTGGCTTGAAATGTTGGGCTTCGTATGTTTCTAGGCTTGAGGTGCCTGCTTCGTAAGTTTCCGGGCTTGAAGTGCCGGGCTTCGTAAGTTTTCGGACTTAAGATGCCGGGCTTCGTAAGTTTCCGGGCTTGAAGCGCCGAACTATGAGTCAGGCAGTAGATGGCGGAACTTCTGAGACGTCCCGCTAACATCTCCGGACTGTGAGCACGACAGTAGGTGCGGGGCTTCGGGAGTTTCCTGGCTTGAATCGCGAGGCCTGGGGTCGGGCAATGGTTTTCCTGCAAGGCAAAGACAACGTTGCACTAAAAGGAATCTTTTATTGAAAGGAGGGAGCCTTACATTATTGGCGGTACGTCCTTAGACTTTTGTCGTTCCAGGCCCGCGTGAACTAAGCGCTGTCAAGTTCGATGAGGTAATAGGCTCCAGGGAGAAGGGTCTCGACTACTTCGTAGGGACCTTCCCAGTATGAAGAGAGTTTGTCCCCCAACATATCATACCCACGGGCTTCTCGGTGGGCCGATTGTTAACTACAGGGACAGGAGAAAAGGCCACAAGCACCTAAGGCTCCGTCAGGGTCTTGCCCTCTATGAACTTTTTGAGATAGCCCCTCCTTATCAAATCTTCAATTTTTCTTTTGAGGTGATGGCATTCCTTGGTGTCATGGCCATGATCGTGGTGGAACCGGCAGTATTTTGTCATGTCGCGGCCACTGGATGGTCCTAGTGGGGGAGGGTGATGTAGATAGCGCTCACCCTCAATCTCCATGAGAATCTTTGATCTCGGGGCGAGAAGAGAAGTATATGTTTCTTCCGGAATGGGACCGCTCTTTAGCTTGGGCCTCGCTCAGGAACTCAGGTTTGGCACGGGCTTGCATGCCCCTGGGGCTTCCCCGGGATTTATTTCTCCAAAGGATTCCCATCCAGCTCTCTCCTAGTATAGTCCGCCTCCTCAGCATGAATATACTTGTAGACACGGAGGAGAAGGTCAGAGTACATCTTTGGCGGTTTCTTGTCCAGGAAGTAGGTCAAGCAGGAAGCCCAGAGCCCTCTCTTCAGTGCCAGCATGGCGATGGGCTCATCCAAATTGTAGATCTCCAGTGCGGCAACCTTGAAGCGGCCACATAGTCCTGCAAGGACTCGTGGTCCTGCTGCCTGATGGAAAAAAGACTATCGGCTTCTCGCGGCACCTTCCAGCAAGCATCGAAGTATGCCACAAACTTTCTTTCTAGCTCCGTGAAGGAACAGATGCTCTCGGGTTCAAGGTGAGTGAACCAGACTCGAGCAGCCTTCCGAAGAGTAGCGGGGAAGGCTAAGCAGAGGAGGGCGTCTGTTGTCCCCTGGACTCTCACGAGAGTCTTGTAGCTCTCCAGGTGATCCAGGGGGTCGGCGGTTCCATCGTAGGGATCCACCTGGGACATGCGAAACTGACTCGGGATTGGTCCCTCTTGGATCTCTCAGGAGAAGGGTGGTCGGGCGTCATGGCCCACTGGCTCGCGGGAGGAGCCTTGCATGTTGGCAAACTGGCGAGACAGTTCCGCCAACTTATGCTCTTATTCTTCTAGACACTTCTCTACCATGCGCCCGATAGCCTCATCGATGGAACCTTCCACTGAGGCTACTGGAGAGGACAGAGGCAATCGCTGTGGAGGGTCATGACGGGGGCCTTGCTCTGGCAGCATCTACGATGCCTGAAGGCGGCGCGCTTCAAGACTGGGGACTGGCTCTCCGATCGACCGACCCACTTCTCTGTCACTTTGCCAGGATCCAGAGGCTACCCGAGGATCAGTCATATCCTGTGGTTGCGATGGCCTGCCTTGGAAGGAGTGCAAGCTACCGCAGGATCGAGCGGCTAGGATTGCAGGGGTCTCTGACCATTGTTGGGTGGCCAGGGACCGGTGCTGATGCTACAACTGCCGAACGACCATGGTCAGAGTCTGCATCTGCTGGACGAGCGCGGCGAGCTAACCATCCGCCAGGAGTGGTTGCGATGGAGCGGGGAGCTCCCCCTCTAGGCTGTGTGGGCCTCGTGAGAAGGATCTCCCATGTGGCTAGTGGAGGCTTCCTGCGTCCGTGTCACCACTATGCCTCAAGTGGAGCTGCTTTTATGGTGGGAGGACTAGTTTGACTAACGTTTTCGCGTCCTGCCCCCCCACCTGGTGCACCAATCTGTTGCCGCCGGACTGTCATGGCCTGTAGCTCCGATGTGGCATTGGGCGTTGCCCTCCTCGTCTGGAATCCTGCACGCATACCCAGTCCTGCAAAAGAAAAGAGATTCGAGCCAGGGATTCCAACGGGGACACTTTGACGATCAAGTCAGTGGGCACGATCTAGGGAAACAGATCCCCCTCAGTAGATCCCGGTGAGGTCTCCATGTTCGGAGGTTGTCTTTTAGAGAAAAGAAAGTGAGAAAGGAGTGTCAGCAAAGAAGGAGAGCCTGAGCAGGGTTGGCTGTGTCCGTGGGGTTCTTCCGACGAATTTTCCGGTAGCCTCAGAGCGTTTCATCTGGTTTGCTCTTCCTTTCTGTGTGCCAACGATTATCTCGCTTACCCCTTGCTTGCTTGTCCTCTCTTCTTTTTTTCGTTCGGAGGCCCCTTGAAGTTTGTTATAGAAATGTAGTATTGCCCCTTAAGCTTGCTTCCCAGATGTTCCCCTTTTTAGGGGAGTCCCAAGGGTGGACATCTGGTAGCATTCAGGGACTGTGCATGAGCTCCCCTTTCTCCCTTCATGGCAGGGAGTTATGTCGCTGGCTCTGACATTCTAGTTGGTCGCCATGTTTTGGGAAGCGTGGCAGAGTATTGGTATGCGGGCGGCCGTCCCAGGGTTTGAATCCTCTGGCGCGACATTCTTCTTGTGGGTGATGTAGATGGTAGGTTGAGGGGCTCCGCGCCTTGAATGGGGCGTTCCTTCCCGATTGGTGTAAACCGGGGCCTGAGGGGTTCTTGGTGCTCTGGCAAGGCGTCTCCCTCTGTAGGCCTCAGGCGGCGGGCCGCCATCTGTCAGTCGTACTATCCCAGCGGCGGCATCTTGGTGAAAACAACCCCCTTTCCCACCATGATTTGAATCTCTATCGTTCTCCTTTCTTCAGTTGGTGGTAGTATGAGCTTGACCCCAGCCAGGAGCTGACCTCGGCAGGGGGCTCACTTCAGCTCCTCTCTTAGGCACCATGCTCAGGTGGCACCTTCACCTGCCAACTGACAGCAGACATCCAGATAGACTCCACATCAGCAGATACAGCCGTATCATGCTCTATTATGTAATTGCAATCCATCCAACTTTGCTTCTCAAGTTTCACCTATAATGAAAGGTGCTGGGTGACCACCTCATATGATTAGTGGTATACATTGATAGAATTTAAATTAGTTTCAGAATAGTAACCTCTACAATCAGAGCACCTCAAAATTGCAGATATTTAGTAGCCAGTTGCAGAAAATTAGCTATATATATATATATTCAGATGGACTAAAAGAGAGAATTTTTGTTTCATTGATGAAAAAGATGTGAACATGAGGTCATCAATAATTTTAGTTTGGCCAAGTATCTTAATACACAGACCACTCCTGTCTTGCCCTGTTTTTCATAGACTTATTTTCACATGAATAGAAAGTATACAAGTAACCAGCTATTATAACAATACAAGATAAACACTTGTCGTTCTCCACTTATCAATGAAATTTACAAGGCCCGCACCTTTCAAAAATATCCAGCATACCACACCTTAACAAAACATTCAGAACTTTGTTTGTACTATAGAAAACAGTGTGCTTTTAGGAAAAACTACTCCACAGCCAACCAATTCTCTCATTAAGATGGTGTGTGATTACAGCTTTTTCCCTGTTAAGTTCTCCATAGAAGAAAAAATTTATAACATTGTTAGTTTAAACTTTGACATCACTCTGAGTTAAGATAAAAAGTTGTCCTACAAAAGTCAATTTAGCCTATAAGTCTTATTTAGTATTTTCTTCCTAATCATTGCAACAATAGTCTCAGATATATCCCGCATTGTCCCAGTGTCCCGATCAACATGATGATGGGACATCCCCAATCACAAGTGTTGCGACAAGGCAGGATAGTGGCATGTCCCATTCCATGGGCAAAGCAAGACAACCCTATCCCTCAGGATGTAAAACCTTGATTGTGACCGTAAACCAATATATATATATATATATATATATATATAATATATATAATATATATATATATATATATATATATATATATATATATATATAGAGAGAGAGAGAGAGAGAGAGAGAGAGAGAGATCATTCATTTAACTATTGGCATGTATCTTTTAAAGTCTCCCTGTGGCACTCAAGCTTAGTTTACTGACTATCAACATTTAAGTAGTTAGCATAATCATAATTCAGTCATATATCCATCATCTTAGTAGTTAACATCTCAATAACTACTGTAGACAGCCTAGATTTCTATATAGAAAAACCATACTAGCATACAAAGAAAAAACTGTGCAGTTGAGATTCAAATTATAGTATAAAATGCACCTATGTTGTTTCCTTTAAAATCAAATGGCTATTCATTTTAGTTGTTCAGAATAAGAAATCATTTCATACCTTGGGGGAAAAAGAATCGCATATCTAATAATCAGTCTCAAGCACCATGATGGAAATAGATACACATTCCAATTCCATGGATCTGGAGGATTTCATTTAAAGCGGTGAGTGAAGGAATCCTGAATGAAACAATATAAATTCAAAGGCAATCTATCTGGATAATAGAATAGAAAACAATAAAATTGGTCAACAGTATCAACAACTATCAAAGTGACAAAGATATGCTCTATTTATGGCAAGCATATTAATAATAGAATCAAAAAGTTGCCTTAAAGAAGAAATGTAAAATTGCACCATAAAAGGCTGTATAAACAATATATATACATGCAAGATTTGCAATCTCAAACCATGCTTCTTGTATGGGGCACATCGTACTATACCAGTATGATACCAAGACTCAGTACATCCCTTGTATCGAGTGTCGGTACCAAGGCACATACAATAGTAAAACTCTATAAGGGGGTGTACCAATGTGAGGTATGTTGCTAAGATAGCAAACCTTGTATACATGCTCTAATTTTCTAAAGTTAACACAAGAAAACCATGGTAGCATCTATTTTCTCAGCATTAAAAAGTCTTATGGCTTATGTTCATTGTTTCCCATGATGAGGTGAACATATTGCATTATATCCCATAGTGAGCTGAACATTTCAAGTTCTAGAGTCATTTCGCCTTCCTTTGCATGAGTTCACCTAGTTGTCTACCTAGCTATATAAAATACAAAAAGCAGAGGCAAGGAAGTCTTAGGCAAAGCAACCAACAATTCAACTAGAATTCCCAGTTCTTGCTCCAATGTTATATTGAAGCAGAATAGATTACACAAATTTCCAAAAATAAAATACTAGGATAAATATGAGTAAAGAATGTTTTCAGCATTAAAATACAATAATGTTTTAAATCACAGTCCGGCAATTTCCCTAGATTAAAAAAAAATACTTGTTTATCTCAATTCGCTGAAAGTTAAAGTAAATGCATAGACCGAGACAATCACACCAGCTAAACAACACCTTCTAAAGAGTTAAGTTCAAAACATATTGTTGAGAGAGAAGACCTAAGGTCCTAAATAGTCATGCAGAAGCAACAATTCCCTTTGATCATCAGCTTATAGCCTCCATTAAGTCCAATACAACAAAAGTACACCATTCAACCAAAAATTGATCCCATTAATTGGTCGATTCTGCCTTCTGATCTTATCAATGAACCCATCAAAGTCTTCATGATTCATAATTATCTTCTCAGGATATTCAACATCTCAACCACTACAATCAACCCCTAAAGTTGAAGCACAGCTATCAAGCATACCCATCTTGAACAGTACCTGCTTCAGATGATCACAGCAGAAACCTTTGGTAAGGTGGTCTGGTTGAGTGTTTGAAAGACCTGATAGCAGCAGCTGGAACTAGTGGTTGCAAGAAACAAAAGAGGATGAAAGATAAGGGAGAGGGTAAATAAAAAGAATGAGAACAAGAGGATTCACTGCAGATAAGGAAGAAAAGAAGAGAGAAAGCAGAAACAAAAGAAGAAGTTGGTGATGATGACCATGATCATGGTAGGAAGAGAGAGAGTGGACCTATTTCAATTTCAACATCAAAGTTTGAAGCATAGACTGGATTTAGCAATCAACCTCCACTACATTTTTTAACATATGTTCAATATTGAATACATAATTAGGCAAGTTCGAATTCATGTTACATGGATTCCACTTCCAAAGAAATCACAAAGTCTGAAAATTTAAAAAAAAAACAAAAAATCATGTTGAAGAACCACATTATGTTATTTTTTTTTCCATGGGAATGAATTTTAAATTCATTGCTTTTAAACAGTAGAAATGCACTTGTTAGTAAAAGGAAGTCGGTCTACATTATCTTGGAAAATAGACCAAACTACAAAGATAAGGCACCATACAAAAATCAGAATGGATATTTAATACAGACCTCCAATTAAGTAAAGAGAAATGAAATGAAAAGCAGAAAAGAAAAGAAAGCACCACCAAACCAATCCAGGCAGATAAGCATTGACATCTTCTAAGCAGTTGAGACGCAAGAAAACTGGAAAACCAGCAGTATGAATTGCCCAAATGCAATAGCATAAATCACCCCCACTAAATCTGTTTTCATATACCATGGTATTCCTTCGTAACTAGTGCATACACAAAATCTATTGCCCGCAACATATAGCACAATCACCTTTTCAAAGAGGATTTAATTGAGAAGGACATCCAAATTAAGCTAATAGTGAAAGTAGAAAAACAGATTTGTTAGAGCAAATTTTACTGAAGGCAACCTCCTAGCATGGATAAAACATAGGATTTGAAAAGAGCATACAATCTCCAGCCTACTCTTCAATTATAAAGAACAAGTGCATAGTATTGCCCCCTCTACATCTATACCAGCCCAACTTTCCACGTGTAGGCATGTCATCATTCATCCTTTCCCTCATTCAAGAAATGATAAGCACCACTTTTTCCTTTTGTGTGGAAGTTCAAAAGCACCATGAAAGATCATACAGCCACGTGGTCACGTCCGAGGAGCAGTTATTATTAGCACGGAATTCAGAGCAGTTACGGTTGATACGGAGCGTCTCTCTCGTCGATGGTCGGCACATGGCGCAAATCTGTCAGGTGGAGAGGCTGTAACGGTACGGATACGTCAGGTCACTCTGAAATGAAAGGCAGATTTTTTCCAAAACATGTACTCTTTCGAATTTTGCGTGCCCGCCATCGTACCCAGGCTTTCTCTTCTTCCCCGATTACCTTAGACTCTCCCAGGAATCAGCTTCGTCTCTTTCTTCCTCCTTCCCCCAGTAGAGTAGAGTTTCTCCTTTTGAGGTTTGGGTCATTGCAGTCCGTCTTCCTCCTCTTCTTGAGCTTTCGCTTTCCTATCTCTATAGATGTCTCACTTTGGTCCTGGCTTTCGTCCCTCAACCAACCAGGATGAGGCGGGTCCTTCTGTGCTGAGACGCCTTCTTCTTCCTTCGATGAGGAGGGAGAAGAGGCACGCTTCGAGTTTAGTAGGAGGCATCCCCCGGGTGGCATAGTTATTAGGGAGCCTGGATCTAGCCCCCTCTCCTCCAACAGAACCCGTTTCTGACCCTACTTGTCTACAGGTCCGGCAGGATTGCTTCGACAACTCTGCTGAAGAACTGGGGACCATTCGAGATGTCTATGGCATCCCGTATTCCATCCGGCTCTTGATCCCTCGACCAGGGGATCGAGTTACCTCCAGTAACCCAGGCTAGATTGCCTTCTATGAGGAGACCTTTTCAGGAGGACTCCGCTTTCCTTTCCACCCTTTCTTCTTGTCAGTGTTGAGCAACATCGTCTCGGCCCTGCTCAACTCGTCCCGAACACCATAAGGACCATCTTTTTCTTTATAGTGCTCTGCCATTTTCACGGGATTGTCGTCCGTTTTTTCCTGTTCAAGGCCTTCTTCATCCTGAAGCGCCGCCCTACCGAGGACGGGTGGTGGTCTCTTCCTTCTCGCCAAAGGGCATCAAATTCGAACTCCCCTCTTCCATCGAAGGATGGAAGAGTAAATTCTTTTTTGCAACGGTCGAGGGGGTCGACTGGGTCTGGAGCGACCCAAATCGATCCCCTAACCGAAATTTTGTGGTCGAGGCGACTGACCGAGAGGTCTACAAGCAGCTCTGCACCGCCCAGATTCCTTTCCTTGAGGTTCTGTTGTCAGAGCGGAACCTTTCCGAGCCGGGGTCGACCAATGAGAGAGTTGGGTGAGTTCGGCTCAAACTTTTCTCCTTATGTCCCTTATTTTGTCTTTTCTGAGCTTGGAACTGACACTCCTTCTGTATGCAGGCATGAAGTTCTCAATGGATGAACTGCTCTCGATCACCAGGAAGAGGCCTCCAACAGAGGTGGCCGGCGAGTCCCCCTCGAAGAGGGCCCGTGATGCGAGTGCGAAGGTGGCTGTACCCGCCATGCCGTTTGAGCCGAGCAGGAGGAGGGCCGAGACCGCCCCTGCGCAGGAGGAAGGTGGTCGAGGTGAGGCCGGATCCGGGCTAGAGGGTAGCCGGGCCCGTGTCGAAGCGGCCGAGGTGACGAGAGTTGGCCCCCGCCCTGGAGCCTGAGGTGGTCGTCCGGCCAGGGCTGCAGCCGCAGCCATTACCATCATGTCTCCTCCTCCCTCGGAGCTTGTTATCGTCGAGGAGGAGGAGGTGCGAGGAGGAACAGAGCCGACGCCTGGGGTGCCGCCCGAAGGGATGCCGAGCTCCCACACTGCCCCCGAGACCTGTTCTGCTGGCAGAGTAGGCGATTTCGCCTCTGGGGTGAGCAGGAGGAAAGGACTACCGCGGGTCCCATTCAGACTGGCGCCAACATCTCCTTACTCCAGGACCGGGGCTAGCGGAGCGCATGATGGCTTTTTGTTGCCCAAGTGGTTTTCCAAGAGGGGGTGAATTGGAAATTACAAATTTCGCAAATATGTGCATAAGTAATTCCTTTTAGTGGATAGGTGCTGTGTTAATCAGAGAATAAATGCAGAGCTAAAAGTAAACAAGCACAATACAAACAAGGCAGGTTTATAGTGGTTTGGAGTAACCCAGCTCCTACGTCCACTACCAAGTACACCACTCGGGATTTCATATATTCCCAAACCGGAATACAGTTGGATTGTTTTACAGGCTCACAATCCAACCTCTACACTTGGTTTTTGAACCGGGCTCACCAAAGAAACCCACACTAGGTTTTTACAGGCTCACCTAGAACCTCTACACTTGGTTTTCAAAAAGCCTCACCAAAGAAACCTATTTGATTTTTACAACTGGGCTCACCAATAACCCAAATATTCTAAGATTAGAATAAAAAGCAACAAAAATGACAAACTCTGTTATCTGGTGGTTGCCAATACAGCTCGAGTGAAGCTCAATTGAATGCTCTTCAATGTACTTCAATGGCTTCCTGCTTTCTCAAAAGATGCTTCAAGCTTCTGGTAAGAGTTGGTGAAGGCTTGAAGGCTGACTTCAAAGCTCAAGTGCTCTCACTCTTTCTTCAATAAATATTCAATAACTGTTCATTAGCTCATTTTTTTCTTTTTCAAAGATGTTCTATACTCATTTATAGAGACTTCAACTGCCTTCCTTGATTTAAACGTGTAGACCGTTGGAAGGTGAAGGTTACGTTGGAGCACTTTGGAATTCAAAAACTGAAAACTGGAACTAGCCGTTGGAGGTGACCCCGTCATTCCAGTCGGCTCGGACAATCTTCGAGTTGGCTCGGATCAAGTTCGGGTCAGCTAGGCTGAACGCTAGTCGGTGGGTTCCACAGTTGAGAAAAAGGTTCACTCTGGATGAGTCGGCTAGGCTGAATTCCAGTCGGCTCGGATCTCAGAGGCTCTCAGAGCATTCTCAACTAAGTTCTGGACGAGTCGGGGGCCTTGGTGCCAGTCGGCTGGATCTGTGTGCCAAGAACTTTTTCTTGTGCCAGTACCAGAGTCGGCTGGTCCTCCATCCAGTCGGCTCGAGAGTGATTCTTCAGCCAGATCAAATCAATTTTCCAGAACTCTTGTGCCAAGCTTTAAGACTTCTTCAAGGTCTTCTTACAATAAAATCAAGAAAATTGAAGCTTGAAAACTACTAGAAGTAACCATTATCTTGATTTAAGTAGGAAATTTTTGTAGGGTTCTTCTTTATAAGATTCTAAACACTTTACAACTGATACAAAGCAATAAAGATTGTAGGGTTTAGAAAGTGTGTCAATGTAGATGTCCTATAAAACTTGTCAATCATTTGAAGAGTGTTAGATAACCAACTGTATGCTCCATGTTTGTTATCATCAAAATCTCTTTAGGGGTCAACAATCTCTCCCTTTTTGATGATGAAAAACATTGGGAATGAAAAGAATCTATTCTATTCATAAGTATGGATGTATATCATAGTGAGCATTTACACTTGTTTGACAAATCATAACATTAACTGTATTCTCAAATGTGTATCAATATATGCTATACAGTTTTACACCACGCCAATTTCATAAACTGTAAGTATCAGAGAATGATTGCTTGTATGTATCAAGCAGCATTAAGTATGACAGATAGATATAATAAGTAGAGAGCATCATAGTAATCATTAAAGCAAATTAAACATGTAAGTTAAACATGTATATCTTCCCCTTTTTATAAAATTTCTACACAATATGAAATTTCTCTAAGTTTCTCCCCTTTATCATTCATTTGAACATTCCAACATAAAAGTATGCAAAAATCATTCAAAAAAAATTAAGATCCCCCTATCTATTTACTTTCGCAGTTCTATCTCAATTCATCAATTCATTAAGTTTTTTTCTTTTTTTTTCATGCACTCTATGGTTCTCCCCCTTTTGTCATCAAATCAAAAAGATTAAACAGTTAAGCTCAGATTTTTAAATAGATTGAGAAAGTATCAAGATTTGTTTGAGATAATTTCACTTTCTCACTTTAGAGAGAGAGTTCTATTTAAGAAAATAGAGTTTTTTAAATAGGATAACAGAGTACATACATTACATAGTGACCAAAAAGATGTTCATTTCATTTCTATCAAAAAAAAATCAGTATCATCAAGTTTTCCTAAAGACCTTTCACTTTCATAGGTACATTGTTGTACTCACCATACCAAGTATAGAGGATGCAAGGTACTAGCAATAGTTCCTAATGTACATTTGGCATCATTCAGTTCAGTTCCTTCATCTCAACGTATTCCTTCAAAGTTGCTCCACAAGCTCTGACCTTTCAAAATAGCTTCAGAACTAGAAGAGATTCTGTATTCAATTTAGAATTGGTTGAAGTTCTATCTGAGGAGCAGATCTTGAAGCTTCTATTGCTTCAACCTTTTCCTTGTAGATTTGAAACATGTTCTTCCAGTCTATCCAATCTGCTGTCCACTGACTTTTTCAGATCACTAAATAGAGAAGTAATTGTACCTGTCAGTGTATCAGTCAAGCTTCTCATCTGTTCTTCAATCTGACTTTGAATGATTGGAGGCTGTGATGCTGCAAGAGGGTAGTCAGGCAGAGGAATATCAGCTGCAGACAAATCAAACTCGGGTGCAGGCAAATCAAACTCAGCTACAGGTAAATCAAAAATAGGAGAAGGTACTCTAGTCTCCACAACAGTGGCAGCAGGCTCAGAAATATGAGACTCAGGCTCAGGTAGGGTGCAGAAGAGGTTCCAGCTATTTCTACATTCTCTTCTTCTTCTTCCTCTTCACTACTTGAGCTACCTATAGCCCTGATATTTGTACCTTTCTTCCTCCATACTCCTTCAACTTGGAAGTACCCCATCCTCTCTAGAGATTTGGAAGTGTAGACATCTGTATGGTGCAGTTCTATTCCATCTTCACCCTCCAAACTCACTCTTTGAGATTTAAACAGTAGGGTAAGCATCATTCCATAGGGTAGACATGACTTGGCCTTTCTAACTGTCTCCTTCATTTGCATGATTATAATGTAGGATAGATTTACAGGAGTTTTTCTATAATGTGTTCCATAAGGCATAAGTCTTTTTCACTCACCCAATCAAATCTTCCCATTCTTTGCAAGAATATTCTACAGATAAAATTATGTAGCAATCTCATTTCTAAAGACAGGGTGTTAGCAAACACTGTTCCAATTCCACCACATCTTCTTTGTTCAAGATTATTCTTAGAGTCTTTTCTCTATTGTCAATTACTAGAAATTTCACTCCCTCTGAAGGTAAGTCTAGTAAACCATGTAGAAACTCTTCATTGACAATAATCCTCTTTCCTTTAACATGGACTCAACATGATTTGTTCCGAATCTTAGATTTTCATAAAAACTTCTAACAAGAGAGAGATAAGGCTTTTCATTCAAAGAACAAAACTTCCTCCATCCTTGATTTTCAATCAAATCTCCTATTTTCAACCCAATCCCCTAAATAAACTCAAAGTTAATTCGACGACCAGAGGTTACTGGTCGTGTAGACATCGAAAGCACTTGACTAGGAACTGTTGGAGCATCTCTTGCGGCTTCTTCTACAAGTTCCTCACTATGAACGGTGCTACTTGGCTCTTCTTGACGCCTTTTTGACCTTCTTTCCTTTTCAACAGATGGAGCAGCCCTAATGGAGCATTTACCGGTTGCACACTTGATGCCATTGCTAGGAAAGATGGAAAATTAAGAGATTGGAATGCTTGGAAGGGAGATAGAAGTCTTTGGAGCACGATTAGGAAAGGAACGAACCGTTAGAGAAAACAAAATAGAGGTTAAACAGCTCGAGAAGGGTTTATAACCCAAGGCAAAACTTAGGCACGAAATTCCAGTCGACTCGAATAGCCCTAAAAGGCTCGAGTCGGCTCGGCCAGAGCTCTCATAAAACAATTAGAGAATCTAGTCGACTCGAAAATGCTCGAGCCGGCTAGGCCAGAACTCGCTCAAAACTCTCAGAAAATCTAGTTGACTCGTTTTAAGAACCAATCGACTCGAATAGAGAAATTAGAGTTTTGAAAAATTCGATCATAAATTAGAAAGATTTTGAAGAGATTTTCAAAGGAAATTTAGGCTCAATGATATAGAATGAAATCATGAGGTTTTCTAGATAATGTTTCCTTAGATTTGAAGGAATTAGGTTAGAAAATTTAGAAAGGATCGCAAAGTCCTAATTCACTCCTAATTAGCTCAAATCTATCTTGATTGAGTGGCTTAGTAAATATGTCAGCTAATTGATCTTCAGTAGGAACAAAATCAAGCACTATATTATCATTTGAAACATGATATCTCTAATGAAATGATGTCTAATTTCAATGTGCTTGGTTCAAGAGTGTTGAATTGGATTCTTTGTCAAATTGATAGCACTTGTGTTATCACATTTAATTAAAATTTTAGATTGTGATACACTAATATCTTCTAGTTGTTGTTTAATCCATAACACTTGAGCACAACAACTACCAGCATCCACGTACTCAACCTTAGCTATGGACAAGGCTACGGAGTTTTGCTTCTTATAGTGCAATAAAATTAAATTCAATCCTAGAAATTGGCATGTACCGCTAGTGCTTTTTCTATCTACTTTACAACCAGCATAATCAGCATCAGAGAATCCAATCAAATTCAGAAGAATGTTAGAATACCAAATTCCTAAATTACTTGTTCCTTTCAAGTATGTAATTATTCTTTTAACAGCAAGCATATGTGTTTCTTTTGGTGATGATTGAAATCTAGCACATACACTATATAATATGTCAGGTCTACTTGCAGTCAAATATAATAAGGATCTGATCATACCTCTATAAAGCTTTTGGTCAACATTGGATCCATTTTCATCTTTGTCCAATCTACAAGCTAGGCTCATGGGTGTGCTCATTGATTTGCTACTCTCCATACCAAACTTTTTGATGATTTCCTTGATTTATTTGGCTTGGTTGATGAAGATGCCTTCCTTTGTTTGTTTTACTTGAAGTCTAAGGAAGTAGTTCAGCTCACCCATTAAGCTCATTTAAAATTCTCTCTGCATAAGCTTAGCAAATTCTTTACATAGAGATTCGTTAGTTGCACCAAAAATAATATTATCAACATATATTTGTACAACTAAGATGTCATTATTCTTCTTTTGATAAATAAGGTTTTGTCTACATTGCCTCTTGAAAAATCATTTTCAATTAAGAAAGTGCTAAGTCTATCATACCAGGTTCTAGGTGCTTGTTTCAAACTATACAATGCCTTGTTTAATTTAAATACATGGTTTAGAAAAGTGTGATTTTCAAAACCTGGTGGTTGTTCCACAAAAACTTGTTCAGAGATAAAACCATTAAGAAATGCACTTTTTACATCCATTTGAAAAAGTTTGAAATTCATGTAGCAAGCAAATACAAGTAGTAATCTAATAGCTTCTAGTCTTGCTACAGGTGCATAAGTTTCATTAAATCAATACCTTATTCTTGGTTATATCCCTTAGCCACTAATCTAGCTTTATTTCTTATAATGTTTCCTTGCTATCTAATTTATTCCTATAGACCCATTTGGTTCATATTATTGGGTAGTCAGTAGGTCTATCTACAAGTGTCCATACCTTATTCCTTTCAAACTGGTTTAATTCTTCATGCATTGCCATCATCCAGTTTGGGTCAGTCTCAGCTTCTTCTAAGCTATGGGGTTCTATTTGTGATACAAAGGCTAGGTAATCATATGCATCCTTATGTGCGGACCTAGTCCTAACACCATGTGAAGGATCTCCTATAATTAATTCTTTAGGGTGAGATGTAACATACCTCCAGTCCCTCGGTAAATCGGTGTGATCCTTACTTACAGTTTCTTCTCCATCTTGAGTGTCTTTATCTTGAATGCTCAAGTCTTCCATTCCTTTTTGCAATGTACCTGCATCATTATCTATGCACTCTTCTTGTCTAGAAGGTGTATGGTTAGTTTCAATAAATACAATATGGATTGACTCTTCAACAGTAAGAGTCCTTTTATTAAAAACCCGATATGCTTTGCTATGTAATGAATAACCTAGGAAAATTGCATCATCAGCTTTAGAATCAAGTTTTCCCAAATTATCTTTTCCATTGTTATGCATAAAGCATTTGCAAACATAAATAACTAATATTGGGTTTTCTATCATTCCAAAGCTCATAGGGTGTTTTCTTTAAGATAGGACGGATCAAAACACGGTTTAAAATATAACATACAGTGTTCACCGCTTCTGCCCAAAAGTACTTTGGAAATTGCCTTCACACAACATTGTGCGAGCCATTTCTTCCAATGTCCGATTTTTCTCTCTATAACACCATTTTGTTGAGATGTTCTAGGAGCGGAGAAGTTGTGATCAATGCCAAATTCAGTATAATAATCTTCAAAAATTAATTTTCAAATTCAGTTCCATGATCACTTCTAATTGAAATCAAAGACAAGTTCTTTTGATTTGAAACATTTTAATGAAATTTTCTGAAAACATGAAAAGTTTCATCTTTCGAAGCAATAAACAAAACCCAAGTAAATCTCAAAAATCATTTACTATCACAAGAGCATATTTCATACATCCTAGGCTTGTGGTCCTAGTAGGTCCGAAAAGATCCATGTGAAGTAGTTCAAGTGGTCTTGTTGTAAAAACTATATTCTTTGATTTAAAGCTCCCCCTAGTTTGTTTACCCATTTGACATGCATCACAAACATGATTTAAATCAACTTTAAACTTAGGCATGCCTCTAACAAGATCTTTAAAAATTAGTTTGGCAATAGTATGCATGCTAGCATGACCTAATCGTCTATGCCATAGTAAGCCTGACTCTTTGGTCTTAGCATTCATTGCAACTAGACTAAGACTACTTGATATGGCAAGATTATTAAGATCTACCACATAGATATTCCCAAGTCTATGTCCAATGAACTTATTGCTAGAATCTAAAGAGTTTGTTACTATATACATAGAAGATTCAAAGACAACCTTGAAGCCTTTATCACATAATTGACTTATACTTAAGAGATTATGCTTCAACTTATTTACTAGCAAAATATTTTCAATAAAAGTGAAGGGAGTTATTTTGATCTTACCAATACCAATTATTCTCCCTTTGCCATTATCTCCAAAGGTGACTATTCCTCCTTCTTTCATTTCAAGGATGATAAACTGGTCCTTGTCACCTGTCATATGTCTTAAGCAGCCACTGTCTAAGTACTACCTTTTCTTCAATTTTTGGCTACAAGACATTCCTGCAAAACAGTAATGAATTCTTTTAGGTACCCAAGCTACCTTGGATCCTTGCAAGTCAACAGAGGTGGTTCCTTTGGGAACCCAAATCTTTTTTACTTTCTTATGGACATTTCTAGTATCATTGCATTCAAAAGCTTTATGTCCTATTCTTTTACAAATATAGCATACAACTTTAGAGTTTTTGATAGAAATAGAATTTGAAGTTCTAAAAGTTGATGCACTTGATACATATTTTGAACTTTTTGAAATGTATGCATTTTGGCTCAAATTCTTAGGAACATATAATAATGACTTTGAAGTTGAAACAGTTTTTGGTGTGGCTAAAACTTTTTGTGATAAAACGTTTTGAGCAGGTATTTTAGATTTCATAAAAGAGTTGCTGAAATTCCATTCATAAAAGAAGTTTTAAAACCAATTCCAGCTTTGTTTCCTGAAATTCGTTGTTCTTTTAAAATTAACTCAAGCTTATTTGAAGACAAAGTGAGTTTTTCAACTAAATGCTTGGATTTCGTAACCTCCTTTTTCAGTTCATTATTTTCAGCAAGTAAATCACTGTTTTTCTTCTCATATAAAAGATTTTCATTTTTCAGCTTTTCAAATTTTTCAGAAAAGTCATGCAGTTCTTTTTGTAATAAAAGGTTCTTTTCTGAGATTTCATCCTTTTGTTTGAATAAAGAATCATTCATATTTTTCAATGATTTTATCTTTACTCCAGCTTTCTTAAATTCAGATAATAAATCATGAAAAGCATAATTTAATTCGTCGAATATAAATTCAGTGCAATTGTTAGGGGATGTTATCTCATCTTCGAGACTCATTAAACATAGATTTGCAGTCTTGGTGGTCTCTTCTTCTTCAGATGAAGATGATTTTTCACTATCGGACCATGTGGCAACCATGGCTTTCTTTTTCTTCTTTTGTCTGAAGGATTTCTTTAATAGTGAACAGTCTAGACGTATGTGCCCCGACTTTTGTATTCGTAGCATCTGGGGACTACCTCTTTATCTTTCTCTCTATCCTTCTTATGAAATTTCCGGTTGTCTCTTCCTTTCTTTCTTTCCATAAATTTTCTGAATCTCCTCACAACCATAGCAATGTAATCATCTTCTAGGTCGTCATTGGAGGAGGTGCTTTCTTCTTCAGATTCTTCATCATCCCTCTTTGATTCGATAGCAGTTATGAGGGCTATTGTTTTCTTTTTCTTCTGTTCGTCTTCAGTTCTGTGCTGCATTCTCAGCTCGTGGATGATGAGTGATCCCAGCAGTTCATCTAGTAGAAGTATGTTGAGATCTTTGGTCTCTTGGATTGCAGTCAATTCGGGATCCCATTTATCAGGTAGAGAACGAAGTATCTTCTGAACTAGATCTGCATTGGAGTATACCCTGCCAAGACTCTTCAAACTATTAATAATATCTGTAAATCTAGAGAACATGACAGAAATTATTTCAGAAGGTTCCATTTTGAACAATTCATAATTATGAACTAAAAGATTTATCTTTGAGGTTTTTACTTGGGAAGTATCCTCATGGGTCACTTCGAGTTTGTCCCAGATTTCCTTTGCTAAAGAGCAAGTAAAAATTCGGTTGAACTCGTTTGCATCCAAAGCACAATATAATAATTCGTTGCTTTGGCATTCAATTCCCCCATCTTCATGTCATGATCATCCCAGTCCTCTTCAGGCTTAGGGATGTCCATGCCATCAACTTTGATTGTGGGAATGTGTGGCCCTTTTAAGATGACCTTCCATAATTGAAAATCTACAACTTGAATGTAAATTTTCATTCGTGCTTTCCAATAGGAATAATTAGTGCCTATGAATAGTGGAGGTCTATTTGTTGACTGGCCTTCGGCCAAGGATGTACTCATGGGATGAGCCATCAATCTTTACTCAAGTAATCAGAGACACCGCTCTGATACCAGCTGTTGCCCAGGTGGCTTTTTCCAAAGGGGGTGAATTGAGAATTACAAAATTTTCACAAATATGTGCACAAGTAATACCTTTTAGTGGATAGGTGCTGTGTTAATCAGAGAATAAATGTAGAAGCTAAAAAGTAAATCAAGCACAACACAAACAAGGCAGGTTTATAGTGGTTCGAGCAACCCAGCTCCTACGTCCACTACCCAAGTTCACCACTCGGGATTTCCATTATATCCCCAAAACCATAATATAGTCGGATTATTTTACAGGCTCACAATCTTAACTTCTACACTTTGTTTTTTGAACCGGGCTGACCAAAGAAATCCATACTAAGTTTTTACAGGCTCACCTAGAACCTTTACACTTTTGTTTTTAAAAAGGCTCACCAAAGAAACCTATTTGGTTTTTACAACCGAGCTCACCAATAACCCAAATATTCTAAAATTAGAATAAAAAGCAACAAAAATGACAAACTCTGTTGTCTGGTGGTTGCCAATACAACTCGAGTGAAGCTCAATTGAATGCTCTTCAATGCACTTCAATGGCTTCCTTGCTTTCCTCAAAAGATGCTTCAAGCTTTTGGTAAGAGTTGGTGAAGGCTTGAAGGCTAACTTCAAAGCTCAAGTGCTCTCACTTCTTTCTTCAATAAATATTCAAAAACTGTTCATTACCTCATTTTTTTTCTTTTTCAAAGATGTTCTCATACCTCATTTATAGAGACTTCAACTGCCTTCCCTTGATTTTGAATGTTGTAGACCGTTGAAAGGTGACAGGTTACCGTTGGAGCACTTTTGGAATTCAAAAATTGAAAACTGGAACTAGCCATTGGAGGTGACCCCGTCATTCCAGTCGACTCGGACAATCTTCGAGTCGGCTCGAATCAAGTTCGGGTTGGCTGGGCTAAACGCCAGTCGGCTGGGTTCCACAGTTGAGAAAAAGGTTCACTCTGGACGAGTCAGCTAGGCTGAATTCCAGTTGGCTCAGATCTCAGAGGCTCTCAGAGCATTCTCAACCAAGTTTTGGACGAGTCGGCTAGGCCTTGGTGCCAGTCGGCTGGATCTGTGTGCCAGAGAACTTTTTTCTTGTGCCAGTGCTAGAGTCGGCTGGTTCCTCCATCCAGTCGACTCGAGAGTAGTTCTCAGCCGGATCAAATTCAATTCTCTAAAACTTTGTGCCAAGTTTAAAGACTTCTTCAAGGTCTTCTTACAATAAAATCAAGAAAAATTGAAGCTTGAAAACTACTAGAAGTAACCCTTTATCTTAATTTAAGTAGGAAGTTTTTATAGGGTTCTTCTTTACAAGATTCTAAACACTTTACAACTCAACACAAAGCAATAAAGATTATAGGGTTTAGAAAGTGTGCCAATGTAGTTGTCCTACAAAAACTTGTCAATCCTTTGAAGAGTTGTTAGATAACCAAATGTATGCTCCAATGTTTTGTTATCATCAAAATCACTTTAGGGGTCAATAATTTTTCAATCCAATCATGCAACCGATGGGAGAAGGCTGGAAAGCTGATAGGGGATGCAATTGGCAGCATCTTCCCCCAACTCTTCTCAGTAAGTCATTTCGCTTTCTTGATTTCTTTCTTCTTCTTTTTTTTTTTTGCATTGGTTGCTGATGTCTTGTTTAGTGCAGATCGATGCTGAGCTTCTCCTGATCAGGGATTGCTACAGAAACTGGTTGAAGAATGACCAGCAGCGAGCAGTGGAATTTGAGTCCTTGAAGATCGAGCTGAAGGAGAAGACTGATGCCTCCTAGGGGCTCGTCCTGAAGAATAAGGAGCTCTAGAAAGAACTCATAGTGCCGAGAGGCACTCAAAGGAGCTCCAGGAGAACCTTGACCAGGAACAGGGCTGGTCAAGAAGCAAGGCTAAGGAGCTCACGGCCACCGAGAAGATGCTGACGGAGTTCAACGCCGAGGCCATCCGTAGAAGGGGCGTGCCCAGTCCCTTCAAGCTGAGCTGGATGCAGCGAGGGAGACAGATTGCTACCAAGAAGAGAGCCACAGCTGCTGAGAAGGAGGCAGTGACGGTGGCCAAGTTGGTGGAGGCGGCAAAGGAGCAAGCCATCGAGGCGAAGAAGGGGGCTGAGGAGGCTGTGGCAAGGTGCAGGGCCTCAAAGGAGTTCGCCGCTGAGTTTCATGAAACAGCGTCAGACTCCTTCTACAAAGGCTTCATGTACATGTGGTCCAGGGTCGAGGAGTTCATTTCTGACAAGGGCCAAGCCTTCCTCAGCTATCCCAGTGCTTCGGATGTGGAGCCGGCCCCAGACTCGAGCACTGCCAAGGAGTTGGCCACAGTCTCCGAACCTTCCCCGCCGACGGTGGTCGCCAAAGTCGGAGCTGCACAGCCCGAGGCCCCGGGAGATAACGTCTCGTAGCCATATAGCCCCGACAAGGGGCCGCCTGAGTAGGGCAATTTCCTTTTCTATTTTTCCTTTCTTCTGTTTTTGACCTGGCAACCCGACATGTCGGGGCCCAGCAACAGTTGTATCAGAAAATTAATTTTCAATGAAGTGGCTACCTTCAGTCCTTTTGGCTCCTTTTCTTCTCTTTTCTCTCCTTCTTTCTTTTTTTTTGCATGTAATGAGATTAGAGAGGAGGCCTTCAACCTGTCGGACCACTTCCACTTTGTCTCTAAGTGTTTCAGAGGTGGATGAGCATTCCTAAGTGCCAGAGTGTCGGGCTTCAAACTTCAGTGCCGGAGAACTGGGCTCCGGGCTTGGTTGCCTGAGAACTGGGCTTCAAGCTTCGGTGCTGGAGAGCTGGGCTTCAAGCTTCGGTGCCGAAGAGTTAGACCCTGAGCTTGGTTGCTTGAGAGCTAGGCTTCAAGCTTCGGTGCCAGAGAGATGGACTTCGAGCTTGGTTACCTGAGAGCTGGGCTTCAAGCTTCTGTGCTGGAGAGCTGGACCCCGAGCTTGGTTGCTTAAGGGCTAGGCTTCATGCTTCGGTGCCGGAGAGCTGGGCTCCAGGCTTGATTGCCTGAGAGCTGGACTTCAGGTCTTGGTGCCAGAGAGTCGTGGAATCCAGGCTTTGGTGCATGGGAGTTGGGCTCCAGATCTTGGTACTAGAGAGTCATGGGATCCGGGCTTTGGTGCCTGAGAACTGGGCTCCAGGTCTTGGTGCCGGAGAGTCGTGGGATTCGAGCTTTGGTGCCTGGGAGCTGGGCTCCAGGTCTTGGTGCCGGAGAGTCGTGGGATCCGGGCTTTGGTTTCTAGGAGCTGGGCTCTAGGTCTTCTGTGCTGGAGAGCTGGGCTCCGGGCTTCTGTGCCGGAGAGCTAGGCTCCGGGCTTCTGTGTTCCTACAAGGCGAAAGTGGTTTGCACAAAAAGAGATCTTTATTATTAGGGAAAGGCCTTACATTACTGGTAGTATATCCTCATATTACAGGCATTCCATGTCTGCGAGAACTTGGTGCTATCCAGATCCGTGAGGGAATATGCTCCATATGAAAGAGCTTCGACCACCTTGTAGGGGCCTTCCCAGTTCGGCAAGAGCTTGCTGCATTCCCGAGGTTGAGAAGCTTCAACTCGGAGTAGCACCAAGTCGTCCGGGCAGAAGACCTTTGGCTTCACTCGTGCATTGTAATACCGAGCTACACACTGCCGATAAGCCACCATCCGGAGTTTGGCCTTGTCTCTGGTTTCTTCGAGGAGATCCAGATTAAAAAGAAGGCATGCCGAGTTCTCTGCTTTGCTGTACTGCTATATCCACAGTGTGGGTATGTTGAGTTCAACCGGGACAACGGCCTCCATTTCGAAAGCAAGGTTGAAAGGCATTTCGTCCATCATCGTCCTGGGCATTGTGTGGTAGGCCCAAAGAATGCTGGGGAGTTCTTCTGCCCACCTGTCCTTGGCTTGGTCTAGTCTGGTTCTGAGCCCTCGGAGGATGGTTCGATTGGTCACCTCAGCTTCCCGTTGGTCTGGGGGTGAGCCATAGAGGTGAAACGGTGCTAGATGCCGAGCTCGGCACAAAACTCTTCGAACTCCCAGTTATCGAACTACCCATCGTTATCGGTGATGATGTTGCGGGGAAGCCCGAAGTGATAGATAATCAACTTCCAGAAGAACTGGCGGACCTTGGCTTCCGTGATCCGTGCCAGTGGCTCTGCTTCCATCCACTTGGTGAAATAATCAATGGCCACTATCAAAAACTTCTACTGCCCTGAAACTGGAGGGAACGGACCCAGGATGTCCATTCCCCACTAAGCGAATGTCCATGGGCAGAGAGCTGGGAGAGCGGCGTCGCTGGCTGACGTTGTATATGGGCATGGCGCTGGCACCAATCACACCTCTTCACGAAGTCAATGGCATCCTCTCTTATAGTCTCCAATAGTAACCTTGATGAAGGGCCTTGTACATCAGCATCCTCCCACCGACGTAGTTTCCACAAAGGCCTTCGTAGATCTCTTGGAGGATGAAGGTTGCCTCCACGGGTCTCAGGCACTTCAAGAGTGGACATAAGTAGGATCGGTGGTAGAGTTGTCCTTCCATGATGACAAACCACGAGGCCTTCTTCTTGATGAGGCCTGCCTTTGCACGATCTTCTGGCAGAGTGCCATCGGTGATGTATCTGATGTACCTATCCATCCAGCTCGGCTCCAGGATGACCTGCTGCACATCTGCAGGAGCTTCATTGCTTGGATTTTCGAGGTACTCGAGGTGAGCCCGTCCTAGTGATGAGTCTGGCAAGGTCGCAAGTCTGGATAATGTATCGGCTCGAGCATTCTCTTCTCGGGAGATATGGATGATGCTGAAGCATCGAAAACCTGCCGTGCTTGAGCGGACCTGCTCCATATACTTCATCATCTGGGGATCTCTGGTTTCATATTCTCCGAAGTCCTGTCCGGCCACCAGTTGGGAGTTGGTGAAGACCTTCAGGCTCTGTACACCCAGCTCGCAGGAGACCCTAAGGCCTGCTAGGAGTGCCTTGTACTCTGCCTGGTTATTTGTCGTAGTGAACTTAAAATGTAGTGCGCACTCCACCACAACTCCATCATTGTTGGCAAGGATTAGGCCTGCACTACTTCCGCCCGTGTTGGACATGCCATCAACGTGGAGGATCCAGGGCTCCTCCTCTGCACCAGGCTCCTCTTGATGCTCCGGCATCATGCACTCGACCAGGAAGTCAGCTAGTACCTAGGCCTTATGGGATGACCTCGGCTGGTATGCGATATCGAACTCACCGAGCTTTAGTGCCCACTTAGCCAAGCATCTGGACTTGTCGAGATGACTGAGCATAGCCCTCAAGGGCTAGTCCGTCAAGACAGCGATTGGGTGTGCTTGAAAGTACGGCCTGAGATGTTGAGCAGACATGATAAGTGCAAAAATGATTTTCTCATATCGGGTATACCTGAGTTCGGAATCCCGGAGGAGTTTGATAGCATAGTACACCGGCTTTTGGGATCCATTCTTGTCCGTGTGGACAAGGACCAAAGTTATGGCTCCAGGGGTGACAGCCAGGTACAGCAAGAGCTCCTCTCCCATCTTCGACCTGGAGAGCGTGGTGGTGATGCCAAGAAGCCTTTAAGCTCCTCAAAGGCCACCCTGCACTCTTCCATCCAAGTGAAGTCATTTATCTTGTGCAACACTTTGAAGAAAGGGAGGCAGTGGTCCGCCGACCTCGAAATGAATCGGCTCAATGCAGTGACCCGACCCGTCAGGCGCTAGACCTGCTTCTTTGAGGTCGGGTGCTCCATGTCAATGATCACTTGGACCTTCTTCGGGTTTTCCTCGATTCCCCTTTGGATCACCATGAAGCCGAGGAACTTCCCTGCTGCTACTCCGAAGGCACACTTCACCGGGTTCAGCTTCATCTTGTGCTCATGGAGGTTGTGGAAGGCTTCAGTGAGGTCGGCTACATGGTCCGAACTCGGCTTGCTTATGATGAGCATGTCATCCATATAGACCTGCATATTCTTGCCAATATGATCTCTGAAGACTCGGTTGACCAGGCGCTGGTATGTGGCACCAGCGTTCTTCAAGCCGAAGGGCATCATTCGATAGCAGTACATCCCTCGATCGGTGGTGAAGGTAGTGTGCTCCTCGTCCTCAGGGTGCATCTGGATCTGGTCGTATCCAGAGAATGAATCCATAAAGGAGAGCAAACAGTGCCCCGAGGTGGTGTCCACTAGCTGGTCAATCTTCGACAAAGGGAAGCTGTCCTTTGGACAGGCTCGATTGAGGTCGGTGTAGTCTACATAGATCCTTCACTTTTCATTATTCTTCTTCACCATAACCACGTTTTCCAGCCAGCTCGGATACTGCACCTCCTGAACAAAGACGGTTGTGAGAAGTTTGTCCACCTCCTCATTGATCGATCTTTGCCTCTACGGTGCAAAACTTCTCTTCTTCTTCTGGATAGGACAGTACTTCGGGTCGATGCTTAGCTTGTGGGTTATGATCTTCGGTGGGATCCCAGGCATGTCAGCCGCTGTACAAGCAAACACGTCGACGTTCATCTGGAGGAACTCTAGAAGGTGGGCCTGCTCATCATCTTGTAGCTGCACTCCAATCTGCACTGTCTTCGCCGGGTCAGCTCTGAGAGGGTACGACAGCAGTGCTCGACTGGGCCACCTCTAGGGTCCTATGCCCTTTGGTCGAGGTCATCCATGTTGGGGTCGTCCTCGGCAGCCTTGGCCCCGGGGACGGTTTGGAGGCAGTGCTGAATGGGCTAAGGTGCCCCCCTCATCTCCTCGACACTATAGGGAGTCGGGAACTGCACTAGCAGCTACTTTGTGGAGATGACCGTGTCGAGCAGGTTGAGCCCGAGCCGGTCAAGGATCACGTTGTAGGCTGAAGGGAGCCTAACAATCATGAATGTCATCATGATGGTGCTCTGCCGAGGTAGAGTCCCGGCAGTAACGGGAGGGTAATCTCCCCTTTGACCCCACGGAGTCACCCATGAAATCAACAAGAGGCGTGTGCATGAGTCTGAGCTGAGTAGAGGAAAAATTCATCCTAGAGAAAGCATCGTAAAAAAGCACATCCATGGAGCTTCCACTATCAACCATTATGTGTTTTACAGGATATTTTGCGATCATCATCTCGATGACCACAGCATCATTATTTATATTTTTATTTTCATCCCCTCTTCCCTCGCAAAAGGAAGTATATTCTTGAGATATCCCCCACCCCGGGCCTTCTTGGAAGCACGCTCGGCTCCCCAGCATATCATCTCGACTGGCTTTTCAGTGGGCGCGTTGTCGACGGCAAGGACCGAAGGGAGCGTGATGAGCACTTGAGGTTCCATTGGAGGTCTTCCCCCCACGAACCTTTCGAGGTAGTCCTCTTTATGAGGTCTTCAGTCTCCCTTTTGAGGTTGCGGCATTCCTCGGTGTCGTGACCGTAATCACGATGGAATTTATAATATTTCATCCTGTCGCAACCATTGGATGGCTTCAGCGGAGGTGGGTGCTTCAGGTAGTGCTCACCCTCGATCTCCATGAGGATATTCTCCCTCAGGGCGAGGAGAGGAGTGAAACTCTCTTCCGGGATGGGGTCTCTTCTCAGCTTCGGCCTTTGGTGGAAGTTTGGAGCGGCTCGTCCGGGCTTCCGCATCTTAGAGGTCCCCCTGGGAGAGGGCTTCTTCATAGGCCTTCCATCCAGCTCTCTCCTCATTCGATCCACCTCCTCAGCATGGATGTACTTCTGGACTCAGAGGAGGAGCTCGAAGTAAGTCTTGGAGGGCTTTTTGTCAAGAGAGTAGGTCAGACGGGAGGCCCTGAGCCCTCTCTTCAATGCCAACATAGCGACTGGCTCATCAAGGTTGTAGATCTCTAGTGAGTAGCGTTGAAACGGGCCACGTAGTCTCGTAAGAGCTCGCGGTCCTGCTGCCTAATGGAGAATAGGTTCCGCCTCTCGTGGCACCTTCCGACAAGCATCGAAGTAAGCCACGAACTTCTGCTCCAGCTAAGCAAATGAGCTAATGCTCTCCGGGTCCAGGCGGGTGAACCATACACGGGATGCTTTCTGGAGAGTAGCAGGGAAGGCGATGCATAGGAGAGCATTGGTTGCTTCCTTGACCATTATGAGGGCTTTACAGCTCTCAAGGTGATCCAGGGGTCGGTGGTCCCACCGTAGGGATCCACCTATGGTATATGGAACCGAGTCAGGATCGGTTTCTCTTGGACTTCTTGGGAGAATGGGGGACAGGCATCATAGCTCGCTGGCTCGCTAGTGGAGCCCTGTAGATTTGTAAACTGGCAGGATAATTCTGCCAGCTTGCGGTCATGCTCCTCCAGGCGCTTCTCTGTCATGCGCCTGATAGCTTCATCAGTGAAACCCTCCGTCGAAGGAGACGAAGATGGTATCCATGATGGGGGGTTTTGCTTTTTCGACCTCAGCGAGGTTTGGATGTCACCCGCTCGAGGTTTGGGGACAGGCTCTCCCGATCGGTAGATCCGGCCCATTGTTTCTTCGCTAGAGTCTGGTGACTACCTTGGTGGTCGGTGATGGCCCGTGGCTGCGAGGACCTTCTTTGGAAGGAATGCAGGCTATCACGGGGTGCGGCGACATAAGCCACGGGGGTCCTTGGCTGCTGATGGGTAGCCAAGGATCATTGCTGGTGCTGGAGCTAGTGCATTGCCATAGTGAGGATCTACATCTACTGGGTGAGTGCGGCCAACTGGATTTCCACCGGAGGTAGTTGAGCTGGAGTGGGAAGCTCCCCTTCGAACTGTGTGGGTCCCCACGAAGAGGGGGGATCTCCCACACAGCTAGTGGAGACTTCTCGTGCTCGTGTCATCACCATCCTCTTGTCAAGCTGCTTTCAGGGGGTTGGGTCAAATCAAAATGCATCCTGTCCCCTTACCTGGTATGCCAATCTGTTGCTGCCAAGATCATCGTGGTTCGTAGCTACTGTCGATGTCGGATTGCCCCTCATCTCTTCGAGACTGACCTGCTCTTCTGGACCTGCAAAACAGGGTTAGATATCCGGGCCGGAGATTCCAATGGGGGCATTTCGACGGTCAAGTCAGTGATGATCCAGGGGAACGGATCCTCTTAGTCGAGCCCCCTTGAGATGGACTCCATGCTAAGAGGAGTGAATAATGTGTGAGTAGGATACAAGTATACTGGGAAAAGTGATGACTGAGGTGAATTGGAGTTGGCCCTCTTGTGTGACCTCGCCTCCCTTACTTGCTTGAGCGTGTTTTTTTGGTATGTTGTTGTTGTTGTTACCTTCCCTGTTAGGGTGCTGATGGCTCTTTTAAGCCCAAGTGGATGCTGGGCGCCTACCTCGGGATCTCTCCCATGCTAGCAGGTGCATGCGGCGATGTCCCATGCCATGGACGGGACGTCTTTCTTGGTTCGTGATAAGGGAACCTGCTATGCACTCTGACATTCCTTTCGGTTGCTCCATTTTGGAAAACTTGGCAGTGCCTCAATCGGGGGGCCGCCACCCCCGGGATTCAAATCTCCTGATTGACACCTCTTTCGGGTGGTGCAGGCGGTTGGTGGAGAACATGGCACCTCGATCAAGGAGCTTCTTCCTCTTCTGATGTAAGTGGTAGCTGCGGGCAATTATTATGACCTGGTGGGCGCTTCTTTCTGATCCTCAGGTGACTCGCCGATGTCCGGGAGGATGGTGTCATCCCTTCAATTGCTGGTGCCTTCGTCCGAGGTGGAGGCCAAGCTAGAGAGGCAGGGCTCGACTCCGAAGGGCTCGACCTCGAAGGGGCTCCACTTGGTGGAGGAGGGTTGGGCTTGACTTCGAACCAAGGGGCTCGACTTCGAGAGGGCTTAACCTGGCGGAGGAGGGCAGAGCTCAACTCCTAGGGGCTCGACCTCGAAGGGGCTCCACTTGTCGAAGGAGGGCTGAGCTCGACTCTGGACCAAGGGGCTCGACTTCGAGGGGCTTGACCTGGTAGAGGAGGGCAGGGCTCGACTCCGAGGGGCTCGATCTCGAAGGGGCTCCACTTGGAGGAGGAGGGCCGGGCTCGACTCCAGACCAAGGGGCTTGACCTGGCGGAGGAGGGCAAAGCTCGACTCTAAGGGGCTCCACTTGGAGGAGGAGGGCCGGGCTCAACTCCGGACCAAGGGGCTCAACTTCGAAGGGCTCAACCTGGCGAAGGAGGGCAGGGCGCGGCTCTAGCCCAGAGGGCTCGACCTCGAAGGGGTTCCACGTGGCGGAGGAGGGCTGGGCTCGACTCCAGACCAAGGGGCTCCACTTCGAAGGGCTTGATCTAGGGGAAGCCTCTCTGCTCCAACCTAAGCATCTCGATCTCGTGGGAGCCGACCTGGCAGAGGATGGAGCTCGGCTTCGACAGGCCACCTCGACATTCTGAAGGTGCTCAGCCTAGTAAAGGAGTCTAAGGAGGAGTATCCGATGTGGCAGCCTTCTCCGACGTGGTGTCTGATAGGTGTTCCACATCAGCGATCCTGCCATATCACACTGATTAAGAGTTGGCATTTGACTTTGAAGTCATCTTGAGAATTAGGTTAAATGGACTAATTATATAGTAACCATATGCCTGGGTTCTTGAATATTACTTAGTAATTGTTCAACCTATCCGGGCATCGGGTACCATTGCTAGATGGTTACATCATTAGTTTAGGAATTAGTTCCTGAGTTATCGACTTAGTATTCAAACCTATGGGATCATACATAATAAAAGTTTCTGACCGATCATGATGGCTAATTAATGATTAAGAATCATTCAAGGATATAATTATCAATTTGATTAATAATGAACCTGATATAATTATTATAAATAAATAATTAATTAATATTATTTAATTATAGGAGGATTAATTAGTAATTAGATTGCTAATTGGTTCAATTTGATTGAGCAAAGTGGTTTAGGTCAAGCCTAATTAAATTTGGTTCAATTGGGTTTCACCCAATTAGGTTATACGATGATCTAATCATTAAAGGATTTTAATTTTGATTTGATTCAGACTTAGACTCAATTAATTCTTGATTTAGTTGGAATTTAATTAAGTTAATTGAGATTAATTGAATTATGTTCAGTTAATTCATTGGGTGTAACTCAATTTAGTTTGGTTCCTAACTAATCTTGGTCAAGTCAAAGTCAAATCTTAATCAAATCCTAAACTAGCATCACCTAGTTTCTATCCTATTTCTCTTCCATGTCAAATCCTTGTTACAAAGTTTTTTTATAACACCAAAAATGTTTTTTGTCGCCCTCCCTTATTCCTAATTGGATTAGGATAGTTAGTTTAAATTTAAATAAAAGTTAGAATTTTAAAATTAATAGAGTTCAAATGGGATTCGAACTCCCTAACCATGACCATGTCTAATTAAATCTAGATTTTTTGGGATGTGTGAGGATTATAAAGAGGGCTTTACTGTGGGTCTTTTAGAAGAGATTCCTAGGAAAAAAATTGTGAGAGGGGTTTTGTGCATGGAAAGGCTATTGGGCATGAGGGTTTCTTAGGCGCCAAGGGGTTCTAGGTTTTGAAGGGAGAAGAAGAAAAATAAAGAGAGTCTTATATAATTTTTATTTCTTCTCCACCTCTTGCTCCTCCAAATATTTTCTTCTTGATCCTCTTGGAGGGTTCAAGAAGGTTCAAAGCAAAAAATCTTTTAGCCATTTGGAGGTCTTTGCACGGAGCTAGCACTCTAGGAAAGCTGATCGTATTTGGAAACTTTGTATATAGAAGCTGGATGCATTATGTAACTATGAAATAACTTGAAGAGATCTTACCATCTGCTATTAGTAGTGGTGATCAGCGACCTGCAATTAGGTATAAGATTTGATCTCAAGTTTAAAGTAGATTAGATCTACAGTGTGCATCGTTTAGATCGATGCATGCTAATTTTATTTTTTACATTGCATATCTTATCAAGATCCTTTGTAAGGATTTTTAGATTTAATATATATGCATGTTTTTCTAATTAAGATTATTTTATATCAGATTTATTTTCACTAATTTTTAAAAAATAAAATACATGCATTAAACCCTACATAATTTTTAACATTGGTATCAAAAACAGGTTGCATGATATAATTTGCGATGTAGATTCTTGCATATCTGATATATTTTAAATTAGAGTAACTGCTTCAAATTAAATGAATCACCATGACCATCTAGTCATAGAAGAGAAGTAGGGTTTAAAGGACCTTTTTTTCCTATTTCATGGGATCTTCTATAGCATATAGAATGCCGCTTATAATTATATCCCATGAACAAGTGAGATAAAAGGAATTTTATTAAAGTTATTTGGATAATTGATCTAATTTCCAGTGATTTAATTTTGTTTAATTTACTATTATTGATCTAAAATTAAGTTTTCATAATTTATCTTTATGTTTAGAACATAAAACATAAATATTAATTTCAGCAACACAACTATAACATATAGTCTAGATCTAAAAATATTTAATGTGTATAAGATACATGTAAATTGTTTAGATCTAAATTAAGTATAATTAAAATTAATTAATTATTTAAATTAAGATATTAAACATTAGATTTAGAATTGTGAATTGAAGATCTAATGATATTTCATAAATTTTGGACTATGGGTTAGCTTGAATCAAGTCAATTAATTGGGTTAGTTAGAATTAGAATTTTGAATAATATAGATCTAATAGAGAATTGGATTTAACTTAACCAAAAGTTAATTAAGATTAGGTCTAAGATTATTTAGATCAATTTTATAGTGATAGCCTGATCAAGTCTATATTATATCAAATAAACCTGATTATGGCTCAGCAGTTGGATCCAAGTCATTAAGCTAGTCTAATCAAATTTAATGAACCGATTGGTATCTAAGATAAGTTTGGCATTCTGATCATGGTTATTAATTGGCGCTACCTCTTACCTGGCCAACTCAGTTGATATCTAAGGAAAGAGGTTAATGGAGGAACCCTTTCATCGATCTCACTTATCTGGTCAATGTGGTCAATCAAAATTTGATCAGATAGCTCATTGATTCGAGTTAACTCATGCCAGTAAGGATGATCAGCATGATTGATCTAGGTGCCCTTGGACTAATTTGTCTATTATCTTTATCACAGACTTGGTTAAGTCAGTGAGAGGATTGTTAATTAGTCCATGTATTTTTCTCTCTTCTTAACTATCTAATAAAATTCTCTAAATTATTAGATCCCTAAAATGATAAAGTTATGGAGATAACGAGTCATAGCCTCCTATTAAAATGATGGTAATGAGTTTAATAGTTAAGATGGTCATTGGAGGTCAAATACCTGGTGCTTATCTAGCTATTAGAATTATCATTCATATTATGATGATTCAGTGGTAACTTTCTTAATGGTGGTCAGGTGGGCCGATCAAAGTCGGGCTTCGCTATTTATTAGTTAGAAGTACTAAGTCTTGTTATGTTAATGGTTGGACCTACCATAACTTTTAGTAGATGTCCAAAGACTTTCTAAAGAGATGTCTGGGGCAAAATTAATACTAGAAATTATTTTAAAAAATAATTGGTTAGGAACCTATCTTTAGATGTGATGGGTGGGCTAGCCAAAGTTGGATTTGTGTGTAGTCTATTGGATTCTAGTACCCACTAAGAAATTAATATAAATTTTTGAATTAGAGGTAGGCTATCAATTTGAACAAAATAGTGGAAAAAGATTTAGACTAAAGTCCAAGTCTTTATGATTAAATGATTCATATACTAATAGGTCTTTGTTCTTTTTTCAGTTAAAAAATGGCCAATACTTTGCCGCTTCAATTATTGTTTGATAATGAAAGGCTGATAGGATCTAATTTCGATAATTGATATCAAAAGCTGAAGATCATCCCGGAGCACAACCAGATCTTAAACGTGCTAACAGATTCGGCACTTGAGGAACCTGCTTTGAATGCATGTGGTGTAGCCCGAGATACTTATTAGAAGTGGCTCAATAATCGAACCACGGTCCATTGTATTATATAGGTATCCATGAATGATGAGTTTAATCACAAATTCGAGGATGCTCAATGACGGATATGCTTCAAGTGCTAAAAGAATCCTTCGATACTCCCGATGATATTGAAAGGCACAAAATATCTTATACTATTTTTAACATCAGGATGAGGGAAGGGGTGTCAATCACTAATCATGCATTGTATATGATCAAACTGATCGAGCACTTGAGCAAACTTGGATTTCCCCTACATGAGCAACTGAAAAAAGATGTAATTTTTAATTCCCTGTCAAAGTCATACCTCAACTTCCTTGATCATTATAGAATACTAAGCTTGCAGTCAACTCCCACAGTCTGCTAAGATTACCGCAGACTAATGAAAAAGATCATCAGCTCCACAAGGAACTGGTGAATGTAGTGGAAGGTTTTACTTCGATAGGGCACCATCCCTTTAAAAAAGGGAAAAAGAAAAATAAGAAGAAGATGCAACATGCTACGGTGACTCAACTAGGTCAGATCAAAAAGAGCAAGTTCAATCAAAATCAAGCAAAGTGCTTCTACTGTAAGAAGCAAGATCATTGGAAGAGGATCCATCATCTTTAAATTGCCTCTTTAGACCTAAACAGGCCAAAAAAGAAAAAGAATCAATAAGCTATTGCTAAACAAGGTATTTATATGATAATGCATTGTAACTTCTCTATATGTGATACTACTACCTAGATATTAGAGACTGGAGGTCCAATTAGTATTTGTAATTCATTGCAGGAACTTTATGTTAGTAAAAAATTTGAAGACGGAGCTAAATGTTGCAAAAGATTCCTGAATGCTGGAGATGGAGAAGCTGCTCCAGTTCTAGCTTTAGAAGTTGTCAAGCTTATTTTCAATTATAATATTGTTGTTTTGAGTGATTGTCACAATTGTCCTAGTTTTATGATAAATATTATTTCTATAGGCCTTTTAGCTAATAACGTTTTCATTTATCAATAAAAGGTGATCATTATGATATCATTTTGAATGGTGTTACTATAATGCATGGATAATTAAAAAATGATATTTATTTTTTATCACGTCCTATTAATGTGGTATATACGTCTAGCAAACGTCCAAGATTAGATAACTTATTTGATATCTGCCTTTGGCCTTGTAGACTAGGTCATATTAACAAGAAAGGATAAACATGTTAATCAAAGAGGGCAACCTTGAGCTCAATGTTTCTGAATCATTGCCAACCTGTGAATCTTGCCTTTTTGGTAAGATGACTAAATCACCTTTTACTAGAGAAGGTAAAAGAGCTACTGAGATTTTGAGTCTAGTACATAGTGATGTATGTAGACCCATGAACACTTCTACCATACATGGATATCACCACTTCATTACTTTTACTGATCGAGGTATGGGTATGTCTTAGTGAAGTATAAACTATGAAGAGTATTAAAACTCTTCGGTCTGATCGAGGAGGTAAATACCTCACCAGTAAGTTTTTGATATATTTAGAAGAAAATGGGATTCTCTCATAATAGACACCTCTTGGACATCTCAGCATAATGGAGTGTCAAAAAGGAGGAATCAAACTTGTTAGATATGGTTCAGTCCAAGATAAGGTTTGCAAGTCTGTTGATCTCCTTTTAGGGATATGCATTTAAGTTGGCTTGTTGCATTTTAAATAGGATTCCTAGCAAGTCTGTAGATAAAATATCATATGAAATATAGACAGGATGTAAGTCGGGACTCACACACCTTAGAATTTGGTTATGTCTAGCTTTTGTTAAATATTTAAAAATAGACAAGCTCGAACCTAGGTCCGACAAATGTCTTTATAAGGTATCCGAAAGAAACTAAAGGATATTATTTTTATCACACTGGTGAATAAAACATGTTCATCAATAATAGATGTCAAGACGAAACATCATATATCCATTAAAATATTTAATAAAAAATTTAATTTATATTTCTTCTTCTTTGATAGGTATATTAAGATTAATGAAGATATTTGAAATTCCAAAATTCTAGATAATTGGTTTATTGATTTAAAAGCTTGCCAACATGAAGAGCTTGATCTGCAGGTTCTAAGGATATATATAGGAACAAAATCAGAGCTCAAATGGACCCATAATCACTTAAATCCAAGCATATCACATTTTTCAAAGCAACCGGTTTATCACAGACCGGTTGCTTGGTCTACAGCCTCTATTTCATGGATCGGCACCATCCCTTCTCAACCCATGCTACCTTCACCCATTCCGAGCTGTTGTCGCTACTGTAGCCCACCATGCTACCACCTGCCGCCATCCTCACCGGCCCGAAATGCCACCCACAATCACCATCGCCGACCATCTTCATTGATCTTCCTTAGTCACAGCCATCCCTCCCATCACCGAGATGCCGGTCATCTTTCCCAAACACCGCCACCTTTCTCCTCCATCTCCACTGCCCACCATTACCGTCGCCTTTCAAGTTTCCTATCCCGAGATGTCATCACCATCGCCAATCGTTCTGCCATGCTATCGATCATCCTTCCTGCCATCATAGTGCCATGGTCTGCCATTGCTGCCGCCTTCATCTTCCGTCATCTTCCTCAGTTCGATGCTTCCACTACGAGCCGCCACTACTACCAACCATTGCCCATCATCGTAGACCTCCCAGTTCGCCTTGCAGCCATCTCCACAATTACCACCACCATGCCCATTGCCTCTCCTGATTCGTTGCTTTCCCTATTCCGTGCCGCCTCCTTCCTCACCATCATCGATTCCTCCCGAGCGGGTTGCTAAGAGATCCGATGAATGGCAAGGTTGCCAACCTGCAGAAGGATGCCCAGCATGATTTGGGTTGCGAATTTCGATGCAATTTATGACCATCCCATGTCCCAAAGATCCAACAAAGGAAAGAACTCCTGAAATGAAAAAGAATTTACACGAGTAATCCATGGCAATCAGACTCTAATCCGATGGTCCCTATTTAACTCAGTGTAATTGGGATGATCTGAGCCCGATTTGCATGATTTCACTGATCTAATGCCTATAATAATTCTAGGAGTTCTACAAGGAGTCTAACTCCCAATCCTATACTAATTTGACCTTTACCAACCTCTATTTAAAAGACCCTTGAGCTACAAGAGAAATCCATCTAGAAGAGAGGGGTATAATATAGGATAGAGGGCTTAGCTTTGGATTATAGATTGGCCTTTAACAGTAAGGTTTCTTAGAGAAGAAACTATCTTCTATACCAATCTTTAGATCAAGATCTAAAGAGGAAGAAGAAGAGGAAGCCCAATTCACTCCATGGATACGAAGGAAAAAGGCGAGGTGAGGAGGTTACATCATCCAATTTTTTAACAAGACTGCACCAATCGACTTCAACCCTTTATTACCACTTTTCTTTATTTATTTAATTATTATTTTTAATTCTTAATAATTAGATTTTAATTAATATAATTTTATTTTTATGTAATTTAAATTTAATTTTTTTTATAAGTAGATGCTCAGATTTGATTAACAGATCGAGCATACCTAGTTTTAATTTTTTTTCTTTATTTTTATTGCAAGTAGATGCTAAGATCTAACTAGTAATCGAATGTATCCAATTTTTATTTCCTTTCATACTTTTAATTTTTATTTTCTTGATTTCAAAATATATTTTTTAAATTAAAGATTTCAAATCGTCCTAAGAGTAGCCTTTTCTATAGATTTGGCCTAACTTGCTGCATTCTACGTAATTTTTAAGTTTTTAAGAAGTCAGATTTAAATTGATAATCATAATATCCTAATGATAATATTCTGGATCTATCAAGTTTTTGATGCCATTGCTGGGAAAGGCATGAGCACTAAAATTTTTAATTTCTTTGAAACATTATTGTATGAACTAAATAACTGATACATTTTTATCTAAATACTTGTATAAACTTTGATATACTGACATTTGTGAAGCATGTTTAATGAACTTGTTCAATACTTTTGAAAATATGCTTATATACTCAAAGTTTTTTCATCATCAAAAAGGGAGAGATTGTTGGCTTTGGTCCTTGAATTTGATGAATAACAAAATGTTGAGTATATGTAAGTACTAATGTTTCAATTAGAGTTGTGAATTCTAGGTCACATGTACATCAAATTCTCCACTCAAGAGTATCAGAGTTATGGACATCAAAGCAAGATGAATTTCAATGTTTAAGAGGTCTTCTCATCTTGGAATGCCATGAAAATAATTACTTTGGTGTTTATAGAGAAGAAACAGGAAGTCTAATGGACAAAATTTGAGAATTTTGGAGTTTGGCACACTTTTTGAAAATAGCACAGATCAAGTGTCGACCTAAGTATCGACTCAAAGTGTCAACTCATGAAGCAAGTGTCGACACCTCTGAAGACTAGCATGCAGAGCTTCAACTAGCATGCCAAGTGTTAACTCAAGTGTCGACTCATAAGATTCAAGTATCGACTCACAGATCAGCTCAAGGCTTGAGAACAGAAATAAATAGAACATCATTTTTGGACTTAAATGAAGTGTTGACTCACAAGACTCAAGTATCGACTCACAAGATTCTAGTGTCGACTCACATATCAGCTCAAGGCCTGAGACAAGTATGAAAATAGAATAGTATCATTCCTGGACTTTTTGGCTTGTGCTGATCCAAGTGTCGACCCAAGTGTCAACTCATAATTCCAAGTATCGACTCACAGGTCAACTCATAGCTTGAGACCAAAAGTGAAGCAGAACCTTGGAAATTCAAGATTTATACCTGGTGTTGATCCAAGTGTCGACTCATGAAGACTCAAGTGTCGACCCAAGTATCGACTCATAGGTCAACTCATAGCTTCTGACAACAATAACGGTTATATTTTCAGAAGCTCAGATTTGTTTGAAACGGCTCCAATCGGCTAGTTTCTTCACTCTAACAATCTTCAACAATTTTTTGGAGGTTTCTAGACTATTTATCACTCACCAAACTCATTGAATATATAAGAGAAAAAGTGAGTCACAAGAGAAAAAGATCATGGAGAAAAGCCTTCGAAAAGACAAGAGTGAGCCTTAAAGGAGATCCCACCTGAAAAAGCCTTCATTTGTGCTGTTGAGACTTCAAATCATATTCAAAAAGTGTTCATTGAAGAGCATCCAAGAAGGAGACAACTTAAGCATTCAAGAAGAGCTTCAACGATATTTATTTCTGCTCTTTTGAGAGTTTTTCTTGTGCTTATTACTATATACTTGACTTTAATTGTTGTAACTAGTTTCAAGATAATTTAAACTAGGGTTAGGCCCTTCCAAGCCATGAATTGGAATTCAAGCCTAGGTTTGGCTTGAGGGAAAGGTTGTTGGTGAGCCTAAGTGAGAAAACCAACTTTAGATTTGACTTGTGAGCTCTTGAAAATAAGTTGGTTGTAATCTTGGTGATTATAGTAAAAAATTTCCAAGGAATAGCTGGGGAGTGGATGTAGGTGCTTGGAGTGCACCGAACCACTATACATCATTGTGTTTGTGATGGCTTACTCTTTCTTATTTCTTGCTCTTATTTATTTTGATCTTATTCTGCTGCATAACATTTTTTGAGCACAATCACATTGTTACACAAGCACACTAGTTTAGCACATACTTGCTTTAGTTTAAAATTTTAAAAATCCAATTCATCCCCCCTCTTGGGTTGCTGTGCTGGATAACATGGATTAGATGAGAAAAGTCTGGTTATTAATTCAAGAGACAACATTCTTAATTTTGCAAAATTTTTTCTAGGATTTTTTTGTGAATTTTGGATAAGATAATTTTTATCTTATCAATCAAATGGGTATAGAGATTTTATATATATAAAGATAGAGTGCTGGGCTAGAATAAATTATTCTGATTTGGATTCAGATTTGATTAAATCAAAACTCTATAATAAAAATCCTACATCGATGATTCAAAACATTGCACATGATTTACCATTCAAAACTATTTACAATAAAAAATCATATGATTTGAAGATCCTTACCCTATACATTAGGTAGTCAAAAATTAGATAGCCTAAGAAAAATAACTAAATATATTTTTTGATCACTTGATGCATAGTCTAGGGATCTCCAAATGATATAATTTTTGATATGTAAGTAGTTTGATATAGTAATCATATTTAATAGCTTGAGTCATTGATGTAGGACTCCCATCGTTTGGTTTTGATATAACTAGATTTGAGTCTAAATTCGCTTGAGTTTACCCAAGTCTACACCTCTATATATATCTGTGTGTGTGTATATATATATATGTGTGTGTGTGTGGAGATGGAAGTGGAATGGGCTTTTCTAGTTTTCCAAGTACCCAATCCACTCCAAATCCTAATAGAATCTATTTAGCCTATCATATAGGGTTTGGGATGGGTTTTGATGGGGACATTAGGTTAACCCTAGTTCACTATGGGTCCCTGAATTTTGAGTTCCTTAATTATTTTTCAAATTTTATCTTTAAGTCCAATAATCAAATCCTATTAGCCCTTTGAGTCTTGTAAGTAGGGATTGAGTCATTGAAGTCATCTGGAGTCCTGTAATAAGGGTTAAATTATGAAAACCCGGTTGTGTCCCGTGATTAGGATTTTTATTCGCTTTGAGTCTTGTAATGAGGGCTTGGCCCATTTAGGCCCAAGTTAGTTTTTTTGAGCCCTGCTTTAGCCCTAGATATCATTTAGTCTTATATTCAGAGTTCGATTCATGCCATTAGGATTTTGGATCAGTTTTTGGGATATGTTCCGCTCAATGAGCCTTGTTGGTCAAGTTAGCTCATTTTGAGCCTTAAGTCAGTTGAGTCATGTACTTTTAATTTTTTTGAGTCAAATCCAGTTTAGCAAGAGAAGACTCAAGCCAATGAAGGACCCCAGCCAGTGTGCCACTTCAGTAGCTGCATGGAGTCCCAGCCATACCTTGGATTGCGCCACACTAGGATTACATGGAGGGTCACAAAAGTCGACCCATGCATAAAGATTTGGTGTCCACATGCCAGCACACCCTTCCACCCTCCAGGCATGCCAACTCCACATGCCATCAAGCTAGGAAGGAAGTTCAAATAGATATACTTCAATCTCGCAAAGCATGGAGGCTTGTCTTGGAATAATATGGGCCTCCCCAAGCCTAAGATGGAATATGTTTGGCACCCCATGGTCCCCCTTTTTGGCCACCCCATATATACCAAAATTGGAGGGATTTTGTTTTGGAATATGTTTGAGTTCTATCATGTATTCTAGAGGCACAATAGGAAGGTGTTGGGCACCCCTTATCATGATGTTTTTCCATGTATTCCATTACTTGGGTCCTTAGTAATGAACATCTATACAAAGGACTCCTTTCATGTACTTTGGGAATGATGTTATGATTAATGAAAAAATTCTTTAGTCTCTTCTCAATTGTCCTTTGCTTTTGTGCATCAAGCTCTGTGAGGGAGTAAATTGCCTTTGCTCTTTGAGTATCGAGGGGTATGAGGCCCTAGTTATCAAACCCTAGCTGCCCTATTTCTTCCAGCCCAAAGATGCCCATCATTAACCCATCCTTGCCACCACCTACTTCCTCACTCTTCTATATTTTTTTAGCTATCTAGCCATATTTTCTATCATTTTCTAACCCTCTTTAGGTGTTTTGTAGATCCCTCGAGTTTCACACAATCGGAGTTTGTTTGCCTAGCTTTCGGGCCAACGTATAGAAAGCTGACGGATCCGCGGGTCTTCAGCTTGATCTTCCAGGCCACATCCAGGAGTGTGTAGTGATCTCTTCATGGAAGTAGTAGTAAACATTGCCAGGTACATACCCCCTAGCCCTCTAGATCGAGTTATTGCAGAAGAGCTTGCCCTACCGGGGTTTCTTAGCCCTGACAATCCTATTTTTTATCTCTTTTGATGGTCTTTTTGTATACTTGTAGTCTAGAATTTCTATAGGATCACCCTTACATTGTTTTGACTTGAAATTAGGGAATTAAAATTTTAACTTAATGCTAAATCCACGAAAATTCCCTTGCATGCTAATTAGTCCTGCATTATTTGGTATCAGAGCTCTTTTAGGGCTTGCTTTCTGTATATCATAATTCCTGTATATGGTCTGTTCAAATAATTGTTTCTATATATAGGTATCTGATAAAAATTTGATTCTTCTTTCTCTAGATTCGTCATATTTGATTTCTATTTATCAGTATTTTTTCATAATTTATTTCGAATTATAGCTTTTTTGCACAACTATTTTCTATCTAGGAGAATTTCTATACCTAATTTCAACAAGAATAATTTTAGCATGTTTAGGGTCATTTTTGCATAATTCTTGCCTATTTTAATTTTCTACATATTAGTTAATTTCCTGCATAAGATATTTCTATTAAAAAAATACAGTAAAAAAAAATAATATAAAAAAAATTATATTGTATCAATTAGGGTTTCATATGTGTGCCATCATATGCATAAGCTACATTAAGGGCAATCTCAATATGTCAGATGGGGGGAGGAGTTGATCACCTCTCCTTAGCCCACAATAACCACCTTGCATTTGAACCCATTCTAATTAAAATCAACTAGAAACCTAAAGTGATTCTAAGGACAGCAACAGGTTGGGTCCAATCTTGTGGGAACACTAGTGCACCCAATACCTCACCTATTACTGGAAGCTGGTATCTAAGGCTAGAGGTCCAAAAGCAAATATCCTAAGTGGACTGGTGGTTACTTAATTGGGTCCCTGTGAAAGCAGGGGGGGCCTACCACCAACTCACCTCTTACCTGGCCCGTGGAATGATTAGGTGTTATGTTGTGTGTAAGTTGAGTCGACCCATTTCGTTTGGGCTCTAGGTCTAGGTAGCTGATGCGAGATGACTCTAAGACTGACACGAATGTAGAAAAATAGTAACTAATTTTTCTTGTATTTTTTTAGAGATTTAATTTGGAGGCTAAAGTCCTGAAAACAAATAAAGACTAGTAGGCAAATTAGTAATGAAAAGAATTAACATACCCGCATATGAACTCATGCAGAATAATAAAAGAAGGACCTTAAGGATTGAGAAATATCCTGTTAGAATAGTGTACCTTCAATGAAATCAAAAATCAGGGAAGGAAAAGATTGTACCAAATAATGATTCGAAGATCCGGTCAAAGACGAGGTCACACAGCACTTTAGATCGTCGCTGGAAGATAAGCCTGTTGTCCATGGATTAGTTAGCTATATTGGTCGGTCCTAGAGGCAAAGAGGGCCTCCTCTTTGAAGGTGAACACCTCGGGGATCCTGCAAGCGTCATGGGATCAGTTAAAAAGCAAATAAAAAGTAGAACAGGGATTAGGGTTGAAGGAAAAATGGAACTAGGGTTTGCTGATGCTGGCGGCTTATAAGTGAAAGAGAACTCCTTGCTGGGGATGGTTAAGGCTTCCTTCCTTGGGCGTGTTAGGGCTTGGATGAAGGGTACTTTGGGAGCTAGGGCTTGGAAGGGTTAGGGCACCAAGTATCGCTCACACTCACTTCAAAGAAGAACACACAAGAGAACACAAGCTAACAAAAATTCACAAGAGTTTATTTCATAAATAAAAGTTGATTATAAGAGGGGAAGGGGGTGGGTATTTATAGGCTCACCCAGGTCCTCTCCTTATGAGAATTGGATTACAAAGTTTGATAGGGAGAAGGATTACAAAGTTGCTTAGAACTAGGAGTACACAATTTGAGTAGAATAAAAACATGATCTCCTTATTAGAAGTGGACTTCTCTCCTTCTTTGACTTGGCCAAGGGGCGCCTTCTTGGGCTTGGATGCCAACTTAGATTGGACATGGGGTTTTGGGTAGCAAGGGGTGGCCTCCAATGGGCTTAGGTGCAAGACATCCCAGGTGGGCTGAAAAACCCTAGGCGCCTAATTTGATGTGGACTTGGAGAAGGCCTGGGGCGCCATGGGCTTCTGAGCTTAAGAGGACTTCTGGGCTGGGGTGCCTGGAAGAGGAATATTTTTAGGTGGTGCCTGAAATCTTCATGTGTGGAGGCTTCATGGGCTTGGACTCTGCTTTGATATGGGATGGCCTGGTGAACGCTTTGGCAAGTAATCCTTCTCTTGTATAAAAACTAGACTAACACAAACTTACAGGACTTAACTGGACTGGACTGAGGTTGAGACAACTCAACTTATTACAGGACTCAACTCAACTCAACTAACTTCATTACAAAACTTGATACATTATTAAGGGCTCAAAACCTTAATCAGTAAACTAGATAGGGCCCAGTAATCTGTATCGGATCCTGGTGCCCCCACCAATTCTTCCAGGATGGGAGAAACTCGACCCTGTCGAGTAAGGGTCAACTCGGCTCTCATATTGCTCAAGAAGGTCTTGGTTGAGGCACTGCAGATCCTCTCGGATGATCCACGAGCCCTCGAGTTCTGGCCGACTTGCCATTGAACCAAATACCATTGATAGCCTATGTTCTGGGTACTGATGGCTTGATCATCCAGGATGCGCTCAATCCTTTCCTCACTTATAGGCCAGTTTGTAGGTGGACACTCTGGGATGGGTTCACTCTCAAGAGAAGGGATAGGTTTAAAGGACTTGCTAGGTATCGCTGTTGGCTCCCGGTACTCCACAAGATCTGAAATATTGAAGGTTGAACTAATACCTAACTCAGGTGGCAACTCGAGTACATTGGCATTGGATCCAACTCTCTTTATTATTTTGAAAGGTCTAGCTTTGTGAGCATGTAGTTTCTTTACGGTCCCTGGAAGGAACCATTCAGGCCTAAGCCTGATCATCACATAATCCCCTGCAGAAAATTCTTTAGCTTTTTTTCAGGAGTTGGCCAAGTTTTTATAGATTTCATTACTTATGTTTATCTTTTGACTAATTTCCTTATGCAACTCCCTAACATGTTGTGTAAAGGACTCAGCAGACTCAGAAATTCATACATGTGAGGGTAAGGGGATCAGATCAAGAGGTTTATTAGGTTTGTAACCATGGATAATCTTAAATGGACTTTTTCTATGGACCTACTAACAAAACTGTTATAAGTAAATTTGGCCCGGGGTAAAAGGTCCCAATTCCCAGTATTTTCACCTATGAGGTATCTAAGCAGATTTCCTAAACTTTGGTTCATTACCTCGGTTTGGACGTTGGTCTGAGGGTGGTAGGCTATAGAAAATTTAAGTTTGGTTCCTAATAAATGCCAAAGGGTCTTCCAGAAGTAACTGGTGAAACGAACGTTCCTATCAAACACTATAGTCTTAGAAAGGCCATGTAACCTAACCACATGATCAAGAAAAAGTCGGGCTACTTTAGATCCATCAAAAGTTTGAGAGCACGGTATGAAATGGGCCATTTTCGAAAACTTATCGACCACTACACATATAGAGTCATGTTTCCTTAGGATCTTAGGTAGGCTTAACACAAAGTCCATGCTAAGATCCTGCCATGGCCATCTGGTATGGGTAAAGGGGTATATAAATCGGTGTTTTGCTTCTATAGCTAAGATAGTCTTGTTTCTGTCAAAGTGACCAGCAAGGCCTCCTGCATGGGTTTCCCAGATCAAGAATTCTCTAAGTGAAGTCCTGGGAATACATAGTCTATTGTTTCTAAACAGGTAACCATCTTAGCCGGTGTATTCACTATGGGTACTAGATGGTCCTTGTGTAAGAGATTGGAAAATTTCACTGAAGTCTGGACATGTCTCATATTCTCCTTTCAATCGATCGAATCCAATGACATCAATGCTGACAGTGTTCAAAAGAAAGGCACGTTGACTAAGGGCATCTGCTATCTTGTTTTCTGTTCTAGCTTGATATTTCAGTACAAAGGTATAGGCTTGTATAAACTCTACCCATTCGGCGTGCCTAGGGTTTAATTTTTTGCTGGAAGTTTAGGAATCAGAGTGTTTCATGGTCAGAGTAAAGGACAAACTCCTGGGGTAGTAAATAATGTCTCCAGTATCTAAGGGCTTGTATTATCGTATAGACTTCCTTATCATAGGTTGAGTATTTAACCTTAACCTCATTAAGTTTTTCACTAAAGAAGGCTACTGGTGATTTTCTTGGCTCAGAACTCCTCCTATGCCTACTCCTGATGCATCACAAGCTACCTCAAAGACTTTGGAGAAATCAGGTAACCTCAAGATAAGTGCTTGTATCATCTTATTCTTAATTTCTAGGAAGGCTCTATCAGCTACTTTAGTCCACTCAAAATTGCCCTTCCTAATATAATCAGTTATGGGTGTCACAATGGTGCTAAATCCCCTGATAATTCTCCTATAGAAAGTGGCTAGACCATGGAAACTACATACTTCATGGACAATAGTGGGTACTGGCCACTCTACTATAGATCTAACCTTTTCAGGATCAACTGACATGCCTTCAGGGGTCACCACAAATCCTAGGAAGATAACTCTATGGATCATGAAATCATACTTCTTTAAATCGGCATAGAGACTCTTCTTCCTAAGGGTTTGGCAAACTTGTCTCAAGTGATCCAAGTGGTCTTCCTTAGTCCAACTGTAGATTAGAATGTCATCAAAATATACCACTATAAACTTTCCTATGAACATCCTTAGGACTTAAGTTATAATTCTCATGAAGGTGCTGGAGGCATTAGATAACCCAAAAAGCATAACAACCCATTCATACAGACCATCCTTGGTTTTAAATGCTGTTTTTCACTCATCCCCTGGTCTAATTCTAACCTAATGATAGCCGCTCTTAAGGTCAATTTTCGAAAAGATGGTTGCACCGGCCATCATATCTAATATATCATCCAATCAGGGGATGGGAAACTTATACTTCATAGTGATTTTATTTATGGCACGGTTATTGACACACATTCTCCACGTGCCATCTTTCTTAGGAGTTAATAGGCTGGTACAGCACAAGAACTTAGGCTCTCCCTAATAAACCATTTTCTAAGGAGTTCACCTACCTATCTCTGAAGCTCTAAATGTTCAATTGGGTTCATTCTATAGTGGGGCAGGTTAGGAGGGTGGCTCCTAGGACTAGATCTATAACATGTTGGACGTTCCTTAGTGGTGGTAGCTGGTCAAGTAAATCATCAAAAAATATATCATTAAATTCACTTAAGATTCCTTGACCTCCCGAGGGTACTCTTTATCAGATTGATTAGGTACTTCTTTTATATCTAACATTTAGACTATAGTTCCCTCAAATATCTCCTTTTCTAGCTCTTTAGCAGTGATTAAATTAACTCCAGACTTCTTTTCTTTTAGTGAGCTAGATCCTCTCTTAACTTTATCCTGAGGTGCGATGGGGTTAATTGTAATCTTCTTCCCATGAAAGCTAAACATGCATGCATTAGACCGGCCGTATAGGGTAGCGCCAGGGTCTACCTAAAATTATACTACTAACTTTCATGGGCACAACATCGTACCACACTTTATCTTGATAAGATTGAAGCTGGATCTAGACTTGGCATCTGGACTTAATGGGTATGGATGTGGAGTCTATCCAAGAAACTTTAAAGGGACTCGGATGGGGAACTAGGTTTAAGCCTAGGATTTTGACTGCTTTAAGTGATATGGCATTCACACAGCTCCCACTATCTATGATTATTTTGCATACCTTATCCCCAATTTTTACAAAGGTTTGTAGGATGTTAGTCCTATGCCAATCTTCATATGTTTTGGTATGGGATAGGATGCATCTAACTACCCCTACTATGTCAGACTGATCGAAATCCTCCTCATCTCCCTCATACTCCTCTATCAAGTCTGCCTCAGCTTCATAAACCTCTTCTCCCTCTTCATCATTGGGTTCAGGCTCCTCCTCCTCAAGCTCCCCTATGTGTAGAGATCTAGTGGGGCATTGGCTAGCGTAATGACCTACCTTATTGCATCTAAAGCAAGCTTGGGGCTGGGGCTTGGATTTTTCTGAAATGCTGGTGCCTTACCCTTGTCATCCCTAAAAGATGCGGAGTTGCTAGAACTGGGTTGACTCGGACTTGGGTTCGGATGAGGTGGGTTAGGGTTGGGAGGGTTGGGTTGGGATTGGGTCGAGTTGGGTTTGGGTTTGGTCAATTTGGATTTGGGTTAGGTCGAGTTAGGTTAGAGCTGGGTTGGCCTGGGTAAGCTGGGTTATGGTTTGGTCTAAAACTAGAAGTATTGGCCCTAAAGGTCTCAAGTCATCGGGTTAACTGTACTTTCTGAAATCTCTTAAAATTCTCAACTATCTATAGGCCTGGTCTATGTATTCAACTCTCCTTAAGTACAGTTCCCTCTGAATATCCTCTCAAAGGCTAGCTCTAAACCTGGATGGACACTGATTCAGGTTCATCTAGGGCACTTTCATCAAACTGGGTTATGTAATCTCCCACAGTCTTGGCTCCCTATTTTAATCTTTGCCATTGTTCTATGAGACACTATTGATAGTATGGGGGAACATATTTTTCTCTTAGTTTTAGCTTTATGGCCTCCCACATGGCGATGGGATGATGGTTCCTTTGTTTACAGAGGTTCTCTACATGTTACCAGTATAACCTAGCCTGATCGGTTAGCCTAAGCTTGACAAATTGACACTTCCTTTCATCACTCAAGGCATACCATTGAAAATATTGTTCCATGCCTCCCTCCCAATCTATATAGACCTTGGGATCTAGGGTGTCATCAAAGATGGGTGGATCTACTCTAATGCTCCTAAGGATTCTCTTATCATGGTCCTGGTCATCATGATTGGGCCTCCTAGGGTTAGGATCCTGGTAGAGTTCTTGGTGTTGGACTCTCCTAGGGTTGGGTTCCACGAAGTGGTCATGGTTTGGGTTCTCCTAGGGTTATAAGAGGTGGAAAGGGGTGAATCAGGGTCAGATTCTGTATTGGACTCTTGGGTTCTTTATGGTTCCTAATACATTTTCTACCTGGTTCAACCTATTGGTTAAATGGTCAAGCCTATTAGTTATTTGGTTGTCGTTTGGATCAATTGGTCAAATCTATTATTTATTTAGGTATTCAATTGGTCGAACCTGTGGTTCATCTGGTTCATTTGGATGGTTAATTGGGTGATAATATGGTCACTCATGGCCTTCATGAGAGTCTCAAAATTGGGCTCCATGGTTGAACTGGGTTGGGGTTTAGATCGTTGGTATTGGGTTTCTAATATAGTGGTCATGCAATCAATCAGTCAAGGTATTATGATGCAGTCAAGTACAAAAGGTTACTATGTACTACAGTTTGCTAGACCTAGAGCCAAAGTGGAATGGGTCGACTCAACTTACACTCAATTCAACAACTAATCCTTCTACTTGCCAGGTAAGAGGTGGGGTGGTTGGAGGCTCCCCCTGCCTGTGACAGGGTCCTAATTAAAAACCACTAGTCCACTTAGGGCATTTGCCTTTGGACCTCTAGCCTTAGACACTAGTTTTCAGTAATAGTTGGGGAATTGAATGCACTAGTTTACCGACACAACTCAAACCCGACTTGTTGGTATCCCTAGCTCACTAGAGCAAATTAGGTTGCTAATTGATTTTAATTAGGATTTGGGTATGTATGCAAGGTGGTTGTTTTGGCCCCAAGACAGGTCATGATCTCCTGCCCTGATCTGAGATATTAAGAGTGCCTTTAAGATTGGTTTAATGCAAATGATGAACACACAATGAAACCTAGTGCAATCTAAAACAAAACAGAAAATAAAAATATTATTTTTGTCTTTTTATGAGGTGGTAAGTTAAATTTAAGTTGGTTAAGTTAGCAAACAAAATTGGCTTGGATGAAGTGGGGTTTGGAAGTGAGTTAGGTTTGGTTCAGTCAGGTGTGCATAAATTACAGAATCAGAAGTTAGGGTTTGTTTTGATGCAGAATTTGTTATGGTTTTCTATGTAGAAAAAAATCTAAAAAATTTCAGGATTGAGGAATAGAGCAAAATTCGGATGATGATGCAACACCTAGGATTTTAGACTGTGTGCAGAAAACTTAGGATTTTTGTTAGGATTTCTAGAATGAAGATTTTTATAATTCTTTTGATTCTATAAAAATAATTAGAAATTATGATAATTATCAAGACTTAACAAAGAATATTTCATACATATTTTAATAAAAAATAAAATACCTAAGTTGATGAAATAGATCGAAACTCAGACTCCTAATGCAGATGACAGGATGCAGGAAAATAGAACTGAATGCTTTTGTTGTTTTAATGAAGATGCAAGCTATTCTAAACCTGATATGATACCACACTGATGCAGGATGACTCTAAGACTGACACGAATATAGAAAAATAGTAACTAATTTTTTTTGTATTTTTTTATAGATTTAATTTGGAGGCTAAAGTCCCGAAAATAAGTAAGGACTAGCAGGCAAACTAGTAATGAAAAGAACTAATATACCCGCATATAAACTCATGCAGAATAATAAAAGAAGGACCTCGAGGATTGAAAAACCCTGGTTAGGATAGTGTACCTTCAATGAAATCAGAAATCAGGAGGGGAAAGAATTATACCAAACAACAATTCGAAGATCCGGTCGAAGACGGGGTCACACGGCACTCTGGATCGTCGCTAGGAAGATAAGCTTGTTGTCCATGGATCAGTTAGCTATCTTGGTCAGTCCTGAGGCAAAGAGGGCCTCCTCTTTGGAGGTGAACACTTCGGGGATCCTGCAAGCATCAGGGCATTAGTTAGAAAGCAAATAAAAAGTAGAACAAGGATTAGGGTTGAAGGAAAAATGGAACTAGGGTTTGTTGATGCTGGCGGCTTAGAAGTGGAAGAGAACTCCTTGCTGGGGATGGCTAGGGCTTCCTTCCTAGGATGTGTTAGGGCTTGGATGAAGGATGCTTTGGGCTGCTAGGGCTTGGAAGGGTTAGGGCATACAAGTATCACTCACACTCACTTCAAAGAAGAACACACAAGAGAACACAAGCTAACAAAAATTTACCAAGTTTATTTCATGAATAAAAGTTGATTACAAGAGGGGGAGGGGTAGGTATTTATAGGCTCACCTAGGTCCTCTCCTTATGAGAATTGGATTATAAAGTTTGATAGGAGAAGGATTACAAAGTTGCTTAGAACTAGGAGTGCACAATTTGAGTAGAATAAAAACATGATCTCCTTATTAGAAGTGGACTTCTCTCCTTCTTTAACTTGGTCAAGGGGTGCCTTCTTGGGCTTGGATGCCAACTTGGATTGGACATGGGCTTTTAGGCTTGGGCATGGCCTCCAATGGGCTTGGATGCAAGACATCCCAGGTGGGCTAAAAAATCCTAGGCACCTAATTTGATGTGGACTTAGGGAAGGCTTGGGGCACCATGGGCTTCTAGGCTTGAGAGGACTTCTGGGCTAGGACGCCTGGAAGAGGAATATTCTTAGGTGGCGCCTAGAATCTTCATGTGTGGAGGCTTCATGGGCTTGGACTCTGCTTTGATCAAGGATGGCCTGATGAAGGCTTTGATTGGTAATCCTCCTCTTGTATAAAAACTGGACTAACACAAACTTACAGGACTCAACTGGATTGGACTAAGGTTTAGACAACTTAACTTATTACAGGACTTAACTCAACTCAACTAACTTCATTACAAAACTTGACACATTATTAAAGGCTCAAAACCTTAATCAGTAAACTAGATAGGGCCTAGTAATCTGTGTCGGATCCTGGTGCCCCCACCAGTAGCCTTAGTCGGTTTTCTCGTGTGTGTTGCATGTGTACTAGGTCAGGAGTCTCATATCATCCACCACACCCACAGTCAACTGAATCCATGGATAATTCTAATCTTGAAGTCCAAATAAGAGCCCCACAGAGCAGATGGCCCAATCATTTACCCAGATGAACCAGAGGTTCAACCAGTGGAAACAAGGGTAGAAGCTCGTATGGCCCATGCTAAACATAAATCATCTAGGCCCAATTCCCTTGATCCAAGAGCCTAATATCATGATCTTGCCCCTGAGTCTAACCCTAGATGTCCATATCCATACTTGGTTGACTCCGAGGAAAGATTCATTAGGAGCACCCAACCCTATGCACCCACTTTTGATGGAAGCCTAGATCTTGAGGTGTATATTGATTGGGAGGAAAGCATGGATCAATATTTTGAGTGGAATGAAATGTCGCAGTTAGGAAAGGTTAACTTTGCTACACTTAGGCTAATCTGACATGCCAGGCGATATCGGGAAGTTATTGAGGATGAATGTTATCAAAGAGGAGACGAAATACTTACTTGGAGATCCATGAGAAGTAAATTGAGAGAAAAGTACCTAGGTAGATCTTATGAGCACAAACTTTTAGACCAATGGTACAGATTGAGATAGAATAATAAAACTATGTCTGTGTACATTGACCAATTTAATGAGTTTATTAGGAGATATAAAATAATTAAACCTGAGTCTAAGATCATAGCTAGATTTCGAGATGGCCTATGTAGGGACATCTAGCATAAACTATTCCACTGGAGAATTTATGACCTGGATGATGCCTATCAACTTGCTAGGGAATTCGAGTCATGTTAGAGGGAACCCATGAACTATCGAGTTAAGCCCAGCAGGATTAGTACCTCTGAACCAAAACCCAACCCTAGTCGACTTCCTTTAGACCAACCAACTCCTACTGCCCTATTAGTTCATATGAATGATAGGAGTGAGGAACCTGAAGAAGAGGAATAAGGGAGTGAACCCACTGAGGACATAATAGAAAAAGATCCTGAAATCACTATAGAATTTGAAGAAGTGACTAAGCCAGGATCAAACATAGTTGATGAAAGTGAGGATTCACCAGAATTGTCTACTAAGGAGGTCCGGGAACAAATTCCTAAGGAGCAACCCCAGGAAGTAAACATTATTTTAGAGGACTTTCAAGGTAAACTTCTCAAAGACCTTCCAGATGACCTTCCATCGTTAATGGATTCCTAGCCTACTCTAGAACTAGTGCCTGTAGACCACTCTAGTACCAAACATGTGGTTAGGACAAGCACCCAGTTAATTTCCCTTAAGCATAGGAGCCTGTTGAACTATGTCTACCTTAAGGATTTCCATGCTACAATCCATGTCCTAGAGTTCTGGAGAGGATATTTATTGTCCCTAGGAAACTTACTGTACCCGTACCAAAGGACTTTCAGGTTTTATGATTCCCAGAAAACTTTAAGCTTGAAACCAGAAAGGTGGATTTAATTTTGGGTCTACGTCTTTAACATAGGGGACGAAGTAAGTATAGAGGATGAAGTGCTACCTGGTTTTAAGACTGAAAGATCCCTAGGCCTAATTCCACTGTTCACACATGCACAAATCTCTGCACAGTATCTACATCGGGACATTAGCATTCACTTGAACACTGATAATAACATGGCTGATTCCCGAATTCGAGTCAAAGAGTATGCTAAGGGGATCATGTAGAGATTAAGTCTAGACCTGAACGGTTTTCATTGGGAGCCATAAAGAAACTACATGCTTGTGAAGCTGGACCCTTAAAAGTGATAAGGATAGTTGACCCTAGTGCCTATGTGTTTAAGTCACCATCAAATTTTGGTATCAGCTCGACTTCCAATATCTTGAGCCCAGTTATATCTAGGGCACCAGCAATGACACCCAATGAGATTTTTGGACCTCACCCTATTCTTGAGAGGGAAACTTTACCTGAGTGTCCACAAAATTGCCCTGGGAAAGGAATACGGATCAAGCATGACCTGGATGGCCAAGCTATTATGACCCGGGACCTAGGCTATCCATATGATTTGGTCCGATGGCTAGGCCGACCAGACTCTGAGGGTTCATGGGACACCCAAGAGGATCTGCAGCACCACGAACCAACCATCTTACCCGCACCAGAGACCCTTACTCAATAGGGTCGAGCTTCTCCCACCCCGGGAGAATTGATGGGGACATCAGGTTAACCCTAGTTCACTATGGGTCCCTGAATTTTGAGTCTCTTAGCCATTTTTCAAATTTTGTCTTTGAGTCTAATAATCAAGTCATGTTAGCCCTTTGAGTCCTATAAGTAGGGCTTGAGTCATTGAAGTCATCTGGAGCCCTGTAATAGGGGTTAAGTCATGAAAACTTGGTTATGTCCTGTGATTAGGGTTTTCATTCACTTTGAGTCCTGTAATGAGGGCTTGGCCCATTTAGGTCCAAGTTAGTTATTTTGAGTCTTACTTTAGCCCTTGATATCATTGAGTCTTGTATTTAGAGTTTGATTCATGCCATTAGGGTTTTGGATCAGTTTTTGGGACATGTTCGGCTCAGTGAGCCTAGTTGGTCAAGTCAGCTCATTTTGAGCCTTAAGTCAGTTGAGTCTTGTACTTCTAATTTTTTTGAGTCAATTACAGTTCAGCAAAAAAAGACTCAAGCCAGTGAAGGACCCCAGCCAGTGTGCCACTTCAGTAGCTACGTGGAGTCCCAGCCACACATTGGATTGTGCCATACTAGGATTACATGGAGGATCACATGAAGTCGACCCATGCATAAAGATTTGGTGTCCACATGCCAGCACACCCTTCCACCCTCCAGGCATGCCAACTCCACATGCCATCAAGCTAGGAAGGAAGTTCAAACAGATATACTTCAATCTCGCAAAGCATGGAGGCTTGTCTTGGAATAATATGGGCCTCCCCAAGCCCAAGATGGAATATGTTTGGCACCCCATGGTCTCCCCTTTTGGTCGCCCCATACATACCATAATTGGAATAATATGGGCCTCCCCAAGCCCAAGATGGAATATGTTTGGCACCCCATGGTCTCCCCTTTTGGCCGCCCCATACATACCGTAATTGGAGGGATTTGTTTTCGAATATGTTTGAATTCTACCATGTATTCTAGAGGCACAATAGGAAGGTGTTGGGTGCCCCTTATCATGAGGTTTTTTCATGTATTCCATTACTTGGGTTCTAAGTAATGAACATCTATATAAAGGACCCCTCTCATGTACTTTGGAAATGATGTTATGATTAATGAAAAAATTCTTTAGTCTCTTCTCAATTTTCCTTTGCCTTTGTGCATCGAGGTCCATGAGGAAGTAATCTGCCTTTGCTTTTTAAGCATCAAGGGGTGTGAGGCCCTAGTTATCAAACCTAGCTGCCATGTTTCTTTCAGCCCAAAGATGCCCATCATCAACCCATCCTTGCCGCCACCTACTTCCCCACTCGTCCATGTTTTCTTCAGCCATCTAGCTATCTTTTCTATCATTTTTTAACCCTCTTTAAGTGTTTTGCAGATTCCTCGAGTTTCACGTGAATCGGAGTCCATTTGCCTAACTTTTGGGCCAGCGGATAGAAAGCCAACGGATCCGTGGGTCTTCAGCTTGATCTTCCAGGCTGCATCCGCAGTGTGGAGTGATCTCTTCATGGAAGCAGCAGCAAACATTGCTAAGTACACACCCCCTAGCCCTTTAGATCGAGTTATTGCAGAAGAGCTTGCCCTACCGGGGTTTCTTAGCCCTGGCGGTCCTATTTTTTATCTCTTTTGAGGGTCTTTTTGCATGCTTGCGGTCTAGAATTTTGATAGGATCACCCTTACATCCTTTTGACTGGAAATTTAGGAATTAAAATCTTAACTTAATGCTGGCATGCTTGCAGTCTAGAATTTTTATAGGATCACCCTTACATCCTTTTGACTTGAAATTCAGGAATTAAAATCTTAACTTAATACTGAATCCACGAAAATTCCCTTGCATGCTAATTAGTCATGCATTAGGTTTGAGATTTAAAACTAAAAGCTAAATAGTTTTGAGATTTGTTTGAAACTTATTCGTCGAGTACCTGCTACATGAACTGGTATACATATATATGTGTGTGTGCGCGCGCGCGCGCGTGCATGTGTGTGTGCGTGCGCGCGCGTGCATGTGCGTATAGGGATGGCAATGGGATGGGTTTTTCTGGATACCTGACCTGTCCTAAATCCTAATAAAATTAGTTTAGCTTACCATATAGGATGTGGGATAGGTTTGAAATTTAAAACTAAAACTCAAACAGGTTTGGGATAGGTTTGGAATTTATCCCTTGGATACCTACTACCCAAACCTGATAATTACCACAAAACCCTAGCCAATGTCTCACATGATTGAGACTCTTAGGGATAGAAAAAAATGGAGGAAATCTAGGGAAAATGTAGGAAAACCTAGCCATTGTATAAGCCTCCCTATTCGTTGCCACTCCAAGCCTCCCATTCAATTAAGACTCCTGAGGATGAAAAAACAAAGGAAATTGGGGGAAACAATAGAAAAAAATACAGGAAAACAAAGGAAAGACATGAAAAATTAAAAAGGTAAAATATTTTTTTCCCATGTAGATTGGTAAATTTTCTCTCTTTTTACTTATTTTTCTTTTCATATCACTCTTTGTTTAGGAGATCTATGGGGAAAGAGGGCACTTGAAGGAGATCAGAGGGGTTTTTAGGTTCCCATTGGGTTTTTTATAAAGTGTTGTGGCGGTGTGAGTTAGAGCCTTAGGGTTTTGAGAGGTTAGTCTTGATAAACGATGATACTGAACAAGGCCTTTTCTCTTGCTATTCAACTCCAAGAGCTATCTCGGTAACTCGCACCGGCCACCATAGATCGTGGGAGACAAGAACTTAGGTTTTGGTATTTGGCGGTGTACCAATTTTAAATAGGATAGGTTTGAGATTTCTAGTTAATGTTGTAATCAAGTTTGGGATGGGTCGAGATAGTAAGATTTTAAACAGGTTTAGATACGAGTAGGATAAATTTTGCGGGTATCCTACTCGTTGCCATCTCTATATATGTATATATGTATATGTATATACACAGTTTAGTATAAACCCGTTCAATGCATGTGATATTTTTTTAATTTAAAAATATATCACCTACAAATATTATTTTTTATTAATAATATATTTTATTTTAAAAATATAAATTGTTAATTTCAAAAATAAAAATGTTTTCATTCATAGGAAAGGTCCTTCTTTGTCGAGCCAAGACTATCACCAATAGTAGCAACATTTTTGAGGTTCAAGCAACGCGAAGATACATTAATATATGGGACTTGATTGTGAAAACACTTTCGTGCATCTACATTCTCGTTTTTTATAAGAAAAAGATAGTAATGGGTGATGACCTTATGAGATTTCGATCAAGAATAGATTGGTAAAGCAATTGGCACAAGTACGATGGATTGCCAAAGAATCTAAAGATTAGAAATCAAAGAAAACATTTTTTGAGGGTTGGATTTTTGAGGGGATCGATTAAGCAAGAAGAGAAGAGAGAGAGAGGGGAAAGAAAAAAAGAATTTCTAGAAATGCAAGGAGGATGAAAGGCCATGGTTATCCCTATGGTATCATGTTTGCATTTAGTACCTATATAAAGTCGAAACATTTCTATATAAAATTAAATAATTATTTATTAAATATATTTTAATAAGGTTTTTTTGATATATACATGGTAGATACATTATTTATAAGCACAACATAGGACCATGATTATCCTGTGATCTTATATTTGCATTCATGTAGGTAAAGCTGAAACGTTTTCACGTAAATTAAAAAAACCACTTGATATGTTTCTTTTATAACCCATGATATCGTACACGTGATGGGTGTACAATTTATAAATGTGGCCCTCGAAGGGTTTTGCCAAAAGCTTCATCTTGGTTCTGACGCCTTCTTCTATTACTGTTGCTGATCTTCGATGTCTGGGATTGGCCTCTTGGGACACAGATAAAATTCTGGACATTTTTGGGGACATCCTCGGATTCAGAGTTTTGTCGATTCCCCTTTCGGTTTATCAGTGCTCTGACATCAAAGTATGAAGACACACGACGTCTTCGCGTTAGGAGATATCAGTGGATCTGGACTTTGCCGGTGCATCCCAGGGTTTCTCTATTTATCTGGAAACTCGCTTGGCACTGCCTTCTTACGCGCGAGCTTATTATCTCCAGGGGAATCCATATCACTCCTGACTGCCCCTTTTGTGGGATTCAGCCCGAGACGCAGACTCATGCCATCTTTCTTTGTGACTGTGCCACTCGGGTCTGGGCCTTGGTAGGTTTTCATGGCATATCTGCCCGGTCTGATCACATCATTGATATTTTTTATACCTCTTGCGGATGGCTCCTATTATCTAGGTATCCTTTATTGCTTATCTTGCTTATCATATATGGATATCCAGAAATGATCGGATATTTGCATCCATGATGACTTCATCGATGATACTGGTTGAGAGGGCCAGGGTGGCTGCGATGGAGTTTTGTAGGGCTGCAGAGTTGCCGGTCGGAATCTGGGGTTCCCCTCTCGCTCGTCGAGCGACCCAGAGGGTTTATATTACATGGGAACCCCCTCTTCGGCCCTTCTTCACTGTCAGCTTTGATGGGAGTCTCTGCGGCAGGATGGGTGGAGCTGGTTTCATTATCAGGGATTCTTCGATGGGTTTCCTTGCAGCTGGAGGTATCCCCATTATTGACTCCTTGGTCCGGCTCTTGAGCTTTATGTTGCTTGGGCTAGCATCCGATATGCCCGGTGGGTTCTCCACCTTGATCATCTCATTATTGATGGAGACTCTTCGACCGTCATATCATGGATCTCATAGACTTCATCCTCGCATGCGGCGCATCCTATAGTCAGGGACATTAGACTCATGTTGCAGGATTGTTGTTCCCTGACTATCAGACACATCTTCAGGGAGGCTAACTCAGCTGCGGACTGGGTAGCCTCCTTTATTGCCCAGCATTCCGGTCCTATTTTGTGGACTGATTGGCATACTGCCCCTGTACAGCTTACGAATATTTCTCTTGCGGACTCTTTAGGTTGTATTCATATCCGTTCGGTTTAATGAATACACCGTTTTATCAAAAAAAAAAAAGCTATATATATATATATGTATATGTGTATGTATATATATATATATATATATATGTATATATATATATGTATATATGTGTTACCGCCAAGATCGTCGTGGCCCGTAGCTGCTATCAGCGCCGGAGTGCGCTCCCTTCGCTGTCTGGCCGTTTGGTGGTCTTGGACCTGCAAAATAGGGATTAGTGACCCAGGCCGGGATTTCTGGTGGGGGCACTCCGACGGTCAAGTCAGTGACGGTCCAGGAGAACAGATCCTCCTGGTCAAGCCCTCTTGATGGACTCCATGCTAGGAGGAGTGAATGATGTGAGAGTGGGATGCAAGTGTGTCGGGGGAAGAGTGGCCTAGCTATAGAGATTCTCTGTATGGCCTTTCCGCCCACCCTTGCTTGGATTTGCTTGTGGTGCCGTGCTCTTTGGTTGAGCTTGCACTTGTGTTTGGATGGTATTGCATGTTATCTCATTTGCTTCGCTTCCTTCGGGCTTTGTAGTCTAGGTTACCGTTGGGCGCCTGTCTTGGGATCTCTGCCGGGCTGTCAAGCACGTGCAGCAGTATCTCGAGGCGCCTTTCCCGATCCGTTATAAGGAAAGCTGTCATATGCTCTGATATTCCTTCTGGTCACCTCATTCTGGGAAACTTGGCAGTACCTCGATTGGGGGGCGACCGCCCCCGGGATTTGAATCTCCTGATTGACTTCCTCTTTCGGGTGGTTCAGGTGGTTGGTGAGGAGCGTGGCGCCTTGATCAGTGGGCCTCTCCCCTTTTTGGTGTAACCGGTGGCCGTAGGTGGTCATTGCAGCCTGGTGGATGTCTCAGTGCAATCCTCGAGCGGCTCGCCAGTGTCCTGGGATGGCGCTATTGTCCCCTGGTTCGTCGGTGTTTATGCTTGAGTTGGGGTCTGAGCTGGAAAGGCAGAGCTCGACTCCGACCTAAGCATCCCGAGCTTGCAGGCTCGCCTTGGTGGAGGAGGGCAGAGCGCGGGCCCGGTCCAGAGGGCTCAACCTCGAAGAGGCTCCACGTGGTAGAGGAGGGCTAAGCTCGACTCCGACCATGGGGCTCGATCTTCGAGGGGCTCGCTCTAGAGGGTAGAGTGCGGGCCCATCCAGAGGGCTCGACCTCGAAGAGGCTCCACGTGGCGGAGGAGGGCTGAGCTCGACTCTGACCACGGGGCTCGATCTCCGAGGGGCTCGCTCTAGAGGGCAGAGTGCGGGACCATTCTAGAGGGCTCGACCTCGAAGAGGCTCCACGTGGCGGAGGAGGGCTGAGCTCGACTCCGACCACGGGGCTCGATCTCTGAGGATCTTGCTTTGGAGGGGAGAGCATAGGTCCGGACCAGATGGCTCAACCTCGAAGAGGGGCTCGATCTGGAGGGCGCCGCTCGGCTCTGGCCTAGGCATCCCGGGCTCGCGGGTCCGACCTGGTGGAGGATAGAGTTTGACTTCGACGGGCGATCCCGTTGTCTTGGGGGAGCCCAGCCTGGCAAAGGAGTATGCGCAGGGAAATTGACGCGGCGTCTGGCACGGCGGCTTTCTATGATGTGGCATTTGATAGCTACTCCACGTCAGCGATCTTGCCACATCATTTGCCCCCCACTTTCGAGGCTCGTTAGTGCGCAGTGCTCGGGTCGAATGGTGTAATTGTGATGCTGACATGGAAAGGCGAAGATCTGGTGCAATGATGGCCATGATTGCTGGCACTCCATGGGACGGTCCTTCAGGCCAGCACAGGGGTGCCACGTGGCCACGTCCGAGGAGCGGTTAATGCTGGCACAGAATTCAGAGCAATTGGGGCACCTTTTTCATCGATGGCCGGCACGTGGAGTGAATCCATTGGCGGAGAGGTCGTAACGGTATGGATGTGCTGGGTCACTTTGAAATGAAAAGAAGTTCTTATCCAAAATATATGTTCTTTTGAATTCTTCGCGCTCATTGCAGTACCCGAGCCTTCTCCTTTCTCCAGATTGCCTCAGATCTCCTAAAGAACCAGGTTAGCTTCTTCTTTCCTCCTCCTTTATCAGAGTAGGGTCCTTCCTCCGAGTCTAGGGTTTCCCTCGGATCGAGTCCATCCCTTCATCTTCTTCTTCGAGTCCTTTGCTTCTTCCTTCTTTGGGGATGTATCACTTTGGCTCAAGCTTCCGCCCCACCACCAACCAGGGTGAGGCTGGTCCTTTTGAGCGGAGGCCAGCGTCTCCTTCTTCTTCTTGTGAGGAGGAGGATGCGGCTCATTTCAAGTTCAGTAGGAGAAGCCCTCCTAGTCCAGTACTCATTAGGGAACTGGGATCTGGTCCTTCTCATCCTTCTCATCCTCCTCTCTCTTCTAAACTTGTTCCTGAGTCCGTCCGGACCACAGGTCCTAGCGGGATCGCCTCGATGATCACCGCCGAGGAACTGGGGACCATCTGGGATGTCTATGGCATCCCGCACTCTATCCGGCTTCTAATCCCCCGTCTGGGAGAACGGGTTACTTCCAGTAGCCCAGGCCATATTGCTTTTTATGAGAAGACCTTTTCTGGGGGTCTCCGCTTTCCCTTCCATCCGTTCCTCATGTCGGTGCTAAATAATTACCGTTTGGTCCCTGCTCAGTTAGTACCAAACGCCATTAGGGTTATCTTTTCTTTTGTTGTGCTTTGTCACCTTCACGAGTTTGTTGTTCGGTTTTCTCTGTTCAGGACTTTCTTTGCCCTAAAGCACCACCCGATTGAGGACGGGTGGTGGTCCTTGTCTTCCCGCCCAAAGGGCATTAGGTTTGAGCTCCCCTCTTCCGTCAAGGGATAGAAGAGCAAGTTCTTTTTTGCCACAATTAAGGGGGTCGACTGGGTCTAGAGTTACCCGGACCAGTCCCCCAACTGAAACTCTGTGGTCGATGCGGCTGACCAAGATACTACGAGCAGCTTCACACTGCCCAGGTCCCACCTCTCGAGGTTCTGTTGTCAAAGCAGAACCTCTCCGAAGCTAGGGTCGACCCAACGAATGGGTTGGGTGAGTTCGACCTGAACTTTTCTTCCCCATTTTTTTTGTGTTCCTTACATTGCTTTCTGTAGGCTCTGACTATTGTATGACTTGTATACAGGCATGATCTTCACGGAGAGCGACCTGCTGGCGATCACCCGGAAGAGGCCGCCAATCGGGTTGGTCGAGGAGCCTCCGTCGAGACGGGTCTGGGGCAAAAGTGCGTCTGCGGCCGCTCCCGCCATGGTGGTCGACCCGAGTTGGGAGGCGACTGAAGCTGCTCCTGCCATGCTGGCTCGCCAGAATTCGGGGACGACCGAAATTGCTCCTACACCAGTGGAAAGGCTGACGTTTACGGCGATCAAAACTGCTTCTGCACCAGTGGAAAGGTTGACGTCTACGTCATTGGGGCCAGTCCAGCGGGCAGTCCAAAAGGTTCCAGAGTGGCACGGTCAACAAGGAACAACCCCCGCCGCGGAGCCCGAGGTGGTTGCCCAGGCAAGGGCTGCAGCTGCTACAGCGGCATCCCCTAGTCCCCCGAGCCCGGCTGTGATCGGGGTCGAGGATAGGGAGGTCCGAGATGGGGCCGAGCTCGTGACTGGGGCACCACCTACAAAGGTGCCAGGTCCTCAGCCTACCCCCGGGGGCCCTGCTACTAGTGGGGCAAGGGCACCTATCCCCAGAGAGAGCAGGAGGGAGGAGGCGCGGTGCTGACTTCCATCCAAGCTAGGGCCAGAGAGCTCTTTTCTTCGAAGCCCCACACTGGTCGAGCGCATGATGGGTTTTTCAATCCATCCATGCAATCAGCAGGAGATGGCCGAACTGCGGCTGGGGGATGTGCTTAGCACCATCTTCCCCCAGCTCTACTCGGTGAGTGGCTCCACTTCTCTTTTTCTCTTCTTTTTTTTTTACTAACCTTTTACATGGTGCAGATCGGTGCTGAGGCCCTCTTCAACAGGGACTGCTGTCGAAACTGGCAGCGCAGTGAACAGCAGCAGGCAGCTGAGATCGAGTCACTGAAGGTCGGTCTGAAGGAGAGGATCAATGCGAACAGAATGCTCGAGCGGAGGGTCAAGGACCTGGAGAAGCAGCTCGCCGACTCTGAGGGGTGAGTGAAGAAGCTCCGGGAGGGCCTTGACCTGGAGCAGAGCCAGTCGAGGAAGAGTGCCGAGGAGCTCGCCCTTGCTGAGAAGATGCTGAAGTGGTACGACATCGAGGTCGTTCAGCACAAGGAGGTCGCTCAGACTGCTCAGGTCGAGCTAGCGGCAGAAAAGGAGTGGTTGGTCGCGACTGAGAGGGTGGCAGAGGAGTCTGCCAGGTCGACGAAGGTGGCCAGAGGAGAAGCCATCGAGGTGAAGAGGGATGCTGAAGAGGCTGTGGCCAGGTATAGAGCCTTGGAGGAGTTCATCGCCGAGATCCATCAAACGGTGTCGAATTCCTTCATCAAAGGTTTCATGTTCCTGCACGGCCGAATTGAGGGATTCATCCCTGACGAGGGTCACAACCGCCTCAGTTACCCTCATGCCTCGGACATGGAGTCGGGCGTTGAGGAAGCTATTACCTCCGAACCTTCCCCACCAGTCGAGGCTGAGATTGGGCCACCCGAGGCTGGAGCCGTTCAGCCAGAGGTTCCAGAAAATGGGACCTCACAGCCTCACGACCCAGCCGGGGGGGCTAGCTAGAGTGGAGTAACTTTTCTTCTTGTTCTCCTTTTTTGTACTTGGTCAGGGTCACCAGGCATGTCGGGGACCCGAAGATGTTTGTAGCTAACTTTTGTGAATGAAATGAGAATTTTCCTGCCACCTATTCCCGAGCACTGCCTGACTTTTCCCCCTCACCCTCTTTCTTTCCTTCTCCTCTCTTCTTTCTTCTCTCTCTTTTTTTTTTTAAGAGATGAGTGGTGAGATTAGAGAGGAGGGTTCCACCTTGTCTAGGATTTGGTCACCAGGCTTCAGTGTCGACAAGTTGGGCATAGAACTTTGGTAATTGAGAGTAGTTGGGCTCAAACACTTCTTGGCTGGAGAGCTGGGCCCCGATCCAAGGTGCCTGAGAGCTGGGCTCAGGGCTTGAATGCCTTGGAGCTAGGCTCGAGGCCTTCTTGGCCAGAGAGCTGGGCCCTGGTCCAAGGGTTACCTAAGAGCTGGGCTCAGGTCTTGGTGTCTCGGAGCTAGGCTCGAAGACTTTCTTGGCCGGAGAGCTGGGCCCCGATCCAAGGGTTGCCTGAGAGCTGGGCTCAGGTCTTGTCTTGGAGCTAGGCTCGAAGACTTGCCATCCGGAGAACTGGGCCCCGGGTCTCGTTCTCTTGAGAGCTAGGCTCAGGCCTTGGCATCTTGGAGCTAGGTTCGAAGATGTTGATGATTTGAGAGCAGCTTGGCTCGAAGGTCCCTTGACCGGAGAGCTGGGCCCCGGTCCAAGGTTGCCTGAGAGCTGGGCTCAGGCCTTGATGCCTTGGAGCTGGGCTCGAAGGCTTCTTCTTCCAGAGAGCTAGGCTCCGGGTCTTGGTCACTTGAGAGTTGGGCTCAGGTCTTGGCATCTTGGAGTTGGGCTCGAAGACATTGATGATTTGAGAGCAGCTTGGCTTGAAGATCCCTTGGCCGGAGAGCTGGGCCCCGGTCTTGGGTTGCCTGAGAGCTGACTCAGGTCTTGGCATCTCGAAGCTGGGCTCGAAGATGTTGATGATTTGAGAGTAGCTTGGCTCGAAGATTTCTTGGCCGGAGAGCTGGGCCCCGGTCTTGGGTCACCTGAGAGCTAGCTCAGGTCTTGGCGACTCGGAGCTGGGCTCGAAGACATTGATGATTTGAGAGTAGCTTGGCTCGAAGATCCCTTTGCCAGAGAGCTGGGCCCCGGTCTTGGGTCGCTTGAGAGCTGGCTCAGGTCTTGGCATCTCGGAGCTGGGCTCGAAGATATTAATGATTTGAGAGCAGCTTGGCTCGAAGATCCCTTGGCTGGAGAGTTGGGCCCCGGTCCAAGGTTGCTTGAGGGCTGGCTCAGGTCTTGGCGTCTCGAAGCTGGGCTCAAAGACGTTGATGATTTGAGAGCAGCTTGGCTCGAAGATCCCTTGGCCGGAGAGCTGGGCCCCGGTCTTGGGTTGCCTGAGAGCTGGCTCAGGTCTTGGCATCTCGGAGCTGGGCTCGAAACTTCTTGGAGGTTTTCCTGCAAGAAAGATAGATACTCGTGTAAGAGAAAAACCATTATTATTATTATTGGAGGAAAGCCTTACATTATTGATAGTATCTTCGCAGATTTCAGGCATTCCATGTTCGAGGGAACCTGATGCCATCAAGATCCTCGAGATAATAGGCTCCCTGTGAGAGGGTCTCAGCCACCTTGTAAGGGCCTTCCTAGTTCGGTGAGAACTTGCCGCACTCCCAGGGTTGAGATGCTTCTGCCTGGCATAGCACCAAGTCCCCGGGTCTGAAGACTTTTGGCCTGATCTGGGCGTTGTAGTACGGGCTACTTATTGCCGGTATGCTGCCATTCGTAGCCGGGCTTTATCCCTTGTTTCTTCGAGGAGATCCAGGTTGAGCAGGAGGTGTGCCAAGTTACGCGCCTCGTCATATTGCTGCACTCGTAGCGTGGGCACGCCGAGCTCAACTGGGATGACTGCCACGATGCCGAAAACAAGGTTGAAGGGCATCTCGTTGGTTGCCGTTCTAGGCGTTGTATGGTAGGCCCACAGGATGCTTGGAAGTTCTTCCACCCACCTACCCTTGGCTTGGTCCAGCCTAGTTCTGAGCCCTTGGAGGATGGTCCGATTAGTCACCTCGGCTTTCCCATTTGTTTAAGGGTGAGCTACCGAGATGAATCGATGTTGGATGCCGTGCTCGACGCAGAACCCTTCGAACTCCCAATTGTCGAATTGTCGCCCGTTGTCAGTGATGATATAATGGGAGAGTCCAAAGCGGCAATAATTGATTTCCAGAAGAATTGGCGGACATTGGCTTCCGCGATCCGAGCCAGTGGCTCTGCCTCGACCTACTTGATGAAGTAGTCGATCGCCACCAGCAAGAATCTTCGTTGCCTTGGTGCAGGGGAAAACGGCCCCAAGATGTCCATCCCCCACTAGGCAAAAGGCCAAGGGGCTGAGAGCTGGGAGATCGGCGCCGCCGGCTGGCACTGTATGTGAGCGTGGCGCTGGCATTTGTCACACCTTTTAACGAAGTCGGTGGCATCCTCCCTCATGGTCTCCCAAAAGTATCCCTGGCAAAGGGCTTTATAAGCCAGCATTCTCCCTCCCACATGGTTCCCGTAGAGGCCTTCGTGTATCTTCTGAAGTACAAAGGTTGTCTCTGTGGGCCTGAGGCACTTTAGGAGCGGGTAGGAGTAAGATCGGCGATAGAGCTGGCCCTCCATCTGAACGAACCGGGAGGCCTTCTTCTTGACGAGGGCTGCTTCCACATGGTCCTCGGGTAGGGAGCTGTCAGTGATGTACCTGACATACCTGTCCATCCAGCTCTGCTCGGGGTGACTTAATGCACCTCCTCTAAGCCTTCGTTGCTTGGATTCTTGAGGTACTCGATGTAGGCGCATCCCAGCGATGAGTCCGATGGGGTCGCAAGTCTAGACAGTGCATCCGCACGTGCATTCTCCCTACAGGGGATGTGGAAGATGCTGAAGCATCGAAGGCCTGTCATGCTTGAGCAGACCCACTCCAGGTACTTCATCATTTGGGGGTCCCTGGCTTCATACTCTTTGGAGACTTGTCCGTCAACTAGTTAGGAGTCGGTGAAGACTTTCAAATTATGCACACCCAGTTCGCGGGAGACTCTTAAACCCACGAGGAGTGCCTCGTACTCCACTTGGTTATTTGTCATGGCAAATTTGAAGCGGAGGGCGCATTCTGTCATAACCCCATCGCTGTTGGTGAGGATGAGGCCTGCTCCGCTCCCATCGAAATTAGATGCACCGTCCACATGGAGGATCCAAGGCTCCTTCTCTAGTCTGAGCTCCGTTATTATCTGCTCTGGCTCCTCGGCGAATCTGGTGCACTCGATTGTGAAGTCAGCTAGGACTTAGGCCTTCTGCGAGGACCTCGACCGGTATACTATATTGAACTTGCTGAGCAGCAGGGACCACTTGGCCAATCTCCCGAAAGTCTCGGGGTGGCTAAGTATGGTCCTCAGTGGCTAGTCCATCACGACCACTATCGGATGCGCTTGGAAGTAGGGCCTGAGGCGCTTAGCATACATTATTAGTGCAAAAATAAGTTTCTCGAAGCGAGTATACCTGATCTCTGTGTCGCGGAGAATTTTGCTGGTGTAGTATACTGGCTTTTGAGATTTGTCCTCGTCTGCACGGATGAGAACCGAGCTAACAGCTCCGGGTGTAACCGCCAGATAGAGCAGGAGCTCCTCCCCCTCTTCCGGCCTGGAAAGCAACGGGGGATAGACGAGAAATTTCTTCAGCTCGTTGAAGGCCATCTGCACTCCTCCATCCAGATGAAGTCGTGCATCTTGCGTAGCACCTTGAAGAATGGAAGGCAACGGTCGACCGACCTCGAGATGAATCGGCTCAGGGCAGCAATATGCTCTGTTAGGCGCTGGACCTGCTTCTTGGATGTCGGGTGCTCCATGTAGACGATTGCTTGGACCTTCTCTGGGTTTGCTTTGATACCTCTTTGGGTGACCATGAAGTCGAGGAACTTTGCTGCCACCACTCCGAAGGTGCACTTCGCTGGATTCAGCTTATCTGATGTTGTCACAGGTTGTGGAAGGACTCGGCAAGATCAGCAATATGGTTCGAGCTCGGCTTGCTCATAACGAGCATGTCATCTACATACACTTGCATGTTCTAACCAATTTGGTCCTTGAAGACCTTATTGACCAGATGCTGGTACATGACTTATGCATTCTTCAGATCGAAGGGCATCATCCTGTAGCAGTATATCCCTTGGTCGGTGATGAAGGCAGTGTGCTCCTCGTCCTCCAGGTGCATACAGATCTGATTGTATCCGGAGAATTCATCCATGAAGGAGAGCAGCCTTTACCCAGAGGTGGCGTCCACCAGCTGGTCGATCTTCGGTAAGGGAAGCTATCCTTCGGGCATGCTTTGTTGAGATCGGTGTAGTCTACACAGATCCTTCACTTGCCATTGTTCTTTCTTACCATCACCACGTTCGCTAGCTAGCTCGAATATTGGACCTCCCGAACAAAACCGGTGGTTATGAGTTTGTCCACTTCCTCCTTGATAGTTGCCTGTCTCTCCGGGGCGAAGCTTCTCTTCTTCTGCTGAACTGGCTTGTGCTTTAGGTCAATGCTCAGTTTGTGAGTAATGATGTCAGGAGGGATACCTGGCATGTCTGTCGTTGTCCAGGCGAATACATCATGCTTGCCCACAGGAACTCCAGTAGTTGAGCCCTCTCCTCCTCGGGTAGCTGGGCTCCAATCTGCACCGTTCTCGTGGGGTCATCTCTGAGTAGATAAGAGAGTAGGTGCTCGACCGGGCCTCCCATGGGGTCTTGAGTCCTTTGGTCGAGATCATCTATCTTGGGATCATCCTCAGGGACCTTGGCCCCAGGGAGGGCTTGGAAGCAGTGCTGCACCGGCTGGGGTGCTCCCCTCATCTCCCCGACACTGTAGGAAGTGGGGAACTGTACAAGCAGTCTCTTGGTGGAGACAATGACGTCAAGCAGGTTGAGCCCGAGTCGGCCCAGGATCATGTTGTAGGTGGAAGGAAGCCTGACAACCGTAAAAGTTATCATAACGGTGCTCTGTCGAGGTGGGGTCCCGGTAGTGACCGGGAGAGTGATCTCTCCCTCCACCCTTACAGAATTACCTGCGAAACCAACAAGGAGAGTATGCACAGGTTTGAGTTGCTCGGGAAAAAGGTTCATCCTGGAGAAGGCATCATAAAAAAGTATGTTCGTGGAGCTTCCACTATCAACCATGATGCATTTTACAAGATGCCTTGCGATCGTCATCTTGACGATCATGGCATCATTATTTATATTTTTCTCTCCATCTTCCCCTTCCCTCATAAAGGAGAGTACATTTTCAGGATCTCCTATCCCCCGGGCCTTCTTGAGTGTGCACGCGCGGCTCCCCAGGAGATCATACCCACCGGCTTCTTGGTAGGGCAGTTGTCGATTGCTGGAGCCGGCGGAAGAGCGACGAGCGCGTGGGATTCCACTTGAGGTCTGCCCCCATGAACCTTTTGAGGTAGCCCCTCTTGATGAGTTCTTTGATTTCCCACTTGAGGTTGCGGCATTCCTCGGTGTTATGGCCGTGGTCGTGGTAAAAGCGACAGTACTTCATTTTATCACAGCCAGTGGAGGGCTTCATCAGAGGCGGGCATCTCAGGTAGTCCTCGCCTTCGATCTCCATGAGGATTTTTGTCCTCGGGGCGAGGAGGGGGGTGTAACTCTCCTTAGGAACGGGAGCGCCTTTTGGTCTTGGCCCCCTCCGGGAGTTCGGAGCCTGTGGTCCCGGCTTCCAGGTTCCGGGAATCTCGGTGGGGGTCGGTTTCTTCAGTGGCTTCCCTCGAGCTCTTGCCTTGTACGATCCGCCTCCTCAGCGTGGATGTACTTTTGGACTCGGAGGAGGAGCTCGAAATAAGTCTTGGGGGGCTTCTTGTCGAGCGAGTAGGTCAGGCGGGAGGTCCTGAGCCCTCGCTTTAGTGCCAACATAGCAACTGGCTCATCAAGGTTGTAGATCTCCAATGCGGCAGCCTTGAAGAGGGCCATGTATTTCCACAGAGGCTCGCGGTCCTGTTGCCGAATGGAGAAGAGGCTGTCTGCCTCTTATGGCAACTTTCGACAGGCGTCGAAGTGGGCCACGAACTTCTGTCCTAACTGGACGAAAGAGTTGGTGCTCTCCAGCTCCAAGCGGGTGAACCATCCGGGCTGCCTTCCGGAGAGTAGCAGGAAAGGCGATGCAGAGGAGAGCGTCGGTGCCCCCTGGACCCTCATGAGGGCCTGGTAGCTTTCCAGGTGGTCCATGGGGTTGGTGGTCCCATCGTAAGGATCCACCTGTGGCATACAGAATCGACTCGGAATCGGCTCCCTTTGGATTTCTTGGGAGAAAGGGAGAGGGGCGTCGTAGCCCGCTGGCTCGCTAGCTGAGCCTGGTAGGTTGGCGAATCGGTGGGATAATTCTGCCAACTTGCGGTCATGCTCCTCCAAGCGCTTCTCCGCCGTGCGCCTGATGGCTTCGTCAGTGGACCCCTCCGCCGAAGGAGACGGAGAAGGTGACATGAGTGCATGGCACTCGTGACGGGGGGTCTTACTTTTCCTACCTCGGTGGGGCTTGGATGCTGCCCGTTCGAGGTTTGGTGAGCGGCTCTCCCTGTCGACAGACACGGCTCATTGTCTTTTTGCCGGAGTTTGATGGCTACCCCGGTTGTCAGTGGTGGCCCGCAGCTGCGAAGGCCTCCTTGGAAGGAACGCAGGATGTCGCGGGGGGCCACGACATGGGCCGCGAGAGTCCCTGGGTGCTAGTGGGTAGCCAAGGACCGGTACTGGTGCTGAAGCTGGCGCACTGCTGTGGCAAAGATCTGCATTTGCTGGGCGAGTGCAGCCAGCTGGGACTCTGCCGGAGGTGGTTGAACCGGAGCGGATGGCCCCACCTCTAGGTTGTGTGGGTTCTCCCGGGAGGGGGAGTCCCCTACACGACTGGTGGAGGCTTCTCGCGCCCATGTCATCACCATCCTTTCGTGAACTTGCTTGTAAAAAGGGGGGGTGTTGAAGTAGATCAAAGACTGTTCACATTACCCCCCTTCCTGGCGTGCCAATCTGTTACTGCCAAGATCGTCGTGGCCCGTAGCTGTTGTCGGCACCGGAGTGTGCGCTCCCTTCGTTATCTGACCATCCGGTGGTCCTGGACCTGCAAAACAGGGATTAGTGAACCGGGCCAGGGTTCCGATGGGGGCACTCCGATGGTCAAGTCAGTGACGATCCAGGAGAACAGATCTTCCTGGTCGAGCCCCTTTTGATGGACTCCATGCTAGGAGGAGTGAATGATGTGAGTGTAGGATGCAAGTGTGTCGGGGGAAGAGCGACCTAACTAGAGGGACTCTTTGTGTGGCCTTTCTGCTCGTCCTTGCTTGGATTTGCTTGTGGTGCCGTGCTCTTTGGTTGAGCTTGCACTTGTGTTTGGATGGTATTGCATGTTTCCTCATTTGCCTCGCTTCCTTCGGGCTTTGTAGTCTAGGTTATCGTTGGGCGCTTGTCTTGGGATCTCCGCCGGGCTATCAGGCGCGTGCGGCAGTGTCCCGAGGCGCCTTTCCCGATCCATGATAAGGAAAGCTGTCATATGCTCTGACATTCCTTCTGGTCGCCTCATTCCGGGAAACTTGGCAGTACCTCGATTGGAGGGTCGTCGCCCCCGGGATTCGAATCTCCTGGTTGACTTCCTCTTTCGGGTGGTTCAGGTGGTTGGTGAGGAGTGTGTTGCCTCGATCAGTGGGCCTCCCCTTTCTAGTATAACCGGTGGCCGCAGGTGGTCATTGCGGCCTGGTGGATGTCTCAGTGCAATCCTCGGGCGGCTCGTCGGCGTCCTGAGACGGCACTGCTATCCCCTGGTTCGTCAGTGTTTATGCCTGAGCTGGGGCTGAGCTGGAAAGGCAGAGCTCGACTCCGACCTAAGCGTCCCGAGCTTGCGGGCTCGCCTTGGTGGAGGAGGGCAAATCGTGGGCCCGGTCTAGAGGGCTCGACCTCGAAGAGGCTCCACGTGGCGGAGGAGGGCTGAGCTCGACTCCGACCACGGGGCTTGATCTTCGAGGGGCTCGCTTTAGAGGGCAGAGTGTGGGCCCAGTCAAGAGGGCTCGACCTCGAAGAGGCTCCACGTGATGGAGGAGGGTTGAGCTCGACTCTGACCACGAGGCTCGATCTCCGAGGGGCTCGCTCTAGAGGGCAGAGTGCGGGCCCATTTTAGAGGGCTCGACCTCGAAGAGGCTCCACGTGGCGGAGGAGGGCTGAGCTCGACTCCGACCATTGGGCTCGATCTCCGAGGGGCTCGCTCTGGAGGGCAGAGCGCGGGTCCGGACCAGATGGCTCAACCTCGAAGAGGGGCTCGATTTGGAGGGCACTACTCGGCTCCGGCCTAGGCGTCCCGGTCTTGCGGGTCCGACCTGGTGAGGACAGAGCTCGGCTTTGACGGGCGGTCCCGTTGTCCTGGGGAAGTCCAGCCCGGCGAAGGAATCCGAGCAGGAAAATTGACACGGCGTCTGGCATAGTGACTTTCTCTGACATGGCGATTGACAGCTATTCCACGTCAGTGGTCTTGCCACATCAATATGTATATATATATATGTATGTATGTATGTATGTATATATATGTGTGTATGTATGTATGTATATATATATGTGTATGTATGTATGTATACATATGTGTGTATGTATGTATACATATGTACGTATGTATGTATACATATGTACGTATGTATGTATGTATAAATACATATATACATATATATATATATATATATATGTATGTATATATACATATATACATATATATGTGTATATATGTATATATGTGTATATGTGTATTTATACATACATATATATGTGTATATATGTGTATATATGTATTGTGTATATGTGTATTTATACATACATATATATGTGTATATATGTGTATATATGTATATATGTGTATATATGTATATATACATACATATATATGTGTATATATGTATATATGTATATATACACATATATATGTATGTATATATACATATATACACATATATATGTATGTATATATACATATATATGTGTATATATGTATCTATGTATATATACATACATACATACATACATATATATATATATGTATATATGTATGTATGTATGTATGTATATATATACAATAAATGGAATGCCGAGCGGACCATCTGCACTTTTAATTGCTGAAGATCCTCATAAAAATTATCATCATTATTATTAATTAAAAAAATAATTTATTCTTAAAATAGTATATGCACATTTAATTTACCATATGCACAATCTAGTATTAATTTGCCATGCGGAGCGGACCATCTGCACATTTAATTGCTGAAGATCTTCATAAAAATTATCATCATTATTATTAATTAAAAAAATAATTTATTCTTAAAATAGTTTATGCACATTTAATTTACCATATGCACAATCTAGTATTAATTTGCCATATGCACATTTAATTGTGGCTGATCCTTATAATTATTATGATGAGGGTTATCATTATTATCATTATCATAATATTATTTGAGAAATAAATATTATTTTTATAAATTAATCAAAAGATGATTAAATTATCTCAAAACAAGAAATTAGGGGTGTCACCGAGGCCAGCTTGACTGAAATAAATCAGACTCGGGCAAGGATACCAGGGCCTTGGACCAACATTGGCTAGAGTTTAATTGTGCAATTCAACTGCATCCATTAAAAAACTTATTTGTTTTTAAAATAATGTGACACTTGTCTACGTGCAAATCAATCTGACCTTGATTAGCCATAGACATATTTAATTGTGACTGATTCATATAGTTATTATCATTATTATTATTATCATCATTATCATCCTTAATATTATTATTTGAAAAATAAATATTTTTTTTATGGATTAATGAAAGGGTGATTTAACTATCTTGTAACAAGGAACTGGGTGTGTCACCTTGCCCTACATGGATAAATCAGACTCGGGCCGATACCGAGGGCCTTGGGTCAAGCATTAAGTCAAGAGTTTAAAATTTTAATGGAACAAAAAAATATGAGACCCATTTTGCCCGGGTGGGTCCCACAAGAAATCCAGACATTACTTGGGTTACAGCTGGCGCATCCCGGCCAGCTTTGGACCGGTGGGTCCTGAGACAACGGTTTCAGTCGCGAGCTGCTTGGTTTTCGAGATCAGTGCCCGGATCCACCTGGTCATCGACAGCTCTGACACGCCAGCCGCCGTCATCTGCTACGCTAAACCAGAATCACGCGTAAAGCGAATTCAAACCCAATACTTGTCGTGGCGATTTCCAAAATGCCCGGCTACGGCTAGAGCCTACGTTTTGGTTACGCATCGCTTCTCTTTGCTATTTCCGGGCGTGCAAGCTGCCATAGCTGAGCGACGAAGGTATGGCCGCATGATTCGCTCCATTCGCCCTCTCAGCTTGCCCGTGTCACGCCTCCTTATTAACCCACCAACGTTCCAACGCCGTCTGCAACGACCCTTGCGGTGTTTCGCCGCCTTCCCTCTCAACCCCACCCATATTCCTTCATATTCCCCCCAAAGCCACTCCTACTCGAAGCGTCTCGTCTCCTCCCGTCGCCGCCGCCGGGACCGCCCTCACCCGGCGACAATGGATCGCGCTGGAGACTCCTCGGGATGCGATTCCTCCTCCGCCGCCGAAGACTACGTCCACGTCCCCCGTGCCGATCCCCCTGAGGCGCTCGCCGCGGCCGAACAGGTGGTGCAGAATCCTAACCCTAACCCTAGCGCGGATCCCGAGCTCCTTGAGGCACCGTTCGGGGGATCTATCGAAGAGGCCGCCTCTGCTTCGGTCGCCGCCGGTGATGAGGTTCTAGGAGGGGAGGGAGGTCCGGAGATGGCTTCTTTTGATAGGGGAGAGGAGCGGAAGAGGGTTCTTCCGGAGGAGTTATCGAAGGGCGTGGTGGTCTTACAATGCGATACCTCGGCCGAAGGTGGCACCTGCGACGTGTACCTGGTTGGAACGGCTCACGTTTCTCAGGTCATCTGATCTGATATCTGTAAATTTTCTAATTTGTATCCATCTTCATAGAAAATGATTATTTTCTATTCAAACGTCGGGAATCCACCTGAATACTTTTCCCTTTTGTAAAAGATATCGAGCTGAATTCATTTATCTTGGTTTGCTTTTTCTTTGTTCTCCCCCTGATAGAAGACCTTTTAGTTTGTTACGACATAAGTTAGGGTTTCTGTTGAATGTGCTGATTTTTTCTTGTAGATATTACCGTCAGCAGTAGAATTTTAACTTTCTATTTTTTTGGGCTGAATTGTGCCCTGTTCATTGATCGGATATAGCAAAATGGGTTTCTGAGATCAGAACTTCGTTATCCAAGCTGCAATCAATTATTTTTGTTTGCTATTCTTTTCTTGTTTCCTGATGTTACATGGTTATTGTTACTGGAAAATAAATTTGGGTTCTTGATTTCAGATTTCACTAAACTGTACTTAACTGTAATTCACATATAATACTGTTTTCTTGTTTTGATATTTCTCCTGACTATAATTCACAAATTTTATTGGGTTCTTGATATATGATTTCGCTTAACTGTACTTTACCAGTAATACTGGGTTTTTGATTTGTAATTTCTTTTACAATCATTCCCCGGTAACAAATGCCAAGATTCTTGATTTATGATTTCACTTAATTGTACTTTGCCAATCATATTAGGGTTCTTAATCTGGGATTTCACTTGATTGTAATTCACCAATTTATCTGGATAAAGTTTATTATCGTTGACAATGTGTTGTCGGTTATGAGGCTTTTATGTAGCATTTGATGTGCAAATGGAGTTATATTTTACTCTTTCCTATGAAAATGCAGGAATCATGCAAGCAAGTTCAGGCTGTCATCAATTACTTAAAACCACAGGTGCTTCTCTATTGAAACTCATCAACCACTTGATTGATTCATGGATTCTTAAGCAGGTTAGCTGCCTGCATTAGAATGTTCACTTTGTTGTTTGCTTAATTATATACAATATTTAAAATTTGCCATAAGAGAAATGTGCATTTGTTTATTGGTTTTTAGATTTTTTTAAGTGTAGGTTGTTTTCTTGGAGTTGTGTTCAAGCCGTGTTGCCATCTTGACCCCCCAAAATCTTAAGGTATGAACATCTTTTCTGTGGTATCTTTCTTTAACTTCCATTGTCTCGATATCCTTCTTTAACATTCCATTGTCTCTGCAACTTCTGTGAATACTTGAAACTTATTTTATATAATCAAAGTGTCATTACCTATAATTAATAGTGCATGTGGAATTGATGTATAAAATGTAACTATGAATAAAACTAAATTATATAATAAGATTAAAAAAAATTGAATTAAAATGTAGAATATCTTCAAATCATGAAACTGTAGAAGGGTTAAGTCAATTTTTTTTCCCATGGATATAACTCAGATTTGTGCAGATTGATTTTATGGGAAAAGTTAGCTTTGCTGACCTGATATTTATGTCCAGAAATCTTTTACAGATCTTTGTCAAAAGATACTCATTTTTCATTGGCTAAAAATGTTAAGATCAAAGCATACAATCTTCTTCAGACCTTCCTTGCAGACTTGCCCAGTAGCATCTGGCCTTTGAGACATGGTGGAAAGTGTTTTCTTGGCAGCCAATCTTAAAATGTGTCTGTTATTACATCCAAGTCTCTTTTTCTTCATCAATATTATTTGATAATTTTGATCTAGTGACCCTGCTAATGGTCTACTTTGATTCTGTATCCATAGTAGAACTGTTAGTGGTCTGAATCCTATTAAAGTCAAAAGCATATGATTCGATATTATTTTAAAATTTCTATAGTAGAGCTAATTGTTTGCAATTGATCTCAAGGTCCAATTATGATGCAATATTTGTGCTGTAGTGGGTGTTGCTATTTTTTCATGGTATTTTTTGGTATCACTTTTGGTTTCAATGCTCACAGCTCTAGAAGCATCATAATTTGATTTGTTATTTATGACTTCATTGTTTTAGATTATAATGAGAATGTACTATTACCATAGTGTAAGAAGTTGAACATTTTTACCTCATATGAGAGGCAGATGTTAGACTTACCCCATCAGTCTGGGGTAAAACTTACCAAGAACATCGAGAATTTGTTGAATGTATATTATTTCTTTCATCAAAAAATGCTATTGCAATGTGTTGCAATATGGTTCTTAAAAGCTGTACTTTGTTATCCAAAAACTCACAATTTTCCACATAACTGACACATTTTTGTTGGCATATCATAGAATTTTTTGGGGGATGAAGTATAAGAATTGTATGCAGGTTATCGGCTTTAGGACATGGTGCAACCCTAATAAAAATATAGGCTATTGTAAATTTTTTCTATAATAGTTTGTTCAGGTTTGAAACCTGGTGTATTAAAAAGCAGATAGTTGGCATGTAGTGGCTAATTTTACTGGCTGGAGGAGGGGGTCATAGTGCAGATAGCTGACACTGTAGCAAGCATCATGTACCCAAATCGGACTGCTAAAAACACATCAATATTTTCTTACCACATATTAAAAAAATAATATTTTAATAAAGATCATGCAGAAAATAATGAGGAAAACATCTAGGTTAAAGCTATAAAATACCATTCACCTATCATACTAATATCAAGCCAGTATACATATAATGCAAAGATCTTTAATCTAATGGGAATATCATTATATACCAACCATAATAACATCAATCATATGATGAAAATGTCCATTGTGACATATCAAATTATCAATTACCATAAAATACAGATGTCCACAATCACATGACATCAACTATGGAAGGAAGATATCCACAATCATATAACAAAGTTGACCAAGCAAAACAACATCATTAATAGACAATAGATTGCTCAATAATCTAGATAAAAATATCGTGTGACGAATTAATGATCGAGAATCTTACATTATTGGATAATAAATTCCTCTATAGCCTAGATAAAATGTGATGGGAATCAGGAAACTCATATATATTTTAGAAAGAAATGTTGTGTGCTTTAAGAAATCCTAACCCTAATTCTATTCTAGGAGGGTTTATTTAGGATTTCCTTTATTTCATTATTACCTTTAGGACTTTTAATTTTATTAGAACTCAGTAATTTGACTTTCATTAGGTCATTGTTTGTTACTCTATTTAAGAGCTTCAATTGTATGGAAAAAGACAAACTTGAATAATTGAATCGAATATAAAGTTATTTAATTTTTTCTCTTCCTTGAATTTATTTTATTTTTCTTTTTCTTTCGTTTGTGCTCCTCATCAAATTGTCATGTGACAAATTGATGATTGAGTATCATACATTCTTAGATAATAGATTCCTCTGGTGTCTAGATAAAAATGTCATGCAACAAATTGATGATTGACTATCCTAATGATTGGTCATTATTTGGTACTTCTAAGAGGTCTGTGCCTTGAGCATTATAACTGTAAGTGTGCTTTTTCCTCCCTTCTCTTTCTCCTTTTTTGCCCCACACTCTATTCAACTAGGGCACAAAATAGCTAGATTGGCCTATATGCTTTAAACAACCTGTTAGAGCAGCCGATTACCAGATCGGTCTAGCTCATTACAGAGTAAATCATTTACTTTGAACTCGTAGCATAGTGGTTGATAGCGTGGATTTTTGCCTAATATATTGGGTGATTTATACCTGGGCATTGTATAGCACTGTTTTGATACTTAGCATAGAAGTTTTGGTATGAAACTGCTAGAGCAGTCATAGCTGTCTTTTTTTGGTAATTATAACTGGACTTTTTAAAAGCAATGTTGAAACCTTGACATTCTATTCTGTTGTGCAAAGTAGAAAGCTACAACTCAAAGGAATTACTCGAGAGAGGATGGTTTATCAATGGGTAGTTTGGAGAAGACCATATACAAAATTTTGAGTAGTCCAGCTCTGAATAATGTTTTAAAACATAAAAACTCAACTCACTTGTATTTCTAATGATTTGCGTGGATCATTTATGTGGATGAGTTATCTCTTGAGTCCATATATCAATAATAAAATAATATATAAAATATAGATACTGCAGAAAATAGGGTTTTTCGGCATACATATGCTTTTAAATATTGCAATTTGCATGAATACCCTCTCAAAATTGATATTTGCATGCATGTCTTTATAAAACACTTGTTTTGCATGTATAATTTCTTTTTTCTTGCATATGTACCTGCACCATCTAATGCCGTTAAGAAATTAACGATTTAAACTTAAATGACTGAAATACCCTTAATGGATAGACATGCAAAAAGAAACATTTGTAATGGTATACATCCAAATAGTAGTTTTGCAAGGATATTCATGCAATTTCACATTTGTAGAAGGGTTTACATGCTAAATATCCTATTTTTATTTTTGTCCTTTCAACTTGTTTTAACACTGAGACTAGTTTAGTACTTTCTCAATATTTTCTACAAAAACATTGCTTAGGGAAAAGATACATTCGATAATTACAGAATAAAGAGAGTTATAGAAGTTCTTTCGCTAATCATGAGATTATTCTATTTTATTCTTCTTTATTTATAACAACCATTATATCTTATTTCAACGAGAACCAGCTTGTAATATTTATTGTTATAGATGCATATATGAGGGCATGTATTCAAATATAGAAAGGGGTTAGAATCTCTTAAAGGCACACAATAGATTGCAATGATCAAGCTTCGTTGTTGCTGTTGTGTTCATGGGTGAAAGGATAATATCAATCATCCCCGAGTAAGACCATTGAAGGACTTCAAAACTCTTTAGACTCACTAACAACCTTTGCAGTCATGTGGTGGAAGACTATGTCTTATGTTGGGTATCTTAAGCCACTTTTCTTTGGAGCTTTGATTTTCTAAAAGAAGAAAAGACCTAGTGTATGGGACCGATCTTGTCATAGTGATTTTAAATTAGCCACCTTCCCGCACATAAGAAGCTTTCCAATTTTAAAAGATAAACATTACAAATCTCACACACTAAAAAAATAAATGCTGTAAATCTCTCACAACTCTCTCCTTTAAATAATCCATAAAGCTAAAGTTAAGACTTGACCATTTTCATGTAATAAAGGATATAGTGAAGGGACAATTATGGTAGCAATGAGAGACTCTGATTCTGGTGGTGAGAACTTCGGTGAAAGGAAGAGAGGGAGAAGAGAGCAATTGCATGGGCAGAGGGGAAGTTCGATGGGTCAGATTAGCTACCGGTGAGACCTATTAACTTGTTACCCGCTTTAAGGGTTAAAAGATAATTTCATAATTTCAATTAGTTTTTAATTTAATAAATAAAATTTTTTCTAATAATGTCAACTGAATTGTTATGTTAAAGGTAATCATGTAAAAATTTTGCTTTGCAAGGGAATGCATGCAAAATATTTGGAATGATATTCATGCAAATTCCAATATTTAGGAGGGTATTCTTGCAAAAACTCAAGAATCTTTTTGCTTGTATACCCTCCTGGATATATGAATATGAATACTCTTGCAAAATTGCTATTTGCATGCGTATTGTTATCAATATTTTGTTTTGCATGTTTACCCATTAAGGTATTTCAATCATTTCAATTTTAAACCTTTAATTTCTTGATGGTGTTAGATGGTTTGGGTACATATGCAAGAAAAAGAAAAAAATAAAGATACACATGCAAAATAAGTGTTTTATGAAAGTATAGATGCAAATATCAATTTTAGAAGGGTATTCACATAAATTTCAATAGTTATGAGAGTATGCATGTAAAAGAACCCAAAAAAATATATGATATAATGTCAAATCCAAAAATTCAAAATATTAGTGTAACATAAATTTAAGTACATAAAATATAGATAAAAATATTTTTATAAGAGCAATTTTGGAAAACTTAGTTAAGTTGGTTCACCAATCCACCTAGAAACTTGGCCAAGTTACTAAGCTAGATCATTGAGTTTCGGGTTGGATCATTCACTCAGAGATCCAACCAGAAAACATACCAATTTGATCTAGATCAGGTGATCCTTGTGTTGGATCATCGAGTTTAAGAATAGTGCAACCAAATGACGTGGGCCAAAACAAATATAAAATTAGGGCTATTGGTTAGCTTGATGACTCTAGATAAAAATTGTAAAAGGAAGTATTAAAGGAATAGCAATAGAGAGAGGGGGAGGGATAAAAATTGATGGGAATATAAGGTACCCTCCACACCACAACTAATTCATCACTCTTCATGGACGTCTATTTAAAGATGAATGCACACATTTATCTTAGTTGATCCACGCATAACAAATGCTCTTGTAATACAAGCCGATGTACGTAAAAACATTTGGACTAGTATAAGTGATGGTAGGGGTATAATGTCTGGTGAAATTCAAAAAGGAACTGTTTTGCACCAAAGAAGGGTTATTTTTGTCAATTCAATACTGAAGTGGAATTTTTCTGCAAAATCCTCAACTGTCCAAGAAATCAAGAAAGTACAAAGATTTATTTTTAAAACTTTTTTGGATAAAATAGTAATAAGTGCATATGAGAATAGTGACTAGGCTAAATGGAATGAGATCAGGAACGTATGTTGTTTGTCAGTGAGTTGTAGAGACTCATGGAATATTGCTACTACGTCTTGAGTATTAGGAGCTACAAAATTGATAAGCTAACTGTACAAATACTCAACTACATGAACATGATATTAATTAAATGTGAACTAACAATATATATTGAGGATCATGGACTATAATCTTCAATGAATAATAAAAACAAAGTTGAAACACAACTACCTGATTGGTGTCAACTTCTCTTGGGTGAACTACAATGTTGCATGTTTATATGGTTCAAGATAATATACCATCAACTAATTTATGAAACAGTTGTTTGGTCAACCATGCATGTTAAGGAATTTCCATTATGCTGATTTGAGAATTATTATTGTTGAAGTGATATTCCCCACAAGTGCTCAAACAAAATTATTTCAAGAATGGTTTTTAATAAATAGCTCTAAAGCATTAGGACTTCCTTGAATGCTAAGAGACATGAAACTGTGCTGATCTTACTCACCCTTGCAAGAATTCTGAATGCATTTTCTGACTTCTGAGTAAACTGAAAAAGTATGACAGAAAGTTATAGAAGCTCAATGCTGTGCTCTATTGGTATTCATATCTGATAAATAACCATAGTGCATGATGATCCGATAAGGACTTAATATGAGGCCTGATATCTCTTTTTAAGGTAAACTAAGCTTTACCTTAGGAATGACTATTACCAGCTTTGGCATATTTTTTAATGAGGTCTGTTACACATCTCCAAATATGTGAGAAGCATGTAATTAGTACAGCCATTGTTCTTAAACCTTAATAGCATCAGCAAGATAAGTCAAATATATTCGTAGATGACATTGCAGTATCATTAATTATTTTCTTTTGTTTGTTTCTATATTTTTATGTCTGCATTGTGATTAAAACACTACATCTCCAAGTATCTATAGTTCATATTTTATTTTTTACTTGTTCCATCAGGTTCCTACTGTGAGTGAAATGATTGACTTGTGGAAGAAAAAGAAGATGAATACTTTTGGAATTCTCTACAGCTGGTTTCTTGCCAAGGCATGCTCTTATTGGCTTATTTCTGCAGTTTTAATTATTAGCTTTGGTGGAACCTTGGGTGTTGATATTGTCTGGTTGTTTCTTGTAGGTTGCTGACAAACTCGAGGTTTTTCCTGGTTCTGAGTTTCGAGTGGCATTTGAAGAAGCAATGAGTTATGGAGCCAAGGTTATATTGGGTGATCGTCTTGTCAATGTATGCCATTTTTCTTGTACTGTTTAACTAGTGTTTTGATTAGGTTGAATTTGTGGCATCTATATGGAATTTTATGCATGAAACTACTTTGCTGAGCAACATTTGATGTCACATGTAGTGGTTTTGGTTATTGTACTTGTATCTTCTTGTTTTGTTTCCCCTATTGTGCTGGCAGAAAAGGTGAGAGCTGAAATGGTGAGTTCTTGACATATTCCGTGCTGCCCCCCCCCATAACAACCTATTGTTGGTGTCTAGAATGCTTGTACCGGATGCTTAATTTTTTTACAAACATCTGCTGTTAATTGGTTGATCCAAAGCGGTTCTACTCTTATGTCCTTTTGGTATTTTTTCACTTTGCAATGAAACTTCTGTCATATAATCTACAATAGGTTGTCTGGATATGTTTCTGCTCTGGAGATTTTTTCTAGCTGCTGTAATTCTGCTCAGTCTAATTCCATGGACTGGCTCACCATTGCTTTTATATGTAGTGTCTAGTGCGATCACAGATGTATGCTTGTGTAGTCTTGGATTTCATGTTCCTGCATAAGAATTGCAGGAGCTTGGCTACAAGCCATCTTTGTGCGATACTTCATGAAATTAACATCTGGCAACATTAAATGAGTTGTAGTTGTTCTTACCATGCATCCAACAAGCCCAACTCAATGTGTTTGATGATGCATAATCTAATCATATATTCTGTTTTAATAGATCACCTTGAAGAGAACTTGGGGCACAATGACATTATGGCATCGAATAAAATTTCTGTACTACATACTCTTTCAAGCATTCTTTTTACCAAGCTCTGAAGATCTCAATAAAATGGTAAGTTGTCTTATAATTTTGCTTTCTTAAAATTTAAAGATCTCTTCTGATTTCTTTATATCATGCATATGAGTCACATGTAAAATCAGATATTATGTTGTATTGCTTTATACTATCACCTGAAATTCAGATAAGCATGTAATCAGCAATATATAGTTTATCAGCTTGCCTTTATTTTCGGTACAAATTTTGATGGAATATGCTTTTCCAAGAAATACTTGGAGTTGAAAGGTACTTTCTATTATATTTGTTGCAAGTAAGTAAAATATTGCATATTGAATTCATGTGAGATGAACACCAGCATGGTTTTGCATATTGTATAATGTGCTGATTCTAGTCATGCACCAGCATGGAACGATATTCAACATCAGCAACATTTGCACAAAAGGCAAACTTAACTATGAGAGAAGCTGCACCATTGATGCAGGACATGAACAAAAAATAAAATAAAAATTAAAGAAGAAAGAAAGAGAAGAAAAATATTAAAATAATTTTGGGATTCAATTCAATTATGCAAGTCTGACCTTCTTCATATAATTAGGGCTCTTAAATAAGGCAACAAGTCGTATCCAAACAGAAGTCAAATTACTAAGTCTTAATAAAACAAGAAGTCCTAATAAGGTAATAATAAAATGAAAACTCTAAATAAAGAAAAATAAAGAAAATTCTAAATAAACCCTCATAAAATAGAATTGGGATTAGAATTTTTCAAAACATACGATGCTTCCTTTTTAAATAGGCATGAATTTTTCGATTCTTATCATTCCCTCTTGGTTGGAAAGAATTCGACTTTGGCGAGGAATTCAAGTAGATCTCTATCAGATCTGGAGCATCATGGCTTAATTATTCCTTATGAATCCAAGTAGCATATGAATTTGAACGGCTATGCCACTTAATCAAAAATCTTTGAAATCCTTCATTAGCAAGAGAAACAGTTTCATTAATGATAATGCATTCATTATAGCCTAGCAAAGATGTCGGAAGTGAAAGAAGAACTAGAACTGGTATTGGAGAAGACTGAGTATACACCTTGAAATCACTTACATGCATAGGAGGCTTGAATGTGTTCCGATGAGGTAATAAATATAATATTGAAAACTGGACTAAATTTTAAATCAGAGGATAATTTCTATAACAAATATTATGTCCAAGTTTATGAAGGATGTGAAATAGACCAGTGACTCGAGCATGCAAGTTTTTGAATGAATATCGAGGATAACATTCTGGACGGATATGAGCCATCACATAGTCACTCTCATTAAACTTTATATTTTTACGGTGAGTATCAGAAGTGATTTTATATTTCTCAGTTCTCATAGCAATCTTTTGCCTGATATCAGGATGAATATTATGAATGTGTTTGGCAAAAGAAGTGACAGATTTAGAAGTATGGTTATTCATAGATAGAGGAACAAGATCAATGGGTTAGTAAGGGTTAAAACCATGAACCATATCAAAGGGATTTTTGCCGGTAGAATAATTCACTAAATTATTATAAGCAAGTTCCGTTATAGGCAACAATAAATCCCATAGACTAGGTCTATCATCAACAAGATACCGAAATAAATCACCAAGACTAGGATTCACAATCTCTGTTTGATCATTTGTTTGAGAATGAAGGGTTGAAGAAAATTTTAAAGTTCCAAACAATTTCCAAATGGTCTTTCAAAAATGACTTATAAATTTAACATTACGATCAGATACTATGAAAGAGTTTGGTGTTAGAAGAGCAGGCACAGTACTAGGACAAAGGCTAGGTTGAATGACTTTTATGCAGCAAACTGTTTACTTGCCATTTCATTTTTTCATGCTTTAGAGTTCATTCTGTAAATTGAGAGATCGGGTACTTAGGATCCTAGAACTAAATCAATGGCATGTTGGATATCATGCATATGAGGTAGGCCATTTGATATATCTTCTAGGGTCATGTCCTTAAACTCTTCTAGTAATAGTTTATTTTCAGGAGGTGGATTATTTTGGGCATTTGCATTTAATTTAATCTCACCCTTAGGAATCACTGCTAACATGATTCTAGACTTCAAACTCTCATCATTAAATTTTTTATGAGTTAAGATGTGGTAGTTTTTGTTATTAGAAGTTTGAGGAGAACTCTTTTTTTTAAGGACTGGGATGCTCTAGATTTAGCAGGATTTAACTTAATTTTCTTCCCATCATACATAAAAATATAGGTATTCTCCCTACTAAGTTATGAGCATCCACCTCCTAATAGGATATTAGCTACCTCCATGGATAACATATTACACAATCTTGACCAAATAGGCTCTCATTTGAATCGGTACTAAACAGCATTCACTAATGTGAGCAATATTTTGTTGATTTAGGTAACTCGATAAGGATGAGGATGAGATTGAGACTTCAGCTTTAATCGATTAACAACAAATTTAGAGACAACATTCATAGAATTATTGCTATCGAGGACAAGCTTGCAGACCTTATCTTCATATTGGGCGTAGGTACAGAAAATGCTACCATGTTTCCATGCTTGGTGATTATACATCGCAAGACATTAACATATCCTCCTAATTCTTTACAATCTTTTTCATATTCTCTCTGAAATAGCTAGTTCTAGGAGGTTAAAGTCTAGTATATTTTCAGGTAAAGCTTCCTCACATCCTATTTCCATTGCTAAAGTACGGTGTGGACAACGAGCAATTATGTGATCCTTTCCATGACAGAAGTGTCATTCTATGTTTAAAGAACTAGCTGACTATGATACCATTGAAGTGGATTATCGGGTCTTAGTGATTGTTGGATGTGGGCTTGCACGAGAAGGTACTAGTTATGCAACATTTCTTGGTCTAACAGCAGATTTAGACTGTCTAGACTTGTTAGGAAAGTGACCTCCCCTCCTTTGGAATGAAGTTTCATGAAACTTTTAAATTTTTAAGGCTTTGTGATAGGCTTCTCCTACAGAGTCAGGTGAATATAGAAAAATTTCGTTTTAAATCGGTTCTTAAAGTGCTAATAAATTTAGATACCATTTTTCATGACTCGGAGATATCACATCTCAACTACAAGTCCTCAAAACGAGTCATGTAGTCGGTGACATTAGTATTTCCTTGCCTAAGAGTATAAGATTGGTCCAATAATTGACTCTTGTAGTAAATATGAAGTTTAAACTTCATCTCCTCTCAAAGGACTATAAGCGGTGTCCTAACTATAAATTTTTTTGAACTATCTATCAAAATCGCTTGGCAGAACCTACCAGTTTCATTTTTGCTAAACGAATGCAGGATGCATCTGACATATGATACCACTCAAAATAAGCTTCTAAATTTTGCAACTAATCATGAAATGCCTCTGGATCTAATCTACCATCATAAGAGGCGATGCCAACTTTAACCCCTTTTAGTGGTTTCTTGAAATCCTCATATTTAGGTGGATATTGTCTAAATTATTGCCCTTAGGATCTAAGATATCTAGGACCTTGTGCATACCTAGTAGGTTGTTCAGGATATCTAGTGCTCTATTTCTCTCTCATAGTCATCCCGTTCATACTCGTTACCCTTACCATCTGTGAAACCCTATGATGAAGAGAACTTTCAAAAGTATGTGGAGTAGTGTGTAATTGGATGAGTTGTGTAGATTGGGGATGATTGAAATGGCTGACTGGTGTACCTGACATGATTTTGACTTTTGGTAGGTTTAGGGATCTGAGAAGGTGACTGATGGATAGGTTGACTATTAGGAAGGTTATTTTTTGGTGGTTGTTTATCCAATATTAACTCTTTTAGGGACAGTTGGCATTCTACTTGCTGATCTATGAGATTTGCTAGGTCTATTTGGTTATCAATTTGATTATGACGAAGCTCACTAATTTTATACGAAGTTGGTCTGCTAATTGACATATATAATTTAAGATCTCTTGGAATGTTGTTTGGATATTTTTAACATATTTAAGTTCTTTTTCCTTGGCGGTATATGCATCTTTCTATGATAGTTATGTGATCCTTTCCATGACAGAAGTGACATTCTATGTTTAAAAAATTAGTTGACTATGATACCATCGAAGTGGATTCTAAGATCTTAGTGATCGTTGGATGTGGGCTTGCATGAGAAGGTACTAGTTGTGCGACATTTCTTAGTCTAATAGTAGATTTAGACTGTCCATAGTTGTTAGGAAAGGGACCTCCCCTCCTTTGGAATGAAGTTTTATGAAACTTTTCAATTTTCAAGGCTTTGTGATAGGCTTCTCCTATAGAGTTAGGTGAATATAGGAAAATCTCTCGTTTTAAATCGGTCCTTAAATTGCTAATAAATTTAGATACCATTTTTTATGACTTCGGAGATATCACATCTCAACTGCAAGTCCTCAAAACGAGTCATGTAGTCGGTGACATGTGTTTCATTGCCTAAGAGTATAAGATTGGTCTAATAATTTACTCTTATAGTAAATATGAATACATTTCTCGTGAAGTTTAAACTTCATCTCCTCTTAAAGGACTATAAGTGGGCGTCCTAACTGCTCTAAATTCCTTTGAACTATCTACTAAAATCGCTTGGCAGAGCCTACTAGTTTTATTTTTGCAAAACAATTACAGGATGCATCTGACATATGATACCGCTCAAAATAAGCTTTTAAATTTTGCAACTAATCATGAAATGCCTTTGGATCTAATCTACCATCATAAGAGGCAATGCCAACTTTAACCCCTTTTAGTGGTTTCTTGAAATCCTTATATCTAGGTGGATATGGTCTAAATTATTGTCCTTAGGATATAAGATATCTAGGACCTCGTGCATACCTAATAGGTTGTTCAGGATATCTAGTACTCTATTTCTCTCTCATAGTCATCCCGTTCGTACTTGTTATCCTTACCATCTGCGAAACCCTATGATGAAGAGAACTTTCAAAAGTATGTGGAGTAGTGTGTAATTGGATGAGTTGTGTAGATTAGGGATGATTGAAATGGTTGACTAGTGTACCTGACATGATTCTGACTTTTGGTAGGTTTAAGGATTTGAGAAGGTGATTAATGGATAGGTTGACTATTAGAAGGTCATTTTTTGGTGGTTGTTTATCCAATATTAACTCTTTTAGGGATAGTTGGCATTCTACCTGCTGATCTATGAGATTTGCTAGGTCTATATGGTTATCAACTTGATTAGGACGAAGCTCACTAATTTTATACAAAGTTGGTATGCTAATTAACATATGTAATTTAAGGTCTCTTGGAATGTTGTTTTGATATTTTTAACAAATTTAAATTCTTTTTCCATGGTGGTATATGCATCTTTTAGGTTGCCAATGGTCATGGTAACAAAGAAATGTTGGATCTTAGGTTAAAGGCTATGATTACTAAGAAATTTCGCTACGATGCTCACATTAAATTTGTAGAATCAAACATAGTGTCGATGCATTTGGTGCGTGTAATATGGGGATGAAATATGATAATAGGCAAGATATGTGGATGAAATATGATGGCATGTTAAATAAGGGCCTAAGCAATAATAAAAATTATCCACTAATTTAAAAAAAAATAAATTTTAATGAAGAGATCATACCTTTTACAAGACAGGCTCGAAACTCCAGGTAGCTGCTTACAGGTCAAAGACAAGATAGGAAGGTCTTCAAGTTTTTTTTTCTTTTTTTGGTTTGTGGACTGGGTCTATGGACTGATATGTAGACCACGCGGTCTATAGGCCAGTTTGGGGACCGCGTGGTCTACAGACTGCCTATGGACCTGATCTAACAAAAAAGGGGGTAGGGGTTTCTTCTGTTAGCCTCTCATCCGTGGGCGACATGGCTTTGACGGCGGTGATTGGGAAGGCGGCAATGGCGAAGTCGGCGATGATAGGTAACGGCGGCTCCGGTGACTGGTGGTGGGGAGGAAGGTGGCAACGGTGACAGTGACGGGGAAAGCGATGAAGACGGCGGTGGTGGAGATAAGGGGTGGAGCAATTTCTTCCGGCCTATCATCCCTCTTGGTAAGGGTCTTGGCATTTGGCGAGGAAGGCGGTAACGGCAATGGGGGGGTGGACAATGGCAACAGTGACGGGGGAAGGCTGCAATGGGGAAGTGATGAAGATGGAGGTGGCGGTGGTGGCGGCTTCGTTGACTAGGGATGGGGAGGAGGTAGCGGGTAATTTCATCTCGTTCGTGCCCTCTATTCGTCAATGACATAGGGAGCAGTGATGGTGATGGGGAAGGCCATGACGGTGATGTTACCTGAAGAGCGGGGAAGGTCGGCCAGCCCAAATCAGCGATCAGCAGCGGTGGAAGCAATAAGAGGGGAGAAGAGCTGAAACAAGGGATGACTTTGATTTTTATTCCCTTCAAATTTTCCTCGGCTTCTTTTGTTCTCAGGATTCTCAACCAGGTGGAGGCTTGGAGCGGCCGAACAGGGGAAGCTTGGATGATGGCTATCTTCCTCTGTGGTGGAAGGTTTCGAACCATCGAATAGGGAGCTTTGATCGTGCGTGGGACAGGAGGTTTGGAGTGGCGTGCAAATGGCAATTATAGATCGTAGCTTGCTCTGATACCAATTTGATGCAGGACATGAACAAAAAATAAAATAAAAAACTAAAGAAGAAAGAAAGGGAAGAAAAATATCAAAATGATTATGGAATTCAATTTAATTATTCAAGTTTGACCTTCTCCATATAATTAGGGCTCTTAAATAGAGCAACAAATCATATTTAAATGGAAGTCAAATTACTATGTTCTAATAAAACAAGAAGTAATAAGGTAATAATAAAATAAAGGAAACTCTAAATAAAGAAAAGTAAAGGAAATCCTAAATAAACTCTTTCTAGAATAGAATTAGGGTTATGATTTCTTTGAAACATAAGATGCTTTCTTTTTAAAATAGGGATGAATTTCTTGATTCCTATCAGCCATATATCCCATGAGAAACACAAGGTGCAAGGCATTTGCTTTCACCATATAAAGTCACTTGAGCCTCTCAAGTCCAAGGTGTATGACTTCAATTCTATAACCTTGTGAAAAGGTTTAGGATATTCCTTGAAGATCTCATTTTTAAGCATGACTCAATGCATGCCTCATGTGTACATTTTTGAATAGTGCTTTAGTGTTTGTTTTATTAATCTTTCTATTTATGGCTAAGGTCTTGCTTGGCATCGTTTTTATTCTTATTTTTTGTTTTTTAAAATGAAGTCACAGAAAGTGAGGTAAAAAATATATTTGATACTATTATTTTATTTTTTATTTTTCAAGATTTATTTTCATTATTTCTAAAAAAAGAAGAAATGTTTATTTTCACTATTTTCAAAAATAAAAAAAATCATGTCTGTTACTACCAGCACCATCACCATTACTATCACCATATCCATTATTACCACTATTACTACTATCGTCATTTCCACCACCATCATTGCTATCATTGCCTTTGTCACTATATTTTCTAGCACCACCATCACCGCTACTACTGCTACCATCATTTCTACCATCACCATTACTGTTAGTATCTCCAACAATGCCACAACTTTTGTTGGTGTCTCCAATAATGCCATTGACCACTATTGCCACCCTCACCACCTTTATTGCAATATCGTTGCCACCATGGCTTCTATCATGCTACCACCACTATCATTGTTACCACCACGATATCATTGGTGCCCCTATCACCACTACCACCACCACTATATAGGGGTGGCAATTTATGACCCGACCTGCCATAAATAGGTTTGGATTTACCATAAACGGGTTCGGATCGTAAACGGGTCAGGTTGGATAAACATGTTATCTATTTATTAAATAGGCTGGGTCAGGTTGGATAAACATGTTATCTATTTATTAAACAAGCTGGATCATGTTAGATTGGATAAATAGGTTATTCAATTATTAAATGGGTTAAATAGGTCGGGTCGGGTTAGTAGGTTACCCGTTTAATAAACTGGTTAAACGGGTCGGGTCAGGTTGTCTATTTATTAAATGGATCAGGTTCAGGTTTTAAATTACAAACCGTTTAATAAATATATCGGGTTCAGGTTGAGACTTTTTTGATCTGACTCGTATCTGATCCGACCTGTATATACACGACCCAACCTAATTGCCATCCTTACCACTATATCACTAGCACTCCTGTTGTTGGAGCCATCACCACCATTATGGCTTCTATCGTCCCCACAACTATCATTGCCTTAGCCATTGTTATCATGGGTATATTTTAAAAATAATTAATTACGCGAAACATGTTTATATTTTTTAAAAATTCTAAGCTAAAGTAGAAATAAAAAATATTTTATTTTTTTTAAAAAAGAAAAATAAAAGTGATGCCAAATAGCATCTATTAATTCATATAGAGAAACTATGATATGGAATGATCTAATGGACTAAATAAAAATTAGATGCTTTTAATTAGAGTTTGTCATAGAACTTTACCTGAGCCCTGACTATGATGTCAAAATGCTAGACCAACTGACCAAGTTTTCTCCAACTTAAACCCCGGTGTAGAGGCTCTTGGATCCGGCCTCTCCCACATGTGCCATACATCTTGCCGTTCATCTCAATAGCCGAGACCTGACCTCTACTTGAATCATATTCCACAATTGAATATTTTTGTATTTATTGGGTGTTAACTAATCATTTCTTTGGGTTGCTGACCACAATACTCATCTCTCCAGTTTGTGGAAATGGATTTGGTCTGTTATTCTATGCTATATAACTTTCTGTCTATGGTGTGTATGTTACTTTAGTATGTCACTTTGTTTTGATCTATTCTGCCTTGAATCACTGATCTTCATTACTTTGTAGCTGCAAGTTGCACATACACATGCATTCATTCATGCATGTATACAAGTATGTACCAGAGTTATAAATATTTTGAATGATTACATGGTTCCTTGAGTTGTTCATGCTCCTAATCTTAAAATGTTCTATGATTTTTTTGCTTCGTGGTATGAGTATGACTTTTCTGTACCAATTTCAGTTGAAGGAAATGGATGATGTTGACATGCTGACTCTTGTAATTCAAGAGATGAGCAAGGCATTCCCCACAATGATGGAGACACTTCTACATGAACGTGATATGTTAGTGTACACTTATGCATGCTTTGATATATAACTTCCATTTTATCTTATTGTGTAGATTAGAGGGCACACCTTCTTATATTAGAACCTTCTGTAATTATTTATATTGTTTTCCCTGATATAGCTATTAATTGTTATGGTGATAGCTGAACCAACATCTTGTCATTCTTTTCTCTGTTGTAGTCATTGGTACATGGTTTTGAAGTTAGTAACTGAAAAGTCTAGAAAAAACACATTATGTTGAAGAACAATACTGAAAGGATAGCTAGTGTAACATATAATGGATGGTATGATGAGCACCCTACTTGTTAAGGATGTGCTTGCATGTGTTTTATATCAAACTTCCCATAATCCTTCTTTGTAGTCATCATCTGCAGGTCCTTGCTCCATTTGGGCTGCGCCACCTCTCTCCAAACTGCACTCCCCTCTCTTGTTCAACACCAACAAATAGATGGGCCTCTCTTCCTCCATTCTGTGATATTTTGTTGATTTTGAGTCAATTGTGGGATAACTTGGTTAATCCACTTCAACAAGAGTTGCTGTCAGACAAGACAGGGCAGAGATGGAAGATATCTGTGCACCTGAAGTGATGAGTGAGATACATAGAAAAATCAACACAAAGAAAATCTGATTGGAGGTTGAGGGAGAGAGATAAGTAGAGGGAGGAACATCCAAGTGGCATCCTAGTGGGCCCCGATTGGCCATAGGAATTACGGATGGCTTGATCTGTAGTTTCTAGAAGCAGGTCAGTTACAGGTATTGGGAAGTGGGTTTCTGAAAAAAATAAATGAGAACATTTTGGAAGCAGGTGTGAGATGAATGCTGGAGGAGACTTGGAAGCTGGTGCACCATTGTAAATAGAAGATTCTTGCTACTAAGGCTTGATCTGAAAATTAGATTGGATGGTGATGTGGGGAGAAACCCCACACCCGGGATCCCGAAGGTCCTAGAACCATGAATGGATTGATTGACTCTATTTCTGGATAAGCAGGAACTACGCCCGGCTATTTCACTTCTGACATTGGGTTTGTAGTATTCCGGATGTACGCATGCAAAACGATCGTTTGCGCGACCTATAGATAACTGAATCTGCGTAATCGGGATAGCATGCTACCGAATCATTTGAATGGATAAATTCCATCTCGGGATGCTTCTCCAAGATGCCTCATCGGTCATTCGGCCCCTGAGAGCAGAAGCCAGGAAAAGTATTTAACTCTCGGTCTTGTCGGCTATCGTACTAAAGTACCTTCGGTCCCTCGGATCTCTGCCAAGCTTAACCTTCGGCCTTCTGGCTCCTTATTGGTATAAACCTTCGGTCTCTTGGGCTCCTATCAGACTTAACCTTCGGCCTTTTGGATCCCGTTTGGACAAACATTCGGCCATTTGATCTACTGTTTCATGGATCTCCGATCAAAGTAAAGTTGTCTGCATCCCTTCAGTACAATTAACACCTGGCCTCTCTGACTCATGGGTTTTGGGGATTCACATTTTCGAAGGACTCCTAGGCTTATTGAACCTTAATACTTGGGATCAAAACCTGGAAAGTAATGCCCCACCAAATGGCTGAAGGAAAAGTCTACCGATACCCATCCTAATATATCTTTCATAACGGACAAACAATCAATTCTCATGGTCAAGAGTAAATCTTAGCCATTAAAGAAGCGTGGCCCCTCTTTGGGCTATAACTCCTGGAGCCATTAAAATAAACGGTGGGCGGCGGGAAGATACATAAGACAATCTCTTATTAATAGAAGAATGATATTTCAGATAAGGATGATTTCCTTCCAGAAATTCTAATAAGGGCCAAAATACAGGCACCCCTTGTCTACCAGCCATCATGTCAATATATCCCAAGATTGCCCTTAAAGCTTGAGTATAAAAGGGTTCTTCGCAAACCCCCCGGAGATATGCACCTATGCATGAATGCACGTACTTGCACCCTAGGTCATTGCTCCATTTTTACTCTGTGGACTGAGATATGTGGACTGAGATATTAACTTGATCATCAATGTGCCTGCGTCGGGATCATCCCTGATGGACTTTTTTACAGGTACAACCATCGGCATCCCATCTACAACTTACTTCGGCATTTGAGCAGATTTTAGCACCATCAGATGGTGTTGAGAATGGTTGTATATTTTGCTTGATAGTGGTTTAAGTGTGCAATTACCAATTCAATTGTCCTTTAAAGTTATTGAATCGTGAAAAAATACCTTTATCTATTTAGATTATATAATAAAATCAACTTATGCACCAAACTAATGCACGACATAAGTTCAAATTTTTTTTGCTTGTAATGAATTGGAAAAATTTGAAAGTAAATGATAGGAAATTTGAAGGGATAGCGGAGGCTAAAAAATCCAATTTGGGTATGAACAAGTTTTGTGCACACTATGCTTGATATCTATTTTGATTTAGGATGTAGGATTTAACCACATTTCATGCTGGAGCGCTCAAGACTCACTTGCTAGAGAAATGTTTGAGTCAACTAGATGTGAGATTAGATTGCATGGGTTGCGAGACCTTGTAGAGTGCATGTGCCCACTGCATAGGTCGTGGGTTCTATACACATGGGTCTCGGAACCCAAGTTGAATTTCCTTGTTAGAAAAATTTGATATTACTAAATTCAAGGGAGTTGATTTTTTCTCAACTTTTATTTTTGAGAATTTTTGATGTTATTAGGAAAGTTAGTAGTTAGGATTCTTCGAGTTAGAATAGGATTTAGAATCCCACATGAAAAGTTGAAGAAATGAGTCATTTTGTCCTACTTATAATTACCCCATTGAGGCTCCTCTTGTATTCACACTAGAGATACTTAAGTTATTGATTAGTGGGAATTTTCTTGTAGAAATTATTCTCACCAGGGTTTGTGGCACCATCCCGTACTGCTCGGTACGGGGTGTATCGTACCGTATCGGCCAAGAGCTGGTACAATTCATCTATAAAAAATGGTCCGGCCTCCGGACCGTTAAAAAAATAAAAAAAAACTATATTTCGTATGTATACGGTACAATACCGTACTAGTGTGTTCCATCTGGTTCGGGCCCAGTTTAGGTATGGTTCAACAATCCTTGCTTGAGAGGGGGGAGGAAAACATTTTTTTCTCAAATTTTCAATGCCGGTATATGTACCGGTATGGTACGGGTCCCGGTATCGGTTTAGCGATCCTTGGTTTTCACCTTTTCTTTATTCTCTCCTTTTTCGTTGATTCTTAGGGTTTATAGGTGAGTGTGTGAGAGTTGTATCCTTAGAGGGGCTAGCCAAGGTGACGTTTTTTGGCCTTGGAAGAGAGTGACCCGCCTAGATTCTCTTCCAACTATCATATTTGCCCATTCTAACACCTTACATCGGATGTGCCATAGTGGGGTTTCTACCTCGTCACAATCAGTTGCATCGACATATCCTTCTTCAAGTTTTTAGTTGAAGTTCAACACCTAGCAGCAATTGGTATCATAACAAGGTTTTAAGATGCTGCCTTGCCATCACAACGTCAAAGAGTGTGTTGAACATGAATAAGATCTACGAGACATTGAAGTAGATGAATTACACCACTAGCTTGAACAACTTCAAAAAGAAAATCGGCAGCTTTGTCAATGGCAGGAGCAATGTAAATGCCAATATAGCCAAGGTTTCAATCACTATTCTAACAGAGTGCCCTTTGATGTTGGAGAGCATTTCAATGAAAAAGTGGGAGATTTCAAGCCGTTCTACAATAGAATACAACGGAACATCTTCATTGAGCAAAGAAGATATCCATCATCATCATGAACGAAGACCACATCGCAACCATCATGATTTCAGCATAGACATTCGTGATTTTGAAGGATGCTTGCAACCTGACAAGTTCGTTGATCGGCTTTACACCACTGAATGAGTTTTCAAGGTTAATGAATTCTTGATGATTGATGTATGAGATCGATGTATGAAGCTAGTCGCCATCAAGCTCAAGAAGTATACATCAATTTTGTGGGAAAAACTTGAAGCAATGACATAAAAGCATGAAGGATGGCAAGATCTGAACATGGGACAAGATGCATCATGAGCTCAAATGTAAGTTTTTGAAGATTATCATCGGCATAAGTTCAGCTCTACAATCTTTGACAGCACGATATGATCGCAGAAGAGTATGCAATGGAATTCAAGAACATTTTATGATGTGCGATATCAAGAAGCCCAAAGTGCAAACTATAGTGCAATATCTTAGAGAATTGAAGCTTGAAATTGAGCAAGTCATGCAACTCCATCTTAGAAGAAGCAGCAATCAAGAACAAGTAATTCATACTTTCTGAAGTATGGAGAAGGAGCGTCCAACCAGGGGAGTTCCATGTCAAGGACATCGGCATCCTCCAAAGCTAGTGCCTCTCAACCATCTCAAAAGGAAGGGCATCCTCAGGAACCCCCAACAATTCCAACATTGTTGCCTCTAACCGTGTTTCAAGTGCCAAGGGTTTGGGCATATTGTAGCTAACTGCATAAATAGAAAGCTCGTCTCTTTGGTGGAGGATGAATCGTGCACACAAGAGGAAGATCACCTAGTCAAGTGGGATGAGGAAGATCCAAGCTAGGAAGGGCAAGTGCATGCCAATCAAGGTGAAGCCTTGGTGGTCCACCATAGACTTAATATGACAATGGTAGTTGATGAAGAAGGTTTGTTTTGCTACAACATCTTCAATGCTAAATGGAATTCACATGGAAAGGATGTTCTGGATTTGGATTTATGCGATGGAGTTGAAAAGAAATTCAGTGATGGAAGACAACATTCGGCCTAACCAGAAAGAGCCCTCCTAGATGCCGCTGTGGAGATGGATCTCATAGATGAGTTTTTATTAGTACCAAGCTTTAATTGCTCTGATCTCTTCCAACTGGGCACCTCTACTTCTACAACCCCCTTCAATTCTTCAGGTTTTTCTTCTCTGTTTGAGGTCAGAAATGGAGGTTCCAATCCAGTCCTATTGGAAAATGATGACCAAAATGATGCAGAAAGGTCTATTTTCTGTGTGGTTCTATTTTAAGATGAAACTCAAATAGAATTGGTTGATGCGACTTCAAAGGCTTTCCTACAGACAAGATATAATTGAGGAAAGCATTTGTCTAACAAATGCATTGCAAGTAGCACAACATTAATGAAGAAAAACTAGAGGAGTCTCAGTACCAGTTATCTCTATGGCATGTAGAATCATTAAACAACATAAGCTTTTCTTTGCAATCACCTTATCATGCACAATACCAACTTTCTTCATAAATTTTTGAAAAAAGGATGCAATGTAGAGGCTGGATGCTAAGACAATGTTGCAGCATCTATGGATCCAAAACTCGACATGCTTTGCCATGCTCTCTATGACAAACAAGTGGATCAATTAGGAACATTAATGAAGATGTCACCATGGACTCAAGTGGGGATAACCAAATTGGCAATGAAAGTCCATTGGTAGAGAACAAAGATAGAAGAATCCGGAAAGAGTTCTTGATTACTGATTCTATTGAAAGAAATGGTGCCAACGAAGACTCTATTTAAAGTGTAACCTTGCTTAAAATTCTTGTTCAGATAGTGCAAAAAACATAGTGGATGATGTGCTTCCAAGCCCATGGTTGTTAATGTCTCAAAATTTGTCCTCTATTTTGAATGAGCCTAACTTGGATGTGTTGCACAATATGGCTAATACTGGAAAGAGTGGTACAATACATTAGCTTATCAAGCAAGCCCACCCATCGTGGATGTCATTCTTGATTGCCTCTTCCATGTCCACCACTGCTAAGAAGCAAATTGATTGTGGACATCCTATCATGTCACACGGCCTTGAGCTGTACTTCCTATGTCTCTCCACTTTGTTCAACCTTGGCATCGGTTTTATCAATCCTTTAGCTGCATTGGACCCTAGCCTCATTTTCTCATCAGACTTTGAGGATTGTATCAGCTTCCTATGCTCATTGTCCAATCTTGATCCCTCTACAATGCAATCTGCTATTGGAACACCAAGTAACAAAACATTCGATGGCCCTTAAGGTTTTGAAGTGTATCAACACTAGTGCCTATAAAATTGAACTTCTTGGAGACTAAGTGTATCTACAACATTCGACATAGTTGATCTGTCACTTGGTGATGAGTTTTCTCCAATTGAGGAAGTTTGATGCTGGAGTGCCTAGGGATCACTTTCTAGATGAGTGTGGTTGAGCCAAAATTCAAAACAAGAATAGATTGCATGGGTTGTGGGACTGTGTAGGGTGTATGTGCCTGCTGCATGGGCCGCGGGTCTTGTACACATGGGTCACGGGTTCCATACACACGGGTCTTAGAACTTGAGTTTTGTCTTATTAGGAACGTTTGATCTTAGTTAATTCTAGGATATTTTGATTTCTGTAATTTTTTTTTAAAATTTTGATATTATTAGGAAAGCTAGTAGTAAGCATTCTTCGAATTAAAACAAGACTTGGAATTCTATATTAGAAAATTGAAGAAAAGAGTTCTATACTAATAAATATCCTTATCAGGGCTCCTCTTGTAAGAGATACTTGAGTTATTGATTAGTGAGAATTCTCTATGAAAATTTTTCTTGTCTTCTTTCTATTCTCTCTCTCCTTTTCTTTATGGAGTCTTAATGTTTGCGGGTGACTGTGTAAGAGCCGTATCTTTGGAGTGGCTAGCCAATGTGATGTTTTTCAGCCTTGGAAGAGAATGACTGGTCCCGGTCCTCTTCCAACTACTGCCTGCCCATTTTAATACCTTGCATCCTACATGCGGTAGTGGGATTTCTACCTTGCTACAATTGGTTGCGTCGACATATCCTTGCTCTGAATTTTCAGCCCAAGTTCAACACCTCCCAGCATCAACATTTTAACGTAAATTTTGTTTTGCTTTCGAATTTATACAATCATGTAATCAAAACCCAAGATATATTCTCTAGTGCAATTTCCAGTGGCGATTACAATCTTGATATAGATAATCTAGAATATGGAGGATAAAAGTACTAGCAGTAGTTACCGAGTTGTCAATAACACACCTAAGATATGCTGAATACAACTGACTCTACCTTATGTTCACATTGATGCTTGTTATACTCCATTATAATATATTCGGAGTTAGCTTAATGTAGAAATACAGATCCTCTTTTTTTCTCTTTTGTATTGTATTTAGCCTTTGTAGATTTGCATATCCAGGTACATGTCATCTACATTGTTAAAGGTTGCTAGAGAACATTCTTCGGTTGTTGCAGTCATTGGCAAAGGGCATTTGTCAGGAATAAAGCAGCACTGGAAGCAGCCTATTGAGGTTAGAACCATTTTCGTAATGTATATTTGTGATGATTTCTATGTGAATATGATTCATAATATTCCTAGCTAGAATGGTTGTCACCAAAAATTCAAGCTTTTCATGGAAGGCAGGTTGAGTCTGGAGAGCCTTCTTGTTGCTGAACTGTCTCAAGATATGTGAATACTTAATGAGATCACATTCTGAGTATACTGCTTGTTAGCAGTATTTTTAGTTCAAGAATTGTTTTATTTTTTAGAAAGCATTATGAAATTACTAGTAGTCCTTAAAGATTGTTACTGGGAACATATTATCACCAAGTAGTGCTAATCGTGTGGTACAAAAGATACATTTTCCACTCTGATTTTCTAGTTGGAGATTCCATTCCAGGTGGTTGTACTGGTAACTTGATTTGGCCTTTTTCAGTTCAGTCGATTTTTTTCGAAACCTGTAGAATAGCCAACAATTGGTTGCCATTTCTCAAAAATCAGTAACTTCATTATTAGGGATTGTGTGCATGCTATATTGTCTGCAAACACTAAAACAAGTTTTTTTTAAAAAAAGATACAGAAATAATGCTGAACCAAGCTTGTTCTGGAATATCTAATGCTGTTAATCGTTTTGACACAAGTATCTGGAAAGTTGATTTATTTCTCGTGGAAAAATAAAGTAAAAGAATATAAAAAAGCAGGCAATCAGCACAGCTAAACAAGGCTGATTAAAAGTATAAAAGGATGCCGAACCCACTTATTTTGGAATATCTCATGCTGGTGTTTTTCTTGACCTTAATTTATATGTAAGGTTGATCAGTCTGGCTATCATGTTTGTTGGAACAGAGAAGGGAGAACAACCATCCATAAACCCTTCCCCTTACTCTTCTCCTGCTAGGCCACATTTGATTCTATGATACCAGATGTTATGCATGGACACCACATGGAGATCTGGTAATTTTTTAATAATTAATGAATATAGATTGCACTCATGAGAGACTTTTTTTTGTATGGTCTGCCAAAATTTTGCCTTACATCCGTGGATAAGATTATCCATTATAACCCTAGGGTAGTCATAAACGAGGTTTGCACATATGCCTCATATCTCTTAATTCTCCTGTCGTGTATATTGCAGGTAAAGCGTCTATTGGAAGTTCCTTCCAATGGTGTTGGTGTTTCTTGGATGAAAATCTTAGCATCCGTTGGTGTGGCAGCGACCGGGGCTGCCTTGGCTTCTGGACTTTATCTTACCTGCAGGAGGTGACTTGGGGTAGATAAAAAGTTCTCCACAATGGAGTGAAAAAAGCAGTATACTTTCAATTTATATATATTAGTAACTCATGATATTTGACATATCTAGTCATCTTATGTATTTTCTTCATCTTATAAAAAAGTTATACTTCTTCCAATAACTAGAGGATAATGAACTTTCCACAAATTTTGGATGATGTCTTTTGGTTTATCGTAGAATGTTAGGGTGCTTTGATTTGTGACTGTAATTGAAACAGATTATGTTAGGATGCTTTGAATTGTGACTGTAACTGAAACAGATTGGCATGAGAATCAGAACAGTCATATCCTTCAATGCGGTTGGTATGTAGTCAAAACCGGAATGGTCTTTGAATGGTATGGAAGAATGGGGATTGAATTTTGATGGACCAAGGTATTTTTATTTTCTTTTAGATTCTGAATAAGAATGGAACTTTCTTCCACCCCACCAAATAATTAGAATGAGAGTCATTTTCATGCCAAAGTATAACTCCTCTTAACCAAACATGTCCTTATTAAGTGTAATAGGATTTCCGTGTTCCACAACTGAAAATTATGTTGTTTACCTAAATTTGGAATCCATTCTTTATTCCGTACAAGTATTTCATGGAGGAGATTTATCAATCAAAATTTAAAGGGCTTGTTGGCCCGTGGAGCACTTTGTAGCAAAGTGTTAGTTTGCATGCGAGCGCAAATTCACATCATGGGGTGTCAAGCCAAATCACGTCCCTGCTCCGTGCCAGGAATCTTCATCATGTTGCTTCGACATCAATCCAGCTAAACGGATTTTCTTCTAGAAACCATGGTTTCTAACCTAGACAGAAAAACTCAATTTTGGTTCAAACTAGCATTAAGATACTTAATATAATTTTATATACGTTCAAATTTGCATTCAAATCCTTGGTAGTCTATTTCACAATAGACCTCATAAAGGCCAACAAGCAAAATACCACATAATGCAGGGGTACAAGATAATATTTAAAAAAGAATAAAAATAAAATGGTATTCTATGTTATTTGATGATGGAAATATTTCTTGGTGGATGTGATGTAAAAGGATATTTCCGTAAGCGGTATGTATGAGAGGAGTCCAAATATTCAGATCCTTGAATCCATTCTTAGGGTTACGGTACATTTCATTTTCTTTTGACCAACAAATAAAATAACCTGATATTCTGTTGAAAATATCCTAGAGCAAATTAAATGCTCAAGTACTTATACCTTCTCTATCTGTTGCCAATCATATTGTCCCTCCAATACTGCGATAAATCAACTGCATGCTTACGAGCCAAAGCTGGGTCTCAATTGGCCCTTACCATTATGATAACCCTACCGTCCATGGAAGAAATCGGGTGGCAGATATTAGACCACCACCACTTGAAAGCTCTAAAAGATACCATCCACCGGTACCTAAAAGAGATGCAGCGAAAGCCCGAAGCTGCTACTCTGAGGTGATCAATATAGATAGCCATAAATTTACGGAGATGCTACTACTCGATGGCTATTTTGTTATCCAAACCATTCATCCACCATAATCTGATGGCCAAGGAGCTCAATTATCCATTGAACAATATATTTGGCTTGAATTCTATCTCCTTCAAGATTTGCTCCTTCTCCATGTTACAGATTTCATGCCGAACATTGTTGTCCAGTGAATTTTATTGCTCTTTGACTATCAAATTGCAATGGATGGAGTTGAATAATAAAATGGGCATTGAGCAATAGCATCTTTGCAAATTTATGGTTGTCCATGTTGATCACTTCAGAGTAGTAGGTTTGGGCTTCCACTTCCAACTTGTGCATCTTTTTTAGGTACTGATGGATGCTTTCTTTCAAAGCTTTTAAGAAGAGGTAGTCTGGTATCTAATACTTGATTTCCATGATGGTAAGGACAAATGGAGACAAGCTTTGGCTCATAGGTATGCAGATTGCTTTATTGCAAGACTAGGGCGACTCCGATGCTTGGCTTGGTTGAGCTACATTGCCCAGACATTTCTATGCAACCTAATGCTTCTTTCTCTCATGCTGAATTGATCTTCCAACTATATCTTCAATGGCTTCTCTTGCTTCAATTTTGCTATGACTCATTTTTGTTCTCTACTTTGCATAAAAATCTTGGATACATGGCTTGCAACAAAAACTCCTGCCATCAAATACTTGAATCAGACACTTGCTGGCTTCAATCTACCATATAAGAATAATGCATCAAATATGAGAATAAGAGCCATTAAATGACACATTTTCCTTTTATTTTGAAAGAGAGAGAAAGAATAAGCTGAATTTTCATGTTTAACTACTTAATATATGATATACATGCAAACCACATGCCAATAAGAAAATTAATATTTTGTTTTGTGAACATGGACACGAATCAAAAGCTATCATTATTTTGACGGTATGTTTTTGCTGTTTCCAATTATAATGGCTAAGAAAACCATTGTGATTAGTGTAACTAATTTGAATGTAGCCAAGATCGCATATAAGCTACCATATAACCAGCATGATTCATGGGATGCAGTTATTTCTTTTTTTTTTTTTTTTTTATTTATCTATTTTATTATATCTAGCTTAAATGTATTTCAAAAATGGTTGAAAAAAATTGCATCAAGCATGTCGCACGTGTGAAGCAGAGCTTTTTAATATTTGATTCCTATACATATTTATGTTCATCAAATAAAATAAATTTAAATATAATTATATATAAATATCTTATGCAAATCTCATTTGCTTTGAGCTCAAGTTGGGTCATGGAAATGTCCAAAAACTTAAAGTGGCACAAATGTGTACGTGGATATGCACCAGGTTAATGGATTTGTGCACAATATTCATCGCATACCAATGCTGCTATGGCTTTTTTTTTTTTTTTTTTTTTTTTTTTTTTTTTTTTTTTTATAGAAAAAAAAAGGGTAGGGATCATTCCTTCCAGTCACGTGCCCCAGATTTAATCTGGAATTTAATCGAATCACCCGCGGGATCATGGATTTGTGCACAATAGTTATGGCATACCAGCTATGGCTTTTTTTTTTTTTTGATAGAAAAAAAGGGTAGTGATCATTCCTCCCAGTCACGTGCCCCAGATTTAATCTGAAATTTAATCGAATCACCCGCGGGATCATGGATTTGTGCACAATAATCATGGCATACCAGCTATGGCTTTTTTTTTTTTTTTTTGATAGAAAAAAGGGTAGGGATCATTCCTCCCAGTCACGTGTCCCAGACTTAATCTGGAATTTAATCGAATCACCCGCGAGATTATTACTCGAATCCGTGACTAGTGGATTATATACAAGAGCTGAGTCACATCGAATCACCCGCGGGATCATTACTCGAACCCGTGACTAGTGGATTATATACAAGAGCTGAGTCGCATCGAATCACCCGCATAATCATTCCTCGAACCCGTGACTGGTGGATTATACACAAGAGCTGAGACGCATCTTAACCAACTGCGCTATCGTTGTAATGATCTGCTATTGCTTTGCTTTCTAACTATACCTCTGAAGTTTGGTACTCAATATCTCCACACACACACACAAAAAAAAAAAAAAAAAAAAAAAAAAAAAAAAAAAAAAAAAAAAAAAAAATCTCATCTTACCCTGCCATATTTAAGGATTTGTTAATATGATCGGACTTAACATTTTTAACTGTAATACTAAGGATTTGTTAATATGATCGGACCTTAAATTTTATAGGATTCATATATTTGATAAATATGAACAATAAAATCAGGATTATATGTATATTAATAAATATCTAAAATACTTTTGAAATTAGTCTAATTCAATCTGATTGTATTGATTGTACCGGTCAAATTTATGAATTTTATAAAATTTTGAATCTAATCATTTAAATAAATCTTAATTGTTATGTCGGAAACCCTACGGGCCACCATCTTGCTTGGAAGGAATCTTCATTAAGTAAAAAGTATGAGACAAACGATGAACAAAGTTGGAGAAAGATCCTCCACTTCGCCTTTAGGATACTTTTTGGAGATTATTTTTCGTCAGCATCAAAAAGTTGCTTATAGTATAAGCAAACAAACAAGTCAGGACAATTCAAACACCGTTAACACAATATGAAAAACTTCGCCATCAGCACAAAACAATCAAACATGTACATCATCAGATACATTCGTCCTTCTCCTCGATAGTTTGATCGTTTTAATGTCCTCATGATTGCAAATGAGGAAACCACAATTAGATTCTTTGAACATTAAAAGAACTAATCGAATGTTACAGGTATCATTCAAGAACACAAAAAAAGTTGCTGAAGATTCATCAAAGATGATATGCGGGAGAGAGAGAGAGAGAGCAAATACCTGGAAAGAGTACCACCAAGAAAACACCCCATCCATAATCGCCGTTCCCCTCCGCTATCTATCCGTGCTTTGGAAGGGAAATCCGCCGGTGGGTTTTCTAATTCCCGGCCGGCATATGAAAATCTAACTAAAATAGCATCCAAATCCTCTTCAAAAAGATCGACCCCAAAGTCAAGAACTTCAAAAAAAAAAAAAAAAAAAACTCAAATCAAGGGGATCGAAGTCCAGAAAAAGAATAGATAGAGATCTTTCTTGGAAAAGGAGAAATCGCGGCCGACGGAAAGAAATGGGACCGATATTTCTTTCCCCTTCTTCTTACGAGTTATCGTAGAAGAAAATTCCCCTTCCACCGGCCATCACCGTTGAAACCGGTCCCCAGGACAGGTTGGGTGCAGGTGTTCGGATCGGGAGGGTAGTACTTATAGGTCTTCTGTGCGCATAGAAACAATATAGGTTTGTATCTATATTAAAAAAAGAAAACAATATAGTTTTGTACGCTTGTCGAGAGGCTGGTGGTGGATGGGTCGACGAGGCTTGCAAGCAAAGCATCTATTGGAAATTCCTGCCAAAAGTGCAGGTATTTCTTGGGTGAAAATTATAGTATCTGCAGGTGTGGCAGTGGGTTGCCTTAATTTTTGGACTTTATCTGCTGGATAGGATAGGGGACGAGATGGGCTAAACTAAAAAGCTCCCTATGTTGGGGTCCGGAGAATACCATATACTCTCATTTGTGTACATACTAATAACTTATGATAATTTGATATCTAATTATATCTTTTTTATACTAAAAATGTTTAATATTATCCGATGGTTAATGGACGGTGATCTTGGAAATAAGAAATGCCTTTTGGAGAAGCATTAGCTTGCATCCAGATTCTGTGATACAGAAAATAAGTATGCATATGAAGATGCGATTATTTTTTTTTTTTTTTTTAAAAATAAATAAAATTACTAGTAATCAAGATGGTAAATGAAAGTAAATATAATAAAATTTATTTTTTTAAAAAAATAATAATTAAAATAAGTAGATCTTCTAAGCATATATAGTTGTTCCTTTGATTTTAAGAAGCTAGGATCGAAGGCGATTGAAAAATCTTCTTTTTAACTAGGCTTTGTAATTCAAGTTTAGATCTAGGAAAACTCAAGAAAAAAGTTTTCCTTATCAACATTAACAATCTTCTCAATAGATTTGTGAAGGTTTTGCTTAGATGATTGCTCGATTTGATTTTAGAAAAGTTAGGCTGCTTAAGATGATTATGACTCCAATCTATGGAAGAACTTTGTGAATCCGGAATATGGCACTGTCGGACGTCACTTCGGGATGATGTCTAGGGTTATGGATGGCATGTGAAGGGATGGTGGCGTGTGGAAGTATTTTGGTTTTAGATCCTAATGCAGGAATGTGAACAGGCACGGAAGGAAGGGAAGCTCAAAGGGAGAGAGGGAAAAACCAGGAGGGAAAGAGAATCTATAGATTAGAGAAAAAAAGCAATAGCTTTTATTTTTCAAAATTTATTCTTTCCATAAAAAAACTATAATACATAGGTATTTATAGACAGAATAACAAAAGTCTAAAATAATCCAAACACTAACAATTTAAAACAATCCAAACACTAACTATTTAAAACAATCCAAACACTAACAAGCGAATTCTATTTGAACTATTGGTGGCACCATTTTTTGATAAACTTGAATCTCATCTTGTACCAATTAACTGCTGCCATGTGAACTTTTTTGGCTGATCTTCTAAGACTCTGGATGTAGCTCAGCAAAGGGGAAAGGTCTCCTAGATTTGGCGTCAACCCTGGATAAGGGTAATCTAGTAGTGGCGCCAACATAGTGTCTCCTTCACTTGGACTTTTTTATGGCACATACTAGGTGACTAGGACTCTTCTTTGGACGGCATCAGGGGTCTATCAAGGCTCTAACTTGGATGGTGATGCAATATAGAGGTGGTATCTAAGTGGCACATATGGCTATCCAAAATAATAGCTATTAAAAATTAACATACACTGAAAAAATAATAACTTGCTAAAATTTAAAACTCCTACTAATAAAATTATAAGATAGTTGGGTATGGCTTAGTTAAGCCAGATGGTGGTTTGCGAATTAGTGTTCACACCAATTCTCCTATAATGGAAAAAACTTGGCTCGGATGAGTAGGGTCCACCACGGCTTTGGAATTGATCAAAATGATCTGAATCAATCCATTGCAACTCCTTTCGGGTGATCCATGCATCCCTGAATTCAGGTTAGTCTTGCCATTGGACTAGATATCGTTAATATCATTGGACTAGATATCGTTAATATCTACACCTTCTAGTTGACATAACTTGTTCGTCTAAAATCTTGTCGATGTGATCATGTTTCCTTAGAGTAGTGGACTGTGGGCACTTAAGATGGGGTTCACTCAAGAAAATGATCAGCTCAAACGGATCACTGGGTATTATTATTGGCTCATTGTATTTTATTAGATCCAATATACTGAATGTTGAGCTTATGCCATAATCGAAAGGCAAATCTACAATGTAAGCATTCAATCCAAGTTTCTTGAAGATCTTGAAGGGCCCAGCTCTATTTGTATGAAGTTTTTTGATGGTTCATGGTAGAAATCGCTCCAGCCTTACTCAAATCATTATGTAGTCTCTCTTAGCAAGATTGTAAAATATATGATGTGAACTTGTAAGTTGCTTATACATTGGATTGCTAACATTAATTTTATTTTTAATGTGTTCATATAGATTCTTAAGATGCTATGCAAATGACTTTGCATCTTTTAACGACCTAGCATGCCATGGTAATAGGATTAAGTTTACTAGCTTGTGGGGATGAGAACCATATATAACTTCAAATGGACTCTTACTAATAGACCAATTGACAAAATTGTTGTAAGCAAACTTGGTTCAGGATAATACTAAATTCTAATTACTAATATGTTCTCCTACTAGACTCCTAAGAAGGTTGCCTAAACTCCTGTTAACTACTTCAATTTAGCCATCAATTTGAGGGTGATATGCAAATAAGAAATAAAATTTTGTTCCTAGCAAATGCCATAAAGCTTTTTAGAAGTAACTTAACATCATGATATCATCATCTAAAATAATGGACTTAGGTAGACTATGCAATTTCACAATCTCATCAAAGTATAAGCAAGCTACTCTAGATGCATCTAAAGCTTTGAGACATGGAAAAAAGTGGGCCATTTTTGAAAATCTATTCACTACAACATAAATGGAATTGTTCTTACGGATGGTTCGAGACAAGCCTAGGACAAAGTTGATGCTAACATCTTGCCACAAATGGTCGGGAACAGGCAATGGCATGTACAGGCCAGTATTTTATTTAGGATGTTTCACTATGGCACATGTACAACATTGGACTATGATTCTCATGACATCTCTTTTTAAATTGGGCTAATAGAATTGACTTTCCATAGCTTCAATCATCTTATTCCTTCCAAAATGTCCAGTCAGTTCTCCTGCATGCAATTCCATACTAAAAAATCTCTTATAGATGTCTACAAGATACATAGTCTATTATTTCTAAACAAGAATTCATCCTGAAAACATACTCACTAAGATTTCTAGACGATCCTTATTGTAGGATAATATAAATCTCTTTAAAGTTGGGACAGTCAGAATAATTTTCCTTTCACTTATCAATTCCACAACTTTAATACTAGCGATAGATAAAGGGATGACTCTACGACTTAGAGCATCCCTAACTTGGTTTGCAAATCCAGCCTATGTTTTAGTACAAATATATAAGATCGAAGAAATTCAACCCACTTGACATGTCTATGGTTCAGATTTTCTTGTGAATTTAAGAACCTAAAGGCTTCATGATCCAAATAGAAGACAAATTTGAAAGGCAATAGGTAATACCTCCAAAACTTCAAAGCTATACTATTACATAAAACTGCTTATCAGATATAGAATACTTCTATTTAGCCTCATTCAATTTCTCACAAAAGTATGCGATAGGATGGCCCTCTTGGATCAATACTCCTATTCTTACACATGATGCATCACCCTCAACCTTAAAAAACTTTATTAAAATCAGGTAGTTATAGGATAGGGGTTTGGGTCATTTTATCCTTATCTCCTAAAAAGCCTTATTAGCCAATTTTGTCTACTCAAATACTTCCTTACGAATATACTCTATGATAGAAGTCATAATCGAACTGAATCTTCTAACAAATTGATTGTAAAAGGTGACTAAACTATGAAAACTTCAAATGTTGTGAATACTCTTAGGTACAAGCTACTGTACTATGGCTAGAATCTTTTCGAGATCTATAGTTATTTCCTTAGACATTACAACAAATCCTAAGAATATATTTTTAGTGGTCATGAAAGCACACTTCTTAAGATTCACATATAAACTCTTAGTTCTAAGGGTCAAACAAACTTATCAAAGATGACCAAGATGGTCCTCTCTCGATCAACTAAAGATGAAGGTATTGTCGAAGTACACAACCATAAATAATCTAATGAAGGATACAATACCCGAGTCATAATCCTCATGAAAGTGCTAAGTGCATTAGACAAGTCAAATGGCATGACCAACTATCATATAAATCATCCTTCATCTTAAAGGCGGTCTTTCATTCATCTCCCGGTCTAATCCTAATATGATGATTCTATTCTTAAGGTCAATCTTAGAAAAGATGGTGGAACCTACCATCATATCTAACATGTCATCGAGTGAGGGTATAGAAAATATTTCTTTATAGTGATTTTATTAATCGTCGTACTATCTACACACATCCTCCATGACCTGTCCTTCTTGGACGTCAATAATTCAGGCATAGCATATGGGCTCAAGCTCTTCCTAATAAATTCTTTATCTAGTAGCTCCTTGACTTGTCGTTGTAACTTGGCATGCTCAGTTGGGTTTAATCTATAATGGGGCAAGTTTGGTAAGGTAGATCCAGGGACTAGGTCAATTGCATGTTGGATGTCTCGTATAGGTGGTAGTTGATTAGGTAATTTTTCAAGAAAGACATCCTTAACTTCTTTTAAAAGGGTCCCTATTTCTAGTGGATATTTGATTTGGGATTCCTTGGGGACTCTTTGCAGGTTAAGGCCCATACATGTGTTCCATGATCGATCTCCTTTCTTGGGCACTAATCAGATGTAAGTTCTTTTTTTCATTACTCTTTTTGGGATCTTTAGATGCTTTCTTATGTGTAGTATTTGGTGGGACAGTTGTAATAATAATCTCTTTATCCTTGTCCTTAAAGCTACATGAGTTTGACCTACTAAACATGGTTACATTATGGTTAAATAGCTATGGCCTTCCTAAAATGATTGTTGGCCAGTGATGCAAGCCCAAGAGGGGGGGTGAATTGGATTTTAAAAATTTTAAACTAAAGCAAGTAGGTGCTAATTAAAACCAATGAATCAATTTAAATGAAACAGGTGCTTGTGTATTTCAAAAGTATTTGTGTGATCAAGATAATATGTAGCGAAAATAATAATATAAATGATAGTTGGTCATGAAAGCACACTTCTTAAGATTCACATATAAACTCTTAGTTCTAAGGGTCAAACAAACTTATCAAAGATGACCAAGATGGTCCTCTCTCGATCAACTAAAGATGAAGGTATTGTCGAAGTACACGACCATAAATAATCTAATGAAGGATACAATACCCGAGTCATAATCCTCATGAAAGTGCTAAGTGCATTAGACAAGTCAAATGGCATGACCAACTATCATATAAATCATCCTTCATCTTAAAGGCGGTCTTTCATTCATCTCCCGGTCTAATCCTAATATGATGATTCTATTCTTAAGGTCAATCTTAGAAAAGATGGTGGAACCTACCATCATATCTAACATGTCATCTAGTCGGGGCATGGAAAATATTTCTTTATAGTGATTTTATTAATCATCGTACTATCTACACACATCCTCCATGACCTGTCCTTCTTGGATGTCAATAATTCAGGCATGGCATATGGGCTAAAGCTCTTCCTAATAAATTCTTTATCTAGTAGCTCCTTGACTTGTCGTTGTAACTTGGCATGCTCAGTTGGGTTTAATCTATAGTGGGGCAAGTTTGGCAAGGTAGATCTAGGGACTAGGTCAATTGCATGTTGGATGTCTCGTATAGGTGGTAGTTGATTAGGTAATTTTTCAAGAAAGACATCCTTAACTTCTCTTAAAAGGGTCCATATTTCTAGTGGATATTTGATTTGGGATTCCTTTGGGGACTCTTTGCAGGTTAAGGCCCACACATGTGTTCCATGATCGATCTCTTTTCTTGGGCACTAATCAGATGTAAGTTCTTTTTTTCATTACTTTTTTTGGGATCTTTAGATGATTTCTTATGTGTAGTATTTGGTGGGATAGTTGTAATAGTAATCTCTTTATCCTTGTCCTTAGAGCTACATGAGAGTACAATCCTCATATGGCCAAGCCTAGCATGCCACATCAGAGTACCATCATCATAAGATGAAGTAGAGACTGCTGCATCACTTGTTACTGTTTTTTCTATCAGTTTGTATAGGGACCCAATTCGCTCTCCCTTCATTACCACTAAAATACCTTTCTTTACTTTTAGAATTCCACCTGTTCCTGTATACGAACAGCCACTTGCCTCCAATGTACCCAGGGAGATCAAACTCTTCCTCAAATCAGGCACATGCTTGACCTCTGTCAAAATCCTCATGGTACCATCAAACATCTTAATTTTGATGTTTCCTATCCCCACTGTTTTGCACTCAGAGTTGTTCCCCATGAGAACACGACCACCATTACATGCTGTGTAGGTGTCAAAACACTCCCCGTGCGGACACATATGATAGGAACATGTAGAATCAAGAATCCATGAATCAAAATAATCTATACCTGAGGAGACATGGAGTACATCTCCCTCCGTTTCAGACTCTGAAGCCACCGCTGTTTCTTCTGGTTCTTGCTGCTTTCCCTTCTGTTTATTCTTCTTTAGGCAATTTGCTTTCCAATGACCCTCTTCCTTGCAAATATGGCACTTGTTATTTCGGCCTCTTGATTTGGACTTGAAATTGTACTTCTTCTTGCCTCTCTCTTTAGAGCATCCTCTGTCTTAATCACTACTCTTCACTAGCAAACCTTCACTGATGCTGGGACTGGTCTTACTCCTTGTCTCATTTGACAACAGAGTGATCTTGACTTCTTCCATCTTCAATGTATCCTTGCCATAGAGGATTGCCATCACCAGGTGATCATAGGACTTCGATAATGAAGACAGTAAGAGAAGAGCCTGATCCTTTTCATCCACCTTCACGTCCATACTGCGTAGTTGAGAAATCAACTTGTTGAACACATTCATATGCTCTAACAAATTATCCCTTCAGACATTCGCAGATTGTAAAGTTGCTTTTTCATATACAACTTATTGGTAAGGGACTTCGACATGTAGAGATTTTCAAGTTTCTTCCACAAGTCTATAGTAGTCTCTGCATCTGTGACATTGTACATTACCTCGTCAGCTAAACATAACTGAATAGTGCTGATGGCCTTGAGATCTAGCTCTGCCCAATCTTCATCCTTCTTGCCTGACTTCTCCTTCCCGAGAAGTACTTTGTGAAGATCAGTCTGCACCAGGACTGCCTTGATCTTTTTTGCCACAACCCAAAGTCAATCTTCCCATCATACTTTGGGACTTCAAACCATGTAGCCATGTAGAATCACTTAAACCAGGAGCTCTGATACCAATTTGTTGTTACGGCAGCTATGATCTCAACAAATATTATATATATATATCAAGAAGAATAGATAATAGAGACAATCACACAGCACAAACAAGCATAAACAGAAGAACACAGAAAATTTACGTGGTTCAGAGGTAAACCTCCTACATCCACGGGGAGAGCACCGAATAAAATCACTATGTAGAGAAATATAATGGAAAACCGATCTTACACCGTTCCGATCAATCTCAAAGAAAATTCCAGGATTCCAGGTTTCTCTTCCTGCACTTTAGTGCACGACGAACGCCCCTCTCCGCACAACATACATTACATAAAAAAGAAATAATTGCGGAACAAAGAAAGGAAAACCCCCATGTGAAAATAGAAATCGTGTGAGAGGGACTTCCATCGCCGCACCGGATATGAAGAGAGAAGATCCTTTTTGATCGGGTCAAAATGTTCTCCTCAATTTTCACGGTAACAGGATCCGTGGTTACATAATGTCATATCAGGACCCTTCCAAAGCTCAGTGACATACCAGGTTTACTAAGATATCTGGAGCCTCGACAGGTCCATAGGATATATAAAGAGAGGGAGTCGAGAGATAAAAAATGCAGAAGAGAAAGAGAGGGAGGAGAGAGAAAAGATAAGAAATATATATTTTTTAATCTCCCTCCATCGGTTTTTTTTTTTTTTTTTTGGTCATGTTGAAACAGGGGAAGGGGGCAAGGGATCCAGGCCTGCTACCCTCTCCTCCCCGACGGTTTCAGCCATCGGCAATCGAGGATGGCCACATCTAGCATCAACGGCGACTAGTGCGGCAGAGGAAGAAAAAATGCCGATGGCAATTCAAGATGGCAACAACGCCTATGGAACCAAGATAGGGAGGAGAGGAGGATTTAGAGATCTTTACCTCAACTCCGGTGAGATATTCGACAGTGACTCACTAAGAGATCTCGATACTAAATTAAAGAAAGCTTGATGGATTCCGTCAGCAGCTAATTAGCTTGGGATAAGTTGATTGGAGGGACATGGTGCACGGTTTTATAGACCCCTCGCCGAAGTCTGATCATTTTTAGAAGAAGCGGACCCTCATCAAGAGTTCTCTTTTCTATTTGTTTTTTATTTTCCCGCCTTGCTTTGACATTCAATCAGTACATTCCGGCCTTCAGAAACAAGGTTGTAGACCAAATGTTCCCAAACTGTGAAGCATGTTTAAATCTTATTCCCCAACCCTCAGATCTAAAAGAGCTTATATTGATATTCCACTCTTTCCCAGCTCTAAGCTCTATCCCTTATGGGGCTTGCATATCCTTTCTTAATGATGATACTGATGATGATGGTAAACCATACTCTAATATGATTTTTAAATGACAAGCATCGGATGTTTAACTGTAAAACAAGAGCATCATCAAATTATATCATTGTTGGCAGGGTAAACATTATTTCTATAGTAACATTGGCATGAGTAAGTTAAATATATAATATTTGTCTACTAATTATGTACCAACTGTAAAATGGAAAAATGGCCAGTAGATTTACACCAGAGAGAGAGAGAGAAAAGGGGTCTTTCCAACTTTGTCAGGGTTTTGGGATACCTGGTTAGAGGCCAACGCCCAATGCCTCACTTGTGATCAAATAAGCATACATGCATTTATATAAACAAAACCTTAGAAGAATTCCAGCCCATCCGATTCAAGGAAGCATAGAGATGGCAAAATATAATCCGACCCGTCAACTTAACTTGCAATCGACCCATCTTAAATAGATTTGATTGAGCTTAAATGGATTTGGATCGTAAACGGGTCAACCCATTTATTAAATGGATTGGATTCAGGTTTAAAGCTTTCAATCTATATAATCTATTTAACCCGTTCATATTTTTAAAATTTAAATTAATATATAATTAATTTATTTAAAATTTAAAAATTATTTGCTCTTGTTTGTTTAAAATTTAAAATCTCTGTTGTCATGTCACCTACCACCTGGAGAGAGCCGGTGGCAGCACATATATATTTTTTTGTTTTCCTTGCTCCAACGGCCTAGCTTGTTTTCTTTTTTGATAAGCATCTCTTTCTTTCTCTTCTCTCTAATCTCTAGAATGCCTGTCACTACCGCTGGAGCCCTCCCTTCCCTCTACTGCATGCCCCCTTCCTCTTCTCTCCAAGCTCTACTAAAAAAAAAAATTGATTGTATGTAATAGCTAAATGCCATCACTAATACTTGATTTTCCATCACTAATACAAATAGCGATGGCTCACCATTGCTTTTTGACCATCGGATAAATTTTTGTTGCAACTAATCTTTATTAATGACGGAATTGAAGACCATTGCTAATGAGAATTATCAGCGACGATAATCTATCATTGCTAATAATATTTTTATTTTTTAAAAATTAATTAAAAAATTATTAGCGATAAAAAAAAAATGTTGAGAAAAAACCATCGGTAATAATGATTTAGCGATGGTAAATGCCATTGCCAATGCCATCGCTAATAATATTTTAATTTTTTAAAAATAATAATTACTTTTTTAAAATTTAATTTTAATGGTAATAACAAATAATTAGAATTCTTAATTATTATTAAAAATAAAGTAATAATTAACAATCATAATTATAACATGGCAAAAATCTAATTATATTATATTAAAAGTATAAATTTTATAATTTTATAAATTTATACTGTTAAAAAAATAAATACATAATATCAAAATAAAAAAGTGTGAGATCTACGTCACCGTCATCGTCGTCGTCGTCCTCCTCCTATGACTTTTGCATGTCTTCTCTAGCAACTGGTGGATGAGAGCCGGATGTCCTAGCATTCCGCAATGAAAAGAAATAAAATATTATTAATAAGTTTCTAAGTATAAAAAATAAAAACAAGTAAAAAAATTTATTAATAAACTTACTTGCTGTAATAGCTATGACATCGAGGCTAGCTAATCACGTAGATGCGAATCCCAGAAAAGTTCTATGATCATATCATGAACGGTATCTTGGAGGTGCTGAGATTGTTGGACCAGAACATGGCTCACAATGTCCTCAATTGTGCATCACTCCACGTCTGGATTGTTGGAGCTTGAGAAGAGGATGCCGAAGAGTGCCGACCTATTGGAGGGTCGAAGCTATGGCCGAATCCGAGGACCTGGCACCTACTCACCCCTCTTGTGACCTTGAGCCATCTCTCGAGGTCAAAGAGGGGTTGAGAGGACGGGTCCTGACCATGCTGCGCTTTGACATACTTCACATAATACACATATAAATTATATAAATTAATTAATAAAATTACACATCAGTATATATAAAAATTAATATTTAAAGTTTTAAATTTTTACCATGATCTGCCTAGATCTTTCATCTAAATAATCACCAGTTTTGCTGGATCGGTGTATAGCCTTCCATAACTGTAGCTATCCTGGTACATGACCCAGCTACAGTGTCTATAATAAATAAATAATAAAAATAATTTAATTAAAATATATAATATTAATTAAAATTAAAATTAATTAATATAATTAAGCATAGAATTCTTATCAATTTGTTAGCCATCACATGCATGCTAATAGAGCCATCGATATGCTTGATCGGATCCTACTGGATAGTATGATTCTGTCGTGCCCTTTACATCTAATGGAATACTTGTCGGTGCTCTATATGTTGTAGAAGGCTTTTCATATGTCTGCTCATATCCAATGATTCCTAAAAGTCCTCTAGTACGATGATGACTAAAAATTGGTATGCTCTATGGCTCTTTGCTTGAGATCATGCAGTCCTTCTCGGAACCAACATGTGGCCACCTCCTGAAGATTGGATGGCCAATGTCCTCAATCCAAGAAGTGTCAAATCGATAATACTCCTACAACTAAAAATAAGCTTGTATTAAATAAATAAAATACAATCATTTTGTAATTTTAAAAATTAAACACGAAATGTCCAATCTGCCAGGCTGCATCTCGAGCCCTCGATGGCCAATTGAAGAACTTGTTCACCGGTTCTAGCATAAATTGACGAATGATCTCGATAACAACTTAAAAAACTCAGGCTTTCAAATGTCTTGTAAAATTGAAATTTAATAATAAACATTAACTACAAAATGAATAGATTTTGAACATATTAATATGAATATGTAATACTTACGAGCAGCTCTGAACATGGATGAGCTCTCTATCATTCAAACGAGTCAAAGGTGCTGCAAACCGAGCAGGTCCTTGACCACGACACCGAGTCTGAGATGAGCTAGTCTTTACAGCCTATGACAATGGGATCATTGGTGACCCCATGTTCTCCAAACTTGATCAGAGAACATGCAAAATAAAGAATATCACATTTGATAATAAGCATAAAATGATATAAAAAAGAATATATATCTAAAATCTTAAAGTTTACTACATGGTATGAGTGGCACCAAACCATGAGAGCTGGCACCATCATCTCTCTCTCCTCGAAAACTCTATCTTCGACTAGTACGGCTACAATCTTTGAAAGACATGACATGTATCCTTGAAAATAAAAATAAATAGATTCATCAAATTAATTATATAATTATGGGTATAGGCAATAGAAAATTTAAAATATATGGAAGATAAGTATTTAAAATGATTCATGGATTATGTACTTATTACTGCTTATTGGCTTCTTCTGATGATTGATACGTTCATATTTTTTTTTGAATCATTCTCTTCTTCCATTTCTTCTACCTCCCCTTCCATTTCTTCATCATCTTTGTTGCCCAGGTGGCTTACCCAAGAGGGGAGATGAATTGGATATTTAAAAAATTATTACAAGTATGTGCTCCTTTTTAAGTTCTTAGTGTGGTATGTGCTGTGAATTAAGTTAACTACTGTGGAAGCGAGTAAGAACAGGAAACACAATCACAAACATAGCAAATTTTATAGTGGTTCGGAGCAACCTCGCTCCTACGTCCACTATCCAAGATACCACTTGAAATTCTCACTATATTCACCCTCGGAATACAACCGGATTATTTTCACGGGCTCACAATCTAAAACCCAAACTTGGTTTTATCCCGGGCTAATCAAAAACCCAAAACAAAGTTAGTTTTGAATGGGATCACTAACAACCCACTACACTTGGTTTTTAAGGCTCACCAATAACCTATCAAACTCCAAGTTATAGCCCCTTGCTATACTTTAAACAACTAAAAAGATGAGTTAAAAGAATAAAGCAACAATATGATAAATCGAAGTTGTCGGATGGTTGCAGTTGCAGCACTTGAGAAGCCTTCTTAATTGTACTTTGAATGCTCTTCAAGGCTTCTTCGTAACTTCTTCAACGAATGCCTCAAGATTCTGATAAGAGTTGGTGAAGTCTTGAGTGCTTGCTTTGAACGCTCTCTAGTAAATTCTTTTGAATGTTCAGTGGAAGCTCTTTAATCTCTCATTCATTTTTTATTTTTTTTTCTTCCAAAAGTGGTTCATATCCCTTATAAATACTCCCTCCAACTGATTTCAAGTGGTTTTAGCTGTTGTAGACCATTGGGATTTGAAATATGATCGTTGGAGACAATTTTGGATTCAAAATAAGAGTTCTGGAACTAGCCGTTACTAACATAAAATAGTCACTCGAGTCGGCTCGGATAGCTTGAGTCAGCTCGGATCCTCAGGTAAATCAAAACTTTACTCTAGTTGAGTCGGCTCTTTTACTTTGAGTCAGTTCGGATTCTCAATGAGGTCAAAATGATACTCTAGTCAAGTCGGCTCTTCTACTTCGAGTTGGCTCGCTTGGCTGGTTCTTCAGAACTGAAATTTTCAGCACTCTAGAAGAGTCGACTCTTCAATACTCGAGTTGGCTCGGTTGTCAGTTTGAGAAAATCTTCACTCTGGTTGACTCGGCTCGGATGCCCTTGAGTCGGCTCGAATTCTCAGAACTTCAGAATTGAACTCTTCCCGAGTCGGCTCTTTTGACTCGAGTTGACTCGAATATCTGCATGCCAAAAAACTTCTTGCCGTGCCAAACTTCGAGTCGACTGCCAGTCTTGAGTCAGCTCTTGAGACTTAGTTCCTCAAATGTTCAAATTTCTTCACACTTCTTCCAATGACTTCAAAATAGCTCAAAGACTTTCCAACTTTTTCAAATATTGATCTTGAGAAAATTAAACTAGAAAATTACATAGAAGTGGCCCTTTTTATGAAAACATGATTGATTTTTCTTTGGGCTCTTCTTTACATTGTATTTCAACAAAAATTAACTTAACATTCTACAATATTATAGGAAACAAGGTTGTTCAATGAAAATATCCTACAAAAACTTTGAGAACACTTGAAAGATAGTCAGTAATTAAATGCATGCTCCAATGTTTGTTATAATCAAAATCATTCCAAGGGTCAACAATCTCTCCCTTTTTGATGATAACAAAATATTGGGCATGAAAAAACTTTATACATAAAAAAACTTGTGTATGACTTTCAAATTGAGATATATTCATGCGTATCATCTAGTATCATGAAAGTATTGACAGTATCGATCAGGGTTTATCAATAGAGTATCAAATCTTTTGAATTAGATGTAATGAGTAACAGAGTTAATATCTTTCAAAAGCTGCTTTTGCCTAAAATAAGTTGAAGTCAAGAATGTATCAGAGCTTAAAAAATATCAAGACACAATGTATCAGAGTTTAGAAAAATCAAGATACAATGTATCAGAGCAAAATATTTCAGAGCTTAGGCAAAAATTATCAAGACAAACAAAATGCATCAGAGCTTGGTTATTAAAAAAATGTTAGAGCTATTATAATAGGATTGTATCAAAGCTATTAATAAAGCAAATTGTGAACAACAGGGATGACTCCCCCTGTTTCACTCAAACCAAGCATAGTTTCAATAGATTTTGCCAAAGGATTTTGCAAGTTTTCCATGCTCATACAAATACTCCCCTTTTTTGTCATTAGTGAAAAAGGTGGTTAAAAACAAATTACTTTATCTTTTTAAATAGAATGAGAACATTGATAACATAATTTCACTTTCTCATAGAATATTTTCAATTTAAATTCTCCATTAACACTCAAATGAGGTATTTCTCCCCCTCATTAGGTTAATTAAAGAGATTAAACAATGAGATCATTCAAGAAGCAATAAGATAGAACAATAAGAAGGCACATTATCAACACAATGATTTTGTTGCCCAGGTGGCTTTTTCCCAAGAGGGGGGTGAATTAGGAATTACAAAATTTTTGCAAGTATGCGCACAAGTAATTTCTTTTAGTGGTTAGGTGCTGTGTTAATCAGAGAATAAATGTAGAAGCTAAAAGGTAAATCAAACATAACACAAACAAAGCAGGTTTATAGCGGTTCGGAGTAACCCAGTCTTACATCCACTATCCAAGTTCACCACTCAGGATTTCCACTATATCCCCCAAACTGGAATACAGTCAGATTATTTTACAAGCTCACAATCCCAACCTCTACACTTTGATTTTTAAAAAATGGGCTCACCAAAGAAACCCAAACTAGGTTTTCACAGGCTCACCTAGAACCTCTATACTTTGGTTTTTAAATAGGCTCACCAAAGAAACCTCTACACATTGGTTTTTACAGGCTCACCAAAGAAACCTATTTGGTTTTTAAAACCGGGCTCACCAATAACCCAGATATTCTAAAAAGTAGAATAAAAAAGCAACAATAAAGACAAACTCTGTTGTTTGGGTGGTTGCCAATGTAGCTCGAGTGAAGATCCACTGAATGCTCTTCAATGCACTTCAATGGCTTCCTTACTTTCCTCAAAAGTTGCTTCAAGTTTCTGGTAAGAGTTGTTGCAGGCTTGAAAGCAGACTTTAAAGCTCAAGTGCTATCTCTCTTCTCACTTCAATAAGTGTTCAATAAATGCCCCATAATTCATTTTTTTTTTCTTTCAAAGATGTTCTCATACCTTATTTATAGAGACTTCAATTGCCTTTCCTTGATTTTGAATGTTGTAGACCGTTGGGAGGTGACAGGTTACCGTTAGAGAACTTTTGGGATTCAAAAACTGAGAACTGGAACAAGCCATTAGAGGTGACCCCATCATTCAAGTCAGCTCGGACAATCTTCGAGTTGGCTCGGATCAAGTTCGGGTCGACTGGGCTGAATGCCAGTCGGCTAGCTTCCATAGTTGAGAAAATACCTTACTCTGGACGAGTCGGCTAGGTTGGAATCCAGTCGGCTCGGATCTCAGAGGCTCTTAGACCATTCTCATCCAAGTTCTGGATGAGTCGGCTGGGCTGAATTCCAGTCAGCTCGGATCCTTGAGAATCTCAGAACATTCTCAACCATGTTCTGGACGAATCGACTGGGCCTTGGTGCAAGTCGGCTGGATCTGTGTGCCAGAGAACTTCTTTCCTGTGCTAGTGCCAGAGTCGGCTGAGTCCTCCATCCAGTCGACTCGAAATTGGTTCTTCAGCTAGATCAAACTTCATCTTTCAGAACACTTGTCCCATGCTTTGAAGACTTCTTTCAAGGACTTCTTACAATAAATTCAAGAAAAATTGAAGCTTGAAAACTACTAGAAGTAAACCTTAAACTTGATTTGCGTAGGAATCTTTTGTAGGGTTCTTCTTTACAAGATTCTAAACACTTTACAACTCAACACAAAGTAATAAAGATTATAAGATTTAGAAAGTGTGTCAATGTAGTTGTCCTACAAAAACTTGTCAATCATTTGAAGAGTTGTTAGATAACCAAATATATTCTCCAATGTTTTGTTATCATCAAAATCACTTTAGGGGTCAATAATCTCCCCCTTTTTGATGATGACAAAATACTAGGCATGAGAAGAATCTATTCTATTCATAAGTATGGATGTATATCAAGTTAAGCATTTACACTTATTTGACAATTCATAAAATCAACTGTAATCTCAAATGTATATCAATATACGCTATACAGTTATGCACAAAGTTATATTTATAAACTACAAGTATCAGAGAATGATTGCTTGTATGCATCATGCAGCATTAGGTATTAACAGATAGGTGTAGTAAGTAGAGAGCATCATAGTAATCATTGAAGCATGTAAATTGAACATGTAAATCTCCCCCTTTTTATAAGATTTCTAAACAACAAGAAATTTCTCAAGTTTCTTCCCCTTTATCATTCAATTGAACATTTTAACAGAATAATATGTAAAAGATCATTCAAAAATGCAAAGATCATTCATAAATTCTTTAAAACTCCCCCTGTCTACTTTGCTTTAGTAGTTCTATTGCAATTCATTAAGCTTTTTCTTTCATGCACTCTATGGTTCTCCCCCTTTTTGTCATCAATTCAAAAAGGTTAAACATATAAGTTCAGAATTTTAAATAGATTGAGAAAGTTTTAAGATTTGTTTGAGATAATTTCACTTTTTCAACTTAGAGAGAGAATTCTATTTAAACAAATGGAGAGAGTAAATAAGATAATACATATACACACATTACACAGTGACTAACAAAATGTTCATTTCATTTATATCAAAAAGGTGTTCAGTACATCAACCATTACAAAAGTTTCAAAAAGCATAAAAAAAGTACTAAAAATACTAAAGAGCATACTAAAGACCTATTCACTTTCAGATTCCTCTTTAGGTACATTGGTAGGTGTACTAGCACCATACCAAGAAGCAGGTCTAGGTGGTCTACTAGATGAAGCATGAGGAGGAGGAGCTCTAGGGTGACGAGAGGTACTAGGAGCCCTAGTGGAAATGGGAGGTGGATCATACAATGGTCTGGTCCTAGCTGTGACCTCCAAGGATTTGACAGTGCCACAGATAGACACCATCTCCATCCAAATTGCTCCAAGCTGTTGCTCCATGTCCTTGAGGCTAACCGGCACTTTGTTCACTGCCTCCTTCATCTCACCTATTTCTTTCTGCATTGACATAAGCTTAGAAGCTTGGACATTGGCGAATGCCTTAGCTGATCCTTGAAGTCTGCCAAGCTCCGACCTGATGATCCCAATGCCTCTAGTGTAATCATCAGCCATACTTCTTTTATCAATAATAGTTCCCACTTTGCCTCTAAGTTCCCTCAACTCAGTTTGATATTCATTTAATGTAGTGTCCACAGACTTCAAAATTGCTTCAGAACTTGAAGAGATACAATTCAGAATTGGTTGAAGTTCTATCTGAGGAGTTGATCTTGAAGCTTCCATAACTTCAAACTTTCCTTGTAGATTTGAAACATGCTCTTCTAGTCTATCCAATCTGCTGTCCACTGACTTTTTCAAATCACTAAATAAAGAAGTTATTATACCTGTCAGTGTATCTGTCAAGCTTCTCATCTGTTCTTCAATATGAACTTGACTCATTTGAGGCTATGGTGCTGCAGAAGGGTAGTCAGGTAAAGGAACATCAGCTGCAGGCAAGTCGAACTCTGGTGCAGGCAAGTCGAACTCTGGTGCAGGCATATCAAACATAGGAGAAGGTGCTCTAGTCTCCTTAACAACAGCAGCAGGCTCAGATACAAGTGACTCAGGCTCAGGTACTGGTATAGAAGAAGTTCCAGCTGCTTCTATATTCTCTTCCTCTTCTTCTTCTTCACTACTACTTGAGCTGCTAATAGCCCTTACATTGTTGCTTTTCTCTCTCCATACTCAGTCCAATTGGAAGTACCCCATCCTCTCTAGAGTTTTAGAAGTGTAGACATCTGTATGATGCAATTCCAATCCATCTTCACCATCTAAACTGACTCTATGAGATTTAAATAAGAGAGTAAGCATCATTCCATAGGGTAGACAGGATTTGGCCTTCCTAATTATCTCCTTCATTTGCATGATTATAATATATGACAGATTGAAAAGAAGTTTTCTCTAAAATGTGCTCCATAAGGCATAAATCCTTTTCACTTACCCAGTCAAATCTCCCGGTTCTTTGCAAGAAAATTTTACAAATAAAATTATGAAGCAATCTCATTTCCAATGATAGGGTGTTAGCAAAAGCTGTACCAATTCCTCCTACATCTTTGTTCAGTATTGTTCTTAGAGTCTTTTCTCTGTTGTCAATTACTAGAAATCTCAGTCCATCAGAAGGTATGTCCAGTAATTCATGTAGAGATTCCTCATTGACTATAATCCTCTTTTCTTTTATAGTGGACTCCACATGATTAGTTCCCAGTCTTAAATTTTCATAAAAATCTCTAACCAAAGTGGGATAGGTCTTTTCATTCAAAGAACAAAATCTTCTCCAGCCTTAATCTTCAATTAAATCTCCTATTTTTAACCCAATGCCTTTAATAAACTCAAAGTTAATTCGGCGGCCGGAGGTTACTGGATGCGTAGACATCGAAGGCACTTGGCTAGAAGCGGTTGGAGCATCTCTTGTGGCTTCCTCTGCAAATTCTTCACTATGCAAGGTGCTACTTGGCTCTTCTTGCCATCTTTTGGACCTTCTTTCCTTTTCAACAGTTGGAGCAACCCTAATGGAGCGTTTACCCATTGCACGCTTAGGTGCCATTACTAGGAAAGATGGAAAATCAAGAAATTGGAGTGCTTGGAAGGGAGAAGGAAGTCTTTGGAGCAGGTTTTGGAGATGAATGAACTGTTAGTGAAGACAACATAAAGATTAAATGGTTCAGAGAAGAGTTTATAACCCTAAGCAAAACACTACAGCGTGAAATTCTAGTCGACTCGAGTAGCCCTAAAAAGGCTCGAGTCGGCTCGGCCAGAGCTCTCCAAAACTATCAGAGCATCTAGTCGACTCGAAACTGCTCGAGTCGGCTAGGCCATAACTCACTCAAAATTCTCAGAAAATCCAATCAACTCGGATTAAGATCCAGTCGACTCGAACAGAGAAAATGGAGTTAAGAAAAATTCGAACACAAATCAGAAAGATTTTGAATAGAATTTTGAAGGAAATTAAGGCTCAATAAAATAGAATAAATTGAGGAGGTTCTCTAGATAAAATTTCCTTAGATTTGAAGGAATTAGGTTAGAGAATTTAGAAGGGATCGCAAAGTCTTAATTAACTCCTAATTAGCTCAAATCTATCTTGATTGAGTGGCTTAGTAAATATGTCAGCTAATTGATCTTCAGTAGGAACAAAATCAAGCACAATATTATCATTAGAAACATGATCTCTAATAAAATGATGTCTAATTTCAATGTGCTTGGTTCTAAAGTGTTGAATTGGATTCTTTGTCAAATTAATAGCACTTGTGTTATCACATTTAATTGAAGTTTTAGATTGTGATACACCAAAGTCTTCTAGTTGTTGTTTAATCCATAACACTTGAGCACAACAACTACCAGCAGCCACGTACTTAGCCTCAGTTGTGGACAGGCTATGGAGTTTTGCTTCTTACAGTGCCATGAAATTAAATTCAACCCTAGAAATTGGCATGTACCGCTAGTGCTTTTTCTATCTATTTTATAACCAGCATAATCAACATCAGAGAATCCAATCAAATTCAGAGTAGAATGTTTAGAATATCAAATTCCTAAATTACTTGTTCCTTTCAAATATTTAATTATTCTTTTAACAGCAAGCATATGTGTTTCTTTTGGTGATGACTGAAATCTAGCATATACACATACACTATATAATATGTTAGGTCTACTTGCAGTCAAATATAATAAGGATCCGATCATACCTCTATATAGCTTTTGGTCAACATTGGATCCATTCTCATCTTTGTCTAATATGCAAGCTGGGCTCATGGGTGTGCTCATTGATTTGCTACTCTCCATACCAAACTTTTTAATGATTTCCTTGATGTATTTGGCTCGGTTGATGAAGATGCCTTCCTTTATTTGTTTTATTTGAAGTCCAAGGAAGTAGTTTAGCTCACCCATTAAGCTCATTTCAAATTCTTCCTGCACAAGCTTAGCAAATTCTTTACATAGAGATTTGTTAGTTGCACCACAAATGATGTCTCAACATATATTTGTACAACTAAGATGTCGTTATTCTTCTTTTTGATAAATAGAGTTTTGTTTACATTACCTCTTGAAAACTTATTTTCAATCAAGAAAGTACTAAGTCTATCATACCAGGCTCTAGGTGCTTGTTTCAAACCATACAATGCTTTGTTTAATTTAAATACATGGTTTGGAAAAGTGTGATTTTCAAAACCTGGTGGTTGTTCCACAAAAACTTGTTCAGAGATAAAATCATTAAGAAATGCACTTTTTACATCCATTTGAAAGAGTTTAAAGTTCATGTAGCAAGCAAATGCAAGTAGTAATCTAATGGCTTCTAGTCTTGCTACGGGTGCATAAGTTTCATCAAAATCAATACCTTCTTCTTGGTTATATCCCTTAGCCACTAATCTAGCTTTGTTCCTTATAATGTTTCCTTGCTCATCTAATTTATTCCTATAGACCCATTTGGTTCCTATTATTGGATGGTCGGTAGGTCTATCTATAAGTGTCCATACCTTATTTCTTTTCAACTGGTTTAATTCTTCATGCATTGCCATCATCTAGTTTGGGTCAGTCTCAGCCTCTTCTAAGCTATGGGGTTCTATTTGTGACACAAAGGCTAGATAATCATGTGCATCCTTATGTGCAGCCCTAGTCCTAACACCATGTGAAGGATCTCCTATTATTAATTCTTTAGGGTGAGATGTAACATACCTCCAGTCCCTCGGTAGATCGGTGTGATCCTTACTTACCGCTTCTTCTCCATCTTGAGTATCTTTGTCTTGAATGCTTAAGTCATCCATTCCTTTTTGCAATGTACCTGCATCATTGTCTATGCACTCTTTTTGTCTAGAAGGTGTAGGGTTAGTTTCAATAAATACAACATGAATTGACTCTTCAACAGTAAGAGTCCTTTTATTAAAAACCCGATATGCTTTGCTATGTAATGAATAACCTAGGAAAATTGCATCATCAGCTTTAGAATCAAATTTTTTAAATTATCTTTTCCATTGTTATGCATAAAGCATTTATATCCAAACACATGAAAATAACTAATATTGGATTTTTTGTCATTCCAAAGCTCATAAGGGGTTTTCTTTAAAATAGGACGGATCAAAACACGGTTTAAAATATAACATGCAGTGTTCATCGCTTCTGTCCAAAAGTACTTTGGAAGATTGCCTTTACACAACATTGTGCGAGCTATTTCTTCCAATATCCTATTTTTTCTCTCTACAATACCATTTTGTTGAGGTGTTCTAGGAGCAGAGAAGTTGTGATCAATGTCAAATTTAGTACAATAATCTTCAAAAAATTGATTTTCAAACTCAGTTCCATGATCACTTCTAATTGAAATCAAAGATAAGTTCTTTTGGTTTGAAACCTTTTTATGAAATTTTCTGAAAACATGAAAAGTTTCATCTTTCGAAGCAATGAACAAAATCCAAGTAAATCTCAAAAATCATATACTATCACAAGAGCATATTTCATCCCTCCTAAGCTTGTGGTCCTAGTATGTCCGAAAAGATCCGTGTGAAGTAGTTCAAGAGGTCTTGTTGTAGAAACTATATTCTTTAATTTAAAACTCTCCCTTGTTTGTTTACCCATTTGACATGCATCACGAACATGATTTAAATAAACTTTAAACTTAGGCATGCCTCTAACAATATCTTTAGAAATTAATTTGGCAATTGTATGCATGCTAGCATGACCTAATCGTCTATGCCATAGTAAACCCGACTCTTTGGTCTTAGCATTCATTGCAACTAGACTATGGCTACTGGACATGGCAAGATCATTAAGATCTACCACATAGATATTCTCGAGTCTATGTCCAATGAACTTATTGCTAGAATCTAACGAGTTAGTTACTATACACATAGAAGATTCAAAGACAACCTTGAAGCCTTTATCACACAATTGACTTATACTTAAGAGATTATGCTTCAATTTGTCTACTAGCAAGATATTTTCAATAAAAGTGAAGGGAGTTATTTTGATTTTACCAATACCGATTATTCTCCCTTTGCCATTATCTCCAAAGGTGACCAAGCCTCATTCTTTCATTTCAAGGGTGATGAATTGGTCCTTGTCACCCGTCATATGTCTTGAGTAGCCACTGTCTAAGTACCACCTTTTCTTCAATTTTTGGGCTGCAAGACATTCCTGCAAAATAGTCAATGAATTCTTTTAGGTATCCAAGCTACCTTGGGTCCTGCAGGTTAGCAGAGGTGGTTCCTTTGGGAACCCAAATCTTTCTTACTTTCTTAAGGATATTCTTAACATTATTGCATTCAAAAGCTTTATGTCCTATTCTTTTACAAACATAGCAAACAACTTTAGAATTTTTGATTGAAACAAAATTTGAAGATCTAAAGGTTGATGCACTTGATGCAGATTTTGAGCTTTTTGAAATGTATGCAATTTTGCTCAAATTCTTAGGAACATATAACAAAGACTTTGAAGTAGAAACAGTTTTTGGTGTGGCTGAAACTTTTTGAGATAAAACATTTTGAGCAGATGTTTTGGATTTCACAAAAGTAGTTGCTGAAATTCCATTTATGAATGAAGTTTTAAACCCAATTCTAGCTTTATTTCCTGAAATTTGTTGTTCTTTTAAAATTAACTCAAGCTTATTTGAAGATAAAGTGAGTTTTTCAACTAAAGGCTTGAGTTTTGTAACCTTTTTTTTCAATTCATTATTTTCATCAAGTAAATCATTGTTCTTCTTTTTACATGAAAGATTTTCATTTTTTAGCTTTTCAAATTTTTCAGAAAAGTCATGCAATTCTTTTTGTAATAAAATATTCTTTTCTGAAATTTCATCCTTTTATTTGAGTAAAGAATCATTCATGTTTTTCAATGATTTTATCTTTACTCCAGCTTTCTTAAATTCAGATAATAATTCATGAAAAGCAGAATTTAATTCATCAATTATAAATTCAGTGAAATTGTTAGGGGATGTTACCTCATCTTCGAGACCCATTAAGCATAAATTTACGGTCTTGGTGGTCTCTTCTTCTTCAGATGATGATGAGTCTTCACTGTCGGACCATGTGGCAACCATGGCTTTCTTTTTCTTTTTCTGTTTGAAGGATTTCTTCAATAGTGGATAGTCTGGACGTATGTGCCCCAGCTTCTTGCATTCGTAGCATGTGGGGACTACTTCTTTATCTTTCTCTCTGTCATTTTCCTTTTCCTTTCCATAATCCTTCCTATGAAATTTTTGGTTATACCTTCCTTTCTTTCTTCCCATAAATTTTCTAAATCTCCTCACAACCATAGCGATGTCATCGTCTTCTAGGTCGTCATTGGAGGAGGTGCTTTCTTCTTCAGATTCTTCACCATCCCTCTTAGATTCAGAAGTATCTTTGAAGGCTATTCTCTTCTTTTTTTTGCTCATCTTCCGTTCTGTGCTGCATTGTCAGCTCGTGGGTGATGAGTGATCCCAGCAGTTCATCCAGCAGCAATGTGTTCAGATCTTTGGCTTCCTGAATTGCAGTTACTTTGGGATCCCATTTGTCGGGCAAAGAACGAAGGATCTTCTGAACTAGATCTGCATTAGAGTATACCCTGCCAAGACTCTTCAAACCGTTAATAATATCTGTAAATCTAGAGAACATGGCAGAAATTGTTTCAAAGGTTCCATTTTAAACAATTCATAATTATGAACTAAAGATTTATCTTGGAGATTTTCACTTGAGAAGTTCCCTCATGGGTCACTTCGAGTTTATCCCAGATTTCCTTTGCTGAAGAGCAAGTGGAAATTCGGTTGAACTCGTTTGCATCCAAAGCACAATATAACAAATTCATTGCTTTGGCGTTTAATTCCCCCATCTTTATGTCATGATCATCCCAGTCCTCTTTAGGCTTAGGGATGTCCACGCCAACAACTTTAATTTTGAGAATGTGTGGCCCTTACAAGATGACCTTCCATAATTGAAAATCTACAGCTTGTATATAAATCTTCATTCATGCTTTCCAATATGAATAATTAGTGCCTGTGAATAGTGGAGGTCTATTTGTTGACTGGCCTTCGACCAAGGATGTACTCATGGGATGAACCATCAATCTTTACTCAAGTAATCAGAGACACTACTCTGATACCAGCTGTTGCCCAGGTGGCTTTTTCCAAGAGGGGGGTGAATTGGGAATTACAAAATTTTCACAAGTATGTGCACAAGTAATTCCTTTTAGTGGTTAGGTGCTGTGTTAATCAGAGAATAAATGCAGAAGCTAAAAGGTAAATCAAACATAACACAAACAAAGCAGGTTTATAGTGGTTCGGAGCAACCCATCTCCTACGTCCACTACCCAAGTTCACCACTCGGGATTTCCACTATATCCCCCAAACCGGAATACAGTCGAATTGTTTTACAGGCTCACAATCCCAACCTCTATACTTTGATTTTTAAAAAATGGGCTCACCAAAAAAATCCAAACTAGGTTTTCACAGGCTCACCTAGAACCTCTACACTTTGGTTTTTAAATAGGCTCACCAAAGAAACCTCTACACTTTGATTTTTACAGGCTCACCAAAGAAACCTATTTGGTTTTTAAAACCGGGCTCACCAATAACCCAGATATTCTAAAAAGTAGAATAAAGAAGCAACAATAAAGACAAACTTTGTTGTCTGGGTGGTTGCCAATGTAGCTCGAGTGAAGATCCACTGAATGCTCTTTAATGCACTTCAATGGCTTCCTTGCTTTCCTCAAAAGATGCTTCAAGCTTCTGGTAAGAGTTGTTGCAGGCTTGAAAGCAGACTTAAAGCTCAAGTGCTCTCTGTCTTCTCACTTCAATAAGTGTTCAATAAATGCCCCATAATTCATTTTTTTTTCAATGATGTTCTCATACCTTATTTATAGAGACTTCAACTGCCTTCCCTTGATTTTGAATGTTGTAGACCATTGGGAGGTGACAGGTTACCATTAGAGCACTTTTGGGATTCAAAAACTGAGAACTGGAACTAGCTGTTGGAGGTGACCCCGTCATTCTAGTCGGCTCGGACAATCTTCGAGTTAGCTCGGATCAAGTTCGGGTCGACTGGGTTGAATGCCAGTCGGCTAGCTTCCATAGTTGAGAAAATACCTTACTCTGGATGAGTCGGCTAAGTTGGAATCCAGTCGGCTCGGATCTTAGAGGCTCTTAGACCATTCTCAACCAAGTTCTGGACGAGTCGGCTGGGCTGAATTCCACTCGGCTCGGATCCCTGAGAATCTCAGAACGTTCTCAACCATGTTCTGGACGAGTCGACTGGGCCTTGATGCCAGTCGACTGGATCTGTGTGCCAGAGAACTTCTTTTTTTATGCCAGTGCCAGAGTCGGCTGGGTCCTCCATCCAGTCGGCTCGAAATTGGTTCTTCAGCCAGATCAAACTCTATCTTCCAGAACACTTGTCCCATGCTTTGAAGACTTCTTTCAAGGACTTCTTACAATAAATTCAAGAAAAATTGAAGCTTGAAAACTACTAGAAGTAACCCTTAAACTTGATTTACGTAGGAATCTTTTGTAGGGTTCTTATTTACAAGATTCTAAACACTTTACAACTCAACACAAAGCAATAAAGATTGTAGGATTTAGAAAGTGTGTCAATGTAGTTGTCCTACAAAAACTTGTCAATCATTTGAAGAGTTGTTAGATAACCAAATATATACTCCAATATTTTGTTATCATCAAAATCACTTTAGGGGTCAACAGATATATAAAAGATAGAATTTCATTACTTTGAAGGAAAGTACAAGACATCCAAAAGATACAACAAAAAGAACACAAAAACACAAACTAGTCATCTTCTTTACTAGAGGAAGATCCAATGTCTAGAATAATAGATGAGGTTTTGATTTTCATAGGCTTAAATCTAAGATCTCTATGTCTAGTCCTAGTAGGGGTCTTAGTAGCTTTAGGTTTTGCCTTAGCCCTAGCTTTAGGTTTGGCTATAGTAGGTGTGGGCTCTACTTTAATGTCAAAAGGTGGCATACAAGGTTCTACAGGATATGGTAAAGCAGGCTATGAAGAGATAGGTGTGGGATCAAATAAACCAGGTGGTACAAAAGGTGGTGCCTGAGCTTATGGTGGAGAAGGTGAGTGTGCTGGTGGTTGCTTGGAGGAAGATGCTCCGAAACTGGATAGGAAGACCCAAACTATCCTCAACTCAGTCTTCAGCTCTTCAACTCCCTTTTGAATGCACTGCATCTTAGCTACCTGCTGTGCACTGAAGGTCTCAGCAGCTCCTCTCAATCATGCCAAAGTCTGCATGTAGCTCTCTGATAGTAACATGAATGTCCTCCTACGAATGCGGTCTACTCTCCACGGCCTCCACCCTGGTAGTCAATTGTGCCAGCTATGCCCTGATCTCCTATAAACCAGTGTCAACTGTCTGACGAATGTCGCCAAACATTGAAGTAAATGAGCTCATCAGGGTCTCAGAAAGAAGTCTAATCTGCTGGGCTATGAAAGCCTATGAAGCTGATAGTGCTGAAGTAGAAGGTCTAGGAGCATGTCTAATAGAAGGTGCCTAGGATATCCTGGGACTGTCAGGCTCTCTTTGTGTTTGACCATGCTCATCAGTGTTAGCCTATGTACCATCATCTCCTCTAGCTACAATGGTCTCAATATCATCAGTTGGATGCCCTGGTTGATCATCCTCATCATCATCAGAGGAGGTAGCAACCCTCTACCTAGATATCCTTTTCGACCAAACACCTTCTACCAGATGGTAACCCATCCTTTGAAGGGATTTTGCCGAATAGGTATCCGTGTGGTGTAACGGTTTGCCATCCTCTCTTGTCAGGTCCAGTCCAGCCTCCTGAAATAATAGTGTGAAGACCTTGACTTAGGGCAAGCAAGCCTTTACCTTTCTTGCTGCCTCTCTCATGTGCACAAGCATGATGTAAGGTAGATTGAGGGCCTCCCCCTCAATCAAATATCTCATGAATACTAGGTCCCGTTTGCTTACCTAGTCAAAGCGATCGATCCTAGGCAGGAAAATTCGACTGATAATATTATGCAGCAGTCTCATTTTTAATGAGAGCATATTTGCCTGCACATTTTTGATTGTGTCCACATCTAATCTTTCCAATATTAATCTCAAAGCCCTTTGCTTGTTTTTCAGAACCAAGTGATTTACACCTTCATTTGGCATTTGTAATATGTTGCTCAATTTTTCTTCATCTATAATCAGTCTCACCCCTTTCACTGTGGATTCAATGTGGTATTTTCCAAGGATAAGATTCTCAAAGAATGCTTTCACCAAATTGGGTAAGTAGGGATGTCCAAAGAACAGAAAAATATCTAGCCCTGGTTTTCAATCCATTCCCCTATTCTTACTCTTAATTCATCCAAAAATGAAAATACAATCCTTCTACCACTAGTGACAGGTCTGTTGGCCATCGAAATTACCTGCCATGGGGGTGAAGGTGACTCATTTTCCACTTCCTCTTCTTGCTGCCTTCGAGCTGACTCTTCTTCTTCTTTTCTCTTACTTTTTCTTTCACTTTAAGCACTAGAGTCGACGACCCGAGGATGCTTCCTTACTGCCCGTTTTGGAGCCATTCGGAAAAAAAAAGGGAAATATGTAGAAATCCAAGGAAAATGGGAAGGGAGAGTGGTCCCAAGGCTTTTGGAAGGGTTTTTGGTGGATTGGCTAAGATTCAACGATGAAAATGAGCCCTAAATCAGTCTTACAGGTTTTATATAAAAAGCCCTAACCTGATAATTGAGTCGACTCAGCCAGAGGCATGTCTACTCGAGTCAGCTCGAGCAAAAATGCTCGAAAAGGTTATAAAAACCTACCAAAAAGATTTCTAAGGGTAGTAGCAATTTAGATAAGGTGGTCATTGTCCTTAAATTTATGTAGGAGGTCTTCTAGATAATTTTTCTTAATTTTAGAAAAAAATAGGTCAAAAAATCTAAAAAAGATCACACAATCCTAATTCACTTCTAATCATTTCAAATCTTTCTTTATTTAGTAGCTTAGTAAAGATGTCAGCAAGTTGGTTTTCAGTTGGAATGAATTCAAGTTCAATATCTCCATTATGTATATGATCTCTAATGAAATGATGCCTAATTTTAATATGCTTTGTTCTTGAATGCTGAATAGGATTTTTTGTAAAATTGATAGCACTTGTGTTATCACATTTGATAGGAATTTTAGTCTGTGTAACACCAAAGTCTTCTAGTTGTTGCTTAATCATAAACTTGTGCACTACAACTCCCTGCAGCAACATACTCTGCTTCAGTAGTATATAGTTCTACAGAGTTTTATTTCTTACAGTGCCATGAAATTAAGTTCAATCCTAGAAACTGGCAAGTATCACTAGTGCTCTTTCTATCAATTTTACATCCACCATAATCAGCATCAGAAAAGCCAATTAAATTTAATGAAGATTGCTTAGAATACCATAGACTAAAATTACTTGTTCCTTTAAGATATTTTATGATTCTTTTAATAGCAATCAAATATGATTCTTTAGGATTAGATTGAAATCTAGTACATATGCATACATTGAACAAGATATCAGGCATACTAGCAGTTAAGTATAATAGTGATCCGACCATATCTCGATAAAGCTTTTGATCAATGTTGTTGCAATCTTCATCTTTGTCTAATATGCATGTAGGGCTCATGGGTGTGCTCATTTCTTTGAATGATTCCATACCAAACTTCTTAATAATTTCTTTGATATACTTTGCTTGGTTGATAAAAATTCCTTCCTTTATTTGCTTAATTTGGAGTCCAAGAAAGTAAGTCAGTTCATCCATTAAGCTCATCTCAAATTCACCCTGTATTAACTCAACAATTCTCTACAAAGATTTTTATTAGTTGTACTAAATATAATGTCATCTACATAAATCTGTACAACTAACATATCATTCTCTTTCTTTTTAATAAACAAGGTTGTATCTACATTACCTCTAACAAAAACATTTTTAAGTAAGAATTTGTTTAATCATACTAGGCTCTAGGTGCTTGTTTCAATCTATACAATACTTTATTAAGTTTGAAAACATGATTTGGAAAAGTATGACTTTCAAAACCTGGTGGTTATTCTACATAAACTTCTTCAGATATAAAATCATTCAAAAATACACTTTTTACACCCATTTGAAATAGTTTGAAATTCATGTAGCAAGCAAATGCAAGTAATAATCTAATGGCTTTTAGTCATGCTATGGATTCATAGATCTCATCAAAATTTATTCATTCTTCTTGATTATAACTTTTTGCCACTAATCTTGCTTTATTTCTAATTACTTTTTCTTGTTTATCTAGCTTATTCCTATAAACCCATTTGGTTCCTATTACTGGATGGTCCGAGGGTCTATTTACTAAGGTCCATACATTATTTCTTTCAAATTGATTAAGTTCATTATGCATGGCCATCATCCAATTGGGGTCATTTTCAGCCTCTTCTATACTATGTAGCTCTACTTGTGAGACAAAAGCTAGATAGTCATGTGCATCTCTAAGTGAAGACCTAGTCCTAACACCTTGAAAGGGATCACCAATAATTAAATCTTTAGGATATGAAGTTACATACCTCCATTCCTTTGGTAGATCACCATGATCTTTACTTACTATTTTTTCTCCTTCTTGAGTTGGTTTATCTTTAAACTCATATCCTCAATTTCTTTATCAAGTGTACCTGCATCATCATCTATATACTCTTCTTTTCTAGAAGGTGAGGGGTTAGATTCATCAAAGATAACATGAACAGATTCTTCTACTATTAATGTTCTTTTATTAAACACTCTATAAGCTTTGCTATTGATTGAATAACCAAGAAAGATAGCTTCATCAGACTTAGCATCAAACTTTCATAGGTTATCCTTTCCATTGTATAACACAAAGCATTTACAACCAAAAACATGAAAGTAATGAATATTAGGCTTTTTGTCATTCCAAAGTTCATAGGAGGTTTTCTTCAAAATCGGTCTAATCAAAATACGATTTAAAATGTAGCAAGCAGTGTTCACCGCTTCTGCCCAAAAGTATCTTAGAAGATTGCCTTCACATAACATTGTTCGGGCTATCTCTTCCAAAGTCCTATTTTTTCTCTCTACAACACCATTTTGCCGTGGTATTTTAGGAGCGGAGAAGTTGTGATGAATGCCATGCTCAGTGCAATAATTATCAAAATATTGATTTTCAAATTCTGTGCCATGATCACTTCTTATTGAAATAAACTGAAAGATTTTTCTGATTTGAAACTTTCTTGAAAAATTTTTGAAAAACTTTAAATGCTTCATCTTTGTGTATAATGAATAAAACCAAAGTAAATCTTAAAAATCATCTACTATCACGAGTCCATATTTTATACCACATAGGCTAGTAGTCCTAATTGGTCCAAATAGATCCATGTGTAGTAGCTTAAGTGGTCTAGAGGTTGAAACCATATTTTTTGATTTAAAACTTTTCCTAGTTTGTTTACCTAGTTGACAAGCATCATAAACATGTTCAAAATCAACTTTGAATTTAGGTAAACCTCTAACTAGATTTTTGGAAATTAACTTAGCAATTGTATGCATGCTAGCATGACCTAATCTTCTATGCCAAAGTAAGCTAGGCTCCTTGGTTTTAGCATTCATTGCCATAAGACATGTACTACTAGACATGGCTAAATCATTCAAATCTACCACATATATGTTTCCAAGTCTATGACCAATGAGTTTGGAGCTAGAATCAAGTGAGTTAGTTAAATACACATAGATGATTCAAAGACAACCTTAAAGCCTCTATCACATAATTGACTAATACTTAGCACATTATGCTTTAATTTGTCAACTAGCAATACATTTTCAATGAATGTAGAAGGGGTTATTATGATCTTACCGATGCCAATTATTTCTCCCTTGCCATTGTCACCAAAAGTGACCATTCCTCCATCTTTCATCTCTAGGGTGATGAATTGATCTTTATCACCCATCATATGTCTTGAACAGTTGCTATCTAGATACAATATTTTCTTTGTATTTTGGGCTGCAAGACATTCCTGCAAAATAGTCATGGAGTTCTTTTAGGTACCCAAGCTTTCTTGGGTCCTTGCAGGTCAGTAGAAGTGGTTTCTTTGAGAACCCAAATCTTTCTAATCTTACTTTTAATATTTCTTTTGAACTTGCATTGAAATGACTTGTGACTAACCCCATTGCATGCATAACAAATAATTCTTAAATTTCGCGAAGATACAAAAGTTGAAGCTTTAGATGCAGATGTAGAAGCATTTGAAACAAATGACCTTTGATTTGAAAACTTAGGAATATAAGCTTTTGAAGGTATAAACTTTGTTGCTGAAATTCTATTTGTTTGTAAATAATTATAACCAATTCCAGCTTTATTACTTGAGTCTCTTTGATCTTTCAAAATCAATTCAAGTTTATTTGAACTTAATGTTAACTTTTCAACTAATGGTTTAAGTTTTTCAACTTTTTTTGCAAGCCAACATTTTCGTCATGCAAAACTTTGTTTTTCTTAAGGAAATCATTCTTTTCAATTTTCAATGCAACAAATTTTTCTGAAAAGCCACTCAATTCTTTTTGTAAAATCTTATTCTTTTCTAAAATCTTTTCTTTTTCCTTCATCAAAATATTATTACTATTTTTTAAAGATTTTATTTTCAAACCAGCCTTTTTATATTCAGCCAATAATTCATGAAATGCATTATTTAGCTATTCAAAAGTAAATTCTTCATGAGGATCAGGGGACATTACCTCATCTTTAAGATCCATTAGGCATATATTTGCAGTTTTTGTGGTCTCTTCTTTTTCATTTGAAGTAGACTCCTCACTATCGCTCTAAGTTGCAACCATAGCTTTCTTCTTCTTCTTTTTGAAAGTTTTCTTCTGTTGCCCAGAAATGGAGCCCAAGAGGGGGGGTGAATTGGGTCTTTTAAAAATTTAAGACAATAATGAGAGGGACTAGTGGTGCTTGTGAACAATGATGAATTCAATGCAAGATATTTAAAGTGGTAGCAATAATTAAAGAGCAAGTGAGGAAGAGAGCAATCACACACAAACACAAGGTTTATAGTGGTTCGGTGCAAACCTTGCACCTACATCCACTCTCCAAGCCACCCTTGGGAATTTCACTATAATCCAAACTAGATTACAGTTGACTTGTTTTTCACAAGGCTCACAAGTCAAAACCTAAGTTGGTTTTATTACTTAGGCTTACCAACAAACCTTAACACTTATTTTGTCTTCGTACTCACAAGTTAACCCTAGTTGGTTTTATTCCTTTGGCTCACCAACAAACCACAATAACCTTCTTTCAAGACACCCTTGAAAGCAAGGTCAAATCATAATGTAAAAACAGATATACAATTTAAAACTAAAACAAACTCTCTTCAAGAGTAGATTGGAATCTTTGAAGCTCAAGTAGATGCTTTGTCTTCACTCTTCCTTGGAATCTCCTTCAAAGTGCCTCTTTTGGAATGAAGTAAGGATGAGCTTGTAGGCTTTTCAAGGAATCAAACTATAAGAGGCTTTTGATGTGAAGTATTTGAGAGAATATTGGCTTTTTGGCTTTTGAGTAGACTTGAATGCACTTCAATACACTTCCTTATCTTTAAAATGAGGTTGGTGGAGGTTAAATACACCAAGAACCTTAAAAAAAAATAGTTTGTGATCGTTGGAACATCAGAAATAGCCATTTGGAGCTTGAAAAGCAAGTTCTGCAAGCCAGAAAAATAGATCCATTAGAGCTGTCAGGCTGCAAGTGTCGACACTTGGCTGTCAGGTGTCGACACTTGGCTATCAGGTGTCGACACCTGGCTGTCAAGTGTCGACACTTGATCTCTAGGTGTCGACACTTGAACTTTCAAGTGTCGACCCTTGATACACAGGTGTCGACACTTGACACAAAAATCCTCAAATTATAAAGTTCTGTATTTTCAAAATTCTCAGGCCTTGAGTCGACACTTGGAAACCTAAGTGTCGACACTTGGCATGCCAAGGATTTTTATCTGTGCCAAATGCTGAAGTGTCGATACTTGACTGTCCAGGTGTCGACACTTGAGACTGAAAAATCTCAGATTCAAGTGTAAATGCCTCGAAAACATAAATATAATTCTTGAAAACATAAACACATAATATTTAAACATTTAGACTCCCTTTTTCAATGAAGAGGGTGTCCGGATTCGTGAGAAATGCTCCATGCTATTACGTGCCAAAAACCATAAGTTTTTGAGATTTTGAGGTGCTTTTTTCATGAAAACTCACAACTTGAAATCCTCATTAGTATACAATATGCACTCAATATTTTGTTATTCATCAAAATCACTGGGTGGAGCCAACAACTTCAAATTTGGACAGTCTGATCTAAAATGCCTAGGTTTCTTGCATTCATAAAAAATGGGCTGTTGCTCTTTATCCTTTTCTTTTTTCTTTTCTTTGTCCTTGCTGTATTCTCCTTTTCTATGGGATTTTCTCCAATATCTTTCCTTTTTCTTTCCCATAAACTTTTTAAATTTCCTGTTACAAGTGCAATGTCAGAATAGTCTCGTTGGATTCCATCTTGAACAATTCATAATTATGAACAAGAAGATTAATTTTTGAGGTTTTCATTTAGGAAATTCCTTCGTGGGTTACCTTGAGTTTATTCCAAATTTCTTTTGCTGGCGTGCAAGTAGAAATTTGATTAAACTCATTGGCATCTAAAGTACAATATAACAAGTTCATGGCTTTAGCATTCAGCTCACCTATTTTCATGTTGTGTTCATCCCATTCCTCTTTAGGTTTTGGGACATCCATGTCATCAACTTTTATCATGGATACTTGAGGTCCTTAAGAATGACATTCCATAGTTGAAAGTCTACAGCCTGAATATATATTTTTATTAGGGCTTTCCAATAAGTATAGTTAGTGCCTGTAAATAGTAGAGGTCTATTAGTGGATTGGCCTTCGGTCAAAGAGGTACTCATAGGGTTTGTCATTAATCTTTATTCTAATTAAAATTCAGAGACACTGCTCTAATATCAATTATTGCCCAAGTGGCTTACCTAAGAAGGGGGTGAATTGGGTATTTAAAAAATTATTGCATGTATGTGCTCCTTTTTAAGTTCTTAGTGTGGTATGTGCTGTGAATTAAGTTAACTACTACGAAAGCAAGTAAGAACAGGAAACACAATCACAAACACATCAATTTTTATAGTGGTTCGGAGCAACCTACTCCTACGTCCACTATCCAAGATACCACTTGGAATTTTCACTATATTCATCCTCGGAATACAGTCAGATTGTTTTCACGAGCTCGCAATTCAAAACCCAAACTTGGTTTTATCCCGAGTTAACCAAAAGCCCAATACAAAGTTAGTTTTGAATGGGATCACTAACAACACACTACACTTGGTTTTTAAGGCTCACCAATAACCTATCAAACTTCAAGTTATAGCCCCTTGCTATACTTGAAACAACTAAAAAGATGGGTTAAAAGAACAAAGCAACAATATGACAAACCGAAGTTGTCAGATGGTTGCAGTTGCAGTATTTGAGAAGCCTTCTTGATTGCACTTTGGATGCTCTTCAAGGCTTCTTAACTTCTTCAATGAATGCCTCAAGATTTTGATAAGAGTTGATGAAGTCTTGAGTGCTTACTTTGAATGCTCTTTAGTGAGTTCTTTTGAATGTTCAGTGGAAGCTCTTTAATCTCTCATTCCTTTTTCATTTTTTTCCAAAATAGTTCATATCTCTTATAAATACTCCCTCCAACTGATTTCAAGTGGTTTTAGCCATTGTAGATCGTTGGGATTTAAAATATGACTGTTGGAGACCATTTTAAATTCAAAATAAGAGTTCTGGAACTAGCCGTTACTAACCTGAAACAGTCACTTAAGTTGGCTTGGATAGCTCGAGTCGGCTCAGATCCTCAGGTAGATCAAAACTTTATTCTGGTCGAGTCAGCTCTTCTGCTTCGAGTTGGCTCGGATTCTCAGTTAGGTCAAATTGACACTCTAGTCGAGTCGGCTCTTCTACTTCGAGTTGGCTCGCCTGGCTGGTTCTTCAGAATTGAGATTTTCAGCACTCTGGAATAGTCAGCTCTTCAATACTTGAGTCTGCTTGGTTGTCAGTCTGAGAAAATCTTCACTCTTGTCGAGTCGGCTCAGATGCCCTCGAGTCGGCTTGAATTCTCAGAACTTTGCCTAAGTCGGCTCTTCTGACTCGAGTTGGCTTGAATGTCTGCGTGCCAAAAAACTTCTTGCCATGCCAAACTTCGAGTCGGCTCACCAGTCTTGAGTCGGCTCTTGAGACTTAGTTCCTTAAATGTTCAAATTTCTTCAGACTTCTTCCAGTGACTTTAAAATAGCTCAAAGACTTTCCAACTTCTTCAAATACTGATCTTGAGAAAATTAAACTAGAAAATTGCATAGAAGTGGCCCTTTTTATGAAAACATGATTAATTTTTCTTTAGGCTCTTCTTTACATTGTATTTCAACAAAAATTAACTTGACATTCTACAATGTTGTAGGAAGCAAGGTTGTTCAATGAAAACATCCTACAAAAATTTTGAGAACATTTGAAAGATAGTCAGTAATTAAATGCATGCTCCAATGTTTGGTTATCATCAAAATCATTCAAGGGGTCAACAATCTTCCTCTTCTTCTCCTTCTTGGATATGTTTGTCCTCTAGAACAAACTCAATATGATCTATCTCCTCATGCTGGCTATCATGTAAGAGAATTTCTAGAGCATCTAACTCTAAATCAATATAAGAGCAGTGAACTCCTAGTATTTTTTTCTTTTAAAAGCATTCTAGTAAATGGGACTTTTCTTTTTCTTCATTGAGTTCATAATAAATGGCTCATGACTTAATCTTGCATAGAGTCCACCAATCTTTCCTTCCTCCTTTCTTTGATGGAAAAAGAGTATAATATGCTTGAACAGCTTATTGAGCTAGCACAAATGGCTTGTTGATATATGCTTTTAATCTATATTTGATTTCAATAAGTCCATGTTGCGGATCAACCTTCATACCATTGTTAATTTCAAACCATTGGCATTTAAATAGAATGACACTATTACCTTGAATGTAGGTCAACTTGATCACTTCTTTGAAATTTTCATAGTAGTCACTCTCTGACCCTTTCCATTAACTACCTTTTATACATGTACTACTATTCATTGTACTCTTATAAAACCATATTCATGGGTGTGAAATTTAAAATATTAACGTTATAGCTATTATAACATGTCATGTATTTTGCTGGCCCGTAAACTAATGATCTTAGCCTTTTAAAAATACAGTTGGTGCAGGCACCAGGATCAGACAGAGATTACTAGGCTTGTTATGGATTTCTGATTAGGGGTTTGAGTCCTGTAGTCCATTTATCCTGTATCACTTGTACTAAGTGAGCCAAATGAGTCCATTGAGTCCTGTAATAAATTAAGTCCATCAGTTGAGTCATGTCTCTTGAGTCCAGTTGTTTCAGTTCAGTCAAGTATCATCTAAGTCCTTTGAGCTCCAGTTGAGTCATATGAGTCCTGTAATTTTTGGCTTTCATTCAAGTCAGGTTCAAGAGGAGAGCCGTTGGACCCCCACTCCAGTCACCCAACCAAGCATCTGGACTCCACTCATGCCACCCAACCCTGAAGGAGTGGCACCCCAGGCCCCCAAGAGAAGGCGTCCTAGGTTCATAAGCATCTAGTGCCCCCCCAGGCCCATTGGCGCCCCAGGCCCATCCATGAGTGGCACCCTACTCCAGGCCCTTGGCACCCCATACCCTTTCATATTTGGTGCCCCACTCTAGGCCCCTTGGCGCCCCCCCAGTCCAAGCCCATTCCAGGTCGGTGCCCCATCCCAGCCCAAGCCCAAGAGGAGTGATATTGCAGTCCAACAAGGAGTCAACCAGCACAATTCTTTAAGGAGTTCAGTCTACTAGTTCTAATCAGATTTTGTACTCAACTTTGACAATAATTTGTACTCCCACTTTGATAAAGATTTGTACTGCAATTTTGACAAGGAGAGGACTGGGTGAATCTATAAATACTCACCCCCTCCTCCTTGTAATTCATAACTTTTGATGAATAATATTGGACTGTTTTTCTAATTGCTTTTATTCTTTGAGAACATCGACCTCCGTGAGGGAGTGGGTGTGAGGCCCTGTTATCATTCTTATAAACCCAGCTACCTAACCATCATCTCTAAGAACCCTAAGATGCCCCATCAATCATCCTTCCAAGCCGCCACATCCATCTCCTTCTAGGTCGGCTACATCAAACCCTCCATAAACCATAACCCGCCAAATATTCTCACACCTCTTGGCCACCATCCCAAAGTGCATCCAGGCATCCTCCCTTCAGCCCCAGGCCGCCAACTCCAGGATCTAGATGCCCATCTTCAATCAAGCTGCTAGTCCCCCTGCAGCCTTTCTCCCGCCAGATCTTTCTTCTACTTCTCGTTCCTTATTTTTCCTAGATTCTACATATCTAACTTTTGACATTTGCAGGATCCCTCTGGTAAAATAGTCCTGGGAAGAAGGTTTTCCTTGCCTTGAGACTAGCTGATAAAAAGTCGATGGATCCATGGGAACAAGGCTTTGTCACCCAGGCACCGATTCAGAGAGCTGAGAGATCCCATTTACGACAAGGAAGGCATCGTTGCCAGGTATTTGAACCATACCCTCTCTTTAATATGTTTTATTAAAGTTGCATATGCCCTAATTAGTGGTTTCTTAACCCTAGGGTCCTATTCTTTATCTTTTTGATAGTTCTAATCTACGGGTAGTAGTTTCTTAGTCTTTACATCACCTCCTAATTTGTTCTTCATCTCTCTTTCGGAATAAAATTCATATAAAATCTGAAAATTAATTGCTCACTTTAATCTGCTATTTTTTTTTTATGTTTGTCCCTTGCATACCCATCTCGCATTAACAGTCCCCTTCTTCCACAGCTTGCATAGTATAAAAAGAATAAATTGGGAAAAATTAAAATAGTTGAAATGTTAATAAATGCTTACCAGTTAATGGAACTAATCTATAAAGTTTTGTGAGCATCGTGTAAACATTTTTTGCTTACTTATTCTCGGATTACCCCATTTTAATATTCGATCATAATCCCTAAACATGCATAAGATTAGAATACTATAATAAGTAATTGAAGAGTTTGGATTATGATAGACACTTATTCATTGTATGGATCGACCTCACCATAGTTTAGCAAAACATATATCCATGCCTATCGAAATTTAGCATCTATTAAAATCTGACGAACCTCGCAACCAAATTTATGAGTAGGATAGGCAAATATTGTGATCTCTCACTTTAATTCCTCACCACCATCATCATCATTTCAGTCAACTTGAGTCAACTTTGACTACACATTGGGATTAAAGTAGTGTCAGCTAAAATTTTAAATTTCTTCTATTATATAAACCTCCATAACAGAACCTTTGACTCTGGCCTTATTTTTCACTTTCTTCTTAAGACTATGCATATGTATTTCAAATGGATACATCCACCTATACTGCACTTGTCCTCCCACCCTAGCTTCATATGCTAGATGAATTATCAGGTGCTCTATGGAGTGGAAGAAGCTAGGAGGGAATATCTTTTCTAACTTGCATATTATCTTTACAATGCTAGCCTCATGACTGGAGATGTGGTTAGTGGATAATTTGATAGTATAAATATCTCTAAAAAAAAGACTAAGATCGATCAAAAAATTCCATATAAAGTTAGGAAGGAGATCATGCCAAGCTAATGATAGTAAATGTTACATGAAGATATGGTAGTCATGGCTTTTTCGAAAGGAAAACTAGTAGCGAGCATGCTTTCTATTTTAAAACTTTTTAAAAATAACATACAGCGGAAGCATGATAAAAGGATTAACATTTAATCTAAGCATGCTTTTAGAATTATTCTATGCTACTTAGCCCAAGATCTTGCATGAATGATTACTATAAACTATGAAATCATGAACTCATGCTATGAACATTTCAAAGCAACATATCTATATATGTAAAACCATACCTCGTATGAAGTGGAGACGTTCTCCGCTGCGAAAGATCTAGGAGAAGGAGGAAGAATTCTGCTTAGCCACACGTGTCCGGCCTCTACAGGTGATTCACACCAGGGCTCTTTCAAAATCTACTTCCACTCCAAGTGCTAGCTTGTTGTGGAACGATTTGATCGGGACTCCTTCTCTTCTTTCGATGCCGGACTCTCCGAATGAATGAAGAAACTCAAGAGGTGGAGAATAAGTGATTGAAACCCTTCCCAAACACTCAATCTCAAAACCTAAATCACTAGGTACAAATATGCACACTCTTTTCTAAAATCTCACACCCATAAAACTAGAACCTTTCCTAGTTTCTTTCCTTTCTTCCCTTTGATTTTTCCAGTATTTCTTTGCTGAATTTTCTCTTATTTTCGTCCTCCCATTTCAGCCCATTATGTAGATGGTGAGGGAGAGGAAAAATGGGGAGTTATGGGTGATAATGGAGTGGTAATGGGTAGTTATGGAGAGTTATGGTCATGGGAAGTTACATAACTCCCCAAAAATGAATTTAAACTTATTTAAATTCAGATTAATATGTTAATTAATTTTAGTTCATAACTGAAATCAATTGGGTCAAGTGTGCATACATTGGGTTCAACCCAATTGGACCCAAACCTACTTTGAACCAAATCCTATTTGATTCGTTCCAGATTTTTATAGCTTAATCAAATTGGGCTATCAACTAATCACATTACTTAATTCACCTCCATGCATCACCAACTATTAGTGAAAATTTATGTCACAACCTTTTGTGACATCAAGGGTCTACACTTGCGAAATCAACAAGTGTCGACACTTACACAAGTGTCTACACTTTCAAGAATATCAAGTGTCGATACTTGGATAAAGAAAAAAATACTTTTTCTTTGTGAGTCCACGAATGATTCCCAATCATTTTTCGATCACTAGATCAAGTAGAAACCCCTATGGTGTGTGACCCCATAGTTCGAACACTAAGCCGGTAGCACTGGAACATTTCCAATACCAGCCAAAGTTGCCATCTAGCAATGACACCCGATGTCCGGATAGGTCGAAGTTGCAGAGCAATATCAAGAACCAGGAGATATAGAAACCTAGTAATTAATCCCTTTGACCTCAATGCTTAGGAAGAACTTGGGGTTAAACTGCCTAACCCATAAAGTCTATCAACAATGTGTTTCAATCTCACAAGTCCTGTAATATATTACAGGGACTACCTTGGCCAAGGTTTTGCTAAATTGAAACACAGTAAGATATCTGCTCCAAACACTTTAGAGGGGTCAATCCCATCTTGATCCGATCACTGCTACACGAGTACTTAACTGTGCCCAGAAACCTTCTGTCCCTGGATTAAAAATCCAGATAGTTTAGTACCAAAGTACAGTGAGTTTCTCGCAAGCTACCATGACGATCTCATGTCTAAGGGATAACTACGTCCATATCAAAACTCTAGGCAGAAAAAAGTACAGACGGGTCACGTTCGATGAAATGTCAAACACAACATCTGCATGCCATACCAGTGTCTCCACACTCCTTGGTTAAGAGGACAACCAACGACTATGGCACACAACGACCTATACTTGATATACTATTATCCTGAAATAAGTGTATCATTTGGTCGCGAACAATTTTAGGACTATATGATATATCCTCTCTATATCATATACAAATAGTCCTAAGGACTTCATCACTCAAGAACTCATTACAGAAAAATGAAATAGTGATGAACTGCCAGAATAAATATTTTATTCAATAATATAATTCATATACAAGTACAACTGTGTACAGTATAATTGGCTTTGGGACACATCTTCCAACAACTCCCACTTGGACTAAAGCCAATCAAAACAGTATCGTATACCCATCTTCCATTTACAATCATTGAGTTCTTGAATTCCAACGGCTTTAGTGAAGGGGTCAGCTAGGTTTTTTTTCCGTCGATCTTCAGAAGGTCGATATTACCTCATTCCACGATTTCTCGCACAAGATGAAACAACGATGCAGAATATGCTTGGTACGCTGATGGGACTTCGGCTCTTTGGCTTGAGCAATGGCTCCAGTGCTGTCACAATACACTGGAACAGGACCATCCAGGGAAGGTGCCACTCCCAGCTCGCCAAGAAATTTTCGCAACCAAATAGCTTCCTTTGCTGCATCAGATGCTGTAATGTATTCGCACTTCGCATACAGAGTCTGCTATAGTGTGCTGCTTGGAACTCTTCCAGCAGATAGCTGCACCATTCAGGGTAAAAACAAAGCCATATACACTCTTGCTATCATCCCTATCTGACTAGGAAACTGGAGTCAGTATACCCCACAAGTTTCAAGTCAGGTCCTCCAAAAAGAAGCCACTGGTCCTTGGTATTTCGCAAATACTTCAGATGGTCTTTGCAACCTTCCAGTGTGCTTCACCTGGTCAGACTGGTATCGACTCACTATTCCTAATGAGTATGCCACGTCTGGTCTAGTACATGTCATGGCGTACATGATGGATCCTACTACCGAAGCATAAGGAATCCTACTCATATGCTCTCTTTCCTCAGGAGTTGTCGGACAATCCTTCTTGAAAGAGAAATTCAATGGCCTATCGGAAGATAGCCTTTCTTGGAATTCTCCATGCTAAACCTTTTCAGCACGGTATCAATGTACGTAGACTGGGACAAACCCAGAAGCTTCCTTGATCTATTCCTATAGATCTTCATACCTAGTATGAAAGAGCTTCACCCAAGTCTTTCATAGAAAACTGTGATGACAACCAGACCTTTATTCCCTGTAATGCAGGGACGTCATTCCCGATTAAAGAATGTCATCCACATACAGTACAAGAAATACAACTACAAACCATTTGCCCACTTATATATGCAGGGTTCTTCTTTGGTCCTAACAAAACCATACGTCTTGATACACTTATCAAAACACATGTTCCAACTCTGAGACGCATGCTTTAGTCCATAGATGGACCTACTAAGCTTACATACCTTAGATTCATCTGTGGATGTGAACCCTTCAGGTTGCATCATATACACCTCCTCATCTAGCTCACCATTTAGGAAAGCTGTTCGGACATCCATTTACCAGATTTCATAGTCCAGATATGCAGCTAAAGCAAGCATAATTCGAATAGACCTGAGCATTGTCACAGGAAAAAACGTCTCATCATAGTCAATACCATAACGTTGACGATAACCCTTGGCAACCAGATGGCTTTATAGGTCTCTACCTGCCATCTGCACCCCGTTTCCTTTTGAAGACCCATTTGCACCCAATGGGTTTTACCCCTTCAGGTGGATCAACCAAAGTCATACTTTGTTGATTTCCATGGACTCCATTTCAGATTTCATGGCTCCCAGCCACAACTCAGAATCAGACCTCTGCATCGCATCCATATAGGTGATTGGATCCTCGTTGTTCTCATCGAGCTCAACGGATCACTATCTCGGACCAGAAAACTGTAGTATCTGTCCGGTTGATGCGGTACTCTACCGGATCTCCTTAATGACTGGTCAATAGGCTCAGGGTTTGATCTTATCATAACGGGTTCTGTAGCAGTCCTTGAATGATTTGGTTCTTCTATCTATTGAACTTCAGTAAGCTCAACATTGGCAGCTTGAGCACCTTCAGTAAGGTACTCCCTTTCCAAAAGGTAGCTCTAAGATTGACAAACAACTTTTGTTTCCCAGGCATATAGAAGAAATAACCCTTAGACTCTTTAGGATATCCAACAAAGAGGCACCTGTCAGACCTAGGTCCAAGTTTATCTGTTTCCAAATGCTTGACATAAGCCGGACATCCCAAACCCGAAGGTGTGATAGACTTGGCTTACGCCCATTCCATATCTCATATGGAGTTTTGTTAACAGACTTACTCGGAACTCTATTTAGAAGATAGCATGCTAATTCCAAAGCATACCCCCAAAAGAAGTTGACAGAGTTGCAAATCCCATCATGGATCTAACCATGTCCAACAGAGTCCGATTCCTCCTTTCAGACACACCATTTAACTGGGGCGTCCTAGGAGGTGTCCATTGAGAGAGAATCTCATTCTCTTCAAGATAAGTCAGAAACTTCCCAGAAAGATATTCTCCACCTCGATCTGATCGAAGGATTTTAATAAGCTTCCCAGTTTGTTTTTCAACTTCATTACAATACCGTTTGAACATTTCAAACGATTCAGATTTATGTCTCATCAAAAAGACATAACCGTACCTTGAGAGGTCATCCGTAAATGTAATGAATATTTATACCCACCATTGGCATCGACATTCATTGGTCCACATACATCAGTATGCACTAGACACAAAATGTCATCGGCTCGTACACCTTTTCCAGTAAAAGATGACTTGGTCATCTTACAAGTAAACAAGATTCACAGGTTGGCAGTGATTCACAATCACTAATGTTTAGGAGACCTTCTCCCACTAACTGTTGATTCTATTCTTGTTTATATGACCTAGCCTACAATGCCAGAGATAAGCATCGTTGACATTATCTAACCTAGGGCGTTTGCATGAAATGTACATTACACCAACAGGCTGTGATAAAACATAAATGCCATTCTTAATATGTCCAGTCATAACACAATATCATTCATAATGACTTTGCAAAAATCACTCTTGATTAATAGTTCATAACCATTACTGGCCAACTGGCCTACAGAGATTATATTTACAAGGAATGATGGACAATAGTGACAATCACTAAGAACAACTTTACAAGACTCGAAAAATAGATTAACAATTCCCAACGCCAGGACTGGAGCTTGACTTCCATTCCCCACATTCAAAATCTTTCGCCATCTCGAATCTTCTACTAACTTGTAGTCCCTGCAACGTATTGCAAATATGATAAGGACTACCAGTATCTAATATCCAGTTAGTAGTATCACAAATAGAAAAACAACAAGGATTTATCATATAAATACCTTGTCCAGCAACCTTTGTTGCTTCTTCTTCTTCGGCCTGTTCGGGTCAAGTGTAGCTAGGTAAGCAGAACAATTCCTCTTCCAATGACCTGGCTTCTTGCAGTAGAAGCATTCTGCCTGACTCTGGTCAGCCTTCTTCTAATCTGACTGTGCCCAGCACTTTGCACCATTTTACTTTTATTCATTTTCTTTTTTCCTTTCTAAAGGGACGTGCCTTGCCGCACTGCCTCCACTAAATTCACCAAGCTCTTTTGAGCTGGTGATCCTTTTCATAAGTCTGTAGTAACCCCATCAACCCATGGTAGTTGACTACATGCCTTGTTAATCTATAGTGATCTAGAAAGGTAAGTAGGAGGGAGGCAAAGAATTTCAAAATCGCATCCTTCCAAGTTGCTAATGGAAAGGATATCCGAGTTTGGCCAAGCGCTCGATCATGTCATAAATACATGATCAGTGACTGAGGACCCTTTGTCATTCGAGCATTGAAGATGGTAGAGGCAAACCCTGTACCTTTCACGTCGTCTGGGGCACCAAAAGATTCCTTCAACTTTTGAAAGATTTCCTCCGGTTGGGCCTCCTCGAATCTGCGACTGAACTCGTCGTTCATAGCCGCCAACATAATGCACCGCACTGTAGTACGGTCAGAGACCCCACTTTTGATAAGCATCTCTGACTGCAGTATGTGCGGTGGGGCTGGCCCCTCAGGTGCCGGATCCGTTAATACATAAAGGATCCGTTCGTGCTCGAGAACATTCTCAGTCTTTGATACCAGCTATCAAGTTGGGTCCCATGAGCTTGTCATTATCTAATAATGACCGGAGTGACAGATTAGTAGACATTATCTGAAAAAGAGAAAACCATGACTATTTAGTATATAATTATTTAAAACTTAAAGACATGGACTTTTGTCTAAAAGCTCCTCCCACTATTTTATTCAGACTGGTAGCCTCTACCTCCAATTCGAAGAATAACACTTATCCTTTAGTGGGTACCAGAATCCAATAGACAATGCATGAGCCCGACTATGGTCGGCCAACCCATGCTCATCTAAAGGTAGGTTCATAACCAGTTGTTTCTCCAAACACTCCTAGTAATTTATTTTGCCCTAGGAACTCTTCAATCGACCTTTGGGCTTCATGCTAAGAAGGTCCCAGTTAGGTCCAACCATTAACATGACTGATCTTAATGCTTCTAGCTAACAAATTGGACTTTGGGCTACCAGACCAGAAGAAGACTTATGTCAGAGCCACCCGATCCTGCCGATAATCACCCCACTACTGGACTTATTACCAAACACCTTAATGGGAGGCTAAGACAAAAAATATCATATAATTTCCATCTTTTAAGGACCTAATAATTTAGAGATTTATACATGTTGACAGAAGAGAAAGGATAAGTCATGGATTATCTTTCACTAACTTCATATGTTAATGAAAGGGTTACATGAACCACAAAATCCATGGGCACCTAAATCAGTCAAGCTGATAACCTTATTGGCATGGGCTAACTCGAATCAATGAGCTAACTAATCAAATCTGGTTGACCATATTGGCCAGGTAAGTGAGATCAAGGTTATGGGTTAAGCCATTAACCATCTTTCCTTAGACACCAATATCATTGGCCAGGAAAGAGGTAGCCCCAAAAACCATAGATCAAAAGCCATACTTACCTTAGACACCAATTGGTTCACCAATTTCGATTAGGCTAGCCTAAGGAATCGGGTCCTACCACGAAGCCAAGATTAAGTCCATTTAGATGTATGGACCAATCAATCTAACTATTAGATAGATACTAGAGAAGAACCTTAACTCAACATTTGATTAAGTTAATTCTCTATTAAGTCCAATTCATCTAAACTTAGGTCTAACCCAATTAGGACCTAATTTAAGCTAACCCATTTAATCCAAAGTTATGAATATGACTTAGATCTTAAATCATATCCTTAGATCATTTAGTCACTTAGATTTACTTAATTCATAATTAAGTTAATCATACAACAGATTGAAACATTTTCAATAAACTTTATAAAATTTTTTTTACAAGAAAATCCAACTTTTAATTTCTGTTCACTTGAAGTGTCGACACTTCAGTAGCAAGTGTCGACACCAGGTGTCGACACTACTCTGAGACAGGTCGACACATAGTGAACCAATTTTATATTTTGTTCATGAGTCGACACCTAGAAGCCCAAGTGTCGACATATAGACCCAAGTGTCGACACTTGTAAGCTAAGTGTCGACACTTGATCCAACCCGAGCACAGAAATGCAGAAATCCAAATTTGTCTTTTCTAAACTTGAATTTTATGTTAAACTATTTAATATAACAATCATAAACTAACTTTAGAACATTTCTAAAATATTTATGACTTCAAATTTAGAACATAATAAAGATCAAAACATTTTAATCTTTACTTTTTCTTTCTTTTTCTTCTTCATGAGTCCTTCACAATGGCACCCCTATGCCATAGGAGATCACTCTGAATGGGAAGTGAGGGTCTTGCAGCCCTACTTCTCTCCTATGACCGGACGGCCTGGTGAGGCACTCAATCCAAGTACTTGCAAGATATTAAGCTGATTTCATAATTTTATACTAAACATTCATGCTAGAGCAACCTGTTGCTCTGATACCAATTGAAAGGAAAACTAGTAGCGAGCATGCTTTCTATTTTAAAACTTTTTCAAAATAACATGCAGCGGAAGCATGATAAAAGGATTAACATTTAATCTAAGCATGCTTTTAGAATTATTCTATGCTACTTAGCCCAAGATCTTGCATGAATGATTACTATAAACTATGAAATCATGAACTCATGCTATGAACATTTCAAAGCAACATATCTATATATGTAAAACCATACCTCGTATGAAGTGGAGACGTTCTCCGCTGCGAAAGATCCAGGAGCAGGAGAAGAATCTGCTTAGCTGCGCACGTGTCCGGCCTCTACAGGTGGTTCACACCAGGGCTCTTTCAAAATCTACTTCCACTCCAAGTGCTAGCTTGTTGTGGAACGATTTGATCGGGACTCCTTCTCTTCTTTGATGCCGGACTCTCCGAATGAATGAAGAAACTCAAGAGGTGAAGAATAAGTGATTGAAACCCTTTCCAAACACTCAATCCAAAACCTAGATCACTAGGTACAAATATGCACACTCTTTTCTAAAATCTCACACTCATAAAACTAGAACCTTTCCTAGTTTCTTCCCTTTCTTCTCTTTGATTTTTCAGCATTTCTTTGCTGAATTTTCTCTTATTTTCGTCCTCCTATTTCAGCCTGTTATGTAGATGGTGAGGGAGAGGGAAAATGGGGAGTTATGGATGATAATGGAGTGGTAATGGGTAGTTATGGAGAGTTATGGTCATGGGAAGTTACGTAACTCCCCAAAATGAATTTAAACTTATTTAAATTCAGATTAATGTGTTAATTAATTCTAGTTCATAACTGAAATCAATTGGGTCAAGTGTGCATACATTGGGTTCAACCCAATTGGACCCAAACCTATTTTGAACCAAATCCTATTTGATTCGTTCCAGATTTTTATAGCTCAATCAAATTGGGCTATCAAGTAATCACATTACTTAATTCACCTCCATGCATCACCAACTATCAGTGAAAATTTTATGTCACAACCTTTTGTGACATCAAGTGTCTACACTTGCGAAATCAACAAGTGTCGACACTACACAAGTGTTGACACTTTCAAGAATATCAAGTATCGATACTTGGGTAAAGAAAAATACTTTTCTTTGTGAGTCCACGAACGATTCCTAATCGTTCTCTGATCACTAGATCAAGTAGAAATCCCTATGGTGTGTGACCCATAGGTTCGAACACTAAGCTGGTAGTACTGGAACATTTCCAATACCAGTCTAAGTTATCATTTAGCAATGACACCCGATGTCCGGATAGGTCGAAGTTGCAGAGCAACAATCAAGAACCAGGAGATATAGAAACCTAGTAATTAATCTCTTTGACCTCAATGCTCAGGAAGACTTAGGGTTAAACTGCCCAACCCATAAAGTCTATCAACAATGTGTCTCAATCTCACAAGTCCTGTAACACTTTAGAGACTATCCTGGCCAAGGTTTTACTAAATTGAAACACAGTAAGATATCTGCTCCAAACACTTTGGAGGGGTCAATCCCATCTTGATCCCATCACTGCTACACGAGTACTTAACTGTGCCCAGAAACCTTCTGTCCCTGGATTAAAAATCCAGATAGTCCAGTACCAAAGTACAGTGAGTTGCTCGCAAGCTACCATGACGATCTCATGTCTGAGGGATAACTACGTCCATATCAAAACTCTAGGAGAAAAAAGTATAGACGGGTCACGTTCGATAAAATGTCAAACACAACATCTGCATGCCATACCAGTATCTCCACACTTCTGGGTAAGAGGACAACCAACGACTATGGCACACAATGACCTATACTTGATATACTATTATCCTGAAATAAGTGTATCATTTGGTCACGAACAATTTTGGACTATATGATATATCCTCTCTATATCACATTCAAATAGTCCTAAGGACTTCATCACTCAAGAACTCATTACAGAAAGATGAAATTGTGATGAACTGCCAGAATAAATATTTTATTCAATAATATAATTCATATACATGTACAACTGTGTACAGTAGAAATTGGTTTTGGGACACATTTCCAACTTTTTTAGCCCATAGAACCTGCAATCTTTGATATTGATGCATCAAACTAGATTACTTGCATAACCATATGAAAATTAAGATTTTTACACCATTCACATATATCCTTTAACTACTTTCTCATTAAGGTGTAAGATGCTTTCAATTTCAAAATTTTTTAGGTGACACCTTAACCAGCTCTAATAGAGAATGCTTGCATATGTTCTGCATATCTACTTGGACCTTGGGATTATTCTTGTTTTGTCCTTGACATCCATAATAGTTAAAAAATATTATTGAATATTTTTTCAATGTGCATGATGTCAAAATTATGACAAATCAAATTGGTACATAAGTATGGAAACTCCTAGAAGATGCTGTGCTTCACCCAGTAGTTATGAGTTTATCGAATCCTTGAGATTTTTGCTTGTCAAATAGTATACTAAATTAGATTTTGTCAACTTGGGATTTCCTTTGAAACACTTCTATACCATTGAGGCATGGGAGTGCATGGTTTTTCTCTATCTTATTCCTCCTGAAACTGTCCTGCTGCTTTCGAAAGGGATGATGCTTGGGAATAAATTAACGATGATAATTAAGTTAGTAGAGCTTATGACAATGCTCAAGTTGAAATGATTTTGTATTTTTCATATAATATGGACATGCTAGCTTTCCATGAGTGCTCCTTCCTGACAGCATCCCATAAGTAGGAAAATCATTAATGGTCCATATTAGTGTAGCATTCATTACAAAATTCTGCTTCTTTAAGCTTCATAAGTATGTGCATCATCAGATAATAAAAATTTTAGCTCATCACAAGAGGCCTCAGATATACATTAATATTTCTACCAAAATATCATAGTCCAGGAATGACTAATGTAAGAAAGATATTATGTTCTTTCATGCATATTCTAGATGGTAGATTGTATAGAGTAATAAAGACTGGCCAACATGAATAAGGGACTACTACATGACTTAACAGTGTAAATTCATCCATAGATAGACTCACTCGGATGTTACATGATTCCTGAGCAAATATAGGATAGCAAGCATCAAATTCTTCCATGCTTCACTGTTTGATGGATAACACATCATATCAGTGTGCTTGTGAATCCTTTCTTTTTGCCATCTCATCTACCCTGCTATACTTTTGGACAAGTAGAGCCTCCAAAGCTTAGGAGTGAGGGGAAGGTATCAAAAACTTTATATGGTATGTCCTTCTGATTTCTACCTCTTACCTTATCTCAAGTCGACTTTGATCGCACATATCACATGAGCTTTTCAGTTGATTCTTCTTATAGAAAAGCATGCAATCATTACGGTATGCATCTATCTTCTCATATCTTATGCCTGATCCTTTAACCATTTTTCTTTAAAGTATAAAAGTCCCAACAAGCTTCTCCTCCTTCGGTAGTATCTTCTTAATTATTGTTACCATCCTATTATAACAATTGATTATCATATTAAACTCAACTTTCAAGTTCAATAACTTTGACATGCTGATAGTACAGTATCTGTTTCACAACCTGGCCATAGTGGCTCATCAACATCTTTTATCATACGATAAAAATTATCATTCACCATATTGTAATCAAATTCAGAACCAGCTACATCCATAACTACGTCTACATTCTATCTATGTTCCCATGCTGTTGATTTCTAATCATTGCAACTACTCCTATGTCTCTCCATGCAAGTACTAATGCTTATACTTTGGCATAAATCCACTATTATATAAATGGACAGCTATGTATCCCTATCATGTTTTTCTATTGACACATCTATTGCAAAGACAATGAGCCCATCCTTCAAATAAAAGTATCGCATTCTTAAAAGCATAAACACAAAAGTACTTGACACATTCCTTGTATTTAATAGAAATCATCCCGTCAACTATTTGATGGTCCATCCAACTATAATCCATTATATACTATCTAAGTATTTTGCATATACAAATATAAGATAAAATTTTTACCAATTATTTTATCATTTAATAAGAGAACACAAGTTTTAAAATGATTAAAGAATATAAAAATAGAATAATATGATAAGATTGGGGATACTAAGTATGCATTCCATTACTAAAGGCAAAACTCAGGAAAATGAGAATGATTGCAGAATAATTCTGAATGTGAGATATAAAGCCTCTGAAATCTAGATGAAGGCCATTGTTGAGAGATGCTCAGACTTATAAGTGAAGCCCAAGAAAAGAAATGTGAAGCTTCGAAGAAGAATACTCGAGTATGAGCAAAATCTTCATGACAAAGAGACACATGAATACTTTATAGGAGGTAAAGTACAAGGAATAAGAGATCCAAAAGTTCAAGACAAGCGAGGAACACTACCTATCAAATTGTTCAGATATTTGGTACCCTTTGAATTCTTCATTAGATTATTCTTCATCCTCTATTCCTTCCATTCCTTCTATTTTTCCTTTCTTGGATAAATTTTTTCTATCCTTGAAAGGAACAACTAGAAAGAAGAGGAAGAAAAAGAAGAAGTGAAACAAAAATCAAATGAAGAATCTGAAAGGTACTAAACATTTAAAGAGGCTAATGAGTAATGTTCCTTGCTTGCAATGAACTTTTGGATCTATGATTCCCTGTACTTCACCTCCAGTAAAATACTCATGTATCTCTTCATTGTGAAGATTTTGCTCTTGCTCAAGTAGTCTTCCTCGAAGCCCCACCTCTCCTTTCTTGGATGATAATTCCAAGTTCACGCACCTCTTAACTATGACGACCTCCATCTAGATATCCAAGCTCTTATATCTCGCATCTGACATATCACCTCTGATCATTCTCATTCTTCCAAGTTTGGTTTTTAATGATAGGATATGAACTCAGTATCCCAGCAACCTTATCATATCATTTAATGCATTATATTACTAACTAATAGGTAAAGACCCTATCCCATTTAGGAATTGCATTAATTATATAGGTTAATGATAGTAATCAAATGATATGCAATAGGGATCAAAAAAAAAAATGGTAACATTTCTTCTTAGTTCTTTCTACATGACTGAAGATTTTTGAGGAGAACTAAGAAGAAATATTGTCCAAAATTTTATCGAACCCTCAGCATACCATTTCATTACTATAACTATCTATAAAATTATTTATAATTTTCAAACTATCTAAATTGGGCAATCAATTGATCAATATACATAATTCTTCCATCCGTATAAAAATATAAATATATAGATGTCATAGAATATGCACATTAATCAATTAATGGGTTTATGGATCCACACAATGCAAATTTTATAAAAATAAACATCTAATCATTAGTTTAATTAACACATAAATATAAAATTTAAATTCATCAATAATAATAGTTAATATATATTAAAATATGATAATATTATAAAATATAAATTCATCAATAATAATAGTTTATATATATTAAAACATGATAATATTATAAACCATTAATTCATCAATAACAATAGTTGATATACATTACGTTGTGGATAATGTGGTCAAGCTAGAGACTTAGAGATGATAGCAGTGGAGATGGACTAATGGCTATAGCAACCCTTGATAGAGGCCAACTCCTATGCTTGAAGGCACTAGTGAGCCCTACTGACCACTCCGAAGACATTCAACCATGATCCATAAGTGGGTTCCGGTAGAGGCCAATTCTTGTACCTCAAGGCACTAGCGTTCCCTATCGACCACTCGAGGAACATTTAGCCACGATCCCTGAGTGAACCCACATAGAGGCCAACTCCTATGCTTAAGGCACCAACGAAACTTACCACCCACCCCAAAGATGTTCAGCCATAATCCCCGAGTGGGCCTGATAGAGACCAATTTTTGTGCCCCAAGATACCAGCATGCCCTATTGACTGCTCTAGAGACGTTCAGTCATGATCCTTGAGTGGATCCTGATAGAGGCCAATTCTTATGCCCCGAGGCACCAACGAGCCCTGCTAACTGCTCTAGAGACATTCAGCCACAATCCTTAAGTCGGTCCTAGTAGAGGCCAATTTTTATACCCAAAGGCACCAGCAAGCCCTGCCAACTGCTCCAAAGATGCTCAGCCATGTTCTTGAATGGGTCTCGACAGAGGTCAATTCTTATGCCCTAAGGCACCAGCGAGCCCTGTCGACCATTCTAGAGGCATTCAGCTATATGCTTTTAGGCCTCAAACACCCGACAAGCACTCTGACCTGCAAGACCCTAGTGGCATTTTTCTCTCAAGTCCAGAGAAGTGACACCTAGACACCCATCACTGTAATTCCTACCATGTGGCTAGCCTGCCATCATGTCTCGAAATCTCCAATCATCATTAGATTTGAATGAATGAGAAAGGTATGCCTAGATCTCTTGTAGCATTGGCCCACCATTTAATGGGGCATGCAACACACCAAATTGGCAATAAGAAGGCATTCAATGGGATGGGATGCCACCGGTAGACAAGATAGCCCCCCATGATATGTCGAATGTTCCACCATCTCTCATAGGGTCTGACAAGGTCTTGCTTAGGATCACGCTCTTGACATCACAACCTATAAAAGGGTTCCAAATGAATCTTTAAGGTACATGAGCTTTCCTACTTATACTCCTCTATTTTTGGTATCGATACTAACTTGAGCTGATCACTGGTGCCACCCCCGGTGAGCTTTTTTACAGCTATCGCTTCCTGGAACCTGGCTTGCATCATCTTCTCCAGCACTCCAACACTAGCTCCACCTCTCTCTCTAGTGCTTAATGAAAATTGGCACCAATAGATTAGAGGAAGGGCTTGAATATTTGCGGGAGTGTAACTTGTTAGACAGGAAGGCCATGCCATGCAAGAAAACCACTTCTCTCCATACCAAGACCATAGCCTCTCGCTCAGTGGAAAGGATAGCAGAAAGCCAGATGAATGATCCACCTCCACCTACATTGGCTAGAGTCTCATCGCCACCCCAAGCAGCGATGATGGGCATGGATTAGTTTAATTCACATGTTGTGCAAGTCTAGGGCCTGGTGGCGGTCGACCAAGCCATCCAGGTAGCCCCTGCACCACCCTTGGCAACTCCGCTCCCACTAGGCACATCGCGTGTGGTCTCTAAATCTCTAGCACCACCTGCACTTATGCCACCATTGGTGATGCAATGATTGGCAAACGAAGTAGCGCCACCACCATCGAAACAATTGCAAATCCCCTTGAAGGACCTTAAGGGAACCACTCACCATCGCCACCACCATCCTAGGAGCCTAAGGGAAAAAAATAATACCCTGAGAGCCTCTGCTCAGAGCATGACTCTACCCCGATCACCAATTCCTGCAGCGATCGGTGGCCTTAGTCAATCGAGACCTTTAGATCGATCGAAGACTTAAAGAGATGGATCAGTAGATCAAAATGCTCTGCAATCTTTTTTTGATGTTGAACGAAGGGACCAGTAATGTGTTGCAATTTGATGACAAAATCATGCGGGCACCACTTTCCCGATACTTCAAAATTTCATAGTGGAAAGCTATGATGGAACCACTGATCCCAATGATCATCTAGCAAGCTTTCGAGTGACTATACTCCTTCATGGGGCTCCCAATCCTATTCTTTGCCAGGCCTTTCCCTCCACTTTAAGAGAGTAGCTCAGCTTGGTATTCTAGCTTGAAGCTGGGATTGACATATTTCTTTAAATAATTAAGCTAAGCATTCACTGATCACTTTATCAGTTGTCAAAGGTTGTAGCAATGCTTGGATTACCTTCACACCCTCAAGCAGAAAAAAGGGAAAGATTTGTAATTTGGACAAATCAGTCACCATGTTAGTCCTAATGAAAGAATTATTAAAGAACGACCTTAAAATGTCATTGACAAAGACCTACCCTAAAAAATTTTGTAAGAATGCTAGCCCGAGACAAGATATGCTCAGATGGAGGAGGCCTTCATGATAGAAGATGATCCACCCACTTCTACACTGGGGGATGGTAAGGAAGTACAAATTTGCAAACTCTTCTGAAGCATGAAAGAAGGATCTGGCCTTGTTCCAGATCACCCACTTCTACACTGGGGGATGGTAAGGAAGTACAAATTTGCAAACTCTTCCTGAAGCATGAAAGAAGGATCTGGCCTTGTTCCAGATCCCCAGGGAGGGAATAGATTCTTCAAAGATCGCTGACCTGGGGAGGCTCGTCAAACATCACCATTAGGCAAGTTTTGCACTTATACTCTCCTGAATGCAATGAAAAGAAAAGTACCGATGGAAATCCAGAGGCACATCCCAAAACCTCGAAAGATGTAGACACCATCAACCAGGTGAAACCAAAGAAAGTTTTGCTAGTACCATCGGGATCATGGCCATGACACTAAAGAGTGCATCCAACTATGGGATAAAAACTCAAAACTTGATCAGGTGAGGTCACTTTGACTGGTTCATCCGATAATGAAGATGGCAAAAAGAGCACCCAAGATCACCATGACCTGCCAAACAGCCACAGCCACTTCCACCACCAGAAAGTGGTGACCAATACCATCGGGACAAGTGGGGATGATCACTAGATGGTGTAGTCACCGCAAGCAATCAGCGAAGAGACGAGCAACATCGATAGTCTTCTCTAAAGAAGACGATGATGGTATTCAATTTCCACATAATGTTGCAATAGTTGTAACTTTGAACATAAAAAACTATGATATACATCGTATCTTATCGATAATGAAAGTTCAATGGATGTTCTATATTTGATGCAGTTTTGAAAATGAGGATATCACTCGAGTGTTTGGTTCGAGTTAATTTCTCTCTGGTAGGATTCGTAGGAGATACGATCCAAGTAAAGGGATGATCGCCCTGACCTGAGAATGGGGCGTACCCCTTATGGACTCATCTAGATTTTCTAGTCATCCGAGTTGTAAAGTACAAGGAATAAGAGATCCAAAAGTTCAAGACAAGCGAGGAACACTACCTATCAAATTGTTCAGATATTTGGTACCCTTTGAATTCTTCATTAGATTATTCTTCATCCTCTACTCTTCCTTCCATTCCTTCTATTTTTTCCTTTCTTGGATAAATTTTTCTATCCTTGAAAGGAACAACTAGAAAGAAGAGGAAGAAAAAGAAGAAGTGAAACAAAAATCAAATGAAGAATCTGAAAGGTACTAACATCTAAAGAGGCTAATGAGTAATGTTCCTTGCTTGCAATGAACTTTTGGATTTATGATTCCTTGTACTTCACCGCCAGTAAAATACTCGTGTATCTCTTCCTTGTGAAGATTTTGCTCTTGCTCAAGTAGTCTTCCTCGAAGCCCCACCTCTCCTTTCTTGGATGATAATTCCAAGTTCACGCCCTCTTAACTATGACGACCTCCATCTAGATATCCAAGCTCTTATATCTCGCATCCGACATATCACCTCTGATCATTCTCATTCTTCCAAGTTTGGTTTTTAATGATAGGATATGAACTCAGTATCCCAGCAACCTTATCATATCATTTAATGCATTATATTACTAACTAATAGGTAAAGACCCTATCCCATTTAGAATTGCATAATTATATAGGTTAATGATAGTAATCAAATGATATGCAATAGGGATCAAAAAAAAAATTGGTAGCATTTCTTCTTAGTCTTTCTACATGACTGAAGATGTTTGAGGAGAACTAAGAAGAAATATTGTCCAAAATTTTTATCGAACCCTCAGCGTACCATTTCATTACTATAACTCTCTATAAAATTATTTATAATTTTCAAAACTATCTAAATTGGGCAATCAATTGGCAATATACATAATTCTTCCATCCGTATAAAATATATAAATATATAAATGTCATAGAATATCACATTAATCAATTAATGGGTTTATGGATCCACACAATGCAAATTTTATAAAATAAACATCTAATCACTTAGTTTAATTAACATAAATATAAAATTTAAATTCATCAATAATAATAGTTAATATATATTAAAATATGATAATATTATAAAATATAAATTCATCAATAATAATAGTTCATATATATTAAAACATGATAATATTATAAACCATTAATTCATCAATAACAATAGTTGATATACATTATGTTAGTGGATAATGTGGTCAAGCTAGAGACTTAGAGATGATAGCAGCGGAGATGGACTAATGGCTCTAGCAAACCCTTGATAGAGGCCAACTCCTATGCTTGAAGGACTAGTGAGCCCTACTGACCACTCCGAAGACATTCAACCATGATCCATAAGTGGTTCCGGTAGAGGCCAATTCTTGTACCTCAAGGCACTAGCGTTCCCTATCGACCACTCGAGGAACATTTAGCCACGATCCTTGAGTGAACCCACATAGAGGCCAACTCCTATGCTTAAGGCACCAACGAGCCTTACCACCCACCCCAAAGATGTTCAGCCATGATCCCCGAGTGGGCCTGATAGAGACCAACTTTTGTGCCCCAAGATACCAGCATGCCCTATTGACTGCTCTAGAGACGTTCAGTTATGATCCTGAGTGGATCCTGATAGAGGCCAATTCTTATGCCCCGAGGCACCAACGAGCCCTGCTAACTACTCTAGAGACATTCAGCCACAATCCTTAAGTCGGTCCTAGTAGAGGCCAATTTTTATACCCAAAGGCACCAGCAAGCCCTGCCAACTGCTCCAAAGATGCTCAACCATGTTCTTGAATAGGTCTCGACAGAGGTCAATTCTTATGCCCTAAGGCACCAGCGAGCCCTGTCGACCATTCTAGAGGCATTCAGCTATATGCTTTTAGGCCTCAAACACCCGACAAGCACTCTGACCTGCAAGACCCTAGTGGCATTTTTCTCTCAAGTCCCAGAGAAGTGACACTAGACACCCATCACTGTAATTCCTACCATGTGGCTAGCCTGCCATCATGTCTCGAAATCTCAAATCATCATTAGATTTGAATGAATGAGAAAGGTATGCCTAGATCTCTTGTAGCATTGGCCCACCATTTATGGGGCATGCAACACACCAAATGGCAATAAGAGCATTCAATGGGATGGGATGCCACCGGTAGACAAGATAGCCCCCCATGATATATGTCGAATGTTCCACCATCTCTCATAGGGTCTGACAAGGTCTTGCTTAGGATCACGCTCTTGACATCACAACCTATAAAAGGGTTCCAAATGAATCTTTAAGGTACATGAGCTTTCCTACTTATACTCCTCTATTATTGGTATCGATCTAACTTGAGCTGATCACTGGTGCCACCCCCGGTGAGCTTTTTTACAGCTATCGCTTCCTGGAACCGGCTTGCATCATTTTCTCCAGCACTCCAACACTAGCTCCACCTCTCTCTCTAGTGCTTAATGAAAATTGGCACCAATAGATTAGAGGAAGGGCTTGAATATTTACGGGGAGTGTAACTTGTTAGACAGGAAGGCCATGCCATGCAAGAAAACCACTTCTCTCCATACCAAGACATAGCCTCTCGCTCAGTGGAAAGGATAGCAGAAAGCCAGATGAATGATCCACCTCCACCTACATTGGCTAGTGTCTCATCGCCACCCCAAGCAGTGATGATGGGCATGGATTAGTTTAATTCACATGTTGTGCAAGTCTAGGGCCTGGTGGCGGTCGACCAAGCCATCTAGGTAGCCCCTGCACCACCCTTGGCAACTCCGCTCCCACTAGGCACATCGCGTGTGGTCTCTAAAGCTCTCGCACCACCTGCACTTATGCCACCATTGGTGATGCAATGACTGGCAAATGAAGTAGCGCCACCACCATCGAAACAATTGCAAATCCCCTTGAAGGACCTTAGGGGAACCACTCACCATCGCCACCACCATCCTAGGAGCCTAAGGGAAAAAAGATAATACCCTGAGAGCCTATGCTCAGAGCATGACTCTACCCCCGATCACCAATTCCTGCAGCGATCGTGGCCTTAGTCAATCGAGACCTTTAGATTGATCGAAGACTTAAGAGATGGATCAGTAGATCAAAATGCTCTGTAATCTATTTTTGATGTTGAACGAGGGGACCAGCAATGTGTTGCAATTTGATGACAAAATCATGCGGGCACCACTTTCCCGATACTTCAAAATTTCATAGTGGAAAGCTATGATGGAACCACTGATCCCAATGATCATCTAGCAAGCTTTTGAGTGACTATACTCCTTCATGGGGCTCCCAATCCTATTCTTTGCCAGGCCTTTCCCTCCACTTTAAAGAGAGTAGCTTAGCTTGGTATTCTAGCTTGAAGCTGGGATTGACATATTTCTTTAAATAATTAAGCTAAGCATTCACTGACCACTTTATCAGTTGTCAAAGGTTGTAGCAATGCTTGGATTACCTCAACACCCTCAACAGAAAAAGGGAAAGATTTGTAATTTGGACAAATCAGTCACCATGTTAGTCCTAATGAAAGAATTATTAAAGAACGACCTTAAAAAGTCATTGACAAAGACCTACCCTAAAAAATTTTGTAAGAATGCTAGCCCGAGACAAGATTGCTCAGATGGAGGAGGCCTTCATGATAGAGATGATCCACCCACTTCTACACTGGGGGATGGTAAGGAAGTACAAATTTGCAAACTCTTCCTGAAGCATGAAAGAAGGATCTGGCCTTGTTCCAGATCCCCATGGGAGAGGAATAGATTCTTCAAAGACCGCTGACCTGGGGAGGCTCGCAAACATCACCATTAGGCAAGTTTTGCACTTATACTCCCCTGAATGCACTGAGAAAGAAAGTACCCCGATGGAAATCTAGAGGCACATCCCAAAACTCGAAAGATGTAGACACCATCAACCAGGTGAAACCAAAGAAAGTTTTGCTAGTACCATCGGGATCATGGCCATGACACTAAAGAGTGCATCCAACTATGGGATAAAAACTCAAACTTGATCAGGTGAGGTCACTTTGACTGGTTCATCCGATAATGAAGATGGCAGAAAGAGAACCCAAGATCACCATGACCTGCCCAACAGCCACAGCCACTTCCACCACCAGAAAGTGGTGACCAATACCATCGAGACAAGTGGGGATGATCACTAGATGGTGTAGTCACCGCAAGCAATCAATGAAGAGACGAGCAACATCGATAGTCTTCTCTAAAGAAGATGATGATGGTATTCAATTTCCACATAATGATGCAATAGTTGTAACTTTGAACATAAAAAACTATGATATACATCGTATCTTTATCGATAATGAAAGTTCAATGGATGTTCTATATTTTGATGCAGTTTTGAAAATGAGGATATCACTTGAGTGTTTGGTTCGAGTTAATTTCTCTCTGGTAGGATTCGTAGGAGATACGATCCCAGTAAAGGGGATGATCACCCTGACCATGAGAATGGGGCGTTACCCCTTATGGACTCATCTAGATTTTCTAGTCATCCGAGTTCCCTCAACCTACAATGCCATTCTTGGCTGACCAGATCTCAATGCCTTCTGAACCGTCGTCTCTACTTATTACTTAAAAGTAAAGTTCCCCTCAACACATGTGGTTGGGAAAATTCACGGAGACCAGAACCTAGCACGAAGCTACTATCGTATCAAGCTCTAGGAAAAAAGAGTAGCAGATAATTATCCAGTTGAAGGCTTGGACACTTAGGATGATTTAGCCGAGCAGTGAAGAGAACTAGCCAAGGACCTCATTTCCATATCCCTGGCCAATGGAAACCCTAAATATATGGTTAAAATTAGCTCCAATTTTGATCAAGTAACCAAAGATCAACTAATTCAATTTTTAGAGGAAAAAATCAATGTCTTCACCTAGACACCAATAGACATGCTAGGTATTGATCCCTTGATCTTGGTACACCAGCTAAAAGTGGATCCCAAGCATCGACTTGTCAAGCAAAAGAATTGAAGCCTTGCACCCGAGTGCTAGAAAGCCATCATTGAGAAGGTTGATAAACTGCTCGATGCTGGCTTCATTAGAGAAGTTACGTACCTAGAGTGGATTGCGAATCCTGTTATAGTGAAGAAGGCAAATGGTAAGTGGTAGATCTGTATAGATTTCACTAATTTTTATCGAGCATGCTTGGAAGATGGTTATCCACTACCATGAATCTATCAGATAGTTGATGCGACCTCGGGCCATGATCTTCTCAGTTCATGGATGCCTTCTCTAGATATAATCAAATCCGATGATCCCAGAAGATGAAGATAAAATTGCATTTATTATTGATCGAGGCATGTTTCGTTACAGGGTCACACCATTGGGTCTGAAGAATGTAGGTGCTACTTATTAATGTCTGGTGAATAAGGTCTTTAGAGATCATATTAGGGAAAATATGGAGGTGTATATAGATAACATGCTTGTCAAAAGCAAAATTGCTAGAACCTATATCAAAGACCTCCAAGAGTCTTTTAGCACCTTTGAAATATTAAATGAGTTAAAACACCATCAAATGTGCTTTTGGGGTAGCCTCGAGTAAGTTCTTAGGTTTTATGGTTTTCATAGGCTGGAAGCCAATCCGAAAAAAACAAAGAAGATTTATGATATGAGCCTAGCAAAGATAGTTAAAGAGGTCCAACACCTGACTGAGAAGATCGCGGTACTCAATCATTTTGTCTCTAAGTCAGCCAAGTGTTGTCTCCCATTCTTCCAAATCTTAAAGCATCCAAAGAACTTTTGGTGGATGGAAGAGTACCAAAAAGCCTTCGATGACCTCAGGGATTATCTCAGTTCCCCTCTACTATTGGTGAGGTCAGATCGGGTGAAGAGCTATTCCTATACTTAGCAACTTCCCTTTTGGTGATAAGCACGATACTATTAAGAGAAGGATAAAATCTAAAAATTCATCTACTATGTTAGCAGGATCTTGAGGGATGTAGAGACCCAATATTCAAAATTAGAGAAGCTGATATATGCTCTTTCTATTGCTACTCAAAAACTCCATCTGATATTTCAGGGCCACACTATTGTCTTACTGACCAACCAACCAGTGAAGAGTATTCTTCATTGGCCAGACAACTCCAGGTGCATCACAAAATGGACAATCGAGCTCTTAGAATTTGACATCAAATTCCAACCCTGGCCATTAATCAAGGCTCAAGTATTAGCCAAATTGTTAGTTGAATGCACTATCCTCGATGAATCGATTGAGTCGATAGCTATGGATCTATCGGAGTCAGCATCCGACCTCCTATCAAGCCCCCTAAAAGATATATGGATAGATCATCTACCCCGAGGGATTAGGGGCAGGAGTGGTCATCGTCAGTCTCAAAGGGGTCATTGCCGAGCACGGGCTATGCTTTGAATTTTTCAAACCAATAATGAAGCCAAGTACGAGGCCCTAATAGCAAGACTCGGTATCACTAAAGAATTGAGAGTGCAAGACCTCAGAGTCTACAGTGATTCTTAACTAGTCGTCAGCCATGTTAGAGGTGACTTTGAGGCTTAAGAAGGAAACATAATTAAGTATCTCCAAAGAGTTAAAGAGTCGACTAGCAGCCTTGTTGTCACAGGTGGCTATCCAAGGGGGAGTGAATTAGGAATTTAAAAATTTAAAGCAAGTAATATGCAATTAAAAATCCCTTAGAAGGTGTTAGGTGCTGTGACAGAGTTATAATTTGCAGAAGCTAAAAAGGTAAAGAAGCACAACCAAACACACCCAATTTATAGTGGTTCGGAGCAATCCAGCTCCTACGTCCACTATCTAAGATATCACTTGGGATTTCCACTATATTCTCACTCGAATACATAGGATTATTTTACAGGATCACAATCTAAAATCTCTACACTTTGATTTTACGGGATTGCCAAAGAAAACCCAACACCCTTCGGTTTTAACAAGCTCATCAAAGAAACCTAACTTGGTTTTACCAGGATCACCAAGAATCCAACACTTGATTTTTATGAAGGCTCACCAAGAACCTATTTGGTTTTTCAACCAGGCTCACCAATAACCCAACAATTCAAAAATTGAATTGAAAAATATAATAAAAATGACAAACTTAATTTGTTGGATAGTTACCGTGCAGCTTGATGGAAGTCCACTTGAATACACTTGAATAGGCTTTAATTGCTTCAGTGGCTTCTTTCCAAAGTTGCTTCAAACTTCAAATCAGAGTTGTGAAGTCTTGAAGTCTAGTTGAATGCTCTGTGCTCTTTTGCTGATGGTAGGTAGAATATTCAATTGAACTCTCTTAACTTGAAGAACTTTTAAAAAACTTATCAGCATTATCTTTTGGATGTTCAAATCCTTCAAATATAAGGTCTCTTCCATCACTCCAAGGCAGTTAGAGATGTTTTGATCGTTGGGATGTGACTTGTGACTGTTGGAGCACTTTTGCATTCAGAAACAAATTTTGGAAATAGCCGTTAGATTCCTGGAACGACGTTCGAGTCGGCTCAGATTCCTTCGAGTCAGCTCGAATCCTTCGAGTCAATAGGTTGAGTCAGAAAATCTTTAGTACAGTCGGCTCTTTGTCTCAGAGCAAAACATCACTCTAGACGAGTCGGCTCTTGATAGCTCGGGTCGGCTCGAATTTGAATCTTTGAAAAACTTGAACTCGAGGAGTCGGCTCTTCTTCTCAGGTTAGGAAAACCTCACTCTGGAAGAGTCGGCTCGATGCAGTTCGGGTCGGCTCACTTTCTCAGGTCTTCAAAATTAGGTCTGGCAGAGTTGCTCTTTCTGGTTCAGGTCAGCTTGCCTGGCTGTTCTCAGAAATCTTCAAAAATGGGACTCTGGAAGAGTCGGCTCAGACTGATTCCAGTCGACTTGGATTCATTGGAGTCGGCTTGGTTACCTTCGAGTTGGCTTAGATTGCTGTGTTCCAGAATCCTTGCTGCGTGCCAGTAAGCGAAGTCGGCTCTTCAACAAATTTGGTCGGCTCGAGTATCTTCTTTAGAATTTTTATATTTGAACTTAAAGAAAAACTCTTAACCATCTCTTTACATTTCAAGCATACCAACTCAAAACTAATTCAAGGCATACACATACAGAAGTAACCTTTTTCACATGATTTTTTTCTTAGCTTTTTTATTGGGTTTTCTTCTTTATAGAAACATATTAACACAACAACTCAAACAAGAAAAGAGAGGTTAGGAGTTGAAGTTTGAACATTTAATCAATCCTACAAAAACTTATAAAATACTTGAAGAGTTGTCAGAAATAAATACATGCTCCAATGTTTGGTTATCATCAAAATCACTTATGGGGTCAACCCTTCATAGTTTTGAAATTTATAGATCCCTGGGAAGATAACTCCTAAGCGGACTTATTGGACAAAATGGTAACTATAATACTATGGTGCTTCCCTGAGGGGCTACTTCTAAAAATCAAGAAGCTGACCATAGAGGAGTCACTAAAACTCATACAGCTCGATGAAAAACCATGCTAGATAGACCCCTTGATTGACTTCCATAGATCGAAAATTAGCTTGCAAGATAAAGTACAAATCCTCCAAGTATCTGGATATGAGGGAAAATTTATAAGCGGTCATTTTTCTACCTCTCTATAGCACCTATGGCTATCAAGAATGGAGTTCATACTAAAAGATGTCCATGAAGGAATCTACGGGAATCATATTGAGAAAAGGGCCTTAGCATACAAGTTTCTCTAATAAGGCTATACTGGCTAACGGTGTAATAGGATGCCAAAAAATTGATAATAAAGTGCAACACTTGCCAAAGAAATGCAAGGTCCAAACATCTCTGGCCATGCCAATTACTCCTATATGTACCTTGTGACCTTTTTCATAATGAGATGGACATTCTTGGTACATTCCCCCAATATCGGGGCAATGCAAGTTCTTACTAGTTGCCATTGAGTATTTCATGAGATGGTTGAAAGCGAACTAGTATCCCCCATCACCAAATCAAGAGCAATAGACTTCATGGGGAGGGCTATCATTTATCACTTCAGCATTCCCTGGGTACTGATCGCGAATAATGGACGATAGTTCGTCAGCACCCGATTTGAGGAGTCTACGAAGATCAAGGAATTTTATATCACCTCACTTTATTAGCACAAACTGAAGCTAACGGAGAAGCTGAGGTCACAAACCGAGCCATCCTCCAAAGGATTAAGAAAGGCTCGATAAGGCTAAAGGATCATGGGTCGATGATCTCCATCACATGCTTTGGGCATACCAAATGATACCAAGGGTACCGACATTAGAAACACCCTTCCTCCTTACTTTCAGAATTGAAATGGTGATATTTATTCAGGTTGAAGTACCCTCAACATGCATTGCAAATTATAACCTTTAGACAAGCTCGAAAAGGTGACTCACAGACCTGAACCTGATAGACAAGGTTCGGGAGAAAGTGCACATCAAGATGGTAGCCTACTAGCACAAGGTTGCCTGCTACTTCAATACCAAGGTCCGAGAAAAGACTTTTAGGGTCAGCAACCTGGTATACACATATAGAAGTTTCTCAACCGGGCCAAAGGATTAAGCTTTCACCAAACTGGGAAAGACCCTATTAGGTGGAGAAAATCATCAAACCAGGAACTTATCGATTGAGGTAATTGGATAGAACCCCCTACTTCGGCCTTGGAACTCTGCATATTTGTGAATCTACTATCATAATGTGCCCTCCTCCTACTAAATAGAAGTTCTCTTCCCTGTTTATACTTCTAGTAAAAGGATTTCTTTAATGAAAGCCCCCCCTTTCTTCTAAGAATTCCTTGAAGTGAATGAGACCCAAAGAGATCTAGGATGATTCTTAATTGAAACCTAAGCCCCCCATAGGATTGGGATCCCATGCCAGGGTGCTTAGAGGTCCATTAAACTAGAAGGCACCCTGCTGAAGAAATCAACATGAAGGGTCCTCAATTAAAAGCGAAACGTGTTGGTTTAACCAGGTCCCATAAATCCCATAGGCTTGAGCAATCGGAAGCTCCTAGATCGGGAGTCCATAGACTCAAGCAATCAGAAGCTCCTCGATCGGGTGCCATAGGCTCAAACGATCAAAAGTTCTATAATTGGAAGTGATCGAAAGTCTTATGATCAGAAGCCCATAGGCTCAAGCAATGGAAGCTCCTCAATCAGGAACCCTATGCTCAAATGATGGAAACTTTTGCAATTGGAAGCGATCAGAAGTCTACGATTGGAAGTCCATAGGCTTACGTGGTCGAAAGCTTCTTGACTAGGATCCCCCAAGCTCAAAGCGATAAAAAATTTCATGATTGAAAATCCATAGACTCAAGGGATTGGAGAGAATCAAGATCAGGGTTTGGCAGTTGATTGCTCGAACCACTATTATCTGCTAAGATATGCAACACCACAGTAAAAAAAAGAGCAATGAACATGTAATAAAAATACAAAAGTGTGAAAACTTTTTCATTGATGAAATTAGATTACATACATAGCCTTATGGCAGGTTTATAGAGATTTAGAGCCTCTCGGGTGATAACATTGCTTCCTAGACTTCTAAAGTACAAGAAAAAAATGGTTGTGCCCATCGAAAAACTGGATGCTTTCTAGAATCCCAAGCTCTTTTATGAAGCTGGAACACCTCTGAGCATCATGTGACCATGACCCTCAGCGAGATGACCGGAAGGACAAGAAGTGACTGAGGATGCGGGCATAATATCCTCCTCCAGAAGAACCTAGTGTGATGAAAGAGTACACTAGGCAACACAGATGAGGAGATGATTCCTTAAGGCCGGGGTATCATTTAGCAAAGCAGTCCACACCGAAGGAAAAAGCTCACAGGTGAGTGAAGGGGGCTGATCGAGAAATGATTGGGACTACCTCTTTGCATGATTGGACTGCTGCCATCGCCTGTAACCTCTAGTGAGAGCACCCAATCTACCTCTTTAGTGAAGTAGAGTAGCCAGAGAGAAAGGCTCAAGTGAGGTGGCAAGCAGCTTGACCCCTCCTAGTCACCTTAAGTCTATAGACCCACTATAGCTGCAGTGATGTAGATAGATAGCCGACCCTTAAGTTTGCCAACTGACTATAATGGTGGTAGACAAGTGACGGTTCCAGATATCCATGGGGTCGTTCTCAAGGGGAGAATCGTTCCTTCGAGAAAAGCTACTCCATAATTCTGGCATTTCCACAAGGGCCAACTATGATGGCTTGCACAAAATTTTTTTGCAACATTGTGGTGGAGAAAAAGCTACAAAAATCTGGCATCCCCTATCTATCCTTTTATAGTAAGTCTAGCAGGGAGTCTGTAGCCTGTGCGTCCACTAGAAATCGGCGAGTGTCACCCTCTGGGGAAGCAAAAATCATTAAGAGGGAACAACTGGATTGCTCCGATGATTTCTTTAGTTCTTCCTGGAGCGCGGTCTCTCTAGGATTATTTGGCACATGTCAAGTGATGGTGGTCAACCTCTTCATATGCCCGCTTCAACACAAAGTATCAGAGTTATGCTTTAAGATCTTCAAGGAATGTGTGCAGATTTTGAGAGCATAGAGCATGAACTAAAGTCATTTAGATTCAACAATTTTTCTCCCCCTTACTTATATATACAATTTCATATTTTTAATCACATTCTCCCCCCTTTTTCTTTCATATTTATGCAACATTTTTCATTCTTTTTCATGCAACTTTAAACATTCTCCCCCTTTTTGTCAACAATCAAAAAGGTGTACAATTGATTTTTCAAAGCTCAATTTTATAATAGAAAGAGAAAGTTGATAATATTGTTTGAGATAATCTCACTTTCTCTTCTCAACTTTGATATTCTAATTAAAATTTATTTTGATTAGCATTATACAAATGAAAGTATCATTGGGAATATTGCACAAGCTCAATTTATACACAAAAGATAGGCCAAAGAACTTTCATTTCATTTTTTGGATTTTCAATACAAGTTGCAAAAGATATGAAACTGATCACATTTGACATTCAATAAGATAAAAATGCTTTCTTTTCATTCTTAAAGTTTTATGATTACAAAAGATAGGAAGCAAAGCATAAAGTAAACACCATTAAAAGTATAAAGAAAGTCAAAAGTACAATGATATGATCATTGTAACCAAATACAACCAAACATCCTACTGTTCTCCCTCACTGAGGAAGAGCAACATCTATTATTTTTATCTAAAGTTTTGGTCTTTAGTGGCTTGAACCTAAGGTCCCTCAATCTAGTTCTAACAGGGGTTATAAGTGTTCTAGTTTTCTTTAATTTTGGTTTGCCCTTGGGTGGAATGGGTTCAGTCTTAGATATTGGAAAATCAGATGATGGTAATTCTGGAGGCACAAAGAGTGGTTGAGTAGGTGGTCCTGGTGGCACTTTGCAAGTCTGTATGGAAACATCTTCAGCAGTGCAAGTGTCCTTGTGTGGGTGCAGTAGGACACTTCGAAGTTCTTCTTTGAAATCTTCCAGCTCTCTTTGTATTTTTTTTCATATGTAACTTCTGCTCAGTCTTGATTTCATGCAAGCTGGCATCCATTGACTAGTGTAATTCGCTAAAAGCTGAGTTGATGTAGCTTGTAAGAGATTCAGAAAGTGTTTCCATCTGTTGGGCTATGAATTCTTTAAATTCTAATGGAGTTTTCACTGAAGATCCAGAAGATTCTATATCTTCATCATTATCTTCAAATGTAGCATCATTTGGGTCATTAGTAGGAAGTTCTATTTGTTCATCATTGTCATCATCAGATAAGGTCGCAGTCTTTTATCTTGATAGATTCTTCAACCAGACTCCTTCTTGCAAGTGATATCCCATTCTTCGAAGAGATTTAGCTGAGTAGGTGTCTGAGTGGTGAATTGGTTTGCCAATTTCATCTGTCAGATCTATTCCATCATCTTCGAAAATCATTGTAAAAACCATGCATAGGGCAAGCATGCCTTGATTTTCCTCGCTATTTCCCTTATTTGTATCATCATAATATATGGAAAGTTGAGGGCTTCTCCCTCAATGAGGTGTTCCATGAAGATCATGTCTCGTTCACTTACCAATCGAAACGACCGATTTAGGGAAGAAAGATTCAACTGATCAAGTTGTGAAGTAGCCGCATTTCCATGGAAAGCATGTTGGCTTGTACATACTTGACAGAACTTACGTCTGATTTTTCCAAGATTAACTTTAGTGCATGTTCCTTGTCTTTCAAGTTAGTTCAGTTATGCCGTCAGTGGGCATATGCAGTAGATTGCTTAGTTTTTCTTCATCCACAACAATCTTTACTCCTTTTTCAATGGATTCCAAATGATATTCTCCAAGGATTAGATTCTTAAAAAACATTCTTACTAAGGAAGGTTAAGTCGGAGCATCCAAAGAGCAGAAAAATGTCCATCCCTGGTTCTCAATCCAGTTTCTGATCTTCATACCTAGATCTTCCAAGAAGGTGAAGTCAATCCTTCTGCCATAGGTGACCAGCTGATTGGCCATTGAAGTAATTTGCCCTGGTGGAGAAGGCGCTTCTTCTTCATTCTGCCTTAAAGTGGATTTCCTTTTTTCTCTTTTCTTTTTTGATTTTCACTATGAGAACTTGATTCAACAGCATGAGAGTGCTTCCTTGTAGATCTTCTGGGAGCCATCGCACACGTGCTCAAGGTGAAAGTAAGGAATGGAGCAGAAGAAAGTAGGTTTCGAGAGATTTTGGTGGAGAGTAGGGTTTAGAGCAAGAACGAAAGATAGAAAAATTCGGAAAGGTTCTACGGCTCTATTAAAAAATTGTTTGCCCAATATCCAAGTCAGCTCGACTAATCCTAAAATTGTTCAAGTCGGCTTGACTAGAGTAAAACTAGAAACAACAGTAATTCGAGTTGGCTCGACCTAAGCATAATTGCCCAAGTCGACTCGAACAAAAACTTTTCATAAAATTAAAAATTGATAAAAAATGACAATAAATTCAGGAAAATTATAGGGAAAGGTACTCAAAGATGTTGAATTGATGTTGGAGGTTCTTTAGATAATTTTTCCTTAATTTTGAAGGAATTAGATTTGGAAAATCTAAAAGGGATCATAAAGATCTAATTCTCCTCTAATCATCTCAAATCTATCATGATTGAGTGACTTAGTAAAAATGTCAACAAGTTGGCTCTCAGTAGGGATGAATTCTAGTTCAATGTAACCATTCAAAACATGATCTTTAATAAAATATGTCTAATCTCTATGTGCTTAGTCTTTGAATGCTGAATTAGATTTTTTGTCAAATTTATAGCACTTGTGTTATCACATTTGATAGGAATTTTAGATTATGTAATATCAAAGTCTTCTAGTTGTTGTTTAATCCATAACACTTGTGTACAATAACTTTTTATAGCAACATACTCTGCCTCAGCAGTAGATAGTGATATCGAGTTTTGTTTCTTATAGTACCATGAGATTAAATTCAACTCTAGAAATTGGCATGTGCCGCTAGTACTTTTTCAATCAATTTTACAACCAGCATAATCAATATCCGAAAATCCAATTAAACTCAATGAAGAATGTTTAAAAATCATAAACCTAGATTGCTTGTTCCTTTTATATATTTTATGATTCTTTTAACAGCAAGCATATGTGATTCTTTAGGATTAGATTGGAATCTAGCACATACACATATGCTAAACAAGATATCATATCTACTTGTATTTAAGTATAACAAGGATCCAATCATACCTCTATAGAGCTTTTGATCAATGTTGGATCCATCTTCATCTTTATTCAATCTATAGGTTGAGCTCAAGGGTGTGCTCATTTGTTTGCTTGACTCCATATCAAACTTCTTGATAATTTATTTGTGTACTTGGCTTGGTTAATGAAGATTCCTTCCTTTGTTTGTTTCACTTGGAGTCCAGGAAAGTAGTTAAGTTCACCCATTAGGATCATTTTAAATTCTCCCTGCATTAACTTAGCAATTCTCTACTACAAAGTTTTATTAGTTGCACCAAAATAATATCATCAACATAAATCTGTACAACTAATAATTATTATCCTTCTTCTTAATGAAAAGAGTTTTATCAATATTTTCTCTTGAAAAATAATTTTCAATCAAGAAGGTGCTAAGTCTATCATACCAGCTCTAGGTACCTGTTTTAAACCATATAATGCTTTTTGAGTTTAAAAACATGATTTGGAAAAGCTGATTTTCAAAACCTAGTTCCTATTCTACAAAAACTTGTTCAGATATAAAATCATTCAAGAATATACTTTTCAAATCCATTTGAAAAAGTTTGAAATTCATGTAGCAAGCAAATATAAGAAGTAATCTTATAGCTTCTAGTCTTGCTACAGGTGCATATGTTTCATCAAAATCTATGCTTTCTTCTTGGTTATATCCCTTAATCACTAATCTAGCTTTATTTCTAATTAATTTCCTTGTTCATCTAACTTGTTTCTATAGATCCATTTGGTTCCTATGATGGGATGGTTTGATGGTCTTTCAACTAAAGTCATACCTTATTTCTTTCAATTGATTTAGTTCTTCATGCATGGCCATCATCCAGTTTGGGTCATATTCAGCTTCTTCTAAGGTATGAGGTTCTATTTGTAATACAAAGGCTAGGTAATCATGTGCATCTCTATTTGATGACCTAGTCTTAATATCTGTGAAGGATCACTAATAATTAATTCTCTTGGATGAGAAGTTTATATGTACCTCCATTCCCTTGGTAGATCAGCATGATCCTTACTTATCGTTTCTTCTCCTTATTGAGTTGGTCTTTCTTGTATGCTCATATCTTTCATTTTTTTTTGAAGTGTACCTGCATCATTGTCTATGAACTCTTCTTTCTTAGAAGGTGAGGGATTAGTTTCATCAAAAATAACATGCATAGATTCTACAGTAGAGTTCTTTTGTTAAATACTCTATATGCTTTTCCATGTAATGAATAACCAAGAAAATTGCTCATCACATTTAGCATCAAAATTTTTTAGATTATCTTTACCATTGTTAAGCACAAAGCATTTACAACTAAATACATAAAAGTAATTAATGTTGGGTTTCTTTTCATTTCAAAGCTCATAGGGGGTTTTCCTTCAAAATAGGATGAATCAAAATGCAATTCAAGATATAACAAGCAGTGTTCACCACTTCTGCCCAAAAGTATCTTAGAAGATTGCCTTCATATAACATTGTTCAGGCCATCTCTTCCAAAGTCTTATTTTTCTCTCTACAATATCATTTTGTTGTGGTATCCTAGGAGCGGAGAAGTTGTGATCAATATAATTTTCTGTGCAATAATTATCGAAAAATCGATTTTCAAATTCGGTGCCGTTATCACTCCTAATTGAAACTATCGAAAGATTTTTCTGATTATAAATTTTTTTGTAAAATTTTTGAAAGACTTAAAATTTTCATCTTTATGAGCGATAAACAAAATCCAAGTAAATCTAGAAAAGTCATCTACTATCATAAGAACATATTTCATATCACTTAGGCTTGTGGTCCAAGTTGATCCAAATAAGTCCATGTAAAGTAACTCAAGCGGTCTAGTAGTTGAATCTTATTTTTGGGTTTAAAACTCTAAGTTTGTTTAACCATTTGGCATGCATTACAACATGATTAAGATCTATTTTAAATTTAGGCATGCCTCTAACAAAAATTCTTGGAAATTAACTTGGCAATAGTATGCATGCTAGCATGATCTAATCATCTATACCAAAGTAAGCAAGACTCCTTGGTCTTAGCATCATTGCAACTAGATTGGAACTACTTGACATGGCAAGATCATTAAGGTCTACCATATAAATTTTTCCAAGTCTATGTCCAATGAACTTACTGCTAGAATTAGATCATTAAGGTCTACCATATAAATGTTTCCAAGTCTATGTCCAATGAACTTACTGCTAGAATTAAGAGAGTTTGTTACAATATACATAGATGATTCAAAGACAACCTTGAAGCCTTTATCATATAATTGACTAATGCTTAATAAATTATGCTTCAATTTGTCTACTAGCAATATATTTTCAATAAAAGTATAGGGGATTATTTTGATCTTATCAATTCCGATTATTTTTTCCTTGCCATTATCTTCAAAGTAACCATACCTCATTCTTTCATCTCTAGGGTGATAAATTGATCCTTGTCACCTGTCATATGCCTTGAACAGCCACTGTCGAGATACCATCTTTTCTTTAATTTTTGGGCTGCAAGACATTCCTGTAAGATAATCAAGAAGTTTTTTTAGGTACCCAAGCTAACTTGGGTCCTTGCAGGTTAGCGAAGGTGGTTCCTTTAGGAACCCAAATTATTTTAATTCTATTCTTGGAATATGCATTTTTCTTTAATGAACTACATTGAAAGAATTTATGTCCAACTCCATGACATGCATAATATATAATTCTAGACTTTTGAAAAGAAGTACGAATTGAAGATCTAGATGTTGATGCAGATGCAGATATAATAGATTTTTTATTTGTAACCTTAGGTACATACATTGAAGGTCTAGCAATGAATGCAGAAGGATTAGATACAAAAACTTCTTGAGATATTGATTTTGAAACATAAGCTTTTGAAGATATGAATTTAGTAGCTAAAATTTTATTTGAAATTGAAGAATTGAAACCATTCCAGCTTTGTTTCCAGAAATTCTTTGATCTTTTAAAATCAACTCAAGCTTATTTGAAGATAAGGTTAGTTTTTTAACCAGTGGCTTGAGTTTTTCAACCTCCTTTTTTAAGTCATTATTTTCAACAAGTAAAGCTTTGTTCTTGCCAAGACATACATTGTTTTCAGTTTTTAAAGCTTTGTATTTTTTAGAAAAGACATGTAAATTCTATTGTAATAGATTATTCTTTTATGAAATCTCTTCTTTCTCCTTTTGTAAAGAATCATTGATATTCTTTAAAGTCCTTATCTTTACTCCAGCCTTTTTGAATTTAGATAGTAGATCATGAAAAGCAGAATTCAATTCATCAAAAGTAAATTCTAATTGAGGTTCTGGGGATGTTACCTCATTTTCGAAATCCATTAGATAAAAGTTAGCAGTTTTCTTGGTCTCTTCTTTTTTAAATGAAGTCGACTCCTCGCTGTTGCTCAATGTAGCAACCATAGCTTTCTTTTTCTTCTTGAAACATTTGTTTAACAAAGGATAATCGGGATGAATGTTCCTTGGTTTCTTATATTCATAGTATGTGGTTACTTATTCTTTTTCTTTTTCTCTATCCCTTTCCTTGTCATTGGAGTGCTCTCCTCGTTTATGAAATTTTCTATAGTATCTTCCTTTCTTCTTTTCCATAAACCTTCAAAATCTTCTCATGACTATAGTAATATCTTCGTCATCTAGATCGTCTTCGGAGGAGGTGCAATCATCTTTCGATTCCTCATCCTTCTTAGAATCCAATGCAGCTTTGAAGGCTATTATTTTCTTCTTCTTCTGATCATCATCGGTTCTATGCTGCATGGCAAGTTCATATGTGATGAGTGAACCCATTAATTCATCCAGAGGTAAGGTGTTTAGATCTTTCGCTTCCTGGATGGCAGTCACTTTGGGGTCCCACTTGTCCGGAAGTGATATGAGGATCTTCTGTACTAAGTCTGCATTTGAATAAACCCTGCAAGACATTTCAAACCATTAATAATATTTGTAAAGCGAGTAAACATGACAGAGATAGTTTTAGTTGGTTCCATTTTGAAAAGTTCATAACTATGTACAAGAAGATTAATTTTTGAAGTCTTCACTTAGAAAGTTCCTTCGTGGGTCACTTCGAGTTTGTTCCAAATTTTCTTTGCAGAAGAGCAAGTGAAAATTTGATTGAACTCGTTAGCATCCAAAGCACAATATAATAAATTCATTGCTTTGGCATTTAATTCTTCCATCTTCATGTTGTATTCATCCCAGTCCTCTTCGGGCTTTGGGACATCCACACCATAATTTTGATCATGGGAATATGTGGCCCATTCAGAATGAGCTTCCATAATTGAAAATCGATAGCTTGAATATAGATTTTCATTCTAGCTTTCCAATATGAATAATTTATGCCAATGAAGAGTGGAGGTCTATTGGTAGATTGCTCTTTGGCCAAAGATGTACTCATGGGATAAGCCATCAATCTTTACTCTAAATATATTTAGAGACATTGCTCTGATACCAGTTGTTGCCCAGGTGGCTTTTCCAAGAGCAGAGTGAATTGAAAATTTAAAAAGTTTAGGCAATTATATGCTCTTTGAAAATTCCTTGAAGTGTTAAGTGCTGTGATTAATATAATTAAAAGCAGAAACAAGATATAAAGAGAATGCACAACACAAATATAGAAATTTTATAGTGGTTTGGAGTAATCTAGCTCCTACATCCACTACCCAAGATTACCACTTGGGATTTCCACTATATCCCCCACTGGAAACAGTCGGATTGTTTTAATAGCTCACAATCCTAACCTCTACACTTTGGTTTTTAAACTGGGTTTGTTACCACCAAGATCATCGTGGCCCGTAGCTATTGTCGACGATGGAGTGCGCTCCCTACGCGGCCCGGCCATCCGGTGGTCTTGAGTCTGCAAAATAGGGGCTAGTGACCCGGGTCAGGATTTTCAGCGGGGGCACTCCGACGGTCAAGTCAGTGATGATCCAGGAACAGATCCTCCTGATCGAGCCCCTCTTGATGGACTCCATGTTAGGAGGAGTGAGTAGTGTGAGAGTAGGATGCAAGTGTGTCGAGGGAAGGGTGGCCTGGCTAGAGGGATTCTCTTTGTGGCCTTTCCGCCCATCCTTGCTTGGATTTGGTTGTGGTGCTGTGCTCTCTAGTTGAGCTTGCACTTGTGTTTGGGTGGTATAGCATGTGTTACCTCCTTTGTCTTGCTTCCATCAAGCTTTGTAGTCTAGGTTACCGTTGGGCACTCATCTTGGGATCTTCGTCGGGCTATCAGAAATGTGCAGCGGTGTCCCGAGATGCCTTTCCCGATTCATGATAGGGAAGCTGTCATGTATTCTGACATTCCCTCTGGTTGCCTCATTCCGAGAAACTTGGAAGTACCTCTCGATTGGTGGGCCACCACTCCTGGAATTCAAATCTCCTGGTTGACTTCCTCTTCCAGGTGGTTCAGGTGGTTGGTGAGGAGCGTGGCACCTCGATCAGTGGGCCTCTTCCCTTTCTGGTGTAACCGGTGGTCGCAGGTGGTCACTGCGGTCTGGCGGATGTCTCAGTGCAATCCTCGGGCGGCTCGTCGATGTCCTGGGATGGTGGTGCTTACGTCTGATCTGGGGGCTGAGCTGAGAAGGCAGGGCTTAACTCCGACCTAGGTGTCCCGAGCTCACGGGATCGCCTCAGTGGAGGAGGGTAGAGCGCGGGCCCAGTCTAGAGGGCTCGACCTTGGAGAGGCTCCACGTGACAGAGGGCGGAGCTCGACTTCGACCAAGGGGCTCGATCTCTGAGGGGCTCGCTCTGGAGGGCGGAGTGCGGGCCTGGTTCAGAGGGCTCGACCTCGAAAAGGCTCCATGTGGCGGAAGAGGGCTGAGCTCGACTCCGACCATGGAGCTCGATCTTCGAGGGGCTCGCTCTGGAGGGCAGAGCGGGCCCAGTCCAGAGGGCTCGGTCTCGTTGAGGCTCCACGTGGCGAAGGAGGGTTGAGCTCAACTCCGACCATGAGGCTCAATCTCCGAGGGGCTTGCTCTAGAGGGCGCCGCTCGGCTCCGGCCTAGACATCTCGGGCTCGCGGGTCTGACTTAGCAGAGGACGGAGCTCGGCTTCGACGGCAGTCCCGTTGTCCTAGGGGAGCTCAGCCCGGCGAAGGAGTCCGAGCAGGAAAGTTGATGTGGCGTCCGACATGGCAGCTTTCTTTGACGTGGTGCTTGTCAGCTGCCCCACATCAGCGATCTTGCCACATCATTTGCCCCCACTCCCGGGGCTTGTTAGTGCGCGACGCTCAGGCCGAAGGGAGTAATTGTGATGCTGACATAGAAAGGTGAAGATCTGGCACAATGATAGCCATGATTGCTGGCACTCCGAGGGACGGTCCTGTAGGCCAGTGTGGGGGTGCCACATGACCATGTCCGAGGAGCAGTTAATGTTGGCACAGAATTCAGAGTGGTTGGGGTGCCTTTTTCATTAAGGCCGGCACGTGGCATGAATCCTTGGTAGAGAGGTCGTAACGGTATGGATGCACCGGGTCACTTTGAAATGAAAAGAGGTTCTTACCTGAAATATCTATTCTTTTGAATTCTCCGTGCCCGCTACAGTATCCGAGCTTTCTCCTTCCTCCCAGTTGTCTCAGATCTTCTAAGGAACCAGGTTAGTTTCCTCTTTCTTCCTCCTTTGTCAGAGTAGGATCCTTCCTCCAAGTTTAGGGTTTCCCTCGAGCCGAGTCCATCCCTTCATCCTCTTCTTCGAGTCCTTTACTTCTTCTTCCTTTGGGGATGTCTCGCTTTGGCCTGAGCTTCCACCCCTCCACCAACCAGGGCGAGGCAGGTCCTTCTAAGAGGAGGCCAGCATCTCCTTCTTCTTCCGGTGAGGAGGAGGATGCGACTCGTTTCAAGTTTAGCAGGAGGTGCCCTCCTGGTCCAGTACTCATCAGGGAACCAGGGTCCGGTCCTTCTCTTCTTTCTCTTCCTCCCTCTTTTGAACTTGCTCCTAAGTCTGTCCGATCCACAAGTCCTGGTGGGATCGCCTCGACGATCACCGTCGAGGAACTGGGGACCATTCGGGATGTCTATGGCATCCCGCACTCTGTTCAGCTTTTGATCCCTCGTCCAGGGGAACGGGTCACTTCTAGTGGCCTGGGCCGCATTGCTTTTTATGAGGAGACCTTTTTTGAGGGTCTCGCTTTTCCTTCCATCCATTCTTCTGTCAGTTCTGAAGCGCCAACTATGTTGGTCCTGTCTTCCCGCCAAAGCATTAGGGAACTTTTCTTCCGTCAAGGGATGGAAGGATTTTTACCATGGTTGGGGGGTCGTTGGGTCTTGCCCTGAAGCACCACCCGACTGAGATGACTAGGGCAGCTCCGCCCAAGATTCCTTCGAGGTTCTGTTGTCAGAGATAAGTCTCGAAGCTAGGGGACCTCGATGGGTGGGTGACCCTGACGTCCCCCTTTTTTTTTATTCTCCTTACACGCTTTCTGTGTGCTCTGACTGTGTATGGCTTGCATGCAGGCATGATCTTCACAGAGAGCGACCTACTGGTGATCACCCGAAGAGGCTACCAATCGGGTTGGTCGAGGAGCCTCCGTCGAGACGAGTCCAAGAGAGAGCGTGTCCGCGGCCGCTCCCATCGCGGTGGCTGACCCAAGCGACAGGCAACTGGAGCTGCTCCTACCGTGTCGATTGGCCAGTGTTCGGGAGCGGCTGAAACTGCTCCTGCCATTGGAGAGGGCAGCATCTGTGACACTGGCACCAGTCCAGCAGGCAGTTCGAAGATTCCAGAGCGGCACGGTCAACATGGATTGACCCCATCACGGAGCCGAGTGGTCATCCGGGCGGGCTGCCGCTACTACCGCAGCATCCCCCAATCCCCCGAGCCCAGATGTGATTGAGGTCGAGGATAGGGAGGTCCGGGCCAGGGCTGAGCTTACGATCGGGGCGCTGCCTGCAAAGGTGGCGGGTCCTCAGCCTCCCCAGGGCCTGCTACTAGTGGGGCAAGGCCACCTGTCCCCAAAGAGAGCAGGAGGGAGGAGGCACGGCGCCAACTTCCTTTCAAGATGGGGCCAGAGAGTTCTTTTCTTTGGAGCCCCTTACTGGCCGAGCGCATGATGGATTTTTCAATCTAGCCATGCGATCAGTAGGAGATGGCCGGCTGCAGCTTGGCGATGTGCTTAGCGCCATCTTCCCCCAGCTCCACTCGGTGAGTTGCTTCACTTTTCTTCTTTCTTTTCTCTTTTTTTTTTCTTTTCTTTTTTGGCTGACCTTTTACATGGTGCAGATCGGTGTCGAGGCCCTCTTCATCAGGGACAACTATCGAAACTGGCAACACCGTGAACAGTAGCAAGTGTCTGAGATTGAATTGCTAAAGGTCGATCTGAAGGAGAGGGCCGGGGTGAACGGAGTGCTTGAGCAAAAGGTCAGGGACCTGGAGAAGTAGCTCACGATGATGAGGAGCAGAGTCGCTCGAGGAAGAGTGTTATGAGCTCTCCCGCTGAGAAGAAACTGGGGTGGTATAATGCCGAGGCCGATCAGCACAAGGAGACCGCTCAGTCTACTCAGGCCAAGCTGGCGACAGGAAAGGAGAGGTTGGCTATGACTGAGAGGGTGGCAGAGGTGGCAGCCAAGTTGGCGAAGGTGGTCAAGGTGTAGGCTGCCGAGCAAGGAGGATGCTGAGGGGCTGTCGCCAGGTACAAGGCCTCGGAGGAGTTCATCACTGAAATCCATCAAACGATGTTGGACTCCTTCTACAAAGGCTTCATGTTCCTGCACGGCTAGATCAAGATGTTCGTTCCTGATGAGGGCGTGATCGTCTCAGGTACCCTCTAGCCTCGAACACGGAGTCTAGCCAGGTGGTGGGTTGAAGAAGTTGTGGCCTCCGAGCCTTCCTCGCTGGTCGAGGCTGAGGCTAGGCCACCCGGGGCCAGAGCCGTTCAGCCGGAGGTTCCCGGGAACGGGACCTCACAGTCTCAAGGTCCAGCCGGGGAGCCAGCCAAGGTGGAGTAGTTTTCTTTCTTGTTTTCATTTTTGTACTTGGTCGGGGTCACCTGGCATGTCGGGGACCCGAAAACATTTGAAGTTGACCTTTGTTAATGAAATGAGAAATTTCCTGCTACCTGTTTCGAGCATTGTCTAGCTTTTCCCTCTTACCCTTTTTCTTTCCTTCTTCTCTCTTCTTCTCTTCTTTTTTTTTTTTGAGATGAGTAGGGAGATAGAGAGGAGGGTTCCACTTTGTCTGGGATTTGATTGCCAGACCTCAGTGTCGATGAGTTGGGCATAGGATTTTGGTAGTTGAGAGAAGTTGGGCTCAAATATTTCTTGGCCGGAGAGCTGGGCTCCAGTCCAAGGTGCCTTGGAGTTAGGCTCGAGGCTTTGGTGCTAGAGGGCTATGCCTCGATCTGGGTGCCTGAGAGCTGGGCTCAGGTCTTGGATACTTAGAGCCAGGGTCGAGGCTTTGGCATCTTGGAGTTGGGCTCGAAGACATCAATGAATTGAGAGCAGCTTGGCTCGAAGATCCCTGGCCAGAGAGCTGGGCCCCGGTCTGGGTTGCCTGAGAGCTGGGCTCAGGTCTTGGCATCTCGGAGCTGGGCTCTAAGACATTGTTGAGTTGAGAACAGGGCTCGAAGATCCCTGGCTGGAGAGCTGGGCGCCAGTCTTGGTTGCCTGAGTGCTGAGCTCAGGTCTTGGCACTTGGAGTTGGGCTCGAAGATGTTGTTGAGTTAAGAGCAGCTTGGCTCGAAGATCCCTGCCAGAGAGCTGGGCCCGGTCTTGGGTTGCTGAGTGCTGAGCTCAGGTCTTGGCACCTTGGAGCTGGGCTTGAAGATGTTGTTGAGTTAAGAGAAGCTTGGCTCGAAGATCCCTTAGCCGGAGAGCTGGGCCTCATCTGGGTTGCTAAGTGCTGAGCTCAGGTCTTGTGCCTTGGAGTTGGGCTCGAAGATGTTGTTGAGTTGAGAGCAGCTTGGCTCGAAGATCCTTGGCCAGAGAGCTAGGCCGGTCTTGGGTGCTTGGTGCTGAGCTCAGGTCTTGGCATCTTGGAGCTGGGCTCGAAGACGTTGTTGAGTTGAGAGCAGCTTGGCTCGAAGATCCTGGCGGAGAGCTGCCTTGGTGTTGGGTTGCCTGAGTGCTGAGCTTAGGTCTTGGCACCTAGAGCTGGGCTCGAAGACGTTGTTGAGTTGAGAGTAGCTTGGCTTGAAGATCCCTTGGCCGGAGAGCTGGGCCCCGGTCTTGGATTGCCTGAGTGCTGAGCTCAGGTCTTGGTGCCTTGGAGCTAGGTTGCTTGAGTGCTGAGCTCAGGTCTTGGCACCTTGGAGCTGGGCTCAAAGATGTTTGAGTTGAGAGCAGTTGGCTCAAAAATCCCTTAGCTAAAGAGCTGGGCCCCGATCTTGGGTTGCCTGAGTGCTGAGCTCAGGTCTTGGCGCCTTGGAGCTTGGCTCGAAGACGTTGTTGAGTTGAGAGCAACTGGCTCGAAGATCCTTGGCCGGAGAGCTGGGCCCCGGTCTTGGGTTGCCTGAGGGCTGGGCTTAGGTCTTTGCACCTTGGAGCTGGGCTCGAAGATGTTGTTGGAGGTTTTCCTGTAAGGCAGATAGACACTTGCGCAAAAGAAAACCATTATTATTATTATTGGGGGAAGCTTACATATTGAACGTATCTTCGCAGGTTGCAGGCATTCCATGTCCGAGGGAACCTGACACTGTTGAGATCTTCGAGGTAATAGGCCCCCTGTGAGAGGCCTCAGCCACCTTGTAAGGGCCTTCCCAGTTCGGTGAGAGCTTACTGCATTCCCGGGGTTGAGATACTTCTGCCCGGTTTAGCACCAAGTCTCTTGGTCTGAAGGCTTTTGGCTTGACCCGAGCATTGTAGTACCGGGCTACTCATTGCCGGTATGCCACCATTCGTATCTAGACTTTATCCCTTTTTTCTTCGAGGTGATCCAGGTTAAGCAGGAGGTGTGCCGAGTTCCACGCCTCGTCATTGCTATACTCGTAGCGTGGGCACATCGAGCTCAACCGGGATGACCGCCTCGGCATCAAAAACAAGGTTGAAGGGCATCTCGTCGGTTGCCATTCTGGGCATTGTGAAGTAGGCCACAGGATGCTTGGAAGTTCTTTCGCCCACCTACCCTTGGCTTGGTCCAACCTGGTTTCGAGCCCTTGAAGGATAGTCCGATTAGTCACCTCGACTTCTCCATTTGTCTGAGGGTGAGCTACCGAGGTGAATCAGTGTTGGATGCCATGTTCGGCACAGAAACCTTCGAACTCTCGATTGTTGAATTATCACCCGTTGTCAGTGATGATACAACGGGAGAGTCCAAAATGGCAAATAATTGACTTCCAGAAGAATTGGCAGACATTGGCTTCACGATCGGGCCAGTGGCTCTGCCTCGACCCACCTAGTGAAGTAGTCGATCGCCACTAGCAGGAATCTTTGCTATCCTGATGCAGGGGGAAACGTCCTCAAGATGTCCATTTTCACTGGGCAAAGGTCAAGGGGCTGAGAGTCAAGAGATCGCACTGCCGGCTGGCACTATATGTGAGCATGGCGCTGGCATTTATCATACCTTTTAACGAAGTCGGCGGCATCCTCCCTCATGGTCTCCAAAAGTATCCTTGGCAAAGGGCTTTATAAGCCAGCGTTTCCTCCACATGTTCCCGCAGAGGCCTTCGTAGATCTCCTGGAGCACGAAGGTTGCCTCTGCGGGCCTGAGGCACTTCAGGAGTGGGTAGGAGTGAGATCGGCGGTAGAGCTAGCCCTCCATTAGAACGAACCGGGAGGCCTTCTTTTTGATGAGGGCTGCTTTTGCATGGCCCTCAAGCAGGGAGCCATCGGTGATGTACCTGATGTACTTCTCCATCCAGCTCAGCTTGGGATGACTTGATGCATCTCTTCTAAGCTTCATAGCTCAAGTTTTCAAGGTACTCGATGTAGACGCGTCCCAGCGATGAGTCTGGCAAGGTCGCTAGCCTAGATAGTGCATCTGCGCATGCGTTCTCCCCATGGGGGATGTGGAAGATGCTGAAGCATCGGAAGCCTGTCGTGCTCGAGCAGACCTGCTCCATGTAGTTCATCATCTGGGGGTTCCTAGCTTCATATTGTCTAGAGACTTGTCTGGTACCAGTTAGGAGTCGGTGAAAACTTTCAGATTCTGCACACCCAGCTCACGGTAGACTCTTATACCTGTGAGGAGTTCCTCGTACTCTACTTGGTTGTATGTCATGACGAATTTGAAATGGAGGGTGTATTCTGTCACAACCCCATCGCTGTTGGTGAGGATGAGGCCTGCCCCGCTCCCACCAAAATTGGATGCACCATCCATGTGGAGGATCCAAGGCTCCTTCCTTGGTCCGGGCTCCGTTATTGTCTGCTCTGGCTCCTCGACGAACCGATGCACTCGACTACGAAGTCAGCTAGGACTTGGGCCTTCTGCAAGGACCTCGACCGGTACATTATGTCGAACTCGCTGAGTAGCAAGGACCACTTGGCCAATCTCCCAGAAGTCTTGGGGTGGCTGAGTATGGTCCTTAGTGGCTGGTCTGTCACGACCACAATCGAGTGTGCTTGGAAGTAGGGCCTAAGATGCTTAGCAGACATTATTAGTGTAGAAATGAGTTTCTCGGAGTGAGTATACCTTATCTTCGCATCGCGAAGGATTTTGCTGGTGTAGTATACCGGCTTTTGAGATTTGTCCTCATCTGCATGGACGTGAACTGAGCTGACGGCTCCGGGTGTAACGCCAGGTAGAGCAGGAGCTCCTCTCCCTCTTCAGGCCTGGAGAGCAATGTGGAAGAGACGATGAATTTCTTCAGCTCCTCGAAGGCTATCCTACACTCCTCTGTCCAGGTGAAGTCGTGCATCTTGCGCAGCGCCTTGAAGAATGGAAGGAAACGGTCAACTGACCTCGAGATGATTCGGCTCAGGGCGGCAATATGCCCCGTTAGGCACTGGACCTGCTTCTTGGAGGTCAGGTGCTTCATGTTAATGATTGCCTGGACCTTCTCTGGGTTTGCTTCGAAGACTCTCTGGGTGACCATGAAGCCAAGAAACTTCCCTGCCGCCACTCCTAAGGTGCACTTTGCTGGATTCAGCTTCATCTGATGCTGCCACAGATTATGGAAGGATTTGGCAAGGTCAGCGATATGGCTCGAGCTCAGCTTGCGCATGATGAGCATGTCATCCACATGCACTTGCATGTTCCAGCCAATTTGGTTCTTAAAGACCCTATTAACTAGATGCTGGTACATGGCTCCTGCATTCTTCAGACCGAAGGGCATCATCCTGTAGCAGTATGTCCCTTGGTCAGTGATGAAGGCGGTGTGCTCCTCGTCCTCCGAGTGCATACGGATCTGGTTATATCTAGAGAATGCATCCATGAAGGAGAGCAGTCTGTAGCTAGAGATGGCATCCACCAGCTGGTCAATCTTTGGTAGAGGGAAGCTATCCTTCGGGCATGCTTTGTTGAGGTCGGTGTAGTCTATACAGATCCTCCACTTGCCATTATTCTTTCTTACCATCACCATATTCGCCAGCTAGCTTGATATTGGACCTCCCGGATGAACCCGGCGGCTAGGAGTTTATCCACTTCCTCCTTGATAGCTGCCTGTCTCTCCGAGGCGAAGCTTCTCTTCTTCTACTGAACTGGCTTGTGCTTTGGATCAACACTCAGTTTGAGTAATGATGTTAGGAGGGATACCTGGCATGTCCACCACTATCCAGGCGAATACATCCACCCTTGCCCGCAGGAACTCCAGTACTTGAGCCCTCTCCTCCTTGGGTAGCTGGGCTCCAATCTACACCGTCTTCATGGGGTCATCCCCGAGTGGATAAGAGAGGAAGCACTCGATCGGACCTCCCCTGGGGTCTTGGGCCCTTTGGTCGAGATCATCTGCCTTAGGATCATCCTCAGGGACCTTGGCCCTAGGGAGGGTTTGGAAGTAGTGTTGCACCGGCTGGGGTGCCCCCCTCATCTCCCCGACACCGTAGGGAGTGGGGAACTGTACAAGCAGTCTCTTGGTGGAGACAACGGCGTCGAGCAGGTTAAGCCCGGGTCAGTCCAAGATCACGTTTTAGGTGGAAGGAAGTCTAACAACCATGAAAGTCATCATAACGGTGCTTTGCCGAGATGAGGTCCTGGCAGTGACTGGGAGAGTGATCTCTCCCTCCACCCTTACAGAATCACCTGTGAAATCGACAAGGAGAGTATGCACAGGTTTGAGTTGATCGGGAGAAAGGTTCATCCTGAAAAAGGCATCATAAAAAAGTATATTTGTGGAGCTTCCACTATCAACCATGATGTGTTTTACAGGATGCTTCGCGATCATCATCTCGACGACAATGACATCATTATTTACATTTTTTCCCCTGTCTTCCCCTTTCCTTATAAAGGGGAGTACATTCTCAAGATCCCTTGCCCTCGAGCCTTCTTGGGCGCGCGCGCAGCTCCCCAGGAGATCATACCCACCAGCTTCTCGGTAGGGTGATTATCGATTGCTGGAGCTGTAGGAAGAGCGACGAGCGCCCGGGATTCCACCTGAGATCTGCCTTCCATGAACCTTTTGAGGTAGCCCCTCTTGATGAGTTCTTTGATTTCCCACTTGAAGTTACGGCATTCCTCGGTGTCGTGGTGAAAGCGATAGTACTTTGTTTTATCATGGCTAGTGGAGGACTTCATCGGAGGTGGGCATCTTAGGTAGTCCTCGCCTTCGATCTCCATGAGGACTTTCATCCCTCGGGGCGAGGAGAGAGGTGTAACTCTTCTCAGGAATGGGAGCGCCTTTTGGTCTTAGCCCCCTTCAGGAGCTCGGAACCTGAGGTCCTCGCTTCCGGGTTCTGGGCATCTCGACGGGGGTCGGCTTCTTTGGTGGCTTCCTGTCAAGCTTCCGCCTCGTACGATCCGCCTTCTCGATGTAGATATACTTTTGGGCTTGGAGGAGGAGCTCGGAATAAGTCTTGGGGGGCTTCTTGTTGAGCGAGTAGGTCAGGCGGGAGGTCCTGTGCCCTTGCTTCAATGCCAGCATGGCAACTGGCTCACAAGGTTGTAGATCTCCAACGTAGCAGCCTTGAAGCGGGCCACGTAGTCCCGCAATGGTTCGCGATCCTACTGCCAGATGGAGAAGAGGCTGTCTGCCTCTCGTGGTAGCTTCCGATAGGCATCGAAGTGGGCCACAAACTTTTGCCCTAACTGGGCGAAGGAGTTGATGCTCTTTGGCTCCAGGTGGGTGAACCACACCTAGGCTGCCTTCCGGAGAGTAGCAGGAAAAGCGATACAAAGAAAAGCGTCGGTGGCCCCCTGGACCCTCATGAGGGCCCGGTAGCTTTCCAGGTAGTCCAGGGGGTCGGTGGTCCCATCGTAAGGATCCACTTGTGGCATACGGAACCGACTTGGAATTGACTCCCCTTGGATTTCTTGGGAGAAAGGGGGACGTGCGTCGTAGCCCGCTGGCTCGCTATCTGAGCCTAGCAAGTTGGCGAATCGGTGGGATAACTCCGCCAACTTGCGGTCATGTTCTTCCAGGCGCTTCTCCGCCGGGCGCCTGATGGCTTCGTTAGTGGATCCCTCCGCCGAAGGAGACGGAGAATGTGACATGGGTGCATGGCACCCGTGGTTGGGGGTTTTTCTTTTCCTACCTCGGTGGGGCTTGGATGTTGCCTGCCCGAGGTTTGGTAAGCGGCTCTCCCTGTCGGTAGACCCCGCTCGTTATCTTTTCATCGAAGTTTGATGGCTACATCGGTTGTCAGTAATGGCCTACGGTTGCGAAGGCTTTCCTTGGAAGGAACGTAGGCTATCACGGGGGGCCGTGGCATGGGCCGCGGGAGTCCCTGGCTGCTGGTGGGTAGCTAAGGACCGGTGCTATTACTGAAGCTGGCGCACTGCTATGGCAATAATCTACATTTGCTAGGCAAGTGCAACCAGTTGAGACACTGCTGGAGGTGGTTGAACCGGAGTGGATGGCCCCACCTCTGGGTTGTGCGGGTTCTCCTGGGAGGGGGAGTCCCCTGCATGACTGGTGGAGGCCTCTCTCGCCCGCGTTGTCACCATCCTTGCGTGGAACTTACTTGTAGAGGGGGGGTTGACTTGAACTAGATCAAAGACTATTCGTAGGGCCCTCCCCCTACCTAGCACGCCAATCTATTGCCACCAAGATCATCGAGGCCCGTAGCTATTGTCGATGATGGAGTGCGCTCCCTATGCGGTCCGGCCGTCTGGTGGTCCTGAGCCTGCAAAATAGGGGTTAGTGACCCGGGCCTGGGTTTCCAGTGGGGGCAGTCCGATGGTCAAGTCAATGACGATCCAGGGGAACAGATCCTCCTGGTCAAGCCCCTCTTGATGGACTCCATGCTAGGAGGAGTGAGTAGTGTGAGAGTGGGATGCAAGTGTGTCGAGGGAAGAGCGGCCTGGCTAGAGGGATTCTCTGTGTGGCCTTTTCGCCTGCTCTTGCTTGGATTTGCTTGTGGTGCTGTGCTCTCAGGTTGAGCTTGCACTTGTGTTTGGGTGGTATTGCATGTGTTACCTCCTTTGTCTTGCTTCCATCAAGCTTTGTAGTCTAGGTTACCGTTGGGCGCTCATCTTGGAATCTTTGTCGGGCTATCAAGCGCGTGCGGTGGTGTCCCGAGGCACCTTTCCCGATTCATGATAAGGGAAGCTGCCATGTGTTCTGACATTCTCTTTAGTCGCCTCATTCCGAAAAACCTGGCAGTACCTCGATTGGTGGGCCGCCGCCCATGGGATTCGAATCTCCTGGTTGACTTCCTCTTCCAAGTGGTTCAGGTCGTTGGTGAGGGTGTGGCACCTCGATCAGTGGGCCTCTCCCCTTTTTAGTGTAACTGATGGCCGCAGGTGGTCACTATGGTCTGGCGGATATCTCAGTGCAATCCTCGGGCAGCTCGCCGGTGTCCTAGGATGGTAGTTCTTACGTCTGATCCGGGGGCTGAGCTGAGAAGGCAGGGCTCGACTCTGACCTAGGCATCCCGAGCTCACGGGATCGCCTCGACGGAGGAGGGCAGAGCGCGAGCCCGGTCCAGAGGGCTCAGCCTCATAGAGGCTCCACGTGGCAGAGGAGGGCGGAGCTCGACTCCGACCATGAGGCTCGATCTCCGAGGGGCTCGCTCTAGAGGGCGGAGTGCGGGCCTGGTCCAAAGGGCTCGACCTCGAAGAGGCTCCATGTGGCAGAGGGCTGAGCTCGACTCCGACCACGGGGCTCGATCTCCGAGGGGCTCGCTCTGGAGGGTAGAGCACGGGCCCGGTCTAGAGGGCTCGGCCTTGTAGAGGCTCCATGTGGCGGAGGAGGGTTGAGCTCGACTCCGACCACGGAGCTTGATCTCCGAGGGGCTCGCTCTAGAGGGTGCCGCTCGGCTCCGGCCTAGGCATCCCGGGCTCTCGGGTCTGACCTGGTGGAGGATGGAGCTCGGCTTCAACGGGCGGTCCCGTTGTCCTGGGGGAGCTCAGCCCGACGAAGGAGTCCGAGCAGGGAAGTTTACATGGCGTCCGACGCGGCGGCTTTCTTTGACATGGTGCCTGTCAGCTATCCCACGTCAATGGTCTTTCCACATCAGGGCTCACCAAAGAAATCCATCACTTGGTTTTACCAGGATCACCAAGAACCCAACACTTGATTTTACCAAGCAAATTTTATCGAAAGGTTGCCGATGCAGCTCAAGAGAAGCCCAATTGATTGCACTTCAATGCACTTGGTTGGCTTCTTCAATTTCTTCAATAAATGCTTCAAGCTTTTGTTGGAAGTTGGTGAAGGCTTGAAGACTGTCTTGAATGCTCTTGCAGTGCTCTCTTGCTCACAAAGTAGCTTAGATATTTACTTTAGCATTTACTCATCATCTCTTATTTAAAGTAGTTCAAAACTCTCAAATATATAGTCCTGTACTCTTCTCAGATGATTTTCATCATTGTAGATCATTGGGATATGACATTTGACCATTGGAGCATTTTTTGGATTCAAATTCCAAGTTTTGGAACTAGCCATTATAAGCCTGAAATCGACCTTCAAGTCGGCTCAAATTACTCGAGTTGGCTCGGATCCTTAGAGTAGTTCTGGTTAAGTCGACTCTCTTCAATCAGTCAGCTCGGTTGCACAATATTCTGATTCCTCACTTTATAAGAGTCGGCTCGCCTTGATTCTAGTCGACTCGGATCCTCAGGCTTTCAAAAATGTAGTCTAGAAGAGTCGGCTCTTTCTCTTTAGAGTCAGCTCGGTTGGTTGTAGTTCTCAAAGCTCTTTTTCTTGACTCTGGAGGAGTCGGCTCGAATCTCTGAAAAGTCAGCTCGGATGTTTGACAGTACAAAGTAGTCGGCTTGAAATCCCTTCTAGTCGGCTCGGTTGTCTAATTCAGAAAATCATGAACTGGACGAGTTGGCTTAGGTCCCTTAGAGTTTGCTTGAATATCTGCATGCCAGAAATCTTCATGCATGCCATGTGCCTGAGTCGGCTCTCTTCTCTTCGAGTTGGCTCAGATGAAATCTTTAGTGAATTGTCAATTTTTCTCCAGAAATCATCCAGCAAGTCTTCAAATCTTCAAGATGCCTTCAAACTCTTCTAACCAAATTTCTAAAAAACTTAAGCTTGAAACACATTTAGAAGTAACCCATTTTTATGATTTTTACCTAACTTTCTTTGGGTTCTTCTTTACATGAATCACTTACAACATAACTCATTTCAAAACTAGGAATGTAGGAGTTGAAATTAAACAATGAAATCATCCTACAAAAACTTGTAAAACACTTGAAGAGTTATTAGTAAAACAAATACATGCTCCAATGTTTGGTTATCATCGAAATCACTTATGGGGTCAACATAGCCCCTGAAGCTGTTCAGTAGGTATTGATATTCCTGATGGTAAGATGGCATCCTAGAAGGTACTAAAATTAATAAACACATGAGACCAGGCATAAAGGAAAAAAGTTTCATTCCATTGCATTTAAAAAGTTTTTCTTACAATGTATGAAAGAAAATTACAAAGATCAGAAGGTCACAAGTTCAAGAAGAAGAAAACAAAAATTACAAGAATTTAGTTCTCGACCTCTTCGGTGGAACTAGTAGTGGTGGAAGAAGACCCAGCTTCTGCAGGAATAGTCTTGCTAGCAGAAGCTGGAATGGTGGGGGCAAGATCGATGGAGATAGGCTCCATAGTAGGGACATGACTAACTGGAGTAGAATTAGCGGGAATTGGTTTAGAAGTAGCCCTAGGGTCAACAGTAATGGGACCGGCTGAAAGGGTGTCGGTCGAAACTTTAGGATAGTCTTCAGACTCCTCCCCTACATCCAAGAAGTCGAGGTTTTTCTCTGGAAAATGATCTAGGTTGGCCGCCCTACACTTTCACTCTCCCTGGATGAAGCCCTTTTTGTAGGACTCCTGACCAAAACTTGGTAGAGAGAATAAAATTCTTTGGACTTTTGAAAGTCAGCTACAGCTCGGGCTTTCTCTATTGTGAAGCTCTCGGAGGCCTTATATTTCTCCACGGCCTTGGTTGCTTCCTTCTTGGTCCTCGCCAACTCTGCCTCTATTTCTCCCTTCTCTGTGGCTTAGTTAGCCTTGAATTTGGCCTTTACTATAGAAAGTGCTTCTTCCAAGCACTTAACCACTGCTTCAACCACTCCCACCTTTCGACATGCCTCAATGGCCTTCTCTCTTAGTTCCCTGATGGTTCTCCCACTAACGAGGGCCCGATTCAATAGATTGGCTGCATAGTGGTTGAACTATAAAGAAAGAGGTTCAAGAGCTATAAAGAAAATAGATAAAGAATAAGAGAAAAGAGCCAAATGTGAAGTACATCCTAGGTTGATAGGACGGTCCTCTTCTCCAAGGTGTCATTGTCTACTATTCAGAGCTCTTCTAGCTTCTCCGCAAAGAGGCTCTTCTCAAAAACTTCCTGACAGATCTCCCACACCTTGAGATCCATGTGCTTTGAGGCTTCCTCGATGGTTCAATGAGCGGAAGCCCCTAGACTTCCCATGCTTGGATTAGAAAAGGTTGGCGGATGGGTAGCCAGTGTCAGATGAATGGTCAACACAGGCAGATGATGTGGTACCATCTCTGATACTAAAAATTAATGCAGGACAGACCCCGATCAATATTTATTCTAGGAGATCGGACTATTGGTCGTTAAGAAATGACCCTAGGCTAGGTTAAACCAAAATCCAAATTATTTTTCCAACTTTTTTTTTCTATTCAAATAAACTTCTTTTTTTTTTTTCCATATTTTTTTTTCATACCTTTTTTTTCTTTTTTTTCCCCTGGCTTGAAGTCAGCATTGGGAAGCCGGCTTTGCGTTCAGATCGTGCACATTCACGATTATGCAGAAGCTCCCCTATGTGGATTGAAATAGGGGAGGTCTTCGGTAGGGATTTTGGCGGGCTCTCCACTAGCGACGATAGTAGGGGAGGAAGACGGTGGCTCGGGAAGATGGCGGCACGAGCTCTTCGGTGGGTGACAGGCATCATGGCAGTAGGGAGCTAGGTGGGCATTGGCATAGCATCATGAGCAGAGACGAGGAGCGTAGGAGATGGACGGCGGAATCCATCAGGGTCGGTGGATGTCGATCTGGCCATGGGCGACTCCGGGCGGGAGACTCGACAGCGATGGATCCAATGGGATCCGATCGAGGTGCGGCAAGCGATGGTTTTTCATGGATGGAAGGGGTGATGACCAGCGGTCCGAAAGATGGTGATTGGGCGGAATAGGATGTCGGCAGCATCAAGGGATGGCAGCAATGATGGGTGGTGGGGTGGTTGGCTCGGTCCTTTGGCACAAGCACGAGCTGGGTGGCGGATGGTCTCGACGGAGATCTTCCAGGTGGGAGGTGTTGCGTGGAGATCTATGCATGGGGGGGTTCTGATGGTTGGTCAGATCTGGGAAAAGACTGATGTCGAGTGAAACCAGGAGGTGGCAGATCTGGCGATCTTGACGGAGGCGGTGGAACACGAGAATCACGGGGTGGTTGCTTCGGTTGGTGATTCACAGACTTGAGAAAGGAAACAGTGAAAGGAAAGAGGAAATAACACAGATGAAGATGAAGAAGAAAGATGAGAGAAAAATTTAGGATGAAAAAAAGAAAAACTATGGTTGGGTTACCCACCTAGGCTTCAACACCCACTCTTAACCAGAGCGACTATGTAGGACATCAGCACCCCCTTAACCAGGAGTGATGCATCATCTCCTTAACCAGGAGTATTCATTTTTCTCTTGCCAAATATTCATCGTCTCTTATATATTCGAATGACAAAACAAATTAAATAGGCTAATATGAGATATCCGATATCCTCTCAGATACCTCAACCTTAATCCTAATACATTCAAACTATTAAAAATAAACTAATCCAACTAAATCCTAAAACAACGATAAAATAGTACAGAAACTAATCCTAAAATAAGATATCCCAATCCCTCGTACACCCATAAAAATTACTCTTATCTTCATTTGGATGTGCTCCGAGATTTGTGCTACTCTGAGATCCATGCTGCTCCGGGATATGTGGTGCATCGACTTCAGGATTTGGGGCTTCAGGGTTTGGGCTGGCTTCTGGGCTAACAATTGAGCTTGAATCTCATTGACTCATTCAATTATAAGACTCAACTTCAAGCAAACCTAACTTTACTAATTTGCAAAATAAAGCAAACTAATGTTATTTACAGGACTAAAGCTGAAATTGAAATAGAACAACTATTCATTGGTGATCCACAATGAGCTTGGAGGGTTCTGACATCTTTTTCTAGCTCCGGTGTCCTCACTAGCAAGCAGTAATAATAGCCCTCGATGGAGGCCTGATTGCCTGGGGATGATCGGGACTAGCAGGAGCCCTTGTCAACTTGGGCTCGGGATCGAAACCCTAGCCCTCTTGTTGGAACCCCTGGAAGAGGCTCAACCCTTTCTCTTTTGGGCCAATTTTTGCCTTATAGCTTCAGAATCTTCGAACCTCATACCTATAGAATGCAAACCAATTGGGAGTAAGACAACATATCAAGATGAAAGAAAAATAAAACCCCTGGGCATAACTTTGGGGAGTTGGCTATGTCTCGATCTTAGAAGCAACTCTTTAGATAAAAACCACCCTAGGTCAGGGACCTCAAACTTACTAAGAATGTCAAAATGTGCCTTCTCCTCAGCACTCGGTTTGGAGCGCTTAGCAGGGAAACATTTGGCTAACCCCAGCTCGACAAACCCCAGTCATCTATTGAGGGAGATGATATAAAATAGAAGTGCTCCTTCGACCCTTTGGTGGTAGAAGGAGCACCAAAGATCAAGGATTTGACCCCCTTCTGAGCCATGAAGTACCACCATACCTTGGCATAATGGTGCTCTAGGTGGTGAAGAATGAACATAATTGAGACAAGGATGGTGGGATTTTAGCTAAAAAGCATAGCCCTTAGAATCTTGTTATGTGCCTAATAGAGTTTGGGGTCAAGATGCTCATGGCTAACCATATGCTCTAAGGAGCTCAAGGATGAATGGGTGGAAGGGGAACCTGAGTCCTACCTCGAATGGCTCTTCATAGATGCCTAATCTATTGGGAGGAGGATCATCCACTAAGGACCGATACCCTTCCAGGGCATCGGATGTTGGCTTAGCATGTTCCGGATATGCAATGACTGGGTCCTTCGAACCCCCTTCTCTGACACCCGATTTGGACAACTTTTCTTTCCAGCGGCCCACCAAGAGCCAAATACCTAGAAAAAGGGGGGAAACAAAAGAAAAAAAGGCTATGAAAAGCAAAGAGGGGCTAACCTAAAAGCAAGAAGAAATAGAAGGTCGAAGATGATGGACTTTCTAGAGGAAATCACCTGGAAGAGAAGAAGCACCTAAGGAGAAGCAAAGCACAAGCAACTGGGAGCAAGAGGATGATATGAAGATCCCTAAAGGGAAAGCAAAACTAACCAACATGTAGGTAATGGGAAGGGTGGAGAAACAACCACCCCTGCCCTTTCAAATTTAAAACTATGGCTACCAGTTGCCACATAGATCTCGAGAACTGGAGGGTTGTGAATGCTTTGTTATCTAGAATAAATGTGGCTCATCCTATAAGCACCATTGAAAAATATAAGGCAAAGTATATCATTGCCTTGTCTGCTCGGATCTGCCTTGAAGGCTGCAAGCAACTGGATTACAAAAAAGGACTCATATGCCCCTGGCCCTTAGTTTCTCTTAAATACTTTTGTAACCCGATCAAAGTTTGGATCAAAAAGTAGTGGATATTTTTAGTAAAAATATGGTCAGGCTAGAGACAGAGATGACAGAAGTGAGGCAGACTAATAGCCCAAGCGAGCCCCGGCAGAGGCCAATTCCTACACCTCAAGGCACCAATGAGCCTTGCTAACCACTCTAGAGACGTTCAACCATGATCCCCGAGCTGGTCCCAATGGAGGCCAATTCCTGTGCCTCAAGACACTGCGATCCCTGCTGACCATTCCAAGGATGTTCAGCCACGATCCCCGAGTGAGCCCCAATAGAGGCCAACTCTTGTGCCTCATGGTACCAGTGAGCCCTTCCGACCACTCTGGAGATGTTCAGCCACAATCCTCAAGCGGGTCTCGGTAGAGGCCAATTTCCATGCCCCAAGACACTAATGAGTCCTATCGATCATTCCGTAGATGTTCAGCTATAATCCTTGGGCAAGTCTCGTTAGAGGCTAATTCCTATACCCTAAGACAGCAGCAAGCCTTGCCACCTACTCCAGAGATGTTCAGCCATGATCCTAGAGCAGGTCCCAAAAGAGGTCACTTCCTATATCCCAAGGCATCAGCGAGCCTTTTCGACCATTCCAGAGAAATTCAGCCATGAACCCTGAGCAGGTCTAGGTAGAGGCCAATTCCTGTGCCCCAAGGCACCAACGAGCCCTGTTGAATGCTCTGGAGATGTTCAGCCATGATCCCTGAACGGGTCCTAGCAAAGGTCAATTTCTATGCTCGAAGGTACCAGGGATCCCTGCCGACCATTCCAGAGGCATTCGACTATGTGATTTTAGGCCTTAAAAACCTGGCAAGCATTCCAACCTGCAAGACCTTGGCGGCATGCCTCTCCCAAGTTCCAGAGAAGCGACACCTAGACACCCATTGATGTAATTCCTACCATGTGGCCAGCCCGTCGTTATGTCCTAAAATCTCCAATCATCACTGGATCTAGATGAATGGGAGAGGTGTGCCCAGATTTCTTGTAGCATTAGCCCACCATTTAATGGGGCATGCAACACACCGAATTGGCAACAAGAAGGCATTTAATGGGATGGGATGCCACTGGTAGATGGGATAGCCCCCGACGACATGTGTAAGGTTCCACCATCTCTCACAAGGTCCAACAAGGTCTTGCCTAGGATCAACTCGCTCTCAACATCATACTCTATAAAAGGATTCCAAACAAACCTTTAAGATATGCGAGCCTTCCTGCTTACACTCTCCTACTATTGGTATCGATACTGACTTGAGCATCAGAGTGCCATCACCGGGACCACCTCTGATGGATTTTTTATAGTACCACTTCTCAGAACCTAGCTTGCATCATCTTCTCCAGCACTCGAGCACTAGCTCCAGCTCTCCCTCCAATGCCTAACAAAATTGGCACCAACACACTAAAATATGATAATATTATAAAACATTAATTCATTAATAATAACAGCTCATGTACATTAAAATATAATAATATAAGAGGATGATGATAGTCAAATATAAGTGAATAACGACTAAACAATTTTTCTAAGAGCTCCAAAAATAACTTCAAATCTCTATACCTGGCTAGCAATGCCAGGATCCTTCGTACAACTCAAAAAGACTTCCTGGATGACTTGAGACACAGAGATGGTGCCTCCAACTATTGTAGTGGGGCCATAAATCTAGAAACCTCATCACTAAAGACCGATTTTCATTAGAGAAGGGATAATACAATGAGACATCCTTCTAGTACATATTCCTTCGACAAACAAGGGTTGCAGTTATAGAACTGAAGCACCGACTATTTTCAATACCTTTCATTTTAAAATAATTATCCATTAGCATACCTTGACATCAAGACACGGGATCCTATCTTGTTGCCCTATATGCCAAGACTCGAAACCCGTGCATATAGGTTACATATCCATGCACAGCTCTTTAAATAATTAATCAATAAATATCTAATTAATTAAATAAATAATAAAAAATTAATAAGTAATTAAATAAAAATTAATTAAATAAATAATTTAATATATAGTTACATAATTTAATAATTAACTAATTACTAAATAATTTATTAATTAACTAAACAACTAATAAAATAAATAAATAAATAAATAACTAATTAATAAATATTTAATTAAAAATAAATTATTAATTAATTAATTAATTAACTAATTTATAATGAATTACTTAATTAAATAACTAATTGATTAATTAATTAAATATAAATTAAATTTTTAGTGATGGCTCTCTTATCGTCATCGTGACCCTCACTAATACTTATTGAGCCCTTTAAATGATGAATCTGGTGGGCCAATATGGGATTTGGTTGGGCTAGCCAAAAAAAATGGAACAAGGATCTAGCGGCAGGGGTACTAAAGCACCATGAAATGGCAGCACCCGAGGGAAGGAGATGTGCTTAGGAAAAGGAGATGCACCTAGGGGATAGGAATCTTGGTAGCTGACAGAGCACCAGGGGTGGTCTTGGCAGCGGAGGCACGCAGGGGGATGCATGGTTAGCAGTGCACATGGGGGAACAATGGTAGCAAGCAGCTCCTAGGGTGGGGGGAAGCATGGCGGTCGGAGTGCTGGGGGTTTGTCTAGTAGCACCCGGTGGGGTGCGTGGGAGTTCGGCGGTGCCACTAGGGAGGGAGGCGAGGGAGTTTGGCGGGAAGGGGTGGTGGGCCAAGAAGACAATGGTCGGTGACACGGGGGCCATGAGATTTTTATGACATGGGGGGGGGGGAGGTAGGCATGGGAGTTCGGCGGGAAGGGACGTGGGGCCGTGAAGATAATGGTTGGCAGCATTGGAGGGTGTGGGATTTTGGCGGCACCGGGGGGAGGGAGGCATGGAAGTTTAGCGAGAAGGGGCCGGGGGCTGAGAAGACGATGGACGGTGACACCGGGGGCATGGGATTTAATCGGTGCTAGGGTGGAGGGAGGCTTGGAGCTTAGCAGGAAGGGGCAGGGGGGCGAGAAGACAGAGGGAAAAAAACAAAAAGTGGGGAATGAGAAAATTGGGTGCTAGAGGGGTATTTAAGGAGAACTATTATCGATGGCATTATGCCATTGGTAATAGTTGTTTCTCGTCGCTAATGTATTATTACCGATATCAAAATTGAGTTACTATTAAGTTTTGTCGGTAATTGAAATCTTGGTATATCATTAGTGACGGTAAAATGTCGTTGCTAAAAATTTGAAACATCGTTGCTAATAATCTTTTCTTTAAAATTAAATTTTTTGAAATGTGATAATTTATTAGTGACAGTAATAATCATCATGCATGACCAATAATCTTTTATAATAATTAAAAAAACTTAAAATTTTAAAAATTAATAGCGACTACTTTTACTGTTGCTACTGCCATCTCTAATACTATTAGTGATGGTAATTTTTACTATTATAAGTACTGTCATTATATCCACTTATTACCGACGGCTATCTTGCTGTTAGTAATGTCCATCTCTAATACTTCTATTTCTTGTAGTGCTCCATGCGCTCCCCTTCCCCATGCATCCTCCCACTGACCTATCGGAGCTCTCCCTCTCCTCGCTACTCATCTCGATCGCCATGGTTCATGGGCCACATGGCCTCCGCCCTCTCTCTCTCTCCCTCTTGCCACAATCTCCACAATGCCAAGATCTCTCCAACCATCCATTCCAAATTCCATCCCCCCACCTTTAGCTCTTTCTCCTTCTTCCCTCCCTTTCTTTGGCTCATTCATTCCTTCTTCCCCGCTACTTGCCAGCCGAGCATGCAACGATCGATCCCTCTCCATCCCCACCAAAGGCTTGTTGGAACTACAGGCCCAGGAGACTCCCCAACCTTGCCCCACCATCTAAACCCCATCTAATTCTAATCATGTCCATTACGACCTCCTTCGTTATCACGGGCACGGACACCTGCACTCACCATCCCTCCTCCACGCCATAACCCGCCACCTAGGCCTGTGCCACTTGCAAGTACCGGCATAAACCAGAAGAGCTCTTTTGGTGAGATAAAATAAGCATCGAGGCATTTAAATAATTCAAAATCTTGGAAGAATCCCATCCCATCCGGGGTTCAAGTAAGGCATAAGAAAAGTGGAAAGTAACAAAGATGAGCTACAGTGACGGAATTCCGCAGATGTAGGTGCCCGCTCAAGGAATTTGCTTTAACTTTGTGCGTCCTCGTTCACACGCGGAGCCATCCACTTTTTTTTTTTTTCTTCTTTTTCTTTTTAATGATGGTCATATATTTCTTTAGATTCGCACGTACATGATGTAATATTCTTTTTTAATGATGGCCACGGAAGTTATCTGCAGAGTCCAGAAGAAGTCTTTTAGTGAGATAAAATGTAGACGGGCATTTAAATAAGGCAATACCTTGAAAAATCCCATCCCATCTAGGGTTCAAGTAAGGCATATGAAAAGAGGAAATTAACAAAGATGAGCTACAGTGAAGGAATTCCGCCGATGTCGATGCCCATTCAAGGAATTTGCTTTAACGGATGGACTTCGGTTTGCGGGAGACGGGGAGTTAATTAGGACCATCCCCATAACAAGGTACGCTTCATCCAACAGCCTCGATTGTGGTCCACGGATTGAAGGTCTCGGACCAGCTCGCGTGGATTCACACGTTTTCTATAATATATATATATATATATAAAGTAAATAAAAAAAATTATATTTTTTTATAATATGTACGTCCTTATATAAAGATCAAAAAAAAAAAAATCCTGTAATAAGAAATTATGATATGATCCTGTCAATCCAAAGAATTATATAAAATATTCTAACAATATCAAAAATCATGTCAAATATTTTAATAATTTTAAAAATTATATAGAAAATTCTAAATAATAAACTTCTTAATATTTTTTTGGTAAAAATATTTGCAAGCTGATAATGTGTAGGAACATATCATGTAGCAATGTCTTGAGACGGTAACGTGTAAAGTCGCTTGATTATCACAATAAAAGATCATGGGACCATGATGTGGAACAATGAAATCGGATAAGAGAGTTCGAAGCTATAGTAATTCACTGGTGGTGTGCGATATAGCCCAATACTCGGTCTTTACCGAGGAACGAGACGTTGTTGTCTTCTTCTTGGCGTCAAGAAATTGAAACATCTCCCAAGGAAATGTAGAAACCTGTTATAGAGAACCTTGTTATGGGATATCTTGCCTAGTCTGCATCATTATAAGCATGTAATTGAAAAGTATTGACATTTAAAAAAATATGCTTTGACCTGGAAATCCTTTCAAATACCATAAAATACGAAAGAATGTATCCAAGTATGGTTGTCGAGGAGATTGTATAAACTATGTCAGAACATGTACCGAGTATGTAATGTCTGGCCTAGTAATGGTCAGATAAATGAGTCTTCCCAGTAATTGACGATAAGAACTGGATCATCAAGTAATTTTTCATCATCTACCATGAGCTTGAGTTGTTGTTGCATGAAAAATTTTGTGGGCTTGATCCTTAACATCCTGGTTTTTTGGAGAATATCAAGTATAAATTTTTATTATGATACAAATATGCCCGAAGGTGATCGAGCCACTTTTAACCTGAGAGAATACTTTAAGGTGCCCAGGTCCTTAATATGGAACTTGTCTTGCAGAAATTATTTCAATGCCTGACATTTCAAAGGGTTATTCCTGCAATAATTACATCATCCACATAAACAAGAATGACAATGAAAGAGTCATTATCCTATTTGGTGAACATAGAGTAATCGGCTTTGGATTGAGTGCAGCCATATTGGAGCAAGGAGTGGAAGAATTTTTTGAACCACTGTCTTGATGCTTGCTTGAGCCTATAAAGAGACTTAAGTAACCGACAAACACGTGTATCACCTGGCTTTAGAAATCCCGGTGAGGGTGTCATATACACTTCTTCATGAAGGTCACTATGGAGGAAAGCATTGTTGACATCCAATTGATATAATTATCAATGTTTGGTACAAGCAACAGCTAACAGACACCGTATGTAGTCAATTTAGCCACCGGAGCAAAAGTCTCAGTGTGGTCAAGTCCTTCTATTTGTGTGTATCCATTTGCCATTAAATGAGCCTTGAATCGTTCAATAGAACCATTAGCTTTGTATTTAATTTTGTATACCCATTTGGATCCAATGGATTTCTTACCAAGTGGTAGATGCTCTAAAGATCCAAGTACTACTTAGCTAGAGAGCTGTGAGCTCGGCTCCCATTGCTTCTCGCTACTTAGGATCCTTTACAGCTTAGAAAAAGGTTTTAGGTTCTTCATGAGAAGTGATAGCTGAAAGGAAAGCTTGATGAGAAGTATTAAGCTTAGAAGAAGTGAGATAGTAAGAAATAGGATAAGGCTTACCTGAGGTCACTGAATTGGCGGATGTATCCAAGGATCTCCCTACTCTTGGGGCATTGATAATATAGTCCTATAATCATACCGGTTGCTTCCTGTCTCTGATGGGCCACGAGTTGGGATCAATGGTCTTGGAAGATGAAAGCTCTTTAGGAAAGCTAGTGTAAATTGCATCAAGAGACTTGTCATTTGGTTCGAATCAGTGAAATTGGTTTGTGTTTGATCTGACTCATGAGGAAGATAGGATTTAAAATATGTTCTTGAGTCTGGCTCAAATAAGTTAAATTATTGGTTCTTAAAGAAAATGACATGTCATAGTCTGATTCAATTATGAAAAAGGAGGTATTACTAAAGAAGAAGGCAATGTTTGAGAATAAAAAAATATGTTCTCATGAAAGATAACATCATATAAAGTAAATATTTTATGAGTTTATAGATCATAGACATGATAACCCTGTTGACCAAGAGGGTATCCAACAAATATACAAGTACGAGAATGATGTTGAAATTTATCACTGAATATCTTATGCATATAACATAGGCTACCAAAAATTCTCAAATGATCATGGGTGGGTGGTTTGTGAAAAAATATTCATAGGGACTCTTGCTATTCAATTTTGGTGTGGGTATCAAGTTAATTAAATAGATGGCAGTCAAAATATATTTTTTCTCAAAATGATATAGGCAAGTTGGCTTGAAATCTTAGAGCATAGGCAATATTTAATACATGTTGATGTTTATGCTCAACCATTCCATTTTGTTCTGGTATCCTGATACAAGAAGTTTGTGATATATCTTATGTTCTAAGAGATATAATTTCAATGGTCCAGCTATAAACTCTTGAGCATTATCACTACGTGTGTATTTAATGTTGGCATTAAAATGATTTTTAACCATAATATGAAAATTAACAAAGCATTGATATGCCTCAGATTTTTTTTATAACAGATAAATCCAAGTAGCCCTCATGCAATCATCAACAATAGTGAGAAAGAAATGAGCATCTATGTGTGATGAAATGTGATATGGACCCCATATATCAAGATGCACTAAATCAAATGGTGAAGTTGATTTATTAATATTTAAAGAAAATGGGCTTTTTATCTGTTTGGCAAGATAGTAAATATCATAATAATTATTCATGAAATCAAAAGAAGTATTTAAAAGACATGGGACAAGTTTTAAATGCTTATAAGAGCAATGTCCTAACCAAGCATGCTAGAGATCAATCAAAACATTAACTTTATTTTCCCGTGTAGGATTTATTATCAAGCCTTTGAAGTAGTAAAGACCATCTCGAAGTTCACCCAACCCAATCAGCTTTCTCGTGGCAAGGTCCTGTAGAGCACAAAATGTAGAAAAGAAAAGAATGATATAATTAAGATCTTGAACAAGTTTGCTTACTGAAACAAGATTGCATATAAAATTAAGAATATATAAGGTACGTCATAAAGTAATATCATTAATCATGGCAACATCACCATTTGAATGCACAGGCATATTGACTCCATTAGGTAGAATAACAGGGAATGAACTATCAAGGGATTTCATATCATAAAGAGCAGACTTAGAAAACATTAAGTGTTTGAAAGCACCACTATCAAAGATTCAAGATTGATGACAATAATCAAGGGAGGTCTTACCAACAAAATTTAGGTACTTTGAGTCTTCTTATCCAAGGAGGGAAATGAGTTGCTGATATTGTATGGGAGAAAGACTGGATATTGAAAAGACTTTGCATGTAGTTAGTGGTGTGGTAACATTTACGGTAGTCCCTCCTTGGAGCTCGGCATTTCTAGGATTCTCCAAAGATGAGATGAAATAGGGAGATGCCAGGTCATGCGCATCACTTAAGATTAATGACGAACTATCTATATTATAGATTCAATATAGTACTTTGCTTGATTTGGTCGAACATGTTGATGAAGATGAGACGTAACAGCTATTTGTTTCCCGCTACGTGCAAAAAAGATGTTTCAATAATAACTTGCTGTAAGTACTAATCAAAGGAATAAACTCGGATCGATGAAGATGAGATGTGAGAACTATTTATCTTCTACTACGTGCAAAGAAGGTGTTTAGCAATAACTTACTGTAAATGCTAATCAAAGGAATAAACTCGGATTCAGTACGACTTGCTCTGATATCATGTAAAAAATACAAGAGAGATAGAGAAAAGCAAGGAAGTGAAGAATATTTCTTCTTTATATTTCTTCATGATATGTACATCCTGATATAAAGGTGAGAAGAAAAAAATCAGGCAGGTAATAAGGAGATTATGGTATGATCCTACCAATCCAAGGATCATATAAAATATTCTAGAAATTCTAAATAATATACTTCTTAATATTTCTGTACATTCCTAATATCTTCAATGCCTGTATATTCCCATATATTCAATGCTTGTAAATTATGAGAGATTTTTTTTTTTGAAATTTGAGAAATGTAGTGCTATAATTGCCAGTGAGTACTCTAGCAACTTACCATTGCTGGTTATGGCAAAGTGGGTTAGAGAGAGAGAAGCATTATAAATGATGTCGTCATCTAGCTTCAATCGGTTCTAATATAAGATTGTAGTAATACACTGCAAGGAGGGACAATAACAGAGTTGGGAGGTAAATACAACATTTTTCTTGGTAGATGCCGCCCTTCTATGTACGGTCCAAACTGACCAAACCACTCTAGAACATTTTGAGAGCCACTTGGCTATGCTGAGAGGGACACAACGCAATGACTTCCTGCGCCCTATCTAGTAATCTAAAATAAACAGACTGGAGGATGGTGAGTCCATGGAGCAGAGCAGCCTCCCCTAATGGAATGATTGGCCACGAATTGAAGTAGTCATGCACAAGTTTTGCAGGCCATTTAGGCCATCTAGGCTGGGTGGAGTCATGTAAGTGGTACATCATATAGCTTAATTTGTAGGTGCCGGCTTGTCAGCCTGCTTGGATCTGTACAATTTAAATTACATAGTAAATTATGTTTTTCATTGAGTTGCAACTCGGAACTATCATGCGGTAGGTCAGCTTATAGTCAAAATTGTTCATTGGGCTCTCAAATCCTCCCTCACTAGGGCTGGAATTGGGTCGGGCCATATCCCTATCCGAACTTGGTCCGAAAATAAAGCTGAACTTCAGGCCGGGTTTGGGCCTAAAATTTTTTGAAAAAGTCAGGTCCAACCTAACCTGAGCCCAAGCTCGAGCCCAGCCCAAATGCCACAAGTACCTCAGTGGCCACCAACATCCCCGTGCATAGCACCCTCGCACTGGCCTCCACCGTCATCATCCCCAGCCCCTCCTCCATCACCATCACCGCTGCACCCTCCCTCCACCGCCCGTTCACTGACGCTGCTTCGGCCACGAAGAAATCTATGCCATTATTACCATTGAGAATATGGGATGACTGCACGAAGAAATCTAGCAGGGGCACTCTGCAACCATTGAAGAGTGGCGACACCTGCAGCGACTGGTCGTTGTGTCCCTATAGAGCATCTTGCAATGGAGGATGCAGCCGGCGAGGGCATGGGCGTAGGACCACTAGGCCTCGATCAATGCTGTGAGAAAGGAGCGCTTGTTATAGAGCTTTGCCTGATTGTCTTGAGGCAGGCAGCGGAGCAAGAAAGCCTTGGCGATGGAGCTCCGGCTAGGATGACAACAAAGTAGGAGAAGAAAAAGAGCTTGGCCTTGTTTATCGTGAGAAAGAAAATCACAGAGATAGAGAACCGGGGAGATGGGCCAAAGTCTTGGACCGGGGGTCGGGCCGGGGCTTAGGCCTGTATACAAGTCGGGTTTGGGCCATGCCAAGTTGGATCAAAGAGAAGCCCGAGCCTAGTTCAAAAATTGAATGAATTCTAAAATTAGGTCAAAGCCTGGCCTGATCTATCTTAGACCTAGCCTAAAGCTTGGGTCAACTTTGGGCCGACCCTAAGCCCTGATCTTGCCCTACCCCTCATCTTCACCCTCGATGTTGCTACCAATCCCTGCCACTTCTAGAAGGTTCATAATTACTCCTTCGCTATAGACTTTATCGCATAGCAAGGCTTTTCCTACTCCTTCCTTTCCCCCACTTCCTCTACCTTCCTTTCCGTCTTCTTATCATCCTCTTTTGGTCATCATCCTTGGTGCCATCGTCGACCCCATCACCTTTTGGAGGGCCATAGCTACCTCCTCACGACCTCGAATTTTACCATAGTAAGCCTCGTCCCCCTTCCCTTCCCTTCTCATCTCCCACTTGCTTTGAGTTCCCCTTCTTGCCACCACCCTCAATTCTGCTTCTAGCCTTTGCCACTTCAAGGAGGCCCATGACCATCTGTTCTACTTGAACTTTACGGCAATAGATTCCTGGTCGCCCGTCTCTTTTGCCACTTCGCAACTATTATTTTGGTCTTGGAAGCCATCTCCTTCAAAACTTGCTCCTTTTCATAAACCACCTTCCATATTTCTTTTTCGAACATCTCCTTAATGTCCTAAACATACAATAGCAAGTAAACTTCGACCTTCTAGGGGCTATACTTAGACAAATTCTTGCCAAAATTTTTAAACGTCTTACTAGTAATGGAACCAAATCAAGATTTCAAAGTGGCCCATCTTCTTCGCTTGCTCCACAAGACGATCTTGTGCATTCCATGGAAGAACGAGATCAACGTATCACTTTTTTGATCCATAATCCCTATAGAAGTCATCATTGCTTGCCCATCCCACTCCCTCGTGATAGAGTTTGCCGAGGATGTAGGAAAGATGAAGGTGAGGAAGGCAAATAATTTGTTAAAAAATATTTATGGAATAAAAGAAAAAAAACAAAAGCATAGAGAGAAAAAAGAACTTCATTATCTCTATTTTGATTTCATTCAATACATGAATTATTTATATTAGTGTACAAACTCAATACAAGAAAAATAATATAGGTTAATACAAGAAAAATAATATAGGTTGATACAAGATCATACTAATAAAAAAAATATTATGGATTGATATATGATCTCTAAAGTCATATGATCATACTACCAAAGAAAATTATTATATTATGAATTGATATACGATATCTAAGATCATACAACTCTCCCTCAAACTCAAGATGGTACTAATTCGAATTTAAAAATTATTATTTTTCTTGTAAATAAAAATGCTACAGAAGAGAAAGTCAATGCTCATAAAGAAAATAGCTAAAGGTTAAAAATCTTCGTGGACAAAAAAGCTACAGAAGAGAAGGTTGGCGATCAAAAAGAATGCAACCAAAGGTCGATGATCCTCATGGATAAAAATATCATAGAAGAGAAGGCTAGTAGTCAAAAAGAAGGTAACCAAAGATCAATGATCCTTATAGATAAAAATATCATATAAGGAAAGACCGGTAGAAAAACTTCCAAAGAAAGAAAATATCTCAATTTGGGTGGTGAAGAAGCCAGAGAAACATTTAAGGAAAATAAAAAGATCATAAACTAGATGGTGAAGTCGTAGACAGAAAAATGTCCATAAACAAAAAACTTCAAATTGGATAATGAAGGTGCTAGAGATAGAAAAAAGTCAAAAGAAAAGAAAATGATCTTGAACTATATGGCATAGAAGCTGGAGGTTGAAATGGATGATGGAGAGAAATTTGCCAAGTGATGATAAAGAGAGATGACTAAAGATCTAAATCTGAGAAGAAAAATAATGAAGAACAATCACAGATTTATTCAGAAAAATAAAAGATATCGGGTATTAATCTACTGAAAAATAAATGATTTGTGGATCCATTAAAAATAGGATTTGTAGTAAAACAGAGAGTTTGATAGATCAGTAATTGATGCGGGACTAATATGCATGCAATTCTTTTTGTATGTTTTATATGTGGGGTTAGGTGATTAATTCCCGAATTTCAGATCAAAATTAATTATAGAAAATTTTGTATGAATTTTTGAAGCCAAGCATGCAGATTAGAACCTATAAAAGTACTAAAGAAGGATCGCCGGGGCTGAGAAGCCTCGGTTAGGGCAAGTTCTCCTACAATATAAAGACTGGAGGTAGAGGGGGTGTACCTGACAACATCTGATGCGCCCGGTGAAGATCGCAGTGAAGAGATCTCTCATTTCTCGATGGATGCGGCCTGAAAAACCGAGCCAGAGACCCGCGGATACCCGGCTTTCTGCTCGGTGGTCTGATTGAGGCTTGGCTGGAGTCGTTGGATTCGTAGGAACTTGGGGACCTGCAAACGACCTGTCAGGGGTTAGAAAACTCATAAGGGAGCAAAGAAATAAAGGAAAACAGCAAAGAAAAGGTGTCTTTTAAAGTGGGCAGCCAAGGTTCTGGAAGGTTGGCTGGCGACAGGAAGATGGTTGCAACACCGGGAAGAAGAAAACTTTCAAACTCCTTTATGCACACAGCAGGGTAACACTCAAAGCAATAAAAGAACTCAAGGTTTATTTCATATATCAAAATCAATCATCATACAAGAGACTAGGGTCCTTTAAATAGACCCTTAGTCTTGGGCTCCAAGTAAGGACACATTAGTCTTTACATAAGAATCCTACTCCTACTCAAATCCTAGCTAGAAAATAAGGAAACATTAGGTAGAAAAAATCTCTAAAAATTCTCTTGACTTGGTCAACACTCCAAGGATGCCTAGGGGGGCATGTTGGGCTTCTAAGAGCAGCAAGAGGCCGACCCAAAGGGGCTTGGGTGCATGGGCATGGGCCTCTGGAAGCTGGGGTGGCCTGGTAGCCAGGTAGCAGGAATATTTCTTGGTATCTTGCTTCTTAGGGGCTTGGGCTTGGCGCCTGGACTTGATTTCTTTAGGCTAGGATGCAGGTGGACCTCTGGAATCATGGATGCCCTGGTCTATGAATATATTCTGGCATCTGGAAAGGAATCTGGGCATCTGGAGGGCATCTGCAAGGAATAAGGATTTTCTGAATTTTCCTCCTGGGGTCTTTAAATCTTCAAGCTGGGTTGGACTTGGGCTCAACTTCCATGTCTTCAATCAGGTTGGACTTGGTCTTCACTTGTATGATGTGGTCTTGAGTCTTCAATATGCTTGGATAGGACTCAACAAAATAAAATTAGCTTGACATGAGCTGACTAACACTTGACTGAACTAGTTCAACATGAGCTGACTAATACAGGACTCACACAAAACAACTCAGCTGGACTAAGCTTTATTACAGTAGACTCGAATGTCATTTAAGTGATTCATAGAGGGTTGAGAAGCCTCTGCCTTATTCTGGTGCCTCTGGTGTCCGCACTAATTCTCCTAGGGTGGGAGGAACTCGACCCTGTCGAGTGAAGATCAGACTGGCTCACATATCTCTCGAGAAGGTTTGGGTTGAGGCATTGCAAGTCCTCTCGAGAAATCCATGAATCGTCTGACTCTGGCCGGCCTTGCCATCAAACCAGGAAGCGTTGATATCCGCGGCCCCGGGTCATAATGGCTTGATTGTCCAGGATACACTCAATCCGTTCTCCTCTCTCAGGCCAATTAATTGGTGGACACTCTGGGTAAGGATCACTCATAATAGGAGGGGATAGGTCCAAAGGCCTCACTAGGTATCGCTGTCGGGTCAGTGTACTCAACCAGGTCTGTAATATTGAAGGTAGAACTAATGAGCAAATCCGAAGGCAAGTCTAACACCTAGGCATTTGATCCAACCTTCTCTATCACTTTAAAAGGTCTGGCTCTATGAGCATGAAGCTTCTTTTAGGCCTAAGCCTAACCAAGATAGAATCCACTATATCAAATTCTTTGATCCTTCTTCGGGAATTAGCCAGTTGTTTTATGATTAGTGCGGGTGGTGAACATGCTAGGCACATGAAGACTCCTAACAAGATGATGCAAAGGACTCAAACCTACACCTAACAGACTCGACTAAAGAGGTTTATTAGGTCTAAACTACCACTTAGGCATGGGGGCATGAGTCGTGGTTGATGGATGACATGCAGAAGAAAATTTGCTAGTAACTCCTAATAGGTGCTAGAGGGTCTGCCAAAAGTAGGTATCAAATGGGATGGGCTCTATGGATCCTTGCAACCTAGTAACCTCAACAAAATGTAACCTAATAGTTCTAAACACATGAGAAAACTCAGGAAATGGTAGGAAATAGGAAGTAGGTTCAGAATTAGTCTAGTAGGGTGGAGAAAAAGGTTCCGGGTTAGTTGGATAAAGTAGAATAAAAGAAGGCAGGCCAGGGACTAATCCTAGACTAATGAGGCTAACCTTACGGGGTTGCGGTATATCTATGGGCAAGAAAATGTCCATGCTATGGAAGGATGGGTCAACAATTTCAGGGAAGAGATCTTCAATAGGAATGGCAGGAAGGGATTCATCCTGAGGGCAATGGGTTAAGTAAGCCAAATCCTGAATAAAGTCTTATTGTTCATGGAATTTAGGAATAGGCTCTACAATTAGATCCTTTTCTAGTGTTTCCTTAGATAAAATCCTAGTATCAGAGTTCTCTTCCTCTAATTGTTCTTCCACTATAGCTTTAGGTTGGATGTGGTCAAGGTCAACTAGCTCTGGGTTGGTTTCTACCTGGGTATCTACCGGGTCAGCTAATTCTAGGTCTACTAAAGGTGTTTCCTCTTCTCCTTCATACTCATTCACTAGGCTCGCATCAGCTTCATACACTTCCGCGTTAATGTAAGCCTTGTCAATCTCAGGAATGGTTGGAGAAGGTCAGCTAGGAAAAATTTGCTAGGTCTTGGTTTCTGATTATGGACACTAATCCTAGTAGGTTCAGGTTGCCTAAGGGGTATTGGCTCACTACTGGGCTCATATTTAGGGCTGCTAATCCTATGGGGTTCAAGTTGACTAAGGAAAACCTGACTAGTACTAGATTGATACCTAGGGGTTATGGGCTCTCTGGGCTCATAGGATTTAGGTTCAGCTCTAATCCTATGGGTTCAAGTTGACTAAGGAAAACCTGACTAGTACTAGATTGATACCTAGGGGTTATGGGCTCTCTGGGCTCATAGGATTTAGGTTCAGCTCTATGGGTCTTGGGTCTACTAGGCGTATAGGGTGTGGGTGCATAGGATCTATGATCATGGGATCTAGAGTCATAGGATCTAGGTTCATAGGTTCTGGATTCATAGGTTCTAGGTTTATAGGATTTGGAGTCATAAGATCTATAGGTTGTGGGTATACTAGGCTTATAGGATATGGGTAAATAGGATCTATCTTCCTGGTCTACAAAACCCTGATTGGGTCTTCTAGGATGAACCTCAAGGATTGGGTCATGATGATGGGCTCTCCTAGGTTCAACCTCACGGTATGGATTAGGGTTTGGGGTCCTCCTAGGTTCAGTATCATAGTATGGGTCATGACGATGGACTCTCCTAGGTTCAACCTCACGGTAGGGATCAGGGTTTGGGGTCCTCCTAGGTTCAGTATCATAATAAGGGTCATGGCGATGGTCTCTCCTAGGTTCAACCTCACGGTAAGGATCATGGTAAAGGGTTCTCCTAGGATTCGACTCCTTATATGGGTCAGAGTATTGGGTTCTCCTAGGATTGGACTCCCTATATGGGTCAGAGTATTGGGTTCTCCTAGGGTTGGGCTCTATGGTTTCACTAGGTTGAGTTGGGTTGAGGCTATTGGTCTGGGTCAACTGAGTCATTTGGGTGATTAACTGGGTAGTTACTTGTGTAGCCATCTGGGCCATGGATTGGGTTAGTTGCTCAGTGAGTGCATTAATTTGGGCTTGCAAATTTTTCATGGGTTCAGACATTTGTGAAGGAGGTGGGTGATATGAAACCCCTGATCTAGTGCTCATGCAAGACTCGATCAAATTGACTACAGCTGACTAGACCTAGAGTCCAAACTAAGGGCTCAATCAGGGTGGCAAACTAGCCTATGGTAACCCTGTACTCAACCAGACAGGTGTAAGGGGAGTGTTAGGTCCCTAATTGCCAATCCTAGACACCAATCAGAGATTGGCCAGGTAGGCGGACTAGCACACAAGCACTTCGGGATTGAATCTCTGAACCACCGTTCTAGACACCAAGCACAAGGCACACATAAGTTAGCTTGACACAGTGATCTAACACTTAACCCAGACTCGACCAGTTGGTGTCCCTAGCCCACTAGCGCAAATTAAGTCTAATCAATTTTAAGTTAGGCTTGGGACCGAATGCAGGGGATGTGGTTTTGGGCTAAGGAGAGGTGATCAAATCCTTCCCCCATCTGATATAGCAAGAGTGTCCTTAAAAGTAAATTATGCAATGATGGCAGGCAGATGAGGATGCAAATTAGGGTTTGGATGTTTTTGGTATTTTTGAAGAATATGTATATTTTTTTTATATATATTTTGGTATTTTCTTAAACAGAAGAAAACTTGCAAATGATGGCCTAATATGTAAGAAATATACTAAAATTAAAAGATATGCAAAAGACGCTAAGCAAAACCCTAAAACTTCCAAACTTGTCTTGTTGAAAAAAAAAATAGAGCCAAAAATTTATAGGCTGTATTTTGGCTTGAAGGAAATTCACAGATCGAAATAAAATTTGTAAAAATTTTAAACAATACTTTGAATTATGATGAATCCAGAAAAATAGATTTCAAAATTTTTGGAGTTCAGGACAAGGAGAAATAACTAAATTAACAGAGCATATATGGACTGAAAAAATTGCAGAAAACAAGCCCTAATCTTTGCTCTGATACCAAATGATGCGGGACTAATATGCATGCAATTCTTTTTGTATGTTTTATATGTGGGGTTAGGTGATTAATTCTCGAATTTTAGATCAAAATTAATTGTAGAGAATTTTGTATGAATTTTTGAAACCAAGCATGCAGATTAGAACCTATAAAAGTATTAAAGAAGGATCGCCGGGGCTGAGAAGCCTCGGTTAGGGCAAGTTCTCCTACAATATAAAGACTGGAGGTAGAGGGGTTGTACCTGACAATTACTGAAGTGCCTGGTGAAGATCGCAGCGAAGGGATCTCTCATTCCTCGATGGATGCAGCCTGAAAAATCGAGCCAGAGACCCGCGGATACCCGGCTTTCTGCTCGGTGGTCCGATTGAGGCTTGGCTGGAGTCGTTGGATTTGTAGGAACTCGGGGACCTGCAAACGACCTATCAGGGGTTAGAAAACTCATAAGGGAGCAAAAAAATAAAGGAAAATAGTAAAGAAAAGGTGTCTTTTGAAGTGGGCCGCCAGGGTTCTGGAAGGTTGGCTGGCAGCAGAAAGATGGTTGCAACACCGAGAAGAAGAAAACTCTCAAACCCCTTTATGTACACAGCAGGGTAACACTCAAAGCAATAGAAGAACTCAAGGTTTATGTCATATATCAAAATTAATTCTCATACAAGAGACTAGGGTCCTTTAAATAGACCCTTAGTCTTGGGCTCCAAGTAAGGACACATTAGTCTTTACATAAGAATCCTACTCCTACTCAAACCCTAGCTAGAAAATAAGGAAACATTAGGTAGAAAAAATTCCTAAAAATTCTCTTGACTTGGTCAACACTCCAAGGATGCCTAGGGGGGCATGTTAGGATTCTAAGAGCAGCAAGAAGCTGGCCCAAAGGGGCTTGGGCCTTTGGAAGCTGGGGTGGCCTGGTAGCCAGGTAGCAGGAATATTCCTTGGTATCTTGCTTCTTAGGGGCTTGGACTTGGCGCCTGGGCTTGATTTCTTTGGGCTAGGATATAGGTGGACCTCTGGAATCATGGATGCCCCAGTCTATGAATATATTTTGGCATCTAGAAGGGAATCTGGGCATCTGGAGGGCATCTATAAGGAATCTAGGTTTTCTGAATTTTCCTCCTGGGGTCTTCAAATCTTTAAGCTGGGTTGGACTTGGGCTCAACTTTCATGTCTTCAATCAGGTTGGACTTGGTCTTCACTTGTATGATGTGGTCTTGAGTCTTCAATATGCTTGGACAGGACTCAAAAAATAAAATTAGCTCGACATGAGCTGACTAGCACTTGACTGAACTAGCTCAACATGAGCTGACTAATACAGGACTCACATAAAACAACTCAGCTGGACTAAGCTTTATTATAGTGAACTCGAATGTCATTTAAGTGATCCATAGAGGGTTGAGAAGCCTCTGCCTTATTCTGGTGCCTCTGGTGTCCGCACTAGTAATGATGGCTGCAACAAAGAATAAAGATAAGAGTGGCATATTAGGTGATTGCTGGCTCTAATACCATGCTAAAAAGATATTTTTGGAAGAATAGAAAAAGTAAGAGAGAATGATAGAGAGAAAGAACTTTATTTTCTCTATTTCAATTTCATTTAATATATCTCATGAGTTGTTTATACTAGCAGGTAAACTCCATATAAGAATGATAATATATGTTGATACAAGATTATGCTAATAAAAAAATTATTATAGACTAATACGTGATATCTAAAATCATACAATCATGCTAATAAAAAAATTATTATGGACTAATATCTGATCCTTAGGATTATACTAACATAACTATATGAATTCAGGATCTCACCCAAAAGAAGACTACTTGAAAACTGTTAATTATTTAGTTCTTTAGTCACGTACAAGTATCCAGTATCTACTCAATACATAACTACTATGAAACTAAATGCACATCCCTATGGATCCTCTCAACTCTCTCGATTTAAGACTTGACATTCACACGTAGCCAAGAGTCCAAATTTATCACAAATACAATAATCAACCTTTCTCAAATGGACCAATGCCATAGTTATCCCTAGTCCATATATATCATGGATCATGTTTGCATTGATGTCATTTGTAATAACCTAAAACATCATCTAAAAGACTAGCTTAAAAGTATTGTTTAGATTTCTTGAACTTGCATAAATATCAAAGATCTACTATATTATATTTTGATGTGGAGCCAAACACATGGTTGGATGGCTTCCCCCAAGTACTAGCATCCTTATTAGGTGAAGGATTCAGATCCAGTCACACATACTATACTGTGATTGCTCTAATCCATAAATGTAATATATGCAACTACCTCCACTATCAACATCCTTGACCAAAAGTACAACAAAGAATTAAATAGAGTCAACCAAGTTATAAAATCTTGAAGTTACAAAATTTTGAAGATAACAAATGAAATCCAAACATTCTATTAGAATTCAATTATACTAACCTCTTCATATCTCTCACAACAAGCAATCTCAAGGTAACTCTAGGTGTCATGTGATAATTATATCAAAAATAGGTTAATTTAATAATTAATTCATCTTTATTTATTTTAAAATTGATACTTCTATGTATTGTTTGTAGGAAAGAACACCGCCAACACGAAAAGCTCGGTTTTGGAGTCCAATGGCATAAACGACACTCAAATCGGACTTGGAACGAGCTTAGAATCAAAACTTAAAAGATTTAATATAAACTTCACAAATTTTGGAGCAACTGATCCACCATGGACCGGCTGAATGGTCTGTGGATTGCCTTGTGGTCCGTGAACAGCCATGGCCAATGGTTTATGGCTAGAATCATGGACTGTGAAGCATATCTTGAGCCAAGATCATCGGAGAAGCCTTCCTGCACCGATCCATCACCGCCCGTGGCTGGAAGGGACACCGAGAAGATTTTCTGCCACCATCTGAGCTACTTCCCAAGTGTCGGTCTCCACCTTCATCGATTTTCCTCCCTGCTTCCGGTCCAAGAAGCTCTCCATCGTGTAGCTCACCGTTGTTCTCCACCATGTCTGTCACCCCCTCACTGGCTCAAGACTGCCATTGACCACTGTCCTCTCCATCAGCTCCTCCTCCTTTAGCCTCCCATCTCTACTGTGTTTCAGCACCGTGAAGCTGCTAGAACCACTGAATCAGTCACCTCCCGACCACCAAGACACCATCTGAACCACTTCCCACCATCGTCCGAGCTGCTGCATGCCTCCACCATGGTTGAGCAGCCCAAACAGATGCTTAGCACCAGACTTCTGCTATTCTTCTCTGCCCGTGGTTGACCCACCTCCTTCCAGACCACCGGTCTGCCTCCCGTGCTATCCCGAGAAGTCGTTCACCACCTCTTCATCTTGAAATTGAGATGCCGGTTGTTGCTAGTCTCCCACCACCTGCCTCCATAGACAAGCTCCCAATCCACCAAAGCCGTTGCTTTAAGCCACCATCCAGTCAACCACCGGCCAATACTACCACCCTTTGTCCATCGTCGCTGTACCAAAGAGATGCTGCCATTGACCACTATTCTCACCACCAAAAAAGATCCCAGCTACTGTTCAGTCATCTTCCCCAAGCTTGATGTTGTCAGAAGTTGGACAGAGAAAATTAAAGTTGTTCGAGAAAATGATGCTCGAAAGTATTATATTTGACAAAACAAAAGCAGAGTTTGATTTTGAAATGCTATTAGATAAGGGATAAAACAAACGTGGGTGCGATGGTTGAGCGGGTGTGAGGGATAAGAACATAGAACCGAAGATGGTTGGGATGATAGCGATGCAAGCCAACGTGGTTCCCACATGGGCCCTACGCGCTTCTCTCCGTCTATAAAAGAAGCCTTGTACCTAGTCGACGGGGCATTCCACACTCCTTCCATCATTCTTCAATCCTTCCATCCTTCCAATTTCCACTTCCATCTCCTCTCTGTTTTGCCTTCCCATCTACTTCCATTCCCCCGCTCTTTTCTGGCTTTCCTTCTAATGCCAACTTCTTTCCATCTAATGCCGACTTCTTTCCATTATTGTTCCCTAGTTCTTGGTTTCCACCTCACCGCTACACCGCTGCTCTATCTTTTCATCTGCCGCCAAGTCTTCATGCCACTGCATCGCTACTCTATCTTCCGATGTACTGCCAAGTCTTCATGGAAGCATGATCTCCATCTTATTAGGGGAAGAGGAACTTTTGTTCTAGTTTTATTTTATTATGAGATGTATTCTTTATGTTATGAAATGAAAGATCTTATTGCTTCATATATATCCATATTGCTCTTTTACCTTGTTTAAAGCAGCTTATACTCTAGGACAATTCGTGATCAAAAGATATGAGTTGTGATTTTAAGGTAAGTTTTCTTTAAGTGAAGGTAATCTTTGACTGATCTATTTCTAAAAGGTATGGGCCATGATTTATGGGTACGGGCCATACTCTCATTAAGATAGATCATATTTTGATTATATTCATAGATAATTTTTATAAATAAAGAATGTCGATAGTGACTAAAAATCTGGAGATTCTTTACCTACAATTAATTAAATTTTTTAATGCTTTATTTTATAACTATTAATTCTCATTTTGATCTCTAATATTTTAATGCTCATCTCATTTCTTAGTTATCAAATCATTATTGTTATCCTTTAAAAATATTTTTGAAATAACTACAAAAGTTTTGTGGATTTGATCCTCACTCCCACTACTGTACATAAGAATAGTGGAAATAAGGTATTATAATCGGTACGTAGCGACTTGCATCAGATTTTTGGCACTGTTGTCGAAAACTTTTGGCATATTATTTTAAAAAGAAAAAATGACAAAAAAATTAAAATAAAAATTAAAAGTTAATAGTTATTATTTTTCAATCTTGAGAATCCTGACTTAAGATTGTCTTAGCATAACTTTAAGTTATATTGAATGGTTATCCTAGGATACAAAAGGTTGAACATACTTGAAAATTTATAAAATCTAAAAAAATCTAAAATAAATAAAATAAAAATTTAAAAAGCTAAAATATTGACAACCTCATAAATTATTAGGAGATTAGAGACTTAACCATCAAATTAAAAAAAATAATTAATTTAATTTTGCTTGTGTGATAACTATATAAATTGGATACCTTATTTGTTGCATTGCATCTTTCCATAATTAACTTTAAGGGCATAACCCATTAATCAGATAAAGTGGAGAGTTCATCACCTTTCCTTAGCCCATAAATCATTATCCTGTATTAGTATTGACCCAGACATTAACTGTTAAAATTAATTAAATGTCAGCCCTAAGAATTTTAAGCTCAATAGGACAAAAAAACTCTAGAGTTGGACTAGGTTTAGATCAATTAGTTTCTTGGTGTCTAAGGTAAGTTGTTCAGGGACAAGAGCCCGAAGGAAGGTGGTTTTTTAATTGGTTCTATTCGCTTACATGGCCAATTTTAATTGGTATCTAAGGCAAGCAACAGGGGGACCCCACCAATCTTACACTTACCTGGCTGAGTCAGTTAGTTGATCTTGGGCTTGGAGTGCTCAAAGATAACCTTGGAACAATTAGGAGCTATCTAGACTTGGTTAACCCCAGGATAGAATTGATTTTGATTGCATCACTTGTTTGAAAAAAAATTAATTAAAATAACTCTCTCATCTTCTCTCTCTAGTCTAGGACTTTCTTAGAAGTCTTTCCTTTAGACTTCCTCTCATTCTTCTAATTTTTTTAATTAATTTTTTAAAAAAAATTAAAAAGAAATTGAATTGCTATTTACTCCAGAGTACTACTGTAGGGTATATGCTAGGTCGTCAGTTATTAGAACCTAAAATCATATCTCTAGATTTAGAAATAGACCGAACTTGTAGAGCAAACAGATCATGAATTATGGACCCTAATCACGAAACTGATCCACCACAACAATTGAAGGAGTACTTCATTCCTTTAAAATATACCTACTTTTCCTATATTCAAGACCTCCAATAGAGGCTATCCAGTATGAAATCAAGTCCAGTGTAATTTAGATGTTACCCTTTTTTTAGACTTCTAAATGAGGACCCTTACAAACACCTAGATGAATTTCTAAAAATATGTTCAATAGTAAAAATCCAAAATTTCTTCGATGGTGCCCTTAGGATTAAGTTGTTCCCTTTTTTCCTAAAAGATAAGGCCAAGTACTGGTTAAATTTCCTAGACACTATAACAATTTCGACTTGGGACTAACTTCAGAGGGAATTCCTTAAGAAATACTTTCCGATAGGAAAAACTAATCAAATTAGAAAAGCCATAACCAATTTTTTTCAATTATATAGAGAAATGTTTTATGAGACATGGGAGAGATTAAAAGAATTGATTAAAAAATACCTGCACCATGCTATACCTAAATGGTAATTGGTCTAGTGCTTTTATGATAGTCTGTCAGAAAGGCACAGGCAAATAGTTGATGCCTCATGTGGAGGAACACTTATGCTCAAAAATAAACAGAGGCATGGCAGCTTTTTGAAACTCTAAGTAAAAATTCCTTGCATCACATGTATACTGCCCATACAGATCCTTCCATAGGACCTAAGAGAGGTGGAATGTATGAAGTAGGTCATTCTATAGACATCTATAGCAAGGTAGATGAACTATCGCAAAAGCTTGACCGAATTTTTCAAGTTGGACATACATCCTCCTTACCTGCTCAAGTTCATGATGTTTGTATTATTTGTTCAAGTCCTAACCATTGGATAGGTGATTATCCAACTGCTTACCAATTTTCTAAGCTTGCACAGGAGCAAGCCCACTAAGCCCAAACCCGAATGGCTCCTAGACTAGGAAATGATCCATATTTGAATACTTATAATCTTGGTTGGCGAAATCATCCAAATTTTTCTTAGAAACCTCAATCTATTATCAACCCAACATCAATCATGCCTAATCATCAGGAGATCCAGATTACAAGCATGCCATATTCCCAATATTTGAGTGCCCCCACAATTCCAATCTCCACCGAATAATCATGATCCTACCTTTGAGGAAAAGGTGCTCCAAGCACTGAAGGGGCTAGAAATGAATACTCAACTCCTTCACTCTCACACACAATCTATTGCAAAGCTAGAGACCCAGATAGGTCAGCTAGCTACAGCTTTCAGTAGGAGGGAGGAAGGCAAGTTACTTAGAAATCCATTAGCAACCAGAAAGGGTAGTACATGGCTAAGAGCTCCACTGGTCCTTAGACTTTTCTAAAATATGCTAAATCAGTTATAACCCTTAGAAGTGGGAAAATGTTAAACCAGCTTGACCAAACTCAAAAACTAGAATTGGCTTGGCCAAAAAAGAGAAATATTGAAGAGGAAGAGGAATCCATTAGCCAAGCACCTATATTTAAGGCTCCATTCCCTAGTGCTTTAGAAATATCTTTATCTTTGGATAAGAAGGGTTTATAAATGAATGAGATGCTTGAGCTATTCAAGCAAGTTCAAATAAACTTATCTCTTCTCGATGCTAATAAACAAGTTCTGGCTTATGCTAAGTTTCTTAAGGATTTGTGCATACAAAATGAAAATGTAAGGCACACATATCGAAGATGATCTAGTTGACTGAGCATGCCAGCTTAGTTTTTTAGCAAATAGTCCCACCCAAACTTAAAGATCTTCGGAACCCAATTATATCCTATATCATAGGGGACCTCACAATTTAAAAGCTTTACTAGATTTGGGTGCAAGTGTAAACCTTCTTTCAAATTCAGTATATGATTTATTTAGATTCAGAGAATTGAAACCCACGATAGTGACTTTACAATTAGCAGACTGATCAATTAAGGTATCCCATGAAATGTTGAGGATGTGTTGGTAAAAGTAGATAAATTATACTTTCTTATTAATTTTCTTGTATTATGTATGGAATCTAGTAGTAATCCTAGCCAAATACCCATCATCCTTGGAAGATCCTTTCTAGCAACTGTTAATGCTAGTATAAATTGTAGGATGGGGGTTATGGATTTATCTTTTAGAAATAAGAAGATGAGGTTAAATATCTTTAATGCATTCTAAGGACCACCTACATATGATCATAATGAGGTGAACATGCTAGAGAAAGTTATAGATAATAAAATCCCTATTTTACTCGACCCAAATCCTTTACAAGCATGTCTAACACATTTAATAATATATGATTGTGATATTGATGAATATACTAAAAAAGTAAATACGTTATTAGAACCATTGAATTTTAGCACCACTCATCCCTGGATTGTAAAGTACGAATAATTATCAACTCAATCAAGCCCTTTAGTACCATCCTTAAAAGCACCACCCATACTAGAGTTGAAGCCTCTTCCTGTAAAGTTAACATATTCTTTCCTTGGACCCAATGATACCCTTTCAGTAATCATTGTATTTATCCTAACCTCTAATTAAGAAAATAAATTGATGGATGTACTTAAAGAACCTAAAGAGGCCATTGGATAAACAATAGTTGATTTTAAGGATATTGATCCTTCTGTTTGCATGCATCACATTCATAGTCAAGTTGAAGCTAAACCATATAGGGACATGCAACGGAGGCTAAATCTGAATATGCAAGAAGTTGTGAAAAAAGTAGTAACATGGCTTGATGCCGGGATTATTTATCCAATTTTGGAAAGCCAATAGGTCAGTCTAACCCAAGTAGTACCTAAAAAGTCAGGTATTACTATAATAAAGAATGAAAAGGGTGAGTCAATTCCTACCCATTCAATAATAAGTTGGAGAGTATGTATTGATTATCAAAAATTGAATACCGTTACTAAAAAATACCACTTTTCTTTGCCTTTTATTGACCAAATTTTAGAATAGCTAACAGGACAAAGTTTCTTTTGTTTCCTAGATGGATATTCAGGATATAATCAGGTCTCAGTATTTCCTATAGATCAAGAAAAGACCACCTTCACCTGCCCCTTTAGAACGTTTGCCTTTAGACGCATGCCAATTGGTCTCTATAATGCACCAACACCTTTCAACAATGTATGATGGCTATCTTTTCTGATATGGTTAGTCAATTTTTAAAGTTTTTATGGATAAATTTTTAGTATTTGGTTCATCATTTGACGACTGCCTTCAGAACTTAACTAAGGTACTGAAATGATGTATGGAGATAAAATTAGTTTTAAGTTAGAAAAAGTGTTGATCCCTGGAATGATTTTGATGATAACAAAATATTGGAGCATGCATTTGATTACTAACCATTCTCAAGTGTTTTACAAGTTTTTGTAGGATGATTTTAATGTACAAATACTCTACCTACAATTTTGTTGTAAGTCAAGTTTATTTTCAAATAAGTATTATGTAATCAAGAGCCCAAAGAAAAATTACCTATGTATTCATAAAAATGGGCCAATTCAATGTATTTTTTCTAGTTTAAATTTCTTAGAATAGGCTTTAAAAGAGTTTGGAAGGCTTTAAAGTTGGTTGGAAGCTTTTAGAAGCAATCTGGAGAAGTTTGAAAGGTTTTTGGCAAAGGTCACTTGAGCGGACTCAAAGCAGAAGAGCCGACTCGAAGTATGGCATGACACTAGGGTTTCTGGCATGCAAACATCCAAGCCGACTCGAAAAATGAAGAGTCGACTCATTTAGAGCTTCATTTTCTCAGTCAGATAAGCGAGTCGACCTGGCTGATATCCGAGCCGACTCAAACTTGCAGCCAGACAATCGAGCTGACTCGATAGTTCATCGAGCCGCTCCTCCAAAGTGAGAAAAATTAGTTCTGAGAAGTTCAGCCAGGCGAGCCGACTTGTTGAAGAAGAGCAGACTCGAGCAGAGTGAAGATTCAGAAATTCTGAGGAACCGAGCCAACTCGAAGCATTCGAGCTGACTCGAGCACCTGTTCCAGGCACGTAACGGCTAGTTCCAGAACTACTTTGTTGAATCCAAAAAGTGTACCAATGGCCATATTTCAAATCCTAACGTTCTACAATGGCTATATTGACTTGAAATCAGTTAAAGGGACTATTTATAAGAGATTTGAACATCTTTTGAAGAAGTTAATGAGCTTTTAATAAACATTTGAGAGAATATTCAAGGGAGCCTTCAAGCAAGCACTCAAGACTTCACCAACTCTCATCAGATTCTTGAGTCATTTATTGAAAAAGATAAGAAGCCTTGAAAAGCATTCAAAGAGCAATCAAGAGGGTTTCTCAAGAGTTATAACTGCAACCACCCAACAACGTTCAGTTTATCATAGAGTTGCTCTACTTTTTAAACTCTTTGTTTGAGTTGTTCCAAGTATAGTAGGGGCTGTAACTTGGGTTTGATTAGATTTTTGGTGAGCCTTTGAAAATCAAGAGTGGGTTGTTAGTGAGCCCGTGAAAACTAACAGTGTATTGGGTTTTTGATGATCCCTGTTTAAAACCAAGTTAAGGTTTTGGATTGTGAGCCCGTGAAAACAATCCGGCTGTATTCTAAGGATGAATATAGTGAAAATCTCAAATGATATCTTGGATAGTGTATGTAGGAGCTGGGTTGCTCTGAACCACTATAAATTCCTTATGTTTGTGCTTGTATGATTATGCTTTCCATTTGCTTCCACATCTCTTACTTAATTCACATCTCTCACCACACAGTTATTTTAAAAGAAGCACATACTTGTAAAAATTGTAAATATCCAATTTATCCCCCTCTTGGGTAAGCCACTTGGGCAACAAATAGAGCCATTTTATGGTTCATGAGGGAATCGTGCTCGGACATATTATTTTCAAGCGAGGAATTGAGGTCGATAAAGCTAAGGTTAAACTAATCTTGAAACTATCTCCCCCAACCTCGATTAGATAAGTACGATCCTTCCTTGGCCATGCAGGTTTCTATAGATATTTCATCAAGGATTTTAGAAAAATTTCACAATCCTTGTGTAATTTACTTGTCAAAGATAATTCTTTTAATTTCAATAAAGAATGTCTGGCTACTTATCATACTCTTAGAACTGCTTTGACCATTGCACTAATTATTAAGCCTTCAGATTGGACCTTATCTTTGAAATCATGTGTGATGCCTCTGATTATGCTATAGGGGTAGTTTTAGGATAGAAGCTTAATCAAAAACCACATGTAATTTATTATGCTAGCAAAACTCTTTTAGATGCTCAAATGAATTATTCTACTACTGACAAGGAATTACTTGCAATTGTATTTGTCTTGAAAACGTTTTGATCATATCTATTAGGATCTAAGGTCCTGGTTTATTCTAATCATGCAGCATTGAAATATCTGCTATCTAAAAAGGATACTAAACCTAGTTTGATTAGATGAATCCTTCTATTATAAAAATTTGATATAGAAATTTTAAATAAGAAGGGTTTCAAAAATATGGTAGTAGATCATATTTCTAAGATCTTGGTAGAATACAACAAGAAAATAATCAGAGATAGGTTCCCTGATGAATAATTGTTCTCAATTTCTTCCAGTATCTTCCTTGGTTTGCCTATATTGTTAGTTACTTAGCAATAGGATAAATTTCTTTTCATTTGTCTAAACGAAAAAAGGATAGATTTTTCTCATAGATCAAATATTATTTTGGAAGGAACCTAAACTATTTAAGTACTGTTTAGATCAGGTGATTAGATGATATGTCCCTGAAAGTGAATTCAAAAGCATACTCATTTTTTATCATTTTCTTGCCTGTGGGGGATACTTTAGTAGAAGGAAAACTACAGCAAAGGTGATGTAGAGTGGGTTTTACTGGCCAACTCTATTCAAAGATATACATGAATTTGGCCATATTGTCTTCGATGTCAATAAATGGGGAATATCTCATGAAAAGATATGATACCCCTAACCCTTATCTTGGTTATTGATAATTTTGATGTATGAGATATTGACTTCATAGGACCATTTCCTCCTTTCTTTGAATTTGATTACATTCTAGTAGTAGTTGATTATGCGTCAAAATAGATAGAAGCTATGGCAACTCAAACCAGTGACCATAAAATTGTGATCAAGTTTATTCAACATAACATTCTTAGTCTATTTGGATGCCCAAGAGCTATTATTAGTGATGGGGGTGCACATTTCATGAATAGGCACTTTTAAGGATTGATGAAAAAATATAGAATTACTCATAAAGTAGCCACATCTCTGGTCGAGATGTCGAACAGAGAAATTAAGCATATCCTTAAGAAAATAGTAAGACCCGATAGAAAAGATTGGCCATAATATTTGGATGATGCATTATAGGCTTGCCACACTGCTTTTAAGACCCCTTTAGGAATGTCCCCTTACCGGTTAGTATTTGGAAAAGCTTGTCATTTGCTTATAGAATTGGAACACCATGCATTTCAGGCCATCAAGCAATTTAATTTTGAGATGAAGGATGTAGGTTCTAATAGGAAACATCAACTGAATGAGTTAGAAGAGCTATGTAATGAAGCATATGAGAGTTCTAAAATTTATAAGGCTCGAACTAAGGCATATCATGATAAATTTATTAATAGAAAAATATTTGAGCCTAATCAAAAAGTGTGGCTCTATAATTCAAGGTTACATCTTTTTCCTAAAAACTTCACTTATGATGGGATGGACCTTTCATAGTGACTAAGGTATTTTCTCAAGGAGTTGTAGAACTTAGAGATCCCAAGCAGGAAAATATTTTTAAAGTAAATGGCTAGCATTTGAAACCTTATATAGAAGAAATTAATGATGGAGAAGTTGTTGAGTCCATTGATCTTGTGAACCCAGCATTGCCATAATGATCAGCATAGTCCGGTTGAAGACTTTAAACTTAGCACTCCTAGGAGGCAACCTAGTTTATGCTTTTATTTTTAACCATATACTTTTTTTAGAAAAACCTGAAAAGAACAATAAAGCTAAATTGAGAGGAGTATGATGATAAAGGAATAATCAATGCACAAATACCCTTCCAAGTGGTATCCTTCCTTGTCATTACATTACAAATATCCTCTTCCATTAGGGACAATGAAAATTAAGTTGGGTGGAGATAATTAAATTAATCCTCGAGTAGAACTTTAATCAATATTTGTATACTAAACTTTATCTCGATTTAAAAATAATCAAGCTTGCTAAATGATGAATGATTAATGGTTTAGATAATTTTAGAAATATTGAGGGATGAATTATCAAGGAAGCCCAATAAATGGTAGAGTTTAGACCAGAAGTTTTTTTTTGAGTAATTCCAGATCCTTCTACTTATTGATCTCGATAAAGAATTTACCTTATAATGGTATAAGGTAAAACTATCAAAGAATTATAAAAGTCCTTTTTAAAGTTTAATGAATAAATAAAGTTTTTAGCATCTCCCATTAAGTAACCAGGTCTCTTCATCTAAGTAAGCATTGTTGTTTCCATCAAAAGGTGAGAATGTAAAAAAATCTCTTGTAGAGATAGTCTTAATACATAGCCTTTTTGACTTGAGTTAGTAAGCATGAAGGATGTTTTATACCTAATGCCCTAAAGCCAACTGGTTTGGGAGTCATTGGCCTAAAGCTCGCTACAAGGGTCATTAGAAAGCAATATGTTTGGACATTGCACTGACTCTACATCATTAAAAAAGGAGACTGAATAAATTAATATTACACCAAAATCAAAGTAAGTTAGAGGATTTAAAGAGTGAGGTAGAAAGTTGGAAAAAGAAGAACTCTAAAATTTCTATGGACTTTACTCAACCACTAAATGGGTGGAATTGGTAATCGATGAAAGATCTTTTTTATGGTCAACTGGGTATCAACTAATTTTAGAATGAGTAAGATAATCTTTACATCTAGGACAAGTTAGTACATATGGCTAATTCATCTACTTTACTCGAGAATGAGAAAAGTTTAGGTTAGGGGGTATGATAATTATAAAAAACATGTTAATTTAATAATTAATCTATATTTATTTATTAAAAATTAATATTTTTATAAATTGTTTATAGAAAAGTACATTGCCAATGTGAAGAGCTCGATTTTTAGAGTTCAATGGCATAAATGGCACTCAAATCGGACTTAAAACGAGCTTGGAATCAAATTTTAAAAGAATTAATACAAACTACATGAATTTTGGAGCAACTTGTCCACCATGGACTAGCTGAATGCTCTATAAAGGATTTACCTATGGTCCATAGGCAGCCATTGCCAATGGTCTATGGCTCAAAACCATTGATTGCAAAGCCTATCTTGAGCCAAGATCACCGGAGAAGCCTTCCTGTGCCGATCCATCGCCACCCATGGCTGGAAGGGATGCCGAGAAGATTTTTTGCTACCGTTCGAGCCACTTCCCAAGTGCTGGCCTCCTCCTTCACTCATTTTCCTCCCTACTTCCGGTCTAAGAAGCTCTCCACCATGTATCTCACCATCATTCTTTGCCATATCCATCGCCCCCTCACCGACTCAAGACCGCCATTGATCACCATCCTCTCCATTGGCTCCTCCTCCTCTAGTCTCCCATCTCAACTGCCTTTCAGCATCGTGAAGCTACCAGAACTGCCAAATCAGTCACCTCCCAACCACAAGACACCATCTGCACCACTTCCCGCCACCATCCAAGCCACCGCACGCCTCCACCATGGTCGAGCAGCCCAAATGGATGCTCATCACCGGACTTCTGCTATTCTTCTCTGTCCATGGCTGACCCCCTCCTTCCTCACCATCGGTCTACCTTCCATGCCATCCCGAGAAGTCATTCACCACCTCTTCATCCCAAAATTGAGATGCCGATTATTGCTAGTCTCCCATCGCTTGCCTTCACGGACAAGCTCTCAATCCACCAAAGCCATTGCTTGAAGCCACCATCTAGTCAACCACTAGCCATCACCACCACCCTCTGTCCATTATCGCTGTACCAAGGAGATGCTACCTCGACCATTGTTCTCACCACCGAAAAAGATCCTAGCTACTATCCGATGGTCTTCCCCAAGCCTGATGTCGTCGGAAGTTGAACAAAAAAAATAAAGTTGTCCGAGAAAATGATGCTCGGAAGTGTTCTATTTGACAAAACATAAGTGGTGTTTGATTTTGAAATGCTGCTAGATAAGGAATAAAATAAACGCGGGTGTAATGGTTGAGTAGGTGCGAGGGATAAGCATACATAACCAAAGATGGTTGGGATGATAGTGATGGAAACCAATACGGTTCCCACACGGGCCTTACATGCTTCTCTCCGCCTATAAAAGAAGCCTTGTAGCCAGTCGACAGGGCATTCTACACTCCTTCCATCATTCTTCGATCCTTCCATCCTTCCAATTTCTACTTCTGGCTGCTCTCCCTTCTGCCTTCCCATCTACTTCCATTCCCGCGCCCTCTTCTGACTTTCCTTCTAACGCCGACTTCTTTCCATCTAACACCGACTTCTTTCCACTACTATTCCCTGGTTCCCCTGGTTCTCTGGTTTCCACCACACCACTACATCGCTCCTCTATCTTCTGATCTGCTACCAAGTCTTCATGCTACTACACCACTACTCTATCTTCCGATCTGTTGCTGGGTCTTCATGGAAGCGTGATCTCCATCTTATTAGGGGAAGAGGAACTTTTGTTCTAGTTATATTTTATTATGAGATGTATTCTTTATGTTATGAAATGAAAGATCTTATTACTTCATATATATCCATATTGCTCTTTTACCTTGTTTGAAGTAGCTTATACTCTAAGATAATTCGTGATCAAAGGATACGAGTTGTGCTTTTAAGGTAAGGTTTTTTTTAAGTGAAGATAATCTTTGACTGATCTATTCCTAAAAGGGGTGGGCCATAATCTACGGTACAGGCCATACTCTCGTTAAGATAGATCATATCTTGGTTATATTCACAGGTAATTTCCATAAATCAAGAATGTTGATAGTGACTTAAAATCCAGAGATTCTTTTCCCTACAATTAATTAATTTCTCTTAGTGCTTTATTTCGTAACTATTAATTCTCATTTTGATCTCTAATATTTTAATGCTCATCTCATTTCTTAGTTATCAAATCATTATTGTTATCCTTTAAAAGTATTTTTTAAATAACTACAAAAGTCCCAGTGAATTCGATCCTTACTCTCGCTACTCTATATAAGAATAGTAAAAATAAGGTACTATAATTAATGCATAGTGACGTGCACTATCATGCTGTTTTGAAAACCATTAAGATAGATGGTGTGGGCTCAAAGGCTTAATAAGTATCCCATCATGCATGCAACATCATATATGTACATGAAGTAATAATATAAATGTAAATCATAATATAGACATGGTAAAAATAGAAAGACATTTATCATAAAATATTATGCATACCATATACATAATTAATTACATACTTTCATTAAAGTCCCCATATAACCATAGATGTCCTCGTACAATATTCATCCAAGATACAAAATCTCAATTATAAAAATTAAGTACCATTCCACAATTCCATGGCACAGTTCCCAACCAATAAAATAATAGTCTCCAAGAAAAAACTCACAAGCTACCCTTATCTTTGAACTAAATTGCAATTACATTTCTAACCCATGATGGGGTGTCAATGTTAACATATTTCCAGCTTGTAAGGGGTTGCACCATTGGCGAGATCAGTTCAAGGAATGGGGATCAAGATTATTGATCTCATCGAGATTAGAAATAGGTCAGGGATGTAACCAATGATTGAGATTGGGAAAAGAGAAAGGTGTTGTGGTACCAGTTGCACGATACTACTCGTCAGGGGATCACTCATGCAAAATATAGATCTTCATTCCTACGATCATGATTATTGGTGTCGATGCCACAAAAAAAGGAAGAAGAAAAAAATAAAATAAAAAAAATAAAATAAAGGATACAGTCAAATAGGCATGCAATGTTTCATTATGAGAAGATAAAAATTTACAAGATTAAACTCCCACTCTTAATCCCATACAATTTTATAAAATAAGAAATCTCGAATCCTTCTTATAAGTACTCAAATCTCAGTCCCTCTATAAACCTCTCAAGATTTTTTTGATCCTCGCACCTAGCTTGGTTCTCTACCATATTTTTATTATCTTTGCTATGAAGAGAATCTCACTAGGAGTCCAACAGTCTAAACTGTATCTAAATCAGAGTCTTGTTGTTTCTTCAATTTATAGTTGAACTCTAGATCAACTCCTAACCATTGATTGGCCTTGATCATGTCAAAATCTATTCAGAATCAAGCCAAATTAGCTCATATCATGCGGCATCATCATTTGGACTGTTAAATCCTTGCACGAGAAGTGCTTGATCACTCAATCGCGTGATCATCATGCATACACCATAGTAGACCATGCTAGTCTACAAAATAGCTCCAAATGTTGCATAGAGGGGGACTAGAGAAGCACTGCTTGGGCCTGGCCCACTGCGCACCCACCCATGCAAGCACCCATGCACGCTCACTTGCTTGGGCCTGGACTGGCACTCATGCACACCCATGCATGCCGGGTTGCGTGCTCACGTGCACTGCTGGTTTGCACTGGCTGTGGGCCAACACCTACAAGCTGAGCTCCAAATTTTTTTTCTTTTGGATTGGGTTGGATTTCGTTGTAGGCTTCTTTTAGGGGCCGAATTCAAGGTATTTTTCCAACAACCTTTACCTCAACTTGACATTCAGCCTCCACCTAACTTTGAGAGCTTCTTGAAGGACTTGATCCCATGCTCTAGGGCAAATACCTGCTGATCATGGATGGACAAACATGGGAGTCAAGCTAGGCTACTCAATCCCATTTCCATCATGTGCCATGCTTATCTCGACTTGAAACCTGCTCGAAAAAGTCTTCTACGATAATAAAAACTTCACCTTGCGATATCACCTGTCGTCCTTTCGAGTCTCTTGTCTTATACTCAATCCACATATTCCCAGAGCTTTACCTCATACTGGACTCCTATCTACACCAGGAACTCCATCTTGTACTGGACTTCCTATCAAGAGGTAGTGCCCTTCTTGCTTCTTTCCCTACAAAATGACCCTATTGCTATGCAAGACCTTCATTAGGACTCCATTACCAACTCTCCATGTGTAGCAGACTCTTCTACTACTCTTATTATGGAAGTTCCTATAATCAATTAACAAGGTAATTTTTATTGATCTTGTAATTTTGTTTAGCATCCAATTCAATGAGATTTATTTTAAAGGAAATAAAATTCTCATTTAGATTCTTTTTCATCAATGAAGTGTCATACCTGGATCCAACAGCATGAGTTGGGTGCTTGATAAATGGCAGCATTCCATAGAGCTTAGCCTCCTAAGACATGCAAGGCTTGCATGTAACTTTCAAGTGCAAATATTCCAAACTGAGTTATTATAATTTTAAAGAGAAATGAAAGATTTTGGATCATCGAAAAACCTAACACAAGAATTTAAACAACATTTAACAATTTCATAATATCAAGTAAGATCAACCATGTACCCTATCTCCAAATTACCACTAAACTTACACATTTTTCTCCATTCATGTTTAAGTCCATATAAGAAAATCATAAGTGAAACCCAAGCACTCTAGCACATAGCCTATATCCCAGCCCATGGTACTCCTCAGCATTTGGATAAATGATAACAAAATAAATAATAAGCAAACAACTGGTTAGATGTACCTTGTTGCTGCTCCTCTCTAAGCTGGATCAATCAAGCATACTGAAGTAGCTTTAGATAATCCAAGAGTATTCAGGAGACTGGCTGATGATCTTCAAGGTTGGCACAATCAACTCTTGGACCTATAAAAGAAGTTCTCATTACTGGAGAAATTGATGGAATTTCTTGAATGGAAGACCCTCTGATGCTTAAGTCAGTTTAGAGAAGGAGAACAATGAAAGAAAATGGAGAGACCAACAAAATCTGTAGATGATCACCACCAGAATGACTTCCATATCCCTAAACCACTAGTTGGTTAGAAAAATATGGGTATCACCATGAATTCCTTCAGAAAGTAATTCATAAACCAAAAGAATTCCATAATTTTCTTTAAATAAATAAACATTTGAAGCAATTAACCTTCTTAAACAAGAGTGAATAGCTTGATTTGATGTAACTACTAAGAAAACCAACAACTTTGTGAAACTATATACCAATACTATTTTACATATATAACCTTCTCATAGTCTTTGTTGCCATGACTATGATTAATTAGCCTTACGACGAGGCCTAAAATCATGTCGGCCTTATGGTGTAGGTCTGAGACCATATCTAGCCTTGTGATATTGTCCTAAAATTATACTTAGCCCTATGATGGAGGCTCGAAAGAAATTAACTAATGTATTTAGCCTTATGATGGAGATCCAAAAGAAACTAGTTTTTGAACATGTTTGCCAACTATTTTTCTCACTAGCTATGCCCGAATCATAATCAGACTTTGCCATATCAATTCCAAACCAATTCTTATGCCACAAATATGATGTTTCAATTACTTATTAGCTTTTCAAATATATCATAACTGAAATAATGTTAGATTGCATAGTTTCATAATTCATGATACACCAACATAATATGTCTCTTTTTAGCACATCTACATCATCCAAATTCTTCTAGAATATTCAATAAAATTTACCCTCCTTAATGTGTATTTTTGGATTAACTTTTTAGTAGGTATTGTGACAACCACTCGGATATGTTCAGCCTTGAAAGGCACCAGAATTAATGACTAGGTAGGAGAGTACATCGAGTAACTATGATGCCTGAATCCAAATAACTACAAGCAACTACAAGTTAATTAGCATGACATCCCTTAAGGCCTAGTGACTGAGTAATTGTTTGGACCCGATTAACTATCAAGGCAGAGTTTGGCCAATAGCCCAAGGTGATTAGGTTCCATGTGCTATAGCTACCACGATCAATGATGAGTAAGGCATACTGATGTCATAGTCCAAGATTCCTGAGCAAGAGGTACGGATAGAGAGAAATAGCTGTCATAACAAGAACCTGTTATTTCTAACTAGAAGTAGTTATTTTACCAGAAAGAGGCTACTTTAAACTAGAAGCTATTACCTCAACTAAAAGAGGTTACTCTCAATAGAAAGAGATTGCTTCTAACCAAAAGTAGTTACTCTCAACTGAAAGAGGTTATGGGAAGTTATTTTCAAATGGAAAGTAGTTACCTCTAGGCATTATAAATAGATAAGAGAAGACATTTTCAAAGGTATGCACTTTTCTTCTAATAGATGCTCATACTTGGAACAAGCTTTTCTTAGCTCTACTATTGCTCAAATACCTGACTAACTTGAGCATTGAAGGATCCCCTACTAGAAAACCATTGGTTAAGAGATATTTTTCTTGCAGGCTACTCTAGGAGATGTCGAAGAGTAGAGTCGCACCTCACTGGAGATTATTACGAGACCATCGAGCACCACCAGAAGGATAAATCAAGGATTTGGCCATAACATATTGGTATGCTAGGTACGAGGGAAGAAACTGGAGATGAGAAGATTATGGTGAGGACTAGAGCCCAGAATGCCTCCATCAGCAATTTCAGGTATTCTTCTTACCGTGGACACCACGACTATGCTATTGAGCATAGTGCTCCCAAATTGGTGGATCAACAGCAACTATTCATCACCCTAGAGCAATAGGTGCAGGCGCTAACCACCACCATGCAAGGCTTGTAGTAGGTGGCTAAAAATTAGCAGCAATAGTAGTAGTAGACAGAAACTCTTCCTATTTTCATTGTTACCACTCGACCTAGCTAGCAGTCTCCTCTTGAGAGATCTCCACACCAACCAACTTTCTGTCGGTCATGATCTCTATCACCATAACAAGCAAGTCCCCGGTATGAAGATTTGAGATGAGGAAGAAAGTGAAGGTAAGAAAAATATCCCCATTTCTTGTTCCAATCTTCCCAGAAGGGATCAACTTTCGGAGTTCCTTTATAACTTGTCGATTCTCAATAGCTTAATGACTACGATTGCAAGTTGTGAGAAACTGATCGCTGACTTGCGGACCTTCACGGAGTAGATAGTGACCCGACAGAGTTTAACACCCATCCCCTTTCTCTCAAAGAATAATGGAGGAGCCAATTCGTACCAGGTTCAAGACACCTCAGCTAGAGCCCTACGATGGCATCACTGATCTAGTAGACTATTTGGAGAGCTACAAGACTCTCATGTTGATTCAAGATGCTATGGACGTCTTGCTCTACATGGCTTTCCTGGCCATCCTAAGAAAAGTTGCTTGAGCCTGATATTCTAGACTGGAGCCCACAAGTATCCACTCCTTCAGGAAGTTGGAGAAATAATTTATGGCATACTTTAATGCTAGTTGAAAGATGCCACAAGATCTTGACAGCTTCTTCTCAATCTATTAGCAAAATAGGGGGTTGCTGAAGGATTACATTGCTCACTTCAAGGCAGCCACGCTGAAGATCTACCACTTCGATGAAGATGTGGCCATGTTAGCCATGATAAAAATTGTGATAAACATATATAGTGCATAAAAGGTATTTGAATCCTTGACATTCATCTATTATTATTTAGTAGTTGATGCTTCTTATATTCTTTTTCAGGAATTTTAATCATAAAGACTGAATTCTTAATAAATTGCATAAATCTCTAGCCCAAGGACTAAGCCCAAGTCAAGCTTAAGCTTGCTACGTGTGCATCCAAGCCTCAACACCTACTAGGCAAAGGGGATGTAACCAAGTGGATAGCCACCAAAGAGTCCAAGCAAATAAGGAAAGAGTCTAGACGCATTAAAGATTCCAAATAAAAAAGGGAAGTAAGGGTTGGTGGCCAAAAACCTGAGGCATGGAAAATTAAATAGGGCACCAACTTAGGAAGGAAGAAAATTATATGGCGCATGGGATTTTTGGGAGAGTCCAAGAATCGCTGGACTCCTAATTTGGATCACCAAAATAAGCAAGGAAAAAGAGGTTATATGCTAGATTTTGTTTTGGCATGAAAATAAGAGAAAGAGGGGGCACAAATCTTCTTAGAGTCCTTCAATTTGGGGACTCTAGATTTAGGATGGAATGTGGAGTCAAATAAGGAGAAAAGATGTGGCACCACACTAGGTAAGGAAGAAGCATTTGGTATGAACAATGGATAAGGAAAAAGAAAATTTCAAAAATCTTTGTTTGTTGAAGGAATTGAAACCAATTTTTGCTTTGTCAAATGCTTCTTTTTGGTTGTTAAGAATCAATTCTAGTTTGTTAGAGCTAAGAGTTAATTTGTCAACCAAAGGTTTTAATCTATTAGCTTCCTTTTTCAAAATTTTATTTTCTTATTTCAAAGTGTTGTTACTTTGCAAATTTTCTTCCTTTTCTTTTTCCAAAACTTTGTTTCTTTGAAGAATTTCATCTATCACTTTTTGTAAAGCTAGACAAATGTTTGAGTCAAAACTAGATGTGAGACTAGACTACATGGGTTGTGGGACCATGTAGAGTGCTTGTGCCCATCGCATAGGTCATGGGTTCCATACACATGGGTCTCAAAACCCTAGTTGAATTTCTTTATTACAAAATTTTGATATTAGTTAATTCAAGGGAGTTGATTTTTGTCAACTTTTATATTTGAAAACTTTTGATGTTATTAGGAAAGTTAGTAGTTAGAGTTCTTCGAGTTAGAATAAAACTTAGAATCTCACATGAAAGGTTGAAGAAATGAGTTATTTTGTCCTACTTATAAATACCCGATTGAGGCTCCTCTTGTATTCACACTAGAGATACTTAAGTTATTGATTAGTGAGAATTTTCTTAGGGAAATTGTTCTCACCTTCTCTTTATTCTCTTTCCTTTTTCGTGGGTTCTTAGGGTTTATAGGTGAGTGTGTGAGAGTTGTATCCTTGAAGGGGCCAGCCAAGGTGATGTCTTTTGGCCTTGGAAGAGAGTGACCCACCCATGTTCTCTTCAAACTATCGTTTGCCCATTCTAATACCTTGCATTGGATGTGCCATAGTGGGGTTTCTACCTTGCCACAATTAGTTATGTTGACATATCCTTCTTCAAGTTTTTAGTTAAAGTTCAACACCTCCTCGCAGCATTTGGTATCATAACAAGCTTTTAAGGTGCTGCCTTGCTATTGCAATGTTAAAGAGCATGTTGAGCATGTTGACCTCCAAGGAGAGCGATGGGAAGGGTGGCCAGGTCGGACCGCAGGACTGGGCCGGTTCTTGCTGAGGGTGAGCCGTCATGGTACAACAGTTGTCCCCCTTGCCCTTGTGCTTCAAGCGAGTCCGTAGGCTCGAAGGGCGAGGGCATTAAATGGCAGTAAATGCTCTAGCCTTTCAAATGATGGCGAATCCGATTTGGCATGCTGCGTCCGGTCGCCTCCTGCCTCGATTTTTGCCCCGAGATAGGTGTCAGTGCCTGGTTGGTGAAGATGGGGGGAGCAGTTATGGCCGGTACGGTGTGTGGCAGCTACCCGTTTGGATTCTTGATGCGACGTGGGACACGTGGCCCCATCAGGGTGGTTGGTGCACTTGCCGGAGTGGTCCATCCGCCGTTGCTTCGACTGTCATGCGGATCACTGCCGGATACGATCCGGCGTGTCCCCTCGGATTCCCGTCCAACTCGGGGATTGAAATGGTGTTCATCGAATCTCGGCACGCGGGGGATGCATTGGGACGCGGCCCCCGGATGCCTATAAAAGGAGGAAGGCAGCGCCCTGTATTGCTGCGTTTGTGCTGGAAGAGAAAGTCACCTCCTCCCTCCCTGCACTGCTTTTAGGCTCCTTTAGAGACCCAAAGAATCATGTTAGTCCTATCTTCATCTTCCCCCACCTCCTTCCTTCTCTGCAACCCATTTTAGGATGGCTGTGGCTCGCGGTCATAGGGAACCTGGTCCCTTTGACATCCCGTCGGCCATGACCCGAGAGAGGGTCGATAACCTTAGGATCATATATAACATCCCTTCCACCTTACACCTGATCATCCCCAGCAGCGAGGGTAGGATGAACGGATCTCTGAACTTAGGAGCCCTCCCCATGTACGAAGATCACCTGAAAGCCGGTCTTCGTTTCATAATTCATAGCTTTTTCGTCCAGTTCTTCAATACTTATAGGATCACACCTTCCTAGCTAACGCTGAACAGCATTAGGATCCTGTGCGGCTTCGTATTCCTCTATCGGGAGGCCGACATAGAGCCTAGGGTATCCCTATTTTCAAATTTCTTTCTACTGAAGCAGGACTTCCAAAGTCAGGAGTGGTGGTGTTCAGTCCACGCCCTGGTCGGAAGATTCTAGGGAGACTTCCGTCCGCAATTCATGAATGGAAGTTCCGATACTTCTTTGTAGATAGCATTGAGCCATGGGGCTTTGAGGCGGCCTGGAGGGAGCTAAGGCCGAACGCTCTGAGTGGAAGGAAAGTCTCAAGGGTCGACAAGGCTGACTTCCACAAGTTGGAGGGAGAGGATCCAAAATTCTTCGGCTTTATGCTTCTTGAGGAGAGCCTTCACCAGGCCGGACTCAGCCGGCAACCGATGCTAGGTAGGACGAGAGTCATGTAGACAGAGATCGGCCTCTCTTTTGTATTTTCGATTGGCTTGACGACTGCCACTAACTCTGACTTTGGTTGTTGACAAGTGAAAAGATAAAGTCGGATCGGACGGTCCTCAGCACAATCTACTCAACGGAGAGCCGTCCATATTGCTGAGCTGACACCGCAAGAGCCGAAGAAGTGGGTGGCTGAACCGGCACCCGAAAGGCCGAAAAAATGATGGACGGCAGAATCGTCTGCCGTGGTGGTGTCGGTCGAGTTAGGGGATGACATGCTTTTGACCGAACGTCAAAGATTGATTACTTTTGAGCGATCATCTTCGGTCGGACAGCCGGGCGCCCAGATAGAAGAGGGGCGCTCGATGTCGACAGGGGCAGAATCAGCTCCCGCACCCCCACCATTGGAGGCAACTGCAGCGGTTCCCCTGACAACCTAGAGAACCCCTACGGGAGAGGGGCCGTCAGTCGTTGACGAGAGGGCCACCGGTGCCCTGGGGGAGGAGGAGTGCCTACTGTGGTGCGCTGTTGAAGAAGTGAAGGAACAGCTTCAGAGGGCCACCCCGACACTGACGAGCGATCGGTGAACGAGGCAGCCAGAAGTTCTCTCCGTCATCTTTTGGGGGTAAGTTCTACTCTTCCTGTTTTTACTTCAAATTTATGACTGGCATTTCTCTAACCATGAGCATCTATCGGCAGCTTGTCAAGGACAACCTCCTGATGGACGAAGGACTGGGTGAGCTGCTCTATATAAAAGAGTAGTTAACCCAGAGGGCCGAAGCGACCGAGCTAGCGAGGGACACAGCCTGGGAGGCACTGACAGCTTCCAGGGAAGTGGTGCTCGGCTTGAGGGCCGCAGCGGTAGAAGTGTCCCCCCTGCGAGCTAAACTAGAGGCCCAGAAGAAACAGGTATAAGACTTGCTTGCCCAGAAGGCAAATCGGGAGGAAAGGCTGAAGGACAAGAAGAAGATTAAGACCCTGGCCCGTCAGCTGGCCGTCGAGGAGGGTCGTCTGACCGATCTTGATATCCGCACAAAGGGGTATCAAGAGTCTGCAGAGAGATACAAGGGCCTGCTGAAGATGGCCCAAGACCTGCTGAAGACGACCGGCGAGAAGGCCGTTGCAAAGTACAAGGCCTCCGAGGACTTCACGAAGGAGATGAACGAAGCCGGGATGGTCGGCTTTGACTATGGGTACGACGAGTGCCTGGGAAAGGTTAGTGTCGCCTTCCCAGAACTCGATCTGGCATTCTTTCAGCCACCGAAGCTGGCGGAAGCAGAAGCTTTGGGTGGGACGGACCCAACTGCCCAAGCGGCCGACGCCCCAGCGGAGATCATTACGGAAGTAGTCGGAGCGGACGCCCCAGCTAGAGTCGAGGCAAAGGAAGCCGAAGGGGCCGAGGAGGCTGGAGCGGCTACCGTTGCTGAGGGGGCCGAAGTGGCCATAGATGTAATTTTGAGGATCAGACCTAGTTGTTTGTAAAGGTCTGACCTTCAGTTTTGTAAAGACCTCTTTTGAAGTAATAACAAATTTCTTTCTCAATGTCTTGTCTTTTTCCCTTTGAAATTTTGCTAAGTGTAGATTAGTTGGCTGATCTGAGCAGATGGTCGGACCTCCAAGGTAAGTGTTGAATAGTAGCCCAGGCCGAACTAGATTCTCTTAGGATTTCCACTCTAAGTACTGGCCCATTGGCCTTCCGGACCGAGAAGCAGTTGAAGCAGCGGTCGGATTTCAGCTCAAGTCAGAGCAACAAGCTTAGGCAATTTATCCTAAGTGTTGGTCCGTCGGCTTTTTGGACCCAAAAGCAGTTGAGGCAGCGGTCGGATTTCAGCTCAGACCGGAGCAACAAGCTTAGGAAATTTATCCTAAGTGTGGTCCGTCGGCTTTCCGAACCCAGAAGCAGTTAAGGCAGTGGTTGGATTTCAGCTCAGGGTGGAGCAACAAGCTTAGGAAATTTATCCTAAGTGTTGGTCCGTCTGCTTTCCAGACCCAGAAGCAGCTGAGGCAGTGGTTGGATTTCAACTCAGGCCGGAGCAACAAGCTTAGAAAATTTATCCTAAGTGTTGGTCCATCAGCTTTCCGGATTGGGCTGCCCTAGAGCCTTTGCCAACCGGAGTCGGACTTTTAGAAGTGGGCTGCCCTAGAGCCTTTGCCGACCGGAGTCAGACTTTCAGAAGTGGGCTGCCCTAGAGCCTTTTTCGACCGGAGTCAGACTTTCAAAAGTGGGCTGCCCTAGAGCCTTTGCCGATCGGAGTCAGACTTTCAGAAGTGGGCTGCCCTAGAGCCTTTTTTGACCGGAGTCAGACTTTCAAAAGTGGGCTGCCCTAGAGCCTTTGCCGACCGGAGTCAGACTTTCGGAAGTGGATTGCCCTAGAGCCTTTGCCGACCGGAGTCGGACTTTCGAAAATGGGCTGCCCTAGAGCCTCTGCCGACTGGAGTCGGACTTTCGGAAGTGGGCTGCCCTAGAGCCTTTGCCGACCAGAGTCGGACTTTTGGAAGTGGGCTGCCCTAGAGCCTTTGCTGACCGGAGTCGGACTTTTATAAGTGGGCTGTCCTAAAGCCTTTGCCGACTCGAGTCGGACTTTCAGAAGTGGGCTGCCCTAGAGCCTTTGCCGATCGGAGTCGGACTTTCGGAAGTGGGCTGCCCTAGAGCCTTTGCCGACCGGAGTCGGACTTTTTGAAGTGGGCTGTCCTAGAGCCTTTGCCGATCAAAGTCAGACTTTCGGAAGTGGGCTGCCCTAGAGCCTTTGCCGACCGGAGTCGGACTTTCGGAAGTGGTTCGTAGAATAAATATGAACTTCATTGATAGTACTTGCGAAGGTTGTCTACATTCCACGGATGTGCCAACTGCCGTCCATCCAAAAATTCAAGTCTATAGGTGCCAGCTCGAACCACTTCGGCGACCCGATAAGATCCTTCCCAATTTGGGGAAAGCTTGCCTTGCTCGGTCGACCTCGAGATTTCGGCCCTCCGTAGGACCAAGTCTCCGACTCGGAAAGCTCGTGCCTTGACTCGCGATTTGTAATATTTCACCATCTTTTGGCGACATACCGCCATCTTCATGCTTGCCCGAAGTCTAGTTTCTTCAAGCAAGTCCAGGTCAGCCCTTCGCCGCTCGGAGTTGGCTGGTTCGGCATAGTGGTCAATCCGGAGAGATTGGAGAGAAGTCTCAATAGGGATGACGGCTTCACTTCCGTGAGGTTGAACGGAGTTTGCCGGTTGATGCTCTGGCAGTCATCCGATATGCCCATAATACTGAATGGAGTTCCTCCATCTAAAGCCCCTTTGCTTCATTGAGCTGGGTCTTCAGCCCGTGCAAGATTGTTCGGTTGGTGACTTCAGCCTCTCCATTGCACTAAGGGTGGCCGACCGAAGTAAGTCGATGAGAGACATGATATTGCTGACGAAAATCCTGAAACTTTGAGTTGTCAAATTATCTCCCATTATTAGTAATAATTGTTTGAGGAATACCAAATCGAAAGATGATATTGTTCCGGATGAAATTCTCCACCTTAGCCTTCGTTATCTGTGCTAGTGGTTCGGCTTCCACCCACTTGGTGAAATAGTCGATAGCCACAAGCAAAAATTTCTGTTGCCCGAAGGCTGGGGTAAAGGGTCCCAGGATATCCATCCCCCACTATGTGAACGACCAGGGGGCGGTGATCAGAGTCAGCTCACTAGCGGGTCTCCTTTGAATGATGGAGTACCTCTGACACGCATCCCACCTTCGGACGAAGTCCGATGCATCCTTTTGAATGATGGGCCAGTAATATCCCTGCCGGATGATCTTGTAAGCTAAGGATCTCCCTCCAAGATGGTCGCCACAAATGACCTCATGGACTACTCTGAGGGCGTAGTCGGTGTCCGCCAGCCCCAAGCACTTCAATAGCGGCTGTGAGAATGACTGCTTATAAAGGATGCCATCAAGGATGACGTACTTAGAGGCTATCAGGCGCACCCGCTTGGCCTCCGCTGGATCGCGAGGTTGGAAGCTCCGTCCACATGGAGAGTCCAGGCTGGTTCTACTTCATAGACAGCATCAGCTTCAGGTACTTCGGCCATTCGAGGAGGCATCTCCTGTCTCTACGTGCATTCTGCAATGAAGTCAGCAATTACCTGGGCCTTCAAAGCGAAACGTGGCTAGAAAGAGATGTCAAACTCCCCTAGCTTGATGGCCTGCTTGGCGAGTCGATCGGATGTATCTGGGCTCCGAAGATTGCCTTGAGGGATTGGTCGGTCAGCACTACAATCGAGTGCGCTTGGAAATACGGTCGGAGCTGCTTGACGGATGTGACCAAGGAGTATATTAACTTTTGCATCTTGGGGTACCTGTTTCGGCGTCATGGAGGACTTTGCTGATATAATAGATAGGCTTTTGCTGTCCGTCCTCTCTGACTCATACAAGGATGGCGTAGATCACTTCGTTTGACGCCGAGAGATAAAGGTACAAAGGCTCTCCCTTCGTCGGCTTGACCAGCAACGGAGGGTTCTTCAAGTACTCTTTTAATGTTTCGAAAGCCGGCCAACACTCATCAATCCAAACAAAATCGTCCGACCGGTGCAGGGTCTTGAAGAATGGCAGGGACTTTTCAGCCGAACGGGAGAAAAAATGGCTGAGAGAGGTGATTCGGCTGGTAAGCTCTTGGACCTACTTTTTGTTGGTCGGGTGTGCCATCTCCGTGATGGCTCTTATCTTGTCGAGATTCACTTCAATTCCCCTCTATGTTACTAGAAAACCAAGGAATTTGCCAGAAGTTACCCCAAAAGTGCATTTCGTGGGGTTCAGCTTCATCCGATGGCACCTGAGTGCATCAAAGGATTCCTGTAGGTCCTTGATGTGGTCAGCCTTATGGAGACTCTTCACTATCATGTCGTCAACATAAGCCTCAATGTTCCTGCCCAGCTGGCTTTCGAACACCCGGTTGATTAACCTTTGAAAAGTGGCGCCGACGTTCTTCAAGCCGAAGGGCATCATCCGATAACAGTACAGACCCTTGCCGGTGATGAAAGCGGTTTTCTCCTCATCTTCCGGATGCATCTTTATTTGATTGTAGCCGGAAAAGGCGTCCATAAAGCTGAGAAGTTGGTGGCTGGCCGTGGCATCCACCAGCTAATCAATTTTGGGTATTGGAAAGCTATTCTACGGACAGGCCTTGTTGAGGTCGGTGTAATCCACACAGGTCCTCACTTCCCGTTGGACTTCTTTACCATGCCACATTCACCAGCCACTCGGGATAGTGGACTTCCCTAATGAAGCCAGCATCACGGAGCTTCTTTACTTCCTCATCAATGGCTTTCTATCTTTCGACAGCGAAGCACCTCTTCTTCTATCGGACGGGTCGGTAGGTCGGATCGACCTTGAGTTGGTGAGTGATGACCTCGACGGTATTCCAGGCATGTTTGATGCCGACCAAGCAAAGACATCGGCGTTACTCCTAAGAAAGCTGATCAGCTCCGACTTAAGGTCTTCGCTGAGGGAGCCTCCAATATGAAGGACTTTGCTGGGATCATCCTCTCGAAGGGGAACAAATAGAATCCTTTCCCTGGCTGACCAAGGCCATCGACCTCAACCCTTGGGTCGAGTGTTCCATGGTGGGATGGCCTTTGACTGTTGATTCATAATGGTTAGACAATGTCTGGCCATCCGACGGTCTCCCCTCTCACTCCAACCTCGCTCCTGGTCGGAAATTTCGCCAAAAGGTGGTAAGCGGATACGATGGCTTTGAATTGTGAGGGGCGGTCAGCCAGGATACGCATGGTAGTAGGGGCCCAGACAATAATGATAGGAGGGAGCGCCAACGACCATAAATGATGAGGAGGGTTTTCTGGAGAGGCTCGTCCCAATTATCACAGGGAGAACTATTTCTCCTTCCACTTCGACAGAGTTGCCCTCGAAGCTTGTCAGCAACGCGGGGGATTCCCGCAGCATGGATCTGGATAGATTCATTCTAACAAAAACATAATACAGCAATACCTCTGTCGAGCTTCCATTATCAATAAGTATTCTCCTTACATCATAATTGGCAATCACTACCGACACGACTACAGGATCGTTCTCAAAAACATGAGTTTCCAGGAGATCTTCATCAGAGAAAGTGATGGCACTGGAGCCCCGGGACCTTTTAGCAATATCAGTCCTATCCTCCTGATTTCCTCTGGATTGTCGATGCAGCATGCTGACATCCCCACCAGTTGGCCTCTGGTTGGGGAGCTCCGTCTCCTCCAGAGGGTTTCGGGTGTTTGATGCTTCTGCACGGTCCCGATGGGGTCGGACATACTTGTGCAGGTATCCCCTCCGGATAAGGTCTTCAATGGCGTCCTTCAGCTGCAGGCATTCTTCAGTACTGTGCCCATGATCCCTATGGAAACGATAGAATTTATCTTTGTTCCTTAGGGCAGGAGGGCCCCTCATCGGTCGAGGTCTTTGTAGAAAGGTCTCGTTCTCGATCTCCATTAGGATCTTCTCTCTTGGCAGGGACAGAGGTGCATAAGTCTTGAACCTTCGAGGGAAGTCCCTCGGCTTCGGACTTCGACGTTGGGCCGACCGCCGACTATCACTCGGAGGTCAGACTTCGGGAGCTTTATTGCTCTACTTCTTGGGGGCCGGCCTTCCTTCAGCTTGACGTCGACCGGTGGCTTGTTCTTCTGTCAAGGCGTACTTCTGCGCTCTGGCCAGGAGTCACTGTAGTTTGTTGGATGTTCTTGTCCAGGGAGAAAGTCAGCCTGGACAAGCGAAGCCCTCGCTTGAAGGCTGACATCGCTACAGCCTCATTCAAATCTGGGACTTCCATGGTCGCTGAGTTGAAATGGGCCATGAAATCTCGAAGGGTCTCTCCCTCCTTTTGCAGCACGAGGAAGAGGCAGTCGGTATTCTTCGGGGTCCGACTGCAAGTCCTGAAATGGGAAAGAAAAAATGATTCGAGTTGAGAGAAAGAGTGGATCGTACCTGGCCGGATGGCGGAGAACCACATTTGGGCGGTCTTCTTGAGGGTTGCAGGAAAGGCGATGCAATGGAGAGCGTCGTAGGTACCTTGGACCATCATATGGGCTTTGTACGTGCCCAGATGGTCCATCGGATCAGTGGTACCGTCGTAAGGGTCCACTTGTGGGATCTTGAAGTGGCGGGGAATCATCTTCGTTAGAATCTCCTCTGAGAACGGGGGACGGGAGTCATATACCTATCCCCCTTCGGCCTTCTGCCGGGAGGGCGATTTTAGCAATGCACTCCTCCATGCGCATGATCTTGCTGGCATAGTCCTTCGGAGGTTCGGTGGCAAGTCGATCGCCAAACGGGATGGATTCAGCATAGGAAGGTAAAGCAGACCTCGCCCTCTTGCCATCGATGCGGTCACCCAAGGACCTCCGAGGCCCCGCGACAGCGTGAGAACTATGCTGAAGGATCTCTGGCCATCGGCCTCCCTCAGCAGCAGTCGAGGGATTCGTGCAGGAAGCAGCTGGTAGTTGCTGTTGGTTGTCGGCTGCTTCCTGGAAACGTTGAATCACAGTCGTAAGTGTTTCAATGCGATTTACCAAGGTTTGGAACTATTGCAACCCCAATGTGATGGTAGGTTCTACAGCAATAGGGATGGTGGTAGCAAAATCATTCTCCCTGAGAGGCTCCTCAGACCTGGAAGGAGAGGTATCCCTCCTGGCGATGGCATTTGGAGCTCTTCCCTTAGCCATTTTCTTGCCGGGATGATAGATTCCTCCTTTTAGAAGAAAGAGACACCCCTCTTCTAGCGCCAATCTATTGCAGCGTTAACTCCTGGACCAGGAACCGGGATGGCTGGATAGGCTGAAGTGCTCTTCTCCTGGACGAACCTGCAACAAAGTCCCCAAGGGCGCTGGTGGTATTCCGGCGGGGCCCCCTCCGATGCTTAAGTTAGCAAGAGATTGAAGGCAACAGAATGGAAGAATCAAGGAACGAACAGTCTCTGGAGAGGGAAGAGTTCTTTTACCTTCGAACGGGGTCCCCCAGGTACCTTATATAGACGTGGAACAGTCCAAAATCTGTTAGGGGAGAGGCTGAGAAAGATCGATCTGCCCCTAGGAGAATCGGATAGTTGCCACGTGGCACGCAGATACGGTGGCATCGTGGAGGTAGTGGAGCAGGGCCATTGGGATAGCAGGATCCCGCAGCAACAGAAAGATGCTTTTGGAATACCCTGGATGCTAAGACTCGCCTATCAGACGTCGGCCCTAAGACAGTTGGTCAGTTGGACCAAAGACCATTCCTCCGAAGGAGAGCGGTGGGCCGGACCCCAGCAGGAGGGCGTCGGACCTCCGAAGGAGAGCTATGGGCCGGACCCCAGTAGGAGAGGGTCGTTCGGACCTCAGCTCCAGTGGGTCGGACCTCCAAAGGAGAGCGATGGGTCAGACCCCAGCAGGAGAGGGTCATTCGGACCTCAGCTCCGGTGGGTCAGACCTCCAAAGGAGAACGATGGGCCGGACCCCAGCAGGAGAGGGTCGTTCGGACCTCAGCTCTAGTCGGTCGGACCTCCGAAGGAGAATGATGGGCTGGACCCCAGTAGGAGAGGGTTGTTCGGACCTCAGCTCCGATGGGTCGGACCTCCGAAGGAGACCGATGGGCTGGACCTCAGCAGGAGAGGGTCGTTCGGACCTCAACTCCGGTGGGTCGGACCTCCGAAGGAAAGCGATGGGAAGGGCGACGGGGTCGGACCACAGGACTGGGCCGATTCTTGCTGAGGGTGAGCCGTCATGGTACAACAAATATAAGTAAGTATAAATGAGAGATAAGTTTTAAAAGATATGTAAGTAGTATAAATGAGAGATAAAAGATATATATATTCTTGTGTAATGAAGATAAGTTTTGAAATGAAAACTCTATTTTGTTCGAGAAAAATGTTTTGAGCATTGAGTGAGGGGGAGTAATCCCTCCTTTGTATTGCAAAACCTGTTTTGCTAAAATTTCATGCCCAATTTTTAATTTTAAATGTTTAATTTCAGCTTTATCTCATTGAAAGATCTTTGAAAATAAATTTTTCAAATCACCTCTTGAATGGGAGTTTTACTCTTCAATCTATTATTCAAAACTTTTTTTGACTACTTTCACCTTGTTTCATTGCTGAATTATTATTCTTGAGCAGTTCTCATTTCTCTTTAGAGTATCATGATACATAAATTTCTTTTTTAGCTCTGATACTCTTAGTCCAAATTTGATTCAAATGAGCCTTTAAACTTTCTTTCTCTATTTGAATACATACTGCAATAAGCCTTATGCATAATTGAAAACTTCTTTTAAAGAGCTTATTATGTGTTTTATACTTAAAGATTTGTCATCATCAAAAAGGAGAGATTTTGACTCTGTTATTGATTTTGATGATAAACAAAATACTCAAGTATAAGTTGAGTACTAACTATTTCTTTAAGGTATGTTTTTATAGAAAATGTACTCATCAATCCAACAGTTTTGATTGCTTGTCAAAGAAATAAAGAAGTCCCCTCCATGAATGAAAGATTAGTCTTAAATGGACTTAAGCACTTGAAGATTGCTTGAAATAACACAAAGAGTTTAGCATAAATTGGTTCAGCCGAGGTTCAGTGGTTTTTTAAAGAAATCTTAGCAAGTATCGACTCAAAGTATTGACTCACAGCTCAAAATGTCGACTCATGATAATGGAAGCATCGACTCAAATCGGCATGTAGAAAGAATTTTAGATATCACGGCTGAAGTGTCGACTCATGCCAGTCAAGTGTCGACTCAAGGTATCGACTCAAGGATCGACTCATCGCCTGAGAAAATTTTGATATAGAACTTGCTGAAATTGAAGACTTGCCTAAAGTGTTGACTCATGGATGTCAAGTATTGACTCAAGTGTCGACTCACCAGAAGAAATGTCGACTCACCTGAGAATTCCAGAGAGCTTCAATGAAGAAATTTGAACTAGGTATCGACTCATGGAATGTAAGTGTCGACCCTAAGTGTCAACACTTGGAGTTCTGAGAACAGTAATGCTAGTTTTTCAAATACAGAACTCGGCCCTCTTGGCTCCAACAGCTAGTTTTCATGTCTAACGGCCATAAACTGACTTTGAGACCTTGGAAGGTTTTAAAGTGATTGAAATCAAATATAAACATAAGAGGATCAACAATAGAAAAGAAAAAGCAAGTGCATTCACTCCCATTCATTGAGAGCTACAACCTTCAAGCAAAAAGAAGTCTCCAAGCTTTCAAAGCCTTCAAGAGCATTCAAGTCAAATATTCTTGTGCATTAATGGCTTCATCAAGTTGAAGACAAGCGATTCCTCAAAGCTTCAAAGAGATATTTGCTTTTATTTAGAAAGCTTTTATTGTTGTCTTACTTCAAACTTTATATTTGTTTGTAAAGGTTATTGGTTAGCCTTGAAAACCAAGGAGGTTATTGGTTTGCCTTGAAAACTAAGAAGGTTATTGGTTAGCCTTGAAAAACAAGAAAGTTGTTCGTGAGCCTTAAAACTAATTAGGTTCTTGGTTAGTCGTTCAAACCAAGGGAGGTTTTGACTTGTGAGCCTTATAAAAACAAGTCGGGTTTTGATTAGTGAGCTTGAAAAACTAATCAACTGTAATCGATGGAGATTATAGTGAATTCTCAAGTGGTCTTTGGGGAGTGGATGTGGGTGCATTGGAAAGCACCTAACCACTATACTTGGATTGTGTTTGTGATTGTTTGTCTCTCTCTTTTGCTCTTACTTTTATTGCTTTTAAATTTTCATTGCATACTCTTTAAGAGCACATTACACTTGTGTTTCATTATACTTAGATAGTTTATTGAATTGTTCATTCACTTGCAATTAATTTTACAAACCCAATTCACCCCCCCTCTTGGGTTGCTTACTAGGCAACAGGTGGCATCTTTCATATTTATCTGGGTTTCTCTCTGGATTGATATGGAATCTTATCTGATTTGAATTTGATTCAAATTAGATTAGTTTCTTTATTTTATCAAGATTTTTGGAGACATGGGAAGGAATTTTGGCATGAAGATTTTATGAGGCATAAATTTATAGTGATAATAATTCTTGTACCACTCCTTGTTCTTCCTCTTCATGTCCTACCTATTCCATATAGAAAATCTAAAAGAGAGGGTGAGAGATTAAGAGAAGAAAAGGGAGAAAAGTTTTCTGCCTTTTGGTGTTTTTATTTCCCTTTGAATTGGTGCAAAATGTTTATGTAGGGTTCTAGATTTCTAGTTCGAGAAGAGCTTCTTCAGATCTGAATTTGGAGCAAGGCTTGCAAGGTCTAGCAATCTAAGGGCCTTGGTGCTTCGATTAGGAAGTCTCTGTGTAGATACTAATAGCGACTAGGCACATGCATGGCTCTAACAAAACCCGGAAATCCATCAGATCTGACCCGATTCACGAAGAAGGATAAAAGCGATTCAGGTAAGTCGAGTCTTCGTCTTCTAATTTTCTTATTTTAGATCGAAGTTATTTTGCTATTCTATCATATTATTAAGTTAAATAGATGATAATACCGATTTAATTTAAATTTGCATGTTATTATGAAAAAAAGTTTTTCATACTTATTCTCTGCTACATTAGGGTTTCGAACCTTATTCTATGCATGCTTGTCATCTATGCAAATCAAATAGTGGTATCAGAGCCATGATTGCTAATATATTTAGAATAGATTCAGACCTGAATCATTTTTAAATCTAAAAGTTAGGATCGGATTTTATCAAATTTATGCTGAATATAGTTGTGCATGCTATAGGATTTATCCCTTATAGTGCAAAGGTTGTTCTAGCATAATTTGATTAGTTTTGAAAAGGGTTTTCAAAATTAAAATCAATAACTTTTAGATCTAATTTAGTGCTATATGTGATGTATCATAATTCTAATTTAGATATGAAATTCATTAATTAAGGATCGCATCAGAGTGACATAAGATTGTCCTGCTATAGGGTGTACCTACTATAATGCAAAGATTGTCCTACTACAATGCAAACTAATTTTTAAAAAATATTTTAAAAATATTTTAATCAAATTTTTAATCTGATGTACATATGAGATATGTATTTTTTCATATTTTAGATTTAAAATTAATTACATGAGATGTAGGTTAATCAATTTGATCTAAAATAACATGTATAAGATGTTTAGATCTGAAAAATAATTCAAGATCATAAACCATTAATTTCATGCACTTAAATATAATCTAAAAATCATTTTTAAATTCTAAATTTTCAGTTTGTGCATGAGAGTGTGGGTAGAACAATAAGGTCTAGTGATTGGATTACATATTAGGTTTTTGATTAGATAAGGCTAGAATCCTATTTTAGTTTCGAGTAGTTGATCGAACCTAATCATTGGTTGATTAGGGTTAGGTCAAAGGAGTTTGAAATTAAGCTTAGATATAGTTTGGTTACATCAATTTATACTTGATATGAATTGATCAATTTAAGGCCTAATTTGGCTCAGAGGAGAGCCCGAGTCACTAGGCTAACCTATTGGATTCTTATTAACTAATTGGTGTCTAAAACAAATCTCGATCATGATTTTTATTTTAGGCTATTCTCTTACCTGACCAACTTCATTGGTGTCTAAGGAAAGAGGAAGAGGCAGAACCCTCTCATTGATCTTACTTACTTGGTCAACTTGATCAATTAAGTTTTGAAAAGATCATTTTTTATTCATGTTCACCCATGCTAACTAGGTTTGTCAAATATAAGACTATAATGATCTGATCTGATTAGTTAGACATGAGATTGGGCTAACTAATTTAGATGAGACTTGAACCCAAACCTTTTCATAAATATTAAATCTTAGATCTTCCATCATTGTAGGTGTGCAAGCATCTTATTGGTATTAATTATTCTCGGCTAGTTATAGCGGTTTAGTTGCACTATGAAGACACAACCACCATATTAGCATGAGATATTGCTAGGTATTGATGGGGATGGGCCTAATAATCGGGCACGATGAGGGACCTAATGATGGCTTTTTTAAGCATTAATGGTGGGTCTGGCTTAATTAAGGATTGGGTGAATAACCGGGCATGATGAGGCTTCATGACTTAGAGACGAGTCACTGCAATGTACTTGAGAAGCATTGGACAAAAATTGTCTACTCATCGATATAGCATATTACCAATAACCATGCATGATGAGGTACACGATATCAATGGAACCGCAACATCCACTAGAACCTTGGTCACATAAGGATTTTCACATCTTCATAGAAAAAGTATAAGAGATCCATGAAAATAATGGGAGTCTAAATTATTTTTTAAAGTTTCTAGAGCAATTTTTATAATTAAGTACAAATGTCTAACTTAAATCTTCTACTCTCATAGATAAACTATATCAGCCTCCAATCCATTAGCCCACATCCTTGAGTCTTGTTGGACTAAACTATAAAGACTGGTTCAGAAACCTTAAGAAAATCTTGAGTTTTGAGAAGTTGGGCTGTGTGATCGACTAGGACCCCCTATCTTACCTGACCTCCTAGTGCTCGTCAATTGGTAGCACATGATAAGTGGATGGAGGATGATAATAAGATAAAGTGTTACATGCCGGTCTTTATGTCAAATAAATTACAGAACCAGCATGAGGACATGCATACTGCCAAGACTATCATTACTCACCCATAAGAGTTGTATGGTGAGCAGTGTTGCACTACATACTTTGAGATCTCTAAAAGATGTTTTAATACCAAAATGCATGAAGGGCAGTTAATCCATGATCATTGTTTGATAATGATCAAAGATATTGACCAACTTGAGAAGTTGGGCATTCTGATCCTTCAGTCCCTTAATAGTTCAGTTGCTCAGTTCATCATGAACCACAATATGAATAAGTTAAGTTATACTTTGCTTGAGTTATTGAACATGCTAGTAAGTAATGAGGAAACCTTGAATAGTTCAAGAAACTCTGTTCTAGCTATGGAGTAGGCATGTTCCTCCAAGAAGAAATCTACTTGGAACAAGAAAAAGCCTGCAAAGAAGTAGAAAAGGAAGAACGAGCCAAGGAAGAAGGACACTCCAAAGAAGGCTACATAAGTAAGGAAAAGTGTTTCCACTATAACATGGATGGCCATTGGAAGAAAAATTATTCACTGTACCTGGAAAGCTTGAAAAAATAGAAGGCGAATGCACTTTTGGAAGGTATGTCCATGCTCGTTATTGAATCAAATCTTATGGTACTTCTACTTCTAGTTGGATATTAGACTTTTATCTGTGCTAGCACAAGAAGGTTATGAATTTATTTTTAATAAAGACTTTTGTTCTATTTATTTAAAAATAAATTGATTACAAGAGTATTTTTGATTGATAGTCTATATCATTTATATGCTGATGCATCAGTAAATATTAACAAGTAATTAGTGAATGCCATAGGATACAAGTGATCTAGAGATGACCTAACTAAAAGTATATGTGGCACCTTAGGCATGGTTACATTGGAGAGGATAGGATCTGAAAAGAATCATACCTAGTTTGTGAATCATGCTTTCAAGTAAAGATGACAAACTTATCCTTTATAGGACGTGGAAAGAGGGCTGCTAAATTACTTATCATGGTGCACACTGACATATGTGGGCCATTTAATTTGCAAGCCATGGATAGTTTTTAGTGCTTCATTATCTTTACCAATGATTACTCACAATATGGATATTTGTTTCTTATGAGACACAAGGATCTGAAGCTTTTGAAAAGTTCAAAGAGTTCAGTTTTGTAGTCGAATGTAAATAGAAAAATCCCTAAAGATTCTTCAATCAGATTGAAGAGGGGAATACCTTAGTAGAGAATTTCTAGGTTATCTCAAGAACAACGACATAGTCTTATATTGGACTCCTCCTAGCATGTCTCAACTTAATAAAGTATCAGAAAGAAGGAATAGGATCCTATTGGATATGGTCTGTCCATGAAGAGTTTTACTGATCTACCTATATTTTTTAAGGACATGCTCTACAAACTTAATTTATATTTTAAATAGGATTCTATCTAAGTCCATTCTTACCACACCATATGAGATATGGCAGGTAAGAAACCCAATCTTGGTCATCTCAATATTTAAGGATGTCTAGCCCATGTCAAGAGATTAATGGCAGACAAGTTAGGGTCTAGATCTATGAAAGCTTACTTTAAAGGATATCTTAAAGAATCAATAGGGTACTACTTTTACTTTTTAGAGGATTACAATATGAATGTAAGCTAGCATGTCATATTCCTAAAAAATATTTTTTCTAGGATGGTGGTAGTGAGAGATTAATTGAGCTCGATGAGTGAGTCTCTAAGAGCGACGAGCTAGAGATATGGTTAAACCCAATGAACCAAGAGATGTAGTTGCACCACCACCTCTAGGTCTAGTAGAGTCTCCCATCATTCTGAAAGGTATCTAGGTATGCTTATAGAGAAAATAGAAGAAGTGTTTCTAATGGGAGATAAGGATCAAAGAGTTGATCCTAAGACCTATGACAAGGCGATGTCAGACATTAACTCCAAGAAATGGTTGAGTGCTATGAAGTCAGAAATTGACTCAATGCATTCGAACTAGGTCTGGTCCTTGGTGGATTCATCAAAGGATATATAATCTATTGGATATAAATGGATCTACAAAAAAAAAGATAGGTGCAGATGATAAGGTAGAGACCTATAAAGCTAGGCTAGTGGTGAAGGGATATTGTCAGCATGAAGTTATTGATTATCAAGATACTATTTCATCAGTAGCCATATTGAGATCCATTATACATTGTTTACCATTGTAGCAAATCATGATTATGAGATATGGCAGATAGATGTAAAATCATGTTCCTTAATAGATATCTTGAGAAAGATATCTATATGGAGCCATCTTTAGATTTTATTTTAGTGATGAGGATGGCAAAGTCTACAAGCTGCATAGGTTCCTTTATGGATTAAAGCAAGCTTCATAAAGATGGAACACTCGTTTCAATGATGTGATCAAATTATTTAATTTTATGAAGAATGAGGAGGAGCCTTGTATATACAAGAGGGTCAGAGGGAGGGCCGTGACATTTCTCATAATATATATAGGTGACATCCTCCTTATTGGTAATGGCATTTCCATGCTAACTTCGATTAAGAGTTGGCTGTCCAAAAAATTTTATAAAAGACTTAGATGAAGCATCTTACATTCTAGGAATTAAGATTTATAAAGATACACTGAATAAAATGCTTGGTCTTTCATAAAAATATATATCAAGAAAGAAAAAATTTAGCAAAGAGATAGAGAACTCTAAGAGGGACTTTTATCTCTTAGGCATGGTATTAGTCTCTCTAAGAAGATGTGTTCTAGCATACCTGAGGAGATTCAATGGATGAGCAAGATCCCTTATGCTTTGATAATAAGGAGCTTCATGTATGCCATGTTGTGTACACAACCTGATATAGTCCTTGTTGTGAGTGTTATGAGTAGGTATTAGTCAAATCCAAGCGAAGAGCACTAGATTGTTGTGAAAAATATCCTTAAGTACTTGAGAAGAACTAAGGATTTGTTCTTCATCTTTAGAGAAAGTTTTGATCAAGAGGGATACACCAATTCAAACTTTTTGTCTAATCTTGATGATAGAAGGTCTACATCAAGATGTGGTTTCTTTGTAATGATGGTTCTACTACCTGGAAAAGTTCCAAGCAACCCATCATTATTGAGTCTACAATGGAACCTAAGTATGTCGTCACCTCTAATGCTGTAAAGGAAGCCTTCTGATATAAGAAATTCATTACAGAGCTCAGAGTGATGCCATCAGATATTATCCTCCTATACTATGAAAACAACGATGCCATAGCGCTCACTAAGGAGCCCATGTCTCATTAGAAGTTCAAGTACATCGAGCAACGGTTCCATATCATACACGACTACCTTAAAAAGAAGTACATCGAGGCATGAAGAGTAGACTTTGTAGATAACGTGGTAGACCCATTGATGAAATGGTTGAGCTAGCAAAAGACTAAGCCTGCCTTAAGAAGATGAGACTTAGGTATATAGCCAATTGGCTTTAGTGTAAGTGGAAGATTGTTAGATGTATGCCCTATAAGCCAAGTTGGCATGACACATTATCTCTTTTCTAGGATATGTTTTTATACTTAATTTATTAAAATCAATAAAATTAGATATTTTTTCTTTCCATTCATATCTAATGTATCTATGAATCATCCATGAAGTTAATAGATAGTACAAATATTCTTAAGAGTTGAGAATTTGATGTATGTGTTATTATAGATTAATTCTTAAATACTCCTGATCATTGGATTATCATGAGGATGGTGATTGATCTATCAAAATTAGTATATAGATCACTTTCCTTTCGGATAGATGAATCTCGAATCTATAATGTAGGGATATTAGAGTGAGAGTGTAGGTAGTTGTTAAAGAATAATGGTACTAAACATGACCAGTACGAGTAGTCACATGGATATTTACTCACTCTTCAATGACTTCTTGATATTGTAGTTATGTGAGTAGTTCCTTGACATGCGGTGCCTTGGCTATTTACATTAGGGTTGCTATAGTTTGATAGCACATAAACTTAGTTCCTAGCCATTTAGGATATCATAATGTTCGTTGGCTGCAGTAGGTTCGGTGTACGAGTAGGATGTGCACTTATAGGGATCTATCTATCTTAGTAGTTGAGGAATAGTCCTATACGATCTAAGAGGTTGAGTCCTTATTTCTTGGCTATAGCAGCGTGATAATGGAAAGGAATTTCCATAAGAATTATGATTGGGCTCAAGTTAATTAAGTATTATATATAACGGATGTTTAGAATTTGATGAGGTTCCATGACCTGAATCCTATCAAGATTTTTGGTAGAAAAACTTGATCACATGGTAACTATACCTAACGATTCTTTTTATTCTGCTAGATTGCCACTACATACTGCTAGGTATCATTGGTGGATGGTGCAAGCTCACTAAGATCATTTTTGGATTAATGATCCTTTTTACGGTTGAGCTCCATGACTTGCATCTTGTTTCAATGATACTATGATAGAGATCATGAAATATCTCACAACCAGATAGAGTAGAACTGAAGGGTCATACATAAAAGAAGCTTGGCCTAATCAAAACTCAGATTAATATGCAAGGATTTAGAAACTGCTATTTATGTAAGAGTTATATATTTAGTAGCTACCAATTATGTAAGGGTTACATATTTATAGCTACTAATTTTAGCATAAAGGATCTATTTATAAATATTATAATATAATTTATCTTAATTAAATTATGAGTTAATTATTAATTATTAAATTTGATTTAATTTAATTAGTATTGATCTAATTTAAAGATACTTAGGTTAATTATCCAAGTTAGACTTGAATTATAAGCCTAATTGAATTTGGGTTGACAACCTTTTCGAAATTAATTCGAATCATGTTCGAAATAATTTTAAAATTAATCAAAATTAGAGTCAAATCGAATCAAGAAGCCAAATCTAGTTTTTTCTAGGTTTCTCTCTCCATTTTCATGCCAATTAGGGAAAGGGACTCTCTTTCTCTTGGCATGCATGAGAGGATAAACGTGCATAGGTGGCATCTTTCACATTTATTTGGGATTCTCTCTCCAGATTGACATGAACTCTTATTTGATTTGAATTTGGTTCATATTAGATTAATTTTTTATTTTATTAGGATTTTTGGAGACATGGAAAGGTGTTTTTGGCATGAAGTTTTTATGAGGCATAGATTTTGTAGTGCCAATAATTCTTGCCGCATATCTTTCTCTCCACCGCTCCTTGTTTCTTCCTCTCCATGTCCTACCTATTCCACATAGCAAATCCAAAAGAGAGGGTGAGAGATTGAGTTCGTTTGAACTGGCGCAAAGGGTTTGCACAGGGTTCTAGATTTCTAGTTCGAGAAGAGCTTCTTCAGATCTGATTTTGGAGCAAGGCCTGCAAAGATTTAGCAATCTAGGAGCTTTGGTGCTTCGATCAGGAAGCCTCCATATGGATATCAATAGAGGCTAGGTGCATGCATGACTGACAAAATCCCAGGAATCCACTAGATCTAACCCGATTCGAGAAGAAGGATAAAAGCGATTTAGGTAAGTCAAATCTTCTTCTTCTTCTAATTTTTTTATTTTAGATCTGAATTATTTTTTTATGATAATATGATTTAATTTAAATTTGCATGTTAATATGAAAAATATTTTTCATACTTATTGCTTTTGCTGCATTAGGGTTTTGAACCCTATTCTATACATGCTTGTCATCTATGCAAATTCAATAGTTCGTTGATAGGCTCTATACCATTGAATGAGATTTCAAGCTTAATGAAGTTCTTGAGAATCATTGCATGAAGCTAGTCGCCATCAAGCTCAAGAAGTATACATCAATTATGAGGGAAAAATCTAAAGCGATGACATTAGTATGAAGGATCTGAACATGGGACAAGATGAGTCGCGAGCTCAAATGTAAGTTTTGAAGATTATCATTGGAATAAGCAAAATTCTACGATCTTCGATAGCATGATATGATCGTAGAAGAGTATGCAATGGCATTCAAGAACTTTTTGTAACATGTGATATCAAGAAACCCAAAGTGCAAACTATTGTGTGATACCTTAGAGGATTGAAGCTTGAAATTAAGCAACGACTATCTCAGTGGATGCAGTAATTAAAACAAGTAATTCATACTTTCCAAAGTATGGAGATGGAGCATCCAACCAGGGGAGTTCCATGTCGAAGACATCGACATCCTCCAAAGCTAGTGCCTCTCAACCATCTCAAAAGGACGGTCATCCTCAGCAATCTCCAACCATTTCAACATTGTTGCCTCTAACCGTGTTTCAGGTGCCAAGGATTTAGGTATATTGTAGCTAACAGCATAAATAGAAAGCCCGTCTCTTTGGTGGAGGAAGAATTGTGCACAGAAGAGGAGGAAAAGATCACCCAGTCAAGTGGGATGAGGAAGATTTGAGCCAGGAAGAGCAAGTGCATGCTAATCAAGGTGAAGCCTTGGTGGTCCTCCACAGCCTTAATATGACCATGGTAGTTGATGAAGAAGATTTGTTATGCCACATCTTCCATACTAAACGGAATTCACATGGAAAGGTCGTTCTAGATTTGGATTTCCGCGATGGAGTTGAAAAGAAATTTTCAGTGATGGAAGATAACATTCTTCCAATGGCTAGCTTACCAGAAAGAGCCCTCCTAAATGCTGCCGTGGAGATGGATCTCATGGATGAGTTTTTATTAGTACCAAGCTTTGATTGCTCAGATCTCTTCTAAATGGGTACCTCTACTTCTACAACCCCCTTCAATTCTTCAGGTTCTTCTTCTCTTTTTGAGGTCAGCAATGGAGATTCCAATCCAGTCATATTGGAAAATGATAACCAAAATGATGCGGAAAGGTTTGTTTTCTTTTTGGTTCTATTTCAAGATGAAACTCAAATAGAATTGGTTGGTGCTACTTCAAAGGCTTTCCTGCAAACAAGATATAATTGAGGAAAGCATTTGTCTAGTAAATGCATTGCAAGTGGCACAACATTAATGAGGAAAAACTAAAGAAGTCTCAGTACCGGTAACCTCCATGGCATGTAGAATCATTGAACAGTGTAAGCTTTCCTTCGAAATCACCTAATCATGCACAATAGCAACTTTCTTCATCAATTTTTGAAAAAGGATGCAACGTAGAGGCTGGATGCCAAGACATTGTTTGGATCCAAAACTCAAGACATGCTTTGCCATGCTCTCTATGACAAACAAGTGGATCGATTAGGAACATTTACGAAGATGACAGCATGGACTCAAGTGGGGATAACCAAATTAGCAATGAAAGTCCATTGGTAGAGAAAACAAAGATAGAAGAAACAGAAAAAGAGCTCGACTACTGATTCTATTAAAAGAAATGGTACCAATGAAGACTCTAGTTAAAAGGTAACCTTGCTCAAAATTATTATTCACATAGTGCAAATTAAAAACATAGTGGATGATGTGCTTCCAAGCCCATGGTTGTTAATGCCTCAAAATTCATCCTTTGTTTTGAACGAGCCCAACTTGAATGTGTTGCACAATATGGCTAATACCGGAAAGAGTGGTACGATACATCACCCTATCAACTAAGCCCACCCATCGTGGATGCCGTTCTTGATTGCCTTTTCCATGTCCAGCACTGCTAAGAAGCACGTTGATTGTAGACATCCAATCATGTCACAAGGCCTTAGCTGTACTTCCAATGCCTCTCCTTTTCGACCTCGGCATTGGTTTTATCAATCCTTTAGTTGCATTGGACCCCACCCTCGTTTTCTCATTAGACTTCGAGGATTGTATCAGCTTCTTGCGCTCATTATCCAATCTTGATCCCTCTACAATACGATCTGCTATCGAAACACCAAGTAATAAAACATTCGATGGACATTTTAAGGTTCTGAAGTGCATCAACAACAATGCCTACAAAATTGAACTTCTTGGAGACTATGGTGTATCCACAACATTCAATATAACCGGCCTATCACCTGATGATGAGTTTTCTCCAACCGGGAGAGTATGATGCTAGAGTGCCTAGGGCTCACTTTCTAGATTAGTGTGGTTGAGCCAAAATTCGACACAAGACTAGATTGCACGGGTTGTGGGACCGTACAGGGAATATGTGCTTGCCACCTGGGTCATGCATGGGTCATGTACACATAGGTCACACGGGTCTTAGAACTTAAGTTGAGTTTTGTCTTATTAGGAAAGTTTGATCTTAGTTAATTCTAAGATGTTTTGATTTTTGTAATTTATTTTTTCGAGAATTTCTGATGTTATTAGGAAAGTTAGTAGTAGGTATTCTTTGAGTTAAAATAGAACATGGAATTCTATATTAGAAAGTTAAAGAAATGAGTCCTCCCATACTACTTATAAATATTCCTATCAGGGCTCCTCTTGTAATCATACTAGAGGTACTTGAATTATTGATTAATGAAAATTTTCTTGTAAAGATTATTCTTGTCTTTTTTTGTATTTTCTCTCTCTCTCTCTCTCTCTCTCTCTCTCTCTCTCTCTCTCTCTCTCTCTCTCTCTCTCTCTCTCTCTCTCTCGTGGATTCCTAATGTTTGCCGGTTAGCATGTAAAAGATGTAATCTTGGAGTGGCCGGCTAAGATGATTTTTTTGAGCTTTGGAAGAGAATGACCGGTCCCAGTCCTCTTCTAACTACCATTTGCCATTTTAATACCTTGCATGGTACATGCCATAGCGTGGTTTCTACCTCGCTACAATTGATTGTGTCTGACATATCCTTGCTCTGATTTTTCAGCCCAAGTTCAACACCTCCCAGCATCAACATTTTAACTTAAATTTTGTTTTACTTTCAAGTTTACACAATCATGTAATCAAAACCCAAAGGCTATACTCTAGTGCAATTTCTAGTAGCAATACAATCTTGATATAGATAATCTAGAGTATGGTGGATAAAGTTACTAGCAGTAGTGACTGAGTTGTCAATAACACACCTAAGATATGCTGAATACAACTGACTCTACCTAATGTTCACATTTATGCTTGCTATAATCTATTATAATATTTTTGGAGTTAGCTTATTGAAGAAATGCAGATCCTCTTTCCTTCTCTTTTGTATTGTATTTAGCCTTTGTAGATTTGCATGTCCAGGTACATGTCATCGATCTACATTGTTAAAGGTTGCTAGAGAACATTCTTCGGTTGCTGCAGTCATTGGCGAAGGGCATTTGTCAGGAATAAAGCAGCACCGGAAGCAGCCTATTGAGGTTAGGACCATTTTTGTAATGTAGATTTGTGATGATTTCTATGTGAATATGATTCATAAAATTCCTAGCTAGAATGGTTGTCACCAAAAATTCAAGCTTTTCATGGAAGGTAGGTCGAGTCTGGAGAGCTTTCTTGTTGCTGAACTGTCGACTCAAGATATGTGAATACTACTTAATGAGATCACATTCTGGGTATACTGCATGTTAGCAGTATTTTTAGTTCAAGAATTGTTTTATTTTTTAGAAAGCATTATGAAATTACTAGTAGTCCTTAAAGATTGTTACTGGAAACATATTACCACCAAGTAGTGCTAATCGTGAAGTACAAAAGATACATTTTCCACTCTGATTTTCTACTTGGAGATTCCATTCTAGGTGGTTGTACTGGTAACTAGAATTGGCCTTTTTCAGTTCAGTCAATTTTTTTCGAAACCTGTAGAATAGCCAACAATTGGTTGCCATCTTTCATAAATCACTAACTGCATTATTAGGGATTGTGTGCATGCTATATCAAAGCTTTTTCTGGACTATCTGATGCTGTTAATCATTTTGACACAAGTATCTGGAAAATTGATTTATTTCTTTGGGAAAAATAAAGTAACAGAAAATAAAAAAGAGGACAATCAACACAGCTAAACAAGGCTGATTAAAAGTATACAAAAAGAAAGCTGAACCCACTTCTTTCGGAATATCTTATGCTGGTGTTTTTCTTGACATTAATTTATAAATGTATGGTTGATTAGTCTGGCTATCATGTTTCTTGGAACAGAGAAGGGAGAACAACCATCCATAAACTCCTCCCCTTACTCTTCTCCTACTGGGCCACATTTAATTCTATGACACCAGATGTTATGAATGGACACCACATCGAGTTCTGGAAAATTTTTTTAATAATTAATGAATATAGATTGCACTCACGATATACCTTTTTAGCATGGTCTGCCAAAATTCTGCCTTACATCCGTGGATGATATTATCCATTATAACCCTAGGGTAGCCATAGAAGGGGTTCTCACATATACCTCATATTTCTTAATTCTCCTGTCGTGTATATTGCCGGTAAAGCATCTATTGGAAGTTCCGGCCAATGGTGTGGGTGTTTCTTGGATGAAAATCTTAGCATGGGTTGGTGTGGCAGTAACCAGGGTTGCCTTGGCTTGGGGTAAACAAAAAGTTCTCCACAATAGAGTCTAGAAAAAAGCAGTATATTTTCATTTATATATATTTGTAACTCGTGATAAGTTGATATCTAGTCATTTTATGTTTTTTTCTTCGTCTTATAAAAAAGTTGTACTTTTTCCGATAACTAGAGGATGATGATCTTTCCACAGATTTGGATGAAATCTTTGGTTTGTTGTAGAATGTTAGAGTGCTTTGATTTGCTGTTGGAATTAAAAAGGATTGGCATGAGAATTAGATGGGTTATATCCTCGAATGCCAGATGGTTTATGACCAAAATCAGAATGGACTTTTGTTAGCCCCAATGATTGATTTTGATGAATAGTAAAATATTTGAGTATATAATATTACTAATGAGTTAAATAAGTTAATATTTCAGAAAATATTAAGGATAATAACTATTAATTTGAAAGATAAATTTTTAAAGCTTTAAATATATGGAAAAACCAGTGATATTAGTGTAAAATAATGTATTGGAATTTGGAGCCAAAAATTTTATGAAAGATCAAAGTTTTAGCATGATATGAAAGAATTTCAGCTTGGCACATAAAAGTTTTAACTGGAATGCTACCAAGCTGATTCAAATGAAAATTGAGCGGCTCGATAGGGGGAGCTGATTATATAGAAGCTGTAATTTTGAAGGCTGACTGGTAAGCTGATTCAAATAGCAAATGAGTCAACTCGGATAGAAATCAAATCGATCCTATAAATCTAAGCCGACTCAACAGTGAAACATTGAAAGGTATATTTTAGTAAAATAATATCGAGTCTACTTAATTGAGGATCGAGTCAACTCGGATGGGATCTAAGTTGATCGATAGTGATCCAAGTCAACTCCAGGATTATTGACAAGCATAATGACTAGTTCTGCAAAAAGTTTATATTGACTTAATTTTGAATGTAATGGTTATATTTCGTCCTCCAATAACTAAAAACAGTTATTTTGGCTTTATAAGCATATTTAAAGTCTACCAAACTCATTGAAGAACATAATCAAACTCAAAATATTCTAAGTGCCATTAAGAACAAAGAGATAAAGTTAAAGCATTGATTTGAGAGTTTTAACCCCCAACTACCTAAAATATTTCTTCAATTATTGGCTTCCAAGCAATGAGACAAGTATTGAAGATTCCTTAGATTTCTAGGAGTCTCCTTCTTTGTAAATAATTATTTTTATTCTTTCTCTTTTCAAGGAGTTTTGTACTTATACTTATCTTTCTTGGTGCTTTTCTTTCTAACTTCAACTAGAGATTGAAGTTAGGTATTTAGCCAGGGATTGGCTGAAAGGGTTTTGATTATGAGCCTGATAAAATAATTTGTGGAGGGTTTTAAAATATGAGCCCACTACAAGAAATAGGGGAACCACCGATCCATTTCTCCCGACGCTTCTAGGTGGCGTCGGGAGACTCCGCAACCCGCTGATGCTTTTGAAAAGCATCGGTATCCTCCGCAACCCGTCGACGTTTTTAAGCATCGCTAAGTACCTGACATTTACCGATGCTTAAAAGTGTTACCGGATTTGTAAACCGTCCGTCCCACACTAATACCCGCCGATGCTTTTAAAAAGCGTCAGCATCTTCCGATGCTTGAAAGCATCGCCGGACTTCAAGATTTTAACGACGCTTATAAGCGTCAGAAAACTCTCCTCTTCTATCCACAACCGAGCCCTAGTTTTTCATTCGATTCATCGGTCGCCGCCTCTAACCCATTCTTTCTTCCTCCTCCCTCTCCCTCCTCCTTCATCTCCAGTGCATTGCCTTCGGTCCCTTCGTTGCTGCGGAAGCTCTCCGGCGCCTTCATCTCCGTCGCATCCCATCCAACTTTACTCGTCCAATATTTTTCTTAATTTTCTCATCCGTATTTAAGCAGGATTTAGTTTTTTTTAATTGAAGGTATCGTGGAAAGAAAGGAGAAAGGAGAGAGCTGAGGCTCGTGCGGGGAAGAGAGAAGGGAAAGAAAGGAGAAAGAGCTGAGGCTCGTGCGGGGATTCCTTTTCCCCCACTCCCAGCAGTTTTGAATTCCATTCTTTTCTTTTTTGTTTTTTTTTTTCTTCTTCCTTTTACCGGGAAAAGAGAGGAGTGGGTTAGCATTATCAATCCATAATGAATGGTATTCAATAGGAGGTTTTAGTTACGTATAATTGATATAATATAAAATAGGTGTTCTGTTCATGAATACTATACACTGTAGATTAATATTAGAAGGGACCTAATCAAGCTTTCCACTTTTCACTGGACAAATTAGGTCGAATTGAATTACCAATGCACAAGCTATAGGTTGCTAGCTAGCAGGTTTTCTTGACGGTGTACATGCTTAAGCCATTGCCCAGGAATTGGGTGCTTAAGGAGTTTTGTGGGAGGTCTAACTCATGGTGTAGTTCATTGACCATGGAGCAAAATCTAATGGTAAGTGATCGAGTTTGACGAAAGTAGAAGCGGAGGACTTACATTCTTGGCCTATAGGGATTGGAATCAAATCAGCTGATATAACTATGTACAAATTTAGATGACCTAGGTCTTAATTATATTGCTAGATAGAACCTTCATCTTTCAATTCTGGCTATGTTTTATGATCAAAATAATGAAAAGACAACTGGTGAGAATTAAAAAAACTAAATGGTTTAGCGTTTCTCTTGATGAATCCGCTTTGATGTAACACAAATAATCAAGTTGTTGGCTTGCCGTACTATTTTTAAAAAAATAATAAATATAAATGGATTAAAAATTCATGTTGCATTATTAAATGCACAAGATTCTTGAGTACTAGGTTTTCTATCCATGACAACTGCTAGGAAGCATAGTCCCAGTTATTTTGCATGTCAAAACAAGAAAGAATTGATATAGCTAGGCAAGGCAAATTGAGCAAGCATTAATGGTGCCAAGTCGTATAAACTATCTTCTACGTACGGCTAGGAATTTCATTTCTTATTTTGCATGACTTAAAGTTTATCAGTATAATAAAACCTGATTGAAAATGAAGAAGAGAGGTATTTAAGATATTTTTCATTTTGTATCAAATGATTAAATTTTTTTATATTAAAGAGTGGGTATTTAAGATATTGAAGTAAGTATTTTAGATATTCCCCAAGGGACGACCAAAATCAGATATAACCAAAACTAGATTAATTTGTTTTTAATAGTTCTAAGTGTTTTTATCTCTTTGTTGGAAAGATGAATTATCTACAACATCAAATGCCCCGAGCAGTGGCCAAAGATAGGAAGTGAATGAAACCTACCATGCAATAATTATAGAGGGTTATTTTTTATTGGATCCAAAATTTTTGTTTTACTTTTCTTTCCCTTCCTACCCATCCTGCGAGTTGAGTGATTTGGTAGCGACCAGCTATCACCGTTTCTCTAAAAAAAGTAGAAAGAGATAAAGAAAACAACAATGTGGTTCATTGCAAGTAAATACATAAGCAATGTTGCAGTGTCCTTCATTACCATGAACTCAGGGTGGAGTTTAGGTTCAAATATCATCCATCAACCATTCTGATATTTCTTTGTATAAATCCATGGTTGGGGATTTATGTTGCATAATAATCTTAATTTGCTCGGTAACACTTGGATTAGTCTAGTGCTTCACTTTCCAATATTTTCTATCAAAATATTGCTTAGAAGGAGGTAGATTCAACAATTAGATAATAAAGAAAGTTATAGAAATTCTTCAGTACATTTAAGTTGGCCATATATTTTGCCAAACTGGAAACTATATGTATATGCACGAAAATAGTACGTGCTTCATGTATTAGTTTGTCAGACAGTATGTAAGGTTAGCCCCATCCATGTATAGCCCAAATATATTCCATACGAACAAAGTACCATCTCACAGGTTTTGTACTTCACTATGTTATTCTGTTCTTACATTAGGTTTGAGTTTATGATTTTCAAAAAGTCATCTTGATTCTTCTAAAGTCATATATTATACTAGTCCAAGTACAGGAACCAGGATTCAAGCTTAAATAACTTGGAATTGCACACCACTAAGAAAAATATGCTTTACCTGTTTCATTATCTTTTCTTATCAGGTGCTTGACTGCTTGGAGAGTAAAGAAGCTCTGTAATCAATTTTAAAATTGGTTTAAGGTTTGTATATGGAGGCTATGATGATTATGCGATGTATGTTTGGCTGATTCAACTATTTCTAACGGCAATAATCTTGGATGGCCTTCTTTTGTAGGCAACCGATTGTAGTCATTTTGATTTAGTTGTAGATTAAATAGTATATAACTAAGCATCCTCCTTATTTTATATTATTTATTGTTCTTTTTTTAATAGATTATTTCTGTTTATTTATAAATTTCTTAGTATATACATGTATCTTACTGAACATGTTATGCTTTAAGGTTAGTTTCATTATTGTAAACTTTGATTTCAATACCATCTATAGCATTGTTATGATCAAATATGATTTTTTAAATATTTTTAAAAAGCTTGCATTGCATAGAAACATAGACCCATCAATTGATTAAAGTATATATTCTACAGTATCCATACAATTATTTTATTTTTGTACGGATGGGAAAAATATGTATAGTGGTCAATTGATTGTCCAGTTTGGACAGTTTGAGAATTGCAAATAATTTTATAGGTGCTTATAGTAATCAAATGGTATGGATAGAGTTCCAGATATATTTTGGATAGCATTTTGGTTAGGTTAGATTCCGAAGAAGGTACAACTGGTTGATTATGACAAGTAAATAGTTTATAAGATGGTTTACATTTTTGCATGAATGATTATGTTATCTTTTAAATTGCAATTCATTTCCGTTATAATTTGATTATAATGTTGACTGACTTGGTTTTAAATAATACATGTTAGGTACACCATGCCTCGAAGGAAGCGCCTATCGGATGTATAGTTTCAGTTTTCTCAGATCGAGGCTGGTACTTCATCACAGCAGCCCGATGAGCATCGATCAGTTTCACATCGGTCTGATGCCAGTCCATCCATTTCTGTACATCCGGTGGAGGGCAGTACTTCTCCATCTCAAGACGACGCCATTCCCTCCGAGTTAGCACATCACGATCCTCCTACGGATCATCCTGATGTCAAGCTTATCATCGATGATATACAGATACAGGGTAATTTAATAATTTCATCACATTTCAATTCATACATATGTAATAGTTTTGATATATAATTTTCTGTATTTTTTTTGTAGATGGATCTAGGAGAGTTAGGCGAAGGCGAGGAGCCATACTAGTCCATGATGTGTGGCAGTTACCTGAGAGTGAGAGGATAGTCATAGAGTGCAACAAGCTAGGCTTGCCTATTAAGAAAGGTGCTAGCTTGTTGACTAGTTTTCTAGGGACAGTAGCACGCCGGGGTCAACTATGTCCCCTAAATTATTCGAAGTATAACGACATGCTTCCTGTCTATAAAGTAAAGATGCTTCGAGTTGTGCAGGTAAAAAAATTGATATATTATTTTATATCTTAGGCTTTTAATAATTGAATTGCTTATCTCATTTAATACTTATTTTATTGTTTATTTAAATTGTAAAGCAAGTTTGTTCTCCCTCCAGATTCTTTTGATTTTGTGCTTAAGTCTCTCAATCGCAAGTGAAAAGAATATAGGGCAAAGTTGAAGGGAGACTACAAGCTAAAGGGTAGGACAGAGGAGCAGCTTGCAGCTACCTGTCCTCCTGATGTTCATCCTTATCAGTGGAGGGAGTTGGTGTACTATTGGTTCTCCGAGAGGGCACAGGTTATATAGCATCATCAAACATTTTGAAATTTATTAATTTTTACTCGTCATAATTATATTTATACAATATATAACATAGTTTTAATTTTATTTTGTAGACATATTCTGCTATTGGTAGAGCTGCATGAGTATCTCAGTCCGTTCCTCACACAGCGGGGTCCAAGAGTTATGCACGGCTCAGGCAAGAGTTTGTATATTTCTCATCCTATAATACTTTTAGTACACTTTTAGTTTTAACATCATGTATCATCATGTATCATGCATGTACCATGTATCATGGTACGGGGGTATAAGATATGTTATTTTAGATTTTTTGTAACATTTATTCTTTATATAGGCTGATCAGCAGCGGAGGGAGCCTGGTGAGGTGGAGTTCTATCGGATGACTCACATTCACCATGATGGCAATTTTGTTCGGGAGGAGTCCAGAGATATATATGTATTTTTTTTATTTATATTATATCATGATTTATATTTTTATTTTTATTAAGTATTGATATATGAGTTTTTTATAAAATATAGGATAGGGCTACCTCTATGATCTCCAAGCATGCTGGCGAGGGTACATCATCTACTCAGAGCAATCGCATCGAGGCCGAGGTATTCTCGGAGTTGATGGGACCAGAGCGTTCTGGATGAGTGAGGGGTTATGGGATTGGAGTTACCCCTACTCAGTTATCTGAGATGAATAGATTTACTCGGGATGCTAGAGAGAGTCATGATCAGTCACATGTTCGTCGACTCCAGGATGAGATAGCAGAGCTCAGACAGATACGTGATGCAGACAGAGCAGAGATGCAGACTATTAGGGCTCAGCTTGAGCATATAACATCTATTCTGCATATGTTCATGTCATCATATCTATTTATTTATAACTACATACATATCTATATATATTTTGTATATTTCTAATAATTTAGAATATATATAATGCATGTATCGTAACTATATATATATATATCTCTTGTAGGTTCCTTATGCATCTGCCAGTCGCAGACAGGAGGACGACCAGCCTCCCGTGGATCAGTGATGCTAGTTGATTTTTTTTTATTATTTTTGTATGTCTTTTTATGTATTTGAACTTAGATCGATATTGAGTATCTTTTGATACTTTTATATATATATATATATATATATATATATATATATATACTCTTTATATTTGTATTTGTGTTTGTGTATGTCTTTGGATGTGATACAGGTTTGAATGTTTAGTATTTGATGTATACAAGTTGATGTATGTATTTGATGTATACAGGTAGCTGTATATTTTTTTTAAGAAAATTATCTAAATTTGCCGACGCTTTAAAGCGCCGCTAGGTTTGGACCTGGCGACGCTTTAAAGTGTCATTAGATTTGAACCTGGTGATGCTTTAAAGCGTCGCTAGGCTTAAAACCTAGCGACGCTTTAAATCGTCGCTAACTGCCGACGCTTTAAAGCATCGAAAAATTCATATTTAGTGACGCTTTAAAGCGTCGACAGGTGATGCCCCACGCTTACATAGCCGACGCTTTTGCGATGCTTTAAGAAGCGTCAAGAGATTTCTTGGCGACGCTTAAAAATATCGGGAAAGGCCAAAAAAAGCATCACTAAAGCCCTATTTCACTGTAGTGGCCCAATAAAATAAGCTGACTGTAATCTTTGGAGAGATTATAGTAAAAAAATTTAAGGGATAACCTGGAGGGTGGATGTAGATATTGGGTATATATACCAAATCACTATAAAATCCTTTATATTTGAGTGTGCTCTTTTGTTTTTTACATTTACTTTTTAGCATTTCATTTTAATTTTTGCTATAGTACATATCATTTCTCATTATCACTCCACACACTCTTAAACATAGCACATACTTAAGTTAAATTTTTAAAAAATCCAATTCATTCTCCTATTGAATTGTTTAGCTGGGCAATAGTTTTAAATTATATGGAAGAATTGGGATTGAATTTTGATAGTTTGAGACATTTCTATTTTCTTTTGGATTTCCAATAGAAATGGAACTTTTCTCAACCAAATAATTGAAATGGGAGTCATTTCTATGCCAAAGTATAACACCTCTTAACCAAACATGCTATTATTAAGTGTAATAGGATTTCCATGTTTCACAACTAAGAATATGTTGTTTACCTAACTTTGGAATCCATTCTTTGTCCCGTACAAGATTTTCATGGAGAAGGCTTATCAATCGAACTTTGTTGGAGGAGACATATCAATCAAAATTTGAAGGGCTGCCTATGGAGCAATTTTTAGCAAAGTGTTAGTTTGTAGCTGGACGCAAATTCACATCATGGGGTGCCAATCCAAATCACATCCCTATTCCGTGCCAGGAATCTTCATCATGTTGCCTCAACATTAATCCAGCTAAACGGATTTTCTTCTATAAACCATGGTTCTAGCCTAGACAAAAAAAACTAAATTTTGTTTCAAACTAGCACTAAGGTACTTAATGATAAGTTTATATTCGATCTGCATACAAATCCTTGGTAACCTATTTGACAAAAGACCTCGTAAAGACCAACAAGCATAATACCCCATAATGCGGAGGTGAAAGAAAATATTTCAAAAAGAATAAAAAGAAAATAGTATTCAATGTTGTTTGATTATGGAAATATTTCTCCCTGGATGTGATGTAATGGGACATTCCCGTAAGCGGTATGTAGGAGAGAAGAGTCCAAATGTTCAGATCCTTGAATCCATTCTTGTAGTAGCGTTACGTTTCATTTTCTTTTGACCAACAAATAAAATAACCTAATATTCTGTTGAAAGTATCCTAGAGCAAATTAAATGCTCAAATATTTGTACCTTCTCTATCTGTTGTCCATCATATTGTCCCTCCAATACTGCGATAATTCAACTGCATGCTTACGAGCCAAAACTGGTCTCAATTTTGCCATCTTGACAACCCTAGCCTCATGCTATGGAAGAAATCTGGTGGCAGATATTAGACCACCTCCACTTGAAAGCTCTAAAAGACATCATCCACTGGTACCTAAAAAGGATGCAGCGAAAGCCCGAAGCTGCTTATCAAAAATAAAAAATAAAAAAAATCCAAAGCTGCTACTCTGATAAGTGACCATTATAGATAGCCAGAAATTTATAGAGATGCCACTGCTCGATGGCTATTTTGTTATCCAACCATTCATCCACTATTATCTGATGGCTAAGGAGCTCAGTTATCCATTGAACGATAACATTTGGCTTGAATTCTATCTCCTTCAAGATTTGCTCCTGCTTCGTGTTATAGACTTCAGGCCAAACATTGTTGTTCAGTGGATTTTATTACTCCTTGACTATCAAGTTCCAATGTATGCATAGTTGAATAATAAAATGCCCATTGAGTAGCAGCATCTATGCAAATTTGTGGTTGTCCATGTTGATCACTTAGTAGTAGTTTCGGGCTTCCACTTCTAAACAATGCATCCTTTTTAGGTATTGATAGATGCTTTCTTTTAAAGCTTTTAAGAAGAGGTGGTCTAGTATCTACTACTTAATTTTCATGATGGTGAGGACCAATGGAGATAAGCTTTGGCTCGTAGGCATGCATCTTGCTTTATTGCAAGACTAGGGCGACTCTGAAGACGCTCGCTCGGCTTAGTTGAGTTGCGTTGCATAGACATTTCTATGCAACCTAATGCTACTTTCTCTCATGCTGAATCGATCTTCACAGCTATATCTTTGATGGCTTCTCTTGCTTCGATTTTGCTATGACTCATTCTTGTTTTCTACTCTTTGTAGAAATATCTTGGATACATGGCTCGCAACAAAAATTCCTGCCATCAAATACTTGAATCAGATATTTGCTAGCTGAAATCTGCTATATAAGAATAATGCATCAAATATGAGAATAAGAGCCATTAAATGACACTTGCTTTTTCCTTTGTTTTTTGGAAGAGAGAAAGTATAACATGAATTTTCATGTTCAACTATTTAATATATGATATACATCCAAACCACATGCCAATAAGAAAATTAATAGTTTGTTTTGTGAACATGGACACAAATCAAAAGCTATCATTATTTTGATGGTATGTACAAGAAAACCAATAAAAAGTGGAGGATATGTATCGATTACACCAATCTTAACAAGGCTTGTCCTAAAGATAGTTTTTCTTTGCCTAAGATCGATCAACTTATCGACGCTACTGTGGGACATAAGCTTCTAAGCTTTATGGATGTTTTTTCTGGATATAACCAAATATGAATGAGTTCTGAAGATGAGGAAAAGACATTCTTTGTTACAGATCGAGGAATATACTGCTACAAGGTAATACCCTTTGGTCTCAAAAATGCTGGAGTAACGTATCAAAGGTTAGTTAACAAGATTTTTGAAGGTTTGATTGGCAAAACCATGGAAGCATATATGGACGACATGATCGCCAAGAGTACTCAAGCCGATGATCATATCGGAGATCTCCAGAAAGCCTTAGACACACTTAGGAAGCATCAAATGAAACTGAATTCCACTAAATATATTTTTGGCATAACCTTTGGAAAGTTCTTAGGCTTTATGGTTACTAATCGAGGAATTGAAGCTAATCTAGAGAAGATCCGAGCTATACTTGACATGAGACATCCTGTTAATAAGAAAGAGGTTCAACAGCTGACGGGATGGATTGCCTTATTAAGCTAATTTATATCTTATTCGGCTGAAAGGTGCTTCCCTTTCTTTAAAGCCCTACATCAATCTAAAGACTTTGAATGGTCGGACAATTATCGGCATGCATTTAAAGAGCTTAAGAAATATCTGATGAATCCTATCTTATTATCTAAACCAGAAGAAAGGAAAAATCTATACCTTTACTTAGCTGCATTCGATGAAGCGGTTAGCTCAGTATTGGTGAGGAAAGGATCTGACGGATTGCATAAGCCTATTTATTATATCAGCAAAGTACTTCATGATACCAAGGTAAGGTATCCAAAACTCTAAAAACTTGTTTACACCTTGGTGACATTGGCAAAGCGGCTCAAACCTTACTTTCAGTCTCACCCGATCGTTGTGCTGACCGATCAACCTTTAAGGACTATTTTATAATGCCCTGATACTTTTGGCCGGATGGCTAAGTGGGCAGTAAAGTTGGGAGAATTTGATATCTCATATCAACCTCGGTCTGCAATGAAAGCTCAGGTTTTGCTAACTTCATAGCCGAATACACCTGGAATAATAATGAGGACGATGCCCAGGCACCAGTTGAGGCTGAGAAGAATGATTCTCCTTAGATTTTTCATGCGGATGGTGCTTCAAATTCTTCTGGTTTTGGAGCCGGCCTGATTTTATCCAGTCCTAGCGGGGATGTCTTGGAATATGCTCTTCGATTTTTCTTTAGGACATCCAACAATCAAGTAGAGTAGGAGGCCCTTTTAGCTGGCCTGAGGATTGCTAAAGAACTAGACGTTTGAAGGTTGAAAGTGCTGTCTGATTCCTAATTGGTCATAAATCAAGTAAAAGGAGACTTTGAAGCTCGCGATACAACTTTGGTCCAATATTTGGAAAAAGTTCGAGAGCTAAGTACCCAATTTGATTCCTGGAACATTAGTCATGTCCCTAGGATGGAAAACTCTCGACCTGACTCGCTATCTCAGTTGGCCACTCTAGTACCCGATTCAATGGGTCAGACTTTTGTTAAACACCTGAAAGCTCCAAGTATTTTTGTGGATAACAGGGAAAAGATTCTTCAAATAGGACAAGAATTGGGTTGGATGAGCCCAATAATTGGATATTTAACTGAAGGAACTTTACTTGAAAACACTATGGAGGCCAAGCGACTTCGTAAGATTGTTTCAATATGTCATCTTGAATGGCTCACTATATAAGAAATCGTTCTCCCAGCCATTACTAAAATGTTTGACCCTTTCGAATGCTTAGAATGCCCTTAGAGAAGTTCATGAAGGTATATGTGATGACCATCTGGGGGGCAGATCTTTGGCTTATAAAATCATACGGCAAGAATATTATTGGCCAACTATACAAAAGATGCAGCAGATTTTGTGAGGAGATGCGATCCATGCCAGAGGTATGCTAATATACAGAGGCATCCTTTTAGTCATTTAATATAGTTGATTGCTCTATGGCTATTCGTCCAATAGGGAATGGATATTCTTGGTCCATTTTTCCAGCCTCTGGACAATAGAAATTTTTGATTGTAGCTATTGATTACTTAATTTACCAAATAGATGAAAGCTGAGCCTTTAGCCCAGATCACTAAAAATAAAGTTGAGGCATTCGTTAGAAATGCCATAATCTATAGATTCAAGATCCCTCTGCCACCATTACTGATAATGGGAGGCAGTTTGACAATCAAAAATTTAGTAATTTCTGCGTCCAATTCCATATTCTTCATAAACTAACTTTCGTCGGGCACCCTCAAGCTAACGAAAAAGCTAAAGTAACCAATCGGACTATTCTTCATGGATTGAAGACCCGATTGAATGAAGCTAAAGGACTTTGGGCTGACGAACTTAATTCAGTCCTTTGGGCTTATCGTACAATCCCCCGATCCATAACAAGAGAATCTCCGTTCAACCTCACTTATGAAAGTGAGCCATGTTACCTATGGAAATCATTCTCCATTCTAGGAGAATGGACTGCCTCGAAGAGTCGAATAATGCTTACCACAGAAGAGCTGATATGGATCTACTCGAAAGCTCCAGATTACAAGCACAATTAAGAATGGCAGTGTATCAACAAAGGGTGGCCTGATATTATAATTCAAGAGTCAGGGCTCGGGTCTTTCGGCCTGGTGATCTTGTCCTACACAAGACAAAAATATCCCGACCCACCGATCAGGGTAAACTTACCCAAAATTAGAAAGGTCCCTATCGCATCACTGAAGTTGTGTCACCAGGAACTTATCAGATCGAAAGCCTAGATGGCAATCAAATGACTCGACCTTGGAATGTAGAAATTCTTCTTTAGTACAATCAATAAAGTGATATCTTCTTCTTTTTTACTCTTTTTATTTGAAGAAAGTTATTGAATTGGAATGTCCGACAAACTGAAAGGTTGGCCTAATACACTGACCACAATCCGACAAATAGAGTTGATCTGACCCACTATCTCATCGGTATTATTACATCGGTATATCCGATCAATTTGAAGGTTGGCCTGATATGCTGACCACAATCTCATCAATGTAAACAGAGGAAATGTCAAGATTAAGATATAGTTTCTTGATCTTCTCTATACAATCTTCGAAGCTGATCTTATAACCTTCTATCCTCGCTTCGTCTATTTCATTATTAAAAGCCTCGGATTTTTTGAATTTGTCAATTGCATGAAGGCCTTCTTGGATCGCCATATTGGCCCTTTGTTCAGCTTGTTTTAATTTTTGCTTAAGAAGGGCTGCTTTCTCTACTATTTCAGCCTTTTGCATCGTGATTTCAGTATGGGCATGAGTTTTCTCTTCTATCATTGTTTCTGCCAGTTGAAGTTTCTTCCTCCTTCTCTTCGCATCGGCCAGAAGCTTCAAGGCCTGGTCTTTGACTGTCTTTAATTTCTTTCCCAACAACAAGTTGGCAGTTGTGGCTTGGGTTAATTTTGATTCTACGATCGCTCAACATTTATTAGCCTTTTCTTTCTCTTCCTTGGCTGATGCTAACTGATTTTGAAGATCTTTTTGAATATTAGCTGATTTATGCATACTTTCTTCAATTATAGAAATGTCATTGATGAACTAACAGAACGTGCAAAGATGAAGTTAGAAATAGAGTTAGAGAATTCTCGGGGGAAAGTTTGATACTTACTTTTAATATCCTTGAATATATGGAGCAGAAAATATTTCCATCCCATGCTTGTGTGTCGCTTCCCAGTCCCTATGAAGAATGTTGGATTTCAGCATAACCTTTGCTAATTTCGGGTTGTCAAGACCTGCATCAGCAACATATACTTGAATACATTTTTCTTCCTCATCTTCTGAACCTGAGTCAGCTCCCAGTTTAGGTGTTGCTTCTACGATCGAGGCTTTGCCCCTACTTTTTTAAGTTGGTCTATTAGACAGACCGATATTTGATGGAGATGCGGATGCATGTGAGGGAGGAAGACTCATCAATAATTTTTTTGATGGAAGTTAGGGTAAGTGTGACTTTTCTTCATCAAAAAAAGATTGGTGTGGACACCAGAGGCACCAGAATAGGACAGAGGCTTCTCAACCCTCTGTGGTTTAATTAGCAGCATCTGAGTCCATTTGTAAAAAAGACTTAGTCCATCTAAGTTGTTTTTTTTACTTGAGTCCTGTACTAGTCAGCTCATGTTGAGCTAGTCATTTTTCGGAGTTCAGTACATGTCCAGTAATGTCTCATACAAGTGATGACCAAGCCAGCCCAAGTGAAGACCAACCCAACTGAAACTATAAGGATCATGGAAGGCCAAGGATGAGAAATCAAAAGCCTAGGAGAAGAAATTAGAAGCCCGGGAGACAAACCCGAAGCTCTAAAGCCCTGAACTGCAACCTGAAGCAAACTAGGCCAGCCAAGGTCCAGGAGAGGAGTTAAGTGGTGCCAAGGCCTTATGCTCACCACCCTTGGTCGGCCACTAGGTCACCACCTTTGGCCGACCATGGCAAATGAGAGAGGGAGGGGATTTAGAGATTTTTTCTACCCAGCTTACCATATTTTCTAGCTAGAGTTTGATGGGGATTGAAATTCCTATGTAAAGTCTCTTTTAACCTTACTTGGGGACCAAGTCTAAGAGTTATTTAAAGGGCTCTAATCTCTTATATCAAGACAATTTTTATCATGAAATAATATTGAATTCTTCAATTGCTGTGTGCTACCTGCTGTGTGCTTAAAGGGATTCTGTGTGAGCCATTCTTCTTCCCGGAGTCCTGCACCTGCTTCCAACCTCCACCTGCATCTCCAAGCCCTAGCCACCCACTTCAAATCCCATCTTTCCTTTGCCGGTTTTTCAATTTATGCTCCACCTGTGCTTTGTTTCCTAACCGAGCAGAAAGTCGGAAATCCGCGGGTCTCTGGCTTGATTTTTTAGGCCGCATCCAGGAGTGAGAGCGACCTCTTTATGTACGATTTGCACCAGGCGCTTCAACCATTGCCAGGTACACCCCCTCTACCGCTAGTAGCCCTATTGTAGGTGAACTAGCCCAACCGAGGCTTCTCAGCCTTGGCAGTCCCTTTTCTATTGCTTATTAGGTCCTGTTATGCATGCTTTTAGCTTCTTATTTTTATATAGAACTCTTTACATCGTTCCTTAGTCTGATCTTTGGGATTAAAATTTATAACTCAATGTTTAAAAACATAAAAGAATAATTGCATGCATATATAGTTTCGCATCATTTGGTATCAGAGCTTGTTTAGGGCTCAGTTCTCTTTGGATATTCGGATCGGGTGCTTCACTATGGCCGTCCGGTCATAGGAGACTAGTAGGGCTACAAAACTCTCTTTCCCAATCGACTAGATCTCCTATGGCGGTAGGGGTGCCACTGTGAATTGATCCCTGAAAAAGAACACAAAGAGTTCCTTAGAATTTTTTTCATTTTCAGCCTTTTCAATATATATCTTGTTTTTTTAATTGTTTTTGTCCACATAAAACTCAGAAAAATCTAAAATTTATTTTTATGGATTCCTCATAATTCAAGTTAATTTCAAGAATTTTCTCAGGAATTATTATGATATGTAAATTTTTTTCCTAATTGAAATACTGCCTGAGAATAGTTCTGCTCTATATTGGCAGCAAAGCCGATTTTGGAAAGTTCAGGATTTTTTTAGTATAATCTTTGTATATCTTTAATTTTAGCATATTTATTACATATTATATCATAATCTTTAATTATCTTCTATTTAAGAAAAATCCCAAAATAAAAAAAAATTACATATATTCAAAAACTCTAAAAACACTAAACTCTAATTTGCATTTTCATCTGCCTGCCATCATTGCATAAATTACTTTAAGGGCACTTTCTATATGTCAGATAAGGGGAGGAGTTGATAACCTCTCCTTAGTCCAAAACCACACCCCTTGCATTCGGTCTCAAGCCTAATCTAAAATTAACTAGACTTAATTTGACCTAGTGGGCTAGGGACACCCATCGATCGGATTCTGTCTTTGTGGGATGACTAGTGCACCCAATTCATTTCCTATTACTAGATACTAGTATCTAGGCAAGATGTACAGTATCAAATGACCTAAGCGGATCGGTGGTTCTTTAATTAGGTCCTTGTGAGAGCAGGGGGCCTCCCACCATTCCACCTCTTCCTAGCCAGATTGAAGGATTAGGATTTGAGTTGTGTATAAGTTGAGTCAACCCATTCTAAATGGGCTTTAGGTCTAGGCAGTTGTAGTCAAGTCAGTGTTTAGTCTTGCATGAGCACTATATTAGGGGCATCATATCATCCACCATCTCCATCTTTGACTGAATCCATAGATAACCTTGAAGCCAAGATTACTGCACTCACTGAGCAGCTAGATAACTCAGTCCAATACTCGAATCAACAATAGACTTGACCATATAGCCAATAGGTTTGATCAGGTAGAGGACCGTATAGGGACCTTAGAGAGAACCCATGGGTCGCAGTCTGAACCAGATCTTGATTCACCTCCCCATCCTAGGAGAACCCCTCACCGTGATCCTTACTATGAGACTGAACCTAGGAGGACCCCAAACCCTGATCCATACTTTGAGGCTGAACCTAGGAGAGTCCATTGTCATGACCCAGTCCCAGAGGTTCGTCCAAGGAGACCCATTAGGACTTTATAGACCAGGAGGATAGAGCCTACAAGAACATAAGGTTAGAAGCCCCCACTTTTGATGGTTGTCATGATCCTAAGGTCCATGTAGATTGGGAGGGAGAAGTTGATCAATATTTTGAGTGGTACGATATGTCGGAGGAGTGTAAGTTTAGGTTTACCAAGCTTAAGTTGATCCGGGAGGCCAGGTTATATTGGGCTAGTGTTGAGAGAACACTTAGACTAGGAGGTCATGATCCCATAGTCACCTGGAGGGCCATGAAGGATAAGCTTAGAGGAAAATACGTTCCACCATCATATCGTTATGGTTTAATGGATCAATGGCAACGATTGAATCAGGATAGCAGGAGTGTAGATGAGTACATCGCAAATTTTGATGAGTATTTCATGCGATGTGACTTAAATGAGTCTGAGGATGTTGTTCTATCTAGGTTTAGGGCTGGCCTGAGAGATGATATTAAGAGGGAGCTCTACATGAGAGAGGTTAGGGACCTGGACCATGCCTACCAGATTGCTAGGGATTATGAGTGTTTCCAGAGAGGGCCCATTTACCGAAAACCCGAGACCACTAGATACCCTAGTCAGTAGCCAGGAGCTAGCCAGTCCCTCCAGAGCCGATCCAGCCCTAGCCAACCTAATTCGAGTCGACCCACTCTGAGTCATCCTGACCCGAGTTGACCCCAGCCTAGTACTCCTTTGACCCGTAGAAATGATAGAGGTAAATCTGTAGAGGCCTACAGGAGTACCAATCCCCAAAAGACCTGTTTTAAATGTCGAAAACTAGGCCACTTTGATACCCAGTGCCTAGTTAGTGCCCTACACTTAGGTGAGCTAGAGGAAGAGGAACCAGAACCTGTAGCTGAACCTAAGGGAGAGATCTATGAGGCTGATGACCAGTTGTTGGATGAGTATGAAGGTGAGGAGGAGGAACCTGAGTCTGAGAACCTATTAGGAGTGGTTAGGTGCATCTTAACCCAGATCCCAGTTAAGGAAGATTGGCATCGGACTAACATCATACAGACCTTTGTTAAGGTAGGGGGGAAGGTACTTAAGATCATCATAGACAGTGGAAGTTGTGTCAATGCCGTCTCTGCCAATAAAGTCAAAACTTTAGGATTGACCACAGTTCCCCATCCTAGCCCTTACAAAGTTTCTTGGATAGATTCCACCTCCATACAGATCAAGTCTAGGTGCCAAATCTTAGTTAGACTGCAAACCTATGAGGAAAAGATTTGGTGTGATGTCATCCTCATGGAAGTAAGTAGTATCATTCTAGGTCGACCTTGGCTTTTTGATCATCATGCAACCCTATTTGTTCGAACCAATGTTTGTGCTTTTAGCTACCATGGGAATAAGTTTATTATCCATCCAACTCCACCTAGAGACCTAGTTAAGAGAGGTCCTAGTAGCCTTAAGGACAAGAAACCTGAAGTTAATCTGATTAAGGCTAAGGAGTTAGAAAGAAAGATTGCTGAGGGTAACCCTATTTGGATCTTGACCACCAAAGAAATATATGAGCCGACCCAAAAGGAACACCTTCCATAAATTGTTGAAGTTCTCAAAGAATTTGAGGATGTCTTTCCTGATGATTTACCTAATCAATTACCATCCCTTAGAGACATCCAACATGCAATAGATCTAGTCCCGGGAGCCACTTTACCAAACCTTCCTCACTATAGAATGAACCCCAGTGAGCATCAAGAATTATAGAAATAAGTGAGAGAATTGCTTAGGAAGGGTTTCATTAGGGAGAGCTTGAGTCCATGTGCAACCCTGCTCTACTGACCCCTAAGAAAGATGGTATTTGGAGGATGTATGTAGATAGTAGATCCATCAACAAAATAATTGTGAAGTATATGTTTCCCATCCCCCGATTGGATGATATGTTAGACATGATGGTCGGAGCCAGAGTTTTCTCAAAGATAGACCTTAAGAGCGGCTATCATCAGGTTAGGATTAGACCTGGGGATGAGTGGAAGATCGCATTCAAGACTAAGGATGGCCTGTTTAAGTGGGTTGTGATGCCTTTCGGACTTTCCAATGCACCAAGTACATTCATGAGGATTGTGACCCAAGTCCTGAAAGAATAGACTGGAAAATTTGTTGTAGTCTACTTTGATGACATCTTGATTTATAGTAGGACTAAAAAGGACCACCTTAGTCATCTGAGATTAGTATGCCAGACCCTTAGAGAGAATAGCCTCTATGCCAACTTTAAGAAGTGTGAGTTCATGACACATAGGGTTATCTTCCTAGATTTTGTTGTCACCCCTGAGGGAGTTTCTGCAGATCCTGAAAAGGTTAGGACAATTGTTGAGTGGCCTATACCCATTAGTGTCCACGATGTGCGTAGCTTCCATGGCCTAGCAACCTTTTACAGGAGATTTATTAAGGGTTTTAGTACAGTCATCGCACCTATAACTGATTGCATTAGGAAGGGTATATTTGAGTGGACCAAAGTGGCTGATAAGGCCTTCCTAGAGCTTAAGGATAAGATGACCCATGCACCCATCCTTAGATTACCTGATTTCACTAATGATGCGGGACTAATATGCATGCAATTATTTTTGTGTGTTTTATATGTGGAGTTAAGTAATTAAATCCCAAAAATTAGATCAAAATAAGTTATAGGGAACTCTATATGAAATTTAGAAGCTAAGCATGCAGATTAGTACCTAAGAAAGCAATAAAGATGGATCGCCGGGGTTGAGAAGCCTCAGTTAGGGCAAGTTCTCCTACAATAAAATTACTGGTGGCAGAGGGGGTATACCTGACAATGTCTGATGCACTCGATGAAGATCGCAGCGAATGGATCTTTCGTTCCTTGATGGATGCGGCCTGGAAAACCAAGCCAAAGACTCGCGGATACTCGGCTTTCTGCTCGGTGGTCCGATTGAGGCTTGGCTGGAGTTGTTGGATTCGTAGGAACTCAGGGACCTGCAAATGACCTGTCAGGGGTTAGAAAACTCATAAGGGAACAAGGAAACAAGAGAAAACAAAAAGGGGAAGAAAGTTTTGGGGAAGGGTGGCTAGGGCTCTGGAAGGTTGGTTGGCTGCAAGAATCTGTTGCAACACCGAGAAGAAGAAAGCACCAATAAAACCCCTTAAGCACAAAGCAGGGTGGCACAAAGCAATTTAAGAGAACTCAAGTTTTAATTCATATATCAAAATCAATCCTCATATAAGAGACTAGGGTCCTTTAAATAGACCCTTAGTCTTGGGCCCCAAGTAAGGGTACAATTGACATTACATAAGAATCATTTTCCCTCTTAAACTCTAGTTAGGAAAGTAAGGAAACCTAGGTAGAAAAATTCCTAAAAATTCTCTCCTCCTCTCTTGACTTGGTCAACACTCCAAGGATGCCTAGGGGGTGTGTTGGGCTTCTAGGAGCAGCAAGGGGCCGGCCCAAAGGGGCTTGGGTGCATGGGCTTGGGCCTCTGGAAGCTGGGTGGTCTAGTAGCTAGGTAGCAGGAATATTCCCTGGTATCTTGCTTCTTAAGGGCTTGGGCTTGGGCGCATGGGCTTAGGCGCATGGGCTTGATTTCTTTGGGCTAGGATGCAGATGGACCACTGGAATTATGGATGCCCTGGTCTATGAATATATTCTGGCATCTGGAAGGGAATCTGGGCATCTGGAGGGCATCTGCAAGGAATCAGGGTTTTCTAAATTTTCCTCTTGGGGTCTTCAAATCTTCAAGCTGGGTTGGACTTGGGCTATACTTCCATGTCTTCAATCTAGTTGGACTTGGTCTTCACTTGTATGATGTGGTCTTGAGTCTTCAATATGGTTGAACAGGACTCAAAAAAATAAAATTAGCTCGACATGAGCTGAATAACACTGGACTAGACTAGCTCAACATGAGCTGACTAATACAGACTCAAATAAAGACAACTTAGCTGGACTAAGCTTTATTACAATGGACTCGAATGTCATTAAGTGATCCATAGAGGGTTGAGAAGCCTCTATCTTATTATGGTGCCTCTGGTTTCCGCACCAATTCTCCCGAGGTGGGAGGAACTCGACCCTGTCGGGTGATTAGACTGGCTCACATATCTCTCGAGAAGGCCTGGGTTGAGGCGTTGCAAGTCCTCTTGAGAAATCCATGAATCGTCCGACTCTGGCCGGCCTTGCCATCGGACCAGGAAGCGTTGATAGCCGCGACCCCGGGTTGTAATGGCTTGATCGTCCAGGATATGCTCGATCCATTCTCCTCTCTCAAGCTAATTAATTAGTGGACACTCTGGGTAAGGATCACTCTCAACAGAAGGGATAGGTCCAAAAGCCTCACTGGGTATCGTTGCTGGTTCCCTGTACTCAACCAGGTTTGTAATATTGAAGGTAGAACTAATGCCCATATCCAAAGGCAAGTCTAACACATAGGCATTTGATCCAACCTTCTTTAATACTTTAAAAGGTCCGGCTCCACGAGCATGAAGCTTCTTAATGGTTCTGAATGGGAACCGCTCAGGCCTAAGCCTAATCATGACAGAATCCCCTACATCAAATTTCTTGATTCTTCTTTAGGAATTAACCAATTTTTTATAAGTTTCATTACTTAGGTTTATCTTTTGGCTAATGTCCTTGTGCAAGTCTCTAATATGCTGTGCAAATGACTCTACAGACTCTGAGACTCGTGCATGAATAGGTAAAGGAATCAGATCAATGGGGCAATTAGGCTTGTACCCATGGACTATCTCAAAAGGACTCTTACCCGTTGTCCTATTTATTGAACTGTTGTAGGCAAACTCTGCTCTAGGCAATAATAGATCCCAAGTTCCAACATGTTCACCTACCAGGCATCTAAGGAGGTTTCCTAAACTATGGTTCACCACTTCAGTTTGGCCATCTGTTTGAGGGTGGTAGGCTGTAGAAAACTTAAGCATGGTCCCTAACAGGTGCCATAAGGTCTTCCAGAAATAATTGGTGAACCTAACATCCCTATCAGATATGATGGTCTTGGATAGGCCATGGAGTTTAACCACATGATTTAAGAAAAGCTTGGCTACTCTAGATGCATCAAAGGTCTGGGAACAGTGGATGAAGTGAGCCATCCTAGAGAACCTATCGACCATTATAAAGATAGAATCATGTTTCTTCTAGGTCTTAGGTAATCCTAACACGAAGTCCATACTCAGGTCCTGCTAAGAGCGATCAGGCACTAGTAAAGGTGTGTAAAGACCAGTGTTCTGCTTCTGTTGTTTTGCAACAACACAAGTTCTACATCTGGCTACAATCTGTGCAACGTGCCTTTTCAATCCTGGCCAAAAGAACTGGTCCTCTATCGCTAAGATTGTCTTATTTATACCAAAGTGACCAGCTAAACCTCCAGCATGGGTTTTCCAAATTAGGAATTCTCTAAGAAAGTTTTGGGTATACAGAGTCGATTGTTTCGGAAAAGGTAGCCATCCTGAATGGTATACTCACTCTGGGTACTGGATGGTCCTAGCCTGAGGGTCTGGTAAATGTCTCCAAAGTCAGGGCAGGTTTCATATTCTTCCTTTAACCTATCAAACCCTATGACTTGGGTGCTAACTGATCCTAATAGTAAAGACCTATGGTTCAGGGCATCTGCTACCTTATTTTCAGTACCGGCACGGTGCTTCAGGATAAAAGTGTAAGCCTGAATGTACTCAATCTATTTACCGTGCCATGGGTTCAGTTTCTTTTGGGAGTTTAGGAATCGGAGTGCCTCATGGTCAGAAAATAAGACAAACTCCTATGGTAGTAAGTAATGTCTCCAATATCTAAGGGCCTGGACTACCGCATAAAATTTCTTGTCATAGGTAGAGTACTTAAGTTTAGCCTCATTCAGCTTTTCACTGAAGAAGGCTACAGGGTGATTCTCTTGACTTAGTACCCCACCTATTACTACTCTCGAGGTGTCGCAAGCGACCTCAAATACCTTAGTGAAGTCAGGTAATCTAAGGATGGGTGCATGGGTCATCTTATCCTTAAGCTCTAGGAAGGCCTTATCAGCTGCTTTGGTCCACTCAAATATACCCTTCCTAATGCAATCGGTGATAGGTGCAACGACTGTACTAAAACCCCTAATAAATCTCCTATAAAAGGTTGCTAGGCCATGGAAACTACACACATCATGGATGCTAGAGGGTATAGGCCACTCAACAATTGCCCTAACCTTTTCAGGATCTGCAGAAACTCCCTCAAGGGTGACAACAAAACCTAGGAAGATAATCCTATGTGTCATGAAATCATACTTCTTAAAGTTAGCATAGAGGCTATTCTCCCTAAGGGTCTGGCATACTAGTCTTAGATGACTAAGGTGGTCCTTCTTAGTTCTGCTATAAATCAAAATATCATCAAAGTAGACCACAACGAATTTTTCGGTAAACTCTTTCAGGACATGGGTCATAATCCTCATAAAAGTACTTGGTGCATTGGAAAGTTCGAAAGGCATTACAACCCACTCAAACAGCCATTCTTAGTCTTGATGGCAGTTTTCCACTCATCCCCAGGTCTAATCCTAACCTGATGATAGCCGCTCTTAAGGTCTATCTTCGAGAAAACTCTGGCTCCGGCCATCATGTCTAATATATCATCCAATCGGGGGATGGGAAACTTATACTTCACAGTTATCTTGTTGATAGCTCTACTATCTACACACATCCTCCAGGTACCATCTTTCTTAGGGGTCAGTAGAGCAATGACTACACATGGACTCAGGCTCTCCCTAATGAAACCCTTCCTAAGCAATTCTCCCACTTGTTTCTGTAATTCTTGATGCTCACTGGGGTTCAGTCTATAGAGAGGAAGGTTTGGTAAAGTGGCTCTTAGGACTAAGTCTATTGCATGTTGGATGTCTCTAAGGGGTGGTAATTGATCAGGTAAATCCGCAGGGAAGACATCCTCAAATTCTTTTAGAGCCTCAACAATCTCTTTAGGGTGTTCCTTTTGGGTCGGCTCATGTATTTCCTTGGAGGTCAAGATCCAAATAGGGTTACCCTCAGCAATCTCCTTTTCTAACTCCCTAGCCTTAATCAGGTTAACTCCAAGTTTCTTGTCCTTAAGGCTACTAGAACTTCTCTTAACTGGGTCTCTAGAGGAGCTGGATTGATAACAAACTTATTCCCATGGTAGTTAAAAGCACAAACATTGGTTCACCATACAGGGTTGCATCATGATCAAAAAACCAAGGTCGACCTAGAATGATACTACTTACTTCCATGGGGATGACATCACACCAAATCTTTTCCTCATAGGTTTGCAACCTAATTAAGATTTGGCACCTAGCTTGAATCTGGATGGAGGTGGAATATACCCAAGAAACTTTGTACGGGCTAGGATAGGGAACTGTGGTCAATCCTAAAGATTTAACTATCTTGGCAGAGACGGCATTGACACAACTCCCACCGTCTATGATGATCTTAAGAACCTTACCCCCTACCTTAACAAAAGTCTGTAGGATGCTAGTCCTACGCCAATCTTCCTTAACTGGGATTTAGGTTAAGATGCACCTAACCACTCCTAATTGGTTCTCAGACTCAGGTTCCTCCTCCTCACCTTCGTACTCATCTATTAACTGATCATCAGTCTCATAAACCTCTCCCTCAAGTAAAACTACGGGTTCAAGCTCTTCTTCCTCCAGTTCACCTAGGTGTAAGGCACTAACTGGGCATTGGCTCATGAAGTGGCCTGGTTTCTTGCATTTATAACAGGTCTTCTGAGGGTTGTTACTCCTATGGACCTCTACAGATTTTCTTCTATCATCTCTATAGGTCAAAGGAGTATATGGCTGGGGTCAACTCGAACCTGGCTGACTAGGAATGGGTCGACTCGGACTAGGTCAGCTGGGCATGGGTCAGCTCTAGTGGGGCTGGCTAGCTCCTGGATACTGACTAGGGTATCTAGTGGGCTCAGGTCTACGATAAACGGACCCTCTCTAAAAACTCTCATGATCCCTAGCAATCTAGTAAACATAGTCCAGGCCTCTAACCTCTCTCGTATAGAGCTCCTTCTTAATGTCATCTCTCAGTCCAGCCCTAAACCTAGATAAGATAACATCTTCAAACTCCCTTAAATCACTTCGCTTGGAATACTCATCAAATTTTGTGATATACTCATCTATACTCCTGTTACCCTGATCCAGTAAACCACTACGATATGAAGGTGGAACGTATCTTGTCCTAAGCTTACCCTTCATGGCCCACCAGGTGACTATAGGATCACGCCCTCCTAGTCTAAGGGTTCTCTCAACACTAGCCTAATGTAACCTGGCTTCTCGAATCAACTTAAGCTTAGCAAACCTAAACTTACGCTCCTCCATCATATCATACCACTCAAAATATTGATCCATCTCTCCCTCCTAATCTATATAGATCTTAGGATCTAGACAACCATCAAAAGTTGGGGCATCAAGCTTAACGTGTCTATAGGATCTGTCCTCCTGGTCTACAAAATCCTGTTTGGGCCTTCTAGGACGAACCTCAGGGATTGGGTCAGGATGATGGTCTCTCCTAGGTTCAGCCTCAAGGTATGGATCAGGGTTTGGGGTTCTCCTAGGTTCAGGATTGTAGTATGGGTCAGGAAGATGGACTCTCCTAGGCTCAGCCTCAAGGTATGGATCAGGGTTTGGGGTCCTCCTAGGTTCAGGATTATAGTATGGGTCAGGAGGATAGGCTCTCCTAGATTCAACCTCACGGTATGGATCAGGATTTGGGGTCGTCTTAGGATCAAGATCATAGTAAGGGTCATGGCGAGGGGTTCTCCTAGGATGAGGGGACTTAGGATCTGGCTCAGACTGTGACCCATGGGTTCTCTCTAAGGCCCCTAGACAGTCCTCTAACTGATCAAACCTATTATGGGTTCGGGTATTGGACTGAATTAACTGAGTCATCTGGGTAGTCATTTGGACCATTTGATCAGCAAGGGCTTTAATCTAGGTTTCAAGATTGTCCATGGATTCAGGTAAAAGTGGAGATGGTGGATGATATGAAATCTCTGATCTAGTACTCATGCAAGACTCGATCAAACCGACTACAGCTGACTAGACCTAGAGTCCAAAACTAAGTGCTCAATCAGGGTGGCAAACTAGCCTATAGTAACCATGTACTCAGCCAGGCAGGTGTAAGGGGAGTGTTAAGTCCCTGATTGCCAATCCTAGACACCAATCAGAGATTAGTCAGGTCGGTGGACCAGCACACAAGCCCTTCAGGATTGAATCCCTGAACCACCGTTCTAGACACTAAGCACAAGGCACACACAGGTTAGCTTGACACAGTGATCTAACACTAGCCCGGACCCGACCAGTTGGTGTCCCTAGCCCACTAGGACAAATAAAGTCTAATAAATTTTAGGTTAGGCTTGAGACTGAATGCAAGGGGTGTGGTTTTGGGTTAAGGAGAGATTATCAACTCCTCCCCTTATCTGATATAGTAAGAGTGCCCTTAAAAGTAAATTATGCAATAATGGCAGGCAGATGAGGATGCAAATTAGGGTTTAGATGTTTTTGATGTTTTTGGAGAATATATATATTTTTTATATATATTTTGGTATTTTCTTAAATAGAAGGAAACTTGCAAATTTTGGCCTAATATGCAGGAAATATACTAAAATTAAAAGATATGCAAAGAGATGATACACAAAACCCTAAAACTTCCAAACTTGTCTTGCTGAAAAAAAATAGAGCCAAAAATTTGCAGGCTGTATTTCGGCTTGCAAAAGTGCACAGACCGAAATAAAATCTATAAAATTTTATAAAATACTATAAATTATGATGAATCCAAAAAATAAATTTCAAAATTTTTAGAGTTCTGAACAGGAAGAAATAACTAAAATAACATAACATATACGGACTATAAAAATGCAGAAAACAAGTCCTAATCTAAGCTCTGATAGCAGATGATGCGGGACTAATATGCATGCAATTATTTTTGTGTATTTTATATATGGAGTTAAGTGATTAAATCCCAAAAATTGGATCAAAATAAGTTATAAGAAATTTTATATGAAATTTAGAAGCTAAGCATACAGATTAGGACCTAAGAAAGCAAAAAGATGGATCGCCGGGGCTGAGAAGCCTCGGTTAGGGCAAGTTCTCCTATAATAAAATTACTGGTGGTAGAGAGGGTGTACCTGACAACGTCTGATGTGCCCGATGAAGATCACAGCGAAAGGATCTCTCGTTTCTCGATGGATGCGGCCTGAAAAATCGAGCCAAAGACCCGCTGATACCTAGCTTTTTGCTCGGTATTCTGATTGAGGCTTGGCTGGAGTCGTTGGATTCGTAGAAACTCGGGGACCTGCAAACGACCTGTCAGGGGTTAGAAAACTCACAAGGAAACAAGGAAACAAGAGAAAACAGTAAGGGAAAGAAAGTTTTGGGGGAGGGTGGCTAGGGCTCTGGAAGGTTGGTTGGCTGCAAGAATCTGTTGTAACACCGAGAAGAAGAAAGCACCAATAAAACCCCTTAAGCATGAAGCAGGGTAGCACAAAGCAATTGAAGAGAACTCAAGTTTTAATTCATATATCAAAATCAATCCTCATACAAGAAACTAGGGTCCTTTAAATAGACCCTTAGTCTTGGGCCCCAAGTAAGGGTACAATTGACATTACATAAGAATCATTTTCCCTCTCAAACTCTAGCTAGGAAAGTAAGGAAACCTAGGTAAAAAAATTCCTAAAAATTCTCTCCTCCTCTCTTGACTTGGTCAACACTCCAAGGATGCCTAGGGGGGTGTTTGGGCTTCTAGGAATAGCAAGGGACCGGCCCAAAGGGGCTTGGGCGCATGGGCTTGGGCCTCTGGAAGCTGGGATGGCCTAGTAGCCAGGTAGCAGGAATATTTCCTGGTATCTTGCTTCTCAAGGGCTTGGGCTTGGCGCGTGGGCTTGATTTCTTTGGACTAGGAAGCAGATAGATCTCTGGAATCATGGATGCCCTGGTCTATGAATATATTCTGGTATCTGGAAGGGAATCTGGGCATCTGGAGGGTATCTGCAAGGAATCAGAGTTTTCTAAATTTTCTTCCTGGGGTCTTCAAATCTTCAAGCTGGGTTGGACTTGGGCTATACTTCCATGTCTTCAATCTAGTTGGACTTGGTCTTCACTTGTATGATGTGGTCTTGAGTTTTTAATATGGTTGAACAGGACTCAAAATAATAAAATTAGCTCGACATGAGCTGATTAACACTAGACTGGATTAGCTCAACATGAGCTGACTAATACAGGACTCAAATAAAGACAACTTAGCTGGACTAAGCTTTATTACAATGGACTTGAATGTCATTAAGTGATCCACAGAGGGTTGAGAAGTCTCTATCTTATTCTGGTGCCTCTGGTGTCCGCACCAACTATGGTGTTTGAGGTTGCTTGAGATACCTTGAAAGTAGGAATAGGTGGGGTACTAAGTCAAAAAAATCATCCTGTAGCCTTCTTCAGTGAGAAGCTGAATGAGGCTAAACTTAAGTACTCTACCTATGACAAGAAATTTTATATGGTAGTCCAGGCCCTTAGATATTGGAGACATTACTTATTAAAGCAGGAGCTTGTCTTATTTTCTGACCATGAGGCACTCCGGTTCCTAAACTCCCAAAAGAAACTTAACCCACGACACGGTAAATGGATCGAGTACATTCAGGCCTACACCTTTTTCCTGAAACACCGTGCTGGAAGAGACAATAAGATAGCAGACGCCCTTAGTCGTAGGTCTTTGCTGTTAGGATCAGTCAGCATCCAAGTCATAGGGTTTGACAGGTTAAAGGATGAATATGAAACCTGCCTAGACTTTGGAGACATTTACTAGACCCTCAGGCTAGGACCATCCAGTATCCATAGTGAGTATACCATTCAAGATGGCTACCTTTTCCAAAATAATAGACTCTATATACCTAGAACTTCCCTTAGAGAATTCCTAATTTGGGAGACCCATGCTGGAGATTTAGCTAGTCACTTTGGTAGGAATAAGACCATCTTAGCGATAGAAGACCAGTTCTTTTGGCCAGGATTGAAAAGGCATGTTGCTCGAATTATAGCCAGGTGTAGAACTTATGATGTTGCAAAATAGCAGAAACAAAATACTGGTCTCTACATACCTTTACCGGTGCCTGATCGCCCTTGGCAGGACCTAAGTATGGACTTTGTGTTAGGATTACCTAAGACCCATAAGAGACATGATTTTATCTTTGTAGTGGTCGATAGGTTCTCTAAGATGGCTCACTTCATCCCATGTTCCCAGACCTTTGATGCATCTAGAGTAGCCAAGTTTTTCTTAGATAATGTGGTTAGACTCCATGGCCTACCCAAGACCATCATATTTGATAGGGATGTTAGGTTCACCAGTTATTTCTGGAAAATCCTGTGGCACCTGTTAGGGACCAAGCTTAAGTTTTCTATAGCCTACCACCCCCAAATGGATGGCCAAATCAAAGTGGTGAACCATAGTTTAGGAAACCTCTTTAGATGCCTGGTAGGTGAACACATTAGAACTTGGGATCTATTGTTGCCTAGAGCAGAGTTCGCCTACAATAGCTCAGTGAATAGGACAACGGGCAAGAGTCCTTCCGAGATAGTCCATGGGTACAAGCCTAATCGCCCTATTGATCTGATTCCTTTACCTATTCATGCACGAGTCTCAGAGTCTGCAGAATCATTCGCACAGCATATTAGAGACTTGCATAAGGACATTAGCCAAAAAATAAACCTAAATAATGAAACATATAAGAAACCGGCTAATTCTCGAAGAAGGACCAAGAAATTTGATGTAGGGGACTTTATCATGATTAGGCTTAGGCCTAAGTGGTTTCCCCCCGGGACCGTTAAGAAGCTTCATGCTCACAGAGCCAGACCTTTTAAAGTGATTGAGAGGGTTGGATCAAATGCCTATGTGTTAGATTTGCCTTCGAATTTGAACATCAGTTCTACCTTCAATATCGCAGACCAGGTTGAGTACAGGAAACCGGTAGCGATACCTGGTGAGGCCTTTGGACCTATTCCTTTCATTGAGAGTGACCCTAGCCCAGAGTGTCCAATTATTTGGCCTGAGAGAAGAGAACGGATCGAGCGTATCCTGGATGATAAGCAATAATGACCCGGGACTATGGCTATCAACGCTACCTGGTCCGATGGCAAGGCTCTCCAGAGTCAAACGATTTATGGATTTCTCGAGAGGACTTGCAGCGCCTCAACCTAGACCTTCTCAAGAGTTATGTGAGCTAGCCTGATCTTCACTCGATAAGGTCGAATTCCTCCCACATTGAGAAAATTGGTGCGGACACCAGAGGCACCAGAATAAGACAGAGGCTTCTCAACCCTCTATGATTTAATTAGCAGCATCTAAGTCCATTTGTAATAAAGGCTTAGTCCATCTAAGTTATTTTTTTACTTGAGTCCTGTACTAGTTAGCTCATGTTGAGCTAGTCAATTTTCAGAGTTCAGTACATGTCCAGTAATGTCTCATACAAGTGAAGACCAAGCCAGCCCAAGTGAAGACCAACCCAACTGAAGCTATGAGGATCATGGAAGGCCTAGGAGGAGAAATCAAAAGCCTAGGAGAAGAAATCAGAAACCCGGGAAACAAGCCTGAAGCCTTGAAGCTCTGAACTGTAGCTTGAAGCAAACTAGGTTAGCCAAGGTCCAGGAGAGGAGTTAAGTGGTGCCAAGGCCTTATGCTCACCACCCTTGGTCGGCCACTAGAGTCACCACCTTTGGCCGACCAAGGCAAGTGAGAGAGGGAGGGGATTTAGGGATTTTTTCTACCTAGCTTACCATGTTTTCTAGCTAGAGTTTGATGGGGATTGAAATTCCTATGTAAAGTCTCTTTTAACCTTACTTGGGGGCCAAGTCTAAGAGACTATTTAAAGGGCTCTAATCTCTTGTATCAAGATAATTTTTATCATGAAATAATATTGAATTTTTCAATTGCTGTGTGCTACCTACTATGTGCTTAAAGGGATTCTGTGTGGACCCTTCTTCTTCCCGGAGTCCTGCGCTTGCTTCCAACCTCTACCTGCATCTCCAAGCCCTAGCCGCCCACTTCAAATCCCATCTTCCCTTTGCTGGTTTTTCAATTTACGCTCCACCTATGCTTTGTTTTCTAATCCTAGAAAGACTGTTTGCAGGTTCCTCGACTTCGACGAATCCAACAACTCCAGCCGGGCCATAATCGAATCACCGAGCAGAAAGCCAGGAATCGGGGATCTCTGGCTTGATTTTTCAGGTCGCATCTGGGAGTGAGAGCGACCTCTTCACGTACGATATGCACCATGTACTTCAACCATTGCCATGTACACCCCCTCTGCCGCCAGTAGCCCTATTGTAGGTGAACTAGCCCAACCGAGGCTTCCCAGCCTCGGTAGTCCCTTTTCTATTGCTTATTAGATCCTGTTATGCATGCTTTTAGCTTCTCATTTTCATATAGAACTCTTTACATCATTCCTTAGTCTGATCTTCAGGATTAAAACTTATAACTCAATATTTAAAAATACAAAAAAATAATTGCATGCATATATAGTTCCGCATCAAAGATATAACATATTCAGGAGATTCCTGCTTAGCAGAAGCTTTAGAAAGGCTCTTGAACAAACATGTTCTTTTTACACATGTTCTTTGCTCCCTGAATCAAGTGGATATAGCTCTCTCTTTGATTGCTTGCTGGAGCCTCTCACTATCTGGTTTTATTTTTAAAAGGTGATGGAGAGTTTCAAGGTTTTTTGAAACAGAACGTTCGAAAAGGGAGAAGCTCGAACTGCTCAAAATAAAACTGGCCTGAGAAGTAGGCCTAGAGCCCCTTATATAGAAATTGTCGATGATCAAAATTCATGATCTAAGTCTCGAGCAATCTCACAATCATGACATGTCTACGTCTCTGATTTGGTGGGAATTAATATATCGATTTCGATTCCTAAGAAACCAGTTATGGAAAGAGAAAGATAGCAATTAATTTGAATTCAAATTGTATACAGTTCTTGGAAAGCTAACCGGCATGATCTTATGACCTGCAGAATAACTACCACCCAATGGGAGTGTGACATTTGGTAAGAATGATATGCCTTTTTGTTATGGTGTATCAAAATTGATATTCAGATATCCCATAAATATTCTCTTTCTCGAAGAAGAAGAGGGAGGAAAGGAGAAATATTTGATAAATCTGATTCAAAGATCGATTCATTACAGGCTCAAATAGCTTGGGAAGTTAAGGAAATGACATATTGCCAAATTATCCCCAAGGGCTGATTGATTTTGAATGATCAGCTCCCTTGATCGAATGATGACTAATTACTTGTTTCCATCATAAAAATTTGGTGACCTTACATCTGTGAGAAATATTTCTTATTAAAGACTTTGGTATATCAGATTTTCTTAAATGGGGGGATTGTTTTGGTCGGATTTTCTGAAATATATCAATACTATTTGAAATTCGATAATCTCAAATGGTAATATATCTTATTTAGATAACTTCATAGTCGGACCAGTTTTTTTCAAAAATTTATCTATTCTATGCGTGATCCGATGGTCTCATATTTAGAAAAATTTTTGCTTGTAAAGATTTATAAAATAATTTATCTTGTTCGATGTTCGATGAAATTTTTCTCAAAGAGGTATCTTTTCTGTTTAAAGTTTGATGATTTTTATCGAATATTTTTTACTTGAGATTAGAGGTATTAGACAAGTCGACTTATTCGTATTTGTCAAAATTCATCGCACTATCATATGATTTGAAAAAAAGAGGTTTTTCATCATTCATATCAGCGAAAAGAAGAAAACAAGGGTGTACATTAGTTTTCTGGGTTTTGTTCAGAAACTATTACATCGGTATTTTCAGTCTGCTCCAAAATCAGAATCGGAGTTGTCGCACCTTGAATCGAAGCATCTTTCATTGGCTCTTCGGTCTGATTCTCGGTCTGCTCTTTAGTGCGATCTTCTTTATCGGTTTCATTTGTTATCTTTGAGATGTCTAAATTATGGTAACATTCCTTCACCTTTTTAAGACAATCTCCATAATCGATGTCATAGCTCTCGACCCAGTTTTATGAAGTTTATCTTGAAAGGCTACTGACTTTTTGTAATTATCAATAGCTTCTTGAGCAGCTGATTTCGCTTTCTTCTCCGCTGCTTTGGCCCTTTCTTTGGCTTTCTCAAATTTGGTCATAGCTGATCGACGTTTTTTCTTTTTCTTCTTTAGTTACAATTCTATATTGGCTAACTTTAATTGAGTTAGCCCAAGCTCTTTTTCTAAAGTTGAAATTTGGGCTATGCTTTGTTCTAATTTTCTTTCTACAGCATGCTTCAACTCTTTGGCAACGTCCTTCTCCACCTTGGCCGCATCTAATTCATTGCGCATTGCTGGGCAGAATCGGTTGAAGCCCACCATACTCTCTTCCATTATGGTTATTGCATGAATAAACTAAATGTTTCATAACAAAGTCAGCCAGATTTATAAAAGATTACTTCAATAATCAACCGAAGTAAAGTTTGGTATTTCATCTTCAGCATATTGGGATAAATGGATGAGATGGTTATGTTTATTTGGTGGGATTTGATTATCTCCCGATCTTTTCGAAGAATGACAGCTCTTAAAAGGCAACGAGCTAAATCTGAATTGTTCAAAGCCGATTCATCTATATATACATTGAAATTGATGGTAGAGTCTTCTGCAAAATGTCTTTCCTCTTCTTCCACCTGTGGGGCTTTACCTTTATCAAATTGAAAAGGTCGAGATGATGATGGGCCGATAATGGGAGTTGTAGCAAATCATCTTTTTTGTGTTGGCAGTTGAAGAGCGGCAGATATCGGCACATCGTCATCATCGGATATGCTCCTTATTACTATAGGGGGTTCTGTTCCTATAGAAATCTATGCTAGTGGAGTAATTGGCTTTGCTTTCTTTGATTTTTTCGGCTCTCCTCTTTTTGAATTAGTTGGAGCAGTCGTTGCTTTTCTCTTATTCGACATTTGTCGAAGTCTTTGTACGTCCAACATCATGGTCGTATCTACACAATCCGAGAAACCAAATATCATAATCAACTATTATTGGCTAAATGAAAAGATAATTTTAATGATAAGATATCTAAAGAAAGGAAGGGGCTGATATCAGCCGAATATAATCCCCTTTCGTTAAGGAGATCCTTTATTGGAGGAATCTTCATTCCCTTGAGCTTGTTGAAGTCTTCTTTATTGGCTGTTAGTATTTTCTTGCCATCGTTCAGTGTCAAACGGGGTTCTTTCCAATCAATGTTAGAGTCCCATGGATTCTTAGAGGTTATATAAAAGAAGCAAGGTTTCCAGCCATGGATAGCCGAATAAAGCCCTACGATAAATTTTCGACCGTGGCGGGGGTTAATAACCCACCATCTATGATCATGGAAATCTCTTTTCAGAATAAAAAAGATAGTGAAGAGTGAAGTTTTGAGTATTATTTCAACATCCTTACAAAGGATCAGAAAGGAACAAATTATCCTAATGTTATTGGGAGTCAGCTGAGCATGAAGTATATGATACAATTTGAAAATCTTAATAAAAAGGGGTGAAGTGAAAATCGGAGTCCAGCCTTGAGATGTTCTTTATAAATTATAAGACTACTTGGGGTGGTTGGTCTATCTATCCTTCAGAACTAGGAGTAATCACTACAAATTCCTCAGAAATGTTGTAATATTTCTGCAAAGTTAGAACCTTATGTTCGGTCAGAGAGGTCCTAACGAAGTCTGATCCAATTGATTTGGCTTTGTGCCCCTTCTTTTTCTTCTAGGAATTAGAACCTTCGGGTTTGGCGGCACAGGTGATTTCTAAGATTCTAACTATGAAGAAAAAAAGAAAAGGAGACTAACCTGAAAGAAAAAGTAAAGAAGGAAAGAAGTTGACCTGAGAGAAGTTCTCTGCTCCTAGAGGATGAAAGGATGAAATGAAGGAAAATCTATTCGTTTAGAAGGGATGATGCTTATATAAAGGCAAATGATGGTTAAGATTTTTCCCTCGAATAGCGAATTTGGTTCTAATTATGCCATCTGTCTCTGATATCCGACGGAAGGATGCGACTCTTTGGAAAAAGAATTGGATAATTGATGTGATGGGAGGAAAATCTAAACAACTATTCATGGTTCGTCGGCGGACGCGGCTATGATCTAACGTTCATGCTTATTTGATGATACGACTGTCAGATTCGTATTATAACCTCTTCTCCAATGAGAAGTTGACACATCATCGGGACGCTCTACTCGAAAACATGAGCATTAATTTGTACCACAAAAAAAGGGGGGAGAAGAGAAAGCAAAAGAGCGGAAAGAAGAACATTTATTAAATAGCTTTTCCTGACTCCTGTCAGCTTCTAATAGTCATATTATTTAATGAATTTAGAAGCTAGGGGGCAAGGGTTGGGATATAAGCAGATAACCTATTTGTGTCAAGTCAAATGAAACGGCTATGGTTGGTTGAATGATGAATCAGCCTCTCGTGATATTGATGCTTGCAAGGTTGATCAACGCCCAAAAGGTGCAAGGCCGATTGATGCCCGAGAGGTGTAGGGCCGATTAACTTCTAAGGGATGTAAGGCTGATCAACACCCAAAAGGCGCAAGGCCGATTGATGCCCGAGAGGTATAGGGCGATTAACTTCCAAGGGATGCGAGGCCGATTAAACGCCGAAGAAGGATTCGTTATATGGGCTGATTTAAATATATAACCAACTGATGTTTAAGGCTGGCTTAATAAGTCGGTCATGATATAATATTGATCAGCCTATCAAGCCGGTTAACAGACATAAATGGCATAAACTGTAACTAATTACAGTTATTGTATACACGTGGTGGTTCTTAATGAACTAACCGCTTACGGCTTCCCTAACTGAATTCAGTTATGATTATAGCCTATAAATACCGGTAAGTAAGGAGCTTCCGGGAGGTAAGTGAGCTCAACTAGTAGGAGCTCTCCCTCATCCTTCAATCATTTTCTCTCAGATTCTTATCTATTTAGTCCAAACTCAGTGACTGACTTAAGCATCGCAGTATCCTCCCACCGGAATCCTTCCGGTGAGTGGATTTGTTTGCAGGTTTGGAAGGAGCTCGATCCAGTAGATGGGGTTACAGGATTGGAAAGAACTCGATCCAGTAGACGGGGAACTCATCAAGCAATTGAAAGGAGTTCAATCCAGAAAGCGAGGCACTCATCAACAATCTTGTCAATGCTGGCCGTCACACCAGCTTGGATACAACAGAGAAGATAGTGAAACAAGACAATTTCGGTAGCCACAGTGAATCCAAAACTGTTAATGACAAGAGATGAAAATGGAAGGAAAAATGATGGTGATCTTCGTTAGCGATGAATCAAGGGTTTGGAGCTTTAAACAGGAACAGAGACTAAAATTTTTTAGCCTACGGAGAGATTGAAATCGGAGGAGTCGTCCTCCATCGCGGCAAAACAGGGAAATCTTTTCCTATTTTCTAATTAGCGAATGGGACAGAGCATGACTACGGGCATTTGATTTGATGGCGGGCCGAGCCAAAATCCAGCCCCGGGAGCAGCTTCACAGTTTTAGAGAGATGGATCTTAACTAAGACTTTTAAACGTTTATCTAAAACTAATGCCACGCACAAGTTTCCGTTGATGCATTAAAAAAGAAAAGCGAAGATTTTATTTAAAAAAAGGAAAATGAAGGACAGAAGAGAAAATAAAAAAGAAAGATAATCACTTCGCTGATCGGAAAGATAGGGAAGAATCTGTCCCTCCTCTTTGTTTATAACCCCGACCTTGTCGGCTCCAGGTTGTAAAGTACATCTGCTGCCAGTTGGGGAGCACAAATTGAATCAACCACATATATTCTTGACAGTTCATAATGAAAGAATTTGTTAAATGAACTCTCAAAGCTTTTTTTATTTTCCATCTTAAAAAAAGAAAGCAGATCCTCTACGGTACTCAAATATACATGGTGCATCGTGTAGCTCATTAACCGTGCAATGAGCGCCACTCGGGCGCGGGTCCTTAGCGGCCCCGGCGTCCCGCGATGGTGCGGTGTGTTGCACGTCGCACTCAACGATCCGCGCGCATCGCATTCAAAGATACACTTTTCCGAATGGGACGTGGTCCACCTCGTGAAACGATTAAAAATGGACAGGCGCTCCAAGGCGTGGGCAGCATGCTCAAGTCACTCTCGATTCTACCCTGGGATCCAAGCAAGGAACAAAACCGCGACAAATCTAAACTTATAAATGATTGCTTTCAAGGGTATTTATGTAGCCCTCTCCCACACCAGAGTGATTCATCCTTGATCATTTCTGCTCGTTGGCTACAGCTTCGGGTCTTCAGAGTTTAGCTCGAAGCAAACTTCCTAATAATACGCACGGCCTGTTGATGCAGGGAAATAACGATATCAGGTTTGGAATTAGAAGCACATCATTCATTAAAATTTAGTCAAATAAATTACAGATATAAAATGCAACAGGAAAGGGGATGATGTTTGTGGTGTTTGTTTTGCTTTTGTTATGTACCGTATTCTGCTAGTTCTATTCCTTTTATTCCTAGCATCCATCTTAACCTACTAGATTTCTTTTTTTAATAATATTTTATTATAAAAAATATTTAAGATATTATAAGATCATCGTATATTTTATAATTTTTTAAAAAATAAGATTTATTAACTTTAATCTTTTTCTTCATAATTTTTCTCATCACCTGTTTTTCTGCTGCTCACATCCTCGCACCATATGCTGTCACCTTATTGCTCCTCCTCTACCCACATCTCTATTGTTTAGCCGGCTGCTCGCCTCCCTATCGCGACATGCTGCTCCCTTCTTCTTCCTCTGCCACCTTACTTTTTTCGTCGGCCTCTTCCAGGCCACTTCGTCCATGATGACAACCACTCAGTGCCCCCCTTCCTCCTCAACCCTTAGCAGATCCAAGCTCCCCCTTCTTCTCTCCCGCTGTAGTGGTGACAACCAACCCTCTAGCCTCCTTGTCCCCCTCTTTTTCTACACCCCTCCTCTCCTCTTGGCGATGTCTCCAGTGCTCCCCATTCCTCCTCCTCGAGGGGCGAAGTTCCAAGTGCCTACCCACTAGGACTGGAAATGGGCCGGCTCAAAGGCTATATTTTAAAAGTTTTTTGACCGAATCCGGGCATCTTTTTGGTCCAAAAATTAAATGAACTCTATTTTACGGTCCGAAGACTAGTCCCATATACTTAAAATTTGGTCCGAAACCTGAACCAATTTCAGGCCAGATCGAAGTTTATTGAGCTGGCCCAGTCCAATTATAGACAATGAACTTTCAATCGGCCCATTTCCAACCATACTGTCCACCCTGCCTCCAAGCCCCTCGTTCCACTTCTCCATCCTCGATGAAGACTCAAGCATCTCCCCCAGTCCACTTCCTCCATCCTCGATGAAGACTCGGGCATCTCCCCAAGTCCACTTCCTCCATCCTCGAAGATCTAAAGATTGCCCCCTCCCTCCTCCCATCCAGCTCCTTCACTTTTGGTGGCAACCTAGCCGGATTTGAGAGAAGAGGTGGGATGATTTTGAAAAAAAAAACTTGAAGTTCAATTCAACTACCGAATTTATCATCCATTTCAATGTTTAAACAATCTTGATTTTTGAAATATTTATCCTAGGAGCCATGCATTTAATACTTACCAATAAAAAAAATCCAAGTTACCATCTTTTATCTATTAGTCACAAATAAATTAGCAATAAAAAAAATAAAATATCTTTTAAAAGATGGTTGTAAAACTGTCTGACCTGATTTCTATTTATAGTCTTTTTCAAGGTGTTAATCATGAATGATCTTTTCTAATTTAAATGATGGCCAAGAATGAGTTGTAACCTTTCTTTATAAAGAATGAAAATCATGCCTAAAATGGGAGGATCCCAAAGGTTAAAATAACAAAAAAAAAAAAATGGAGAAAATCTTCTCTTACTCCTCTTCCTCCGCCTCTTTTAGTTCAACAAAAACCTTACCATATAGTATGTATGTGGTTAATGACTTGCTCGTCCCTCTGGATGGCAGGCCTAAATATTGCAAAGGCACCTACTGGGATGTCATTTGTGAAGTTTCCACTATTAATTTGAAAGGGTACGTTAAAAAACTACTAGAGTAACTTGTGATAGGAACAATAACCGCTCCATATTCTACTCTTCTACTCACTCAGAGAGGGAGAAGCATTGATTAAATTCTGCCAGCAACCAAGCATGGACCCTGGACTGTACAAAACATCAACGCAGGGGGATTCCGAAAACTTGAGAGTTCTGATAGAAAAGGATCCCAAGGTTCTCAATTCTTTAACCCCTCGAGGCAACACTGCTCTCCATATTGCCGCAAAGCAAGGCCACAAAGATATTGCCAAGGTAATCCTCAAATCATGCGAAACCCTTCTCACAATGAAAAATGCAGAGGGTGAGACCCCGCTGCACACTGCGGCGAGGGCGGGGCACGTGGAAATAGTGAAGTTTCTGGTCGGTTATGCTGTGAATTGGCCGGCGGACTTGGAGCCGGACCAAGGCCCGCTGAGGATGAGGAACGGATTGGGGAATACCCCATTGCATGAGGCGGTGAAGCATCGCCATTCTCAGGCTGCATGGGAACTGCTGGACGCCGACCCGGCCGTCGGGCATCTGACAAACCTCAAGATGGAGACGCCACTGCACATTGCAGCGAGGGAGGGCTTGGCAAGTGTGGTCAGGGAGATTTTGGAGCAGCCATGGGTAGCAACAGAGGAGGAGATGCAGCCACCGCAGTCCGGGACAGGCTCACCCCTGCACCAGGCCGTGCTCGGCGGCCATATTAGTAAAGTTCACGTCAACTTGTTTCATAATGCAAACTTCATGCGTTCATGATCACGTAGTTCTCATGCAGATGGATAAAAGATGATTTTATTACTGCTTTCATACGCACGTACACTAAATTAATCCCGATTCGCCGGATCATATTTGGTGCATGTCCGGTGTTTCTGGAAAAAAGAAAATGATGCAAATCTCTCTTTCTTATTTAATGACCGACACTTCCTAACACGTTATAATTAACTATATGGCAGACATCATAGACATGTTATTGAATGAGAGAAGTGATCTCATTAAAGTTGTTGACAACTCCGGCAACAGTGCTCTTCATTATGCAGCGCGAAAGAATGATGCTAAGGTGGTGGAAGTGATACTGAAGAAGGAGACTTGGCTCGCATACGTTACCAACATGAATGGGCAGTCCCCTCTTCATGTTGCCTCCGCTTTTGGTTCTGACTTGGTGATAAAGGAGATATTGAGGTATTGTCCGGATGCCGCGGAGCAGGTGGATACTGCAGGCATGAATGCGCTTCACATTGCCGTCACGAGCGGAAAAGTAGTTTCGCTGAAGTGCTTGCTGAAGTATATACAGCCTGAAGAAATCATTAACCAAAGGGATGCCAAAGGTAACACTCCTCTTCATTTGGCTGCGATGCATTCTAGGATACAATCATCCCTCCGGCTGATAAACGACAAGAGGGTGGATCCCTGCCTCGTGAACAACGAAGGCTACAAGGCTCGGAATGTCATTGAATCTCTGGAAGCATCAGGCGCATATCAGGTACGTATCAAATCATGGGCTATATATACTTTGTAACCATAGACCATTATTATTTATAGAAAAATGCTAAAGATCACTCGCTAGATCGCACTTCGATTCACCTGTCCAATGTGGCAAAAGGGATCCTTCGAGGTGCTACTTTTGCACCGCAGAGTATAGAACTATCATGAATAACCACGGCATCATCCATCTTCGAGATGGGAGGCTCGTATCCGCATGGATCGTGTATTGCATCAAAAATATGTGGATATGTTTACGGGATAAATGAGAGCCATATATCTTCGAGATGGACAAGATAAATGGCTCTCCACGGTGTTATAGGACTCTACGGTGCAAAAATTCCAACGTAGAGCTATCCCAACTCCTGATGTGGGCCTCGGCGATTGAACAAGCAATGGGTGACGCTTGACTCGTACAAGTAATTTTGAACACGGGTCCTTTGCAGTGCACTGCAAGGGACGGTTTATCGTGCAGGATGGACGGGCACGAGCCGTGCATACGTACGGTGCGCATTGTTTACCGGCCATCCATGATGGATGGCTAGCACGATGAACCGTACCGCATGCACCCAATTGATCCGAATTCAGAATTTTCATATTGTGCCGCACCAATACGAACGATCATGACAGCCTGGTGAACGGAGTAATAATGTGATAGGCGATGAGTAGAGCACTCTTATTTCTTTTTTATTGAGTCAAAGTATTAATTTATTGACTCTATATAGAAAAAAACTCAATAGTTTCCCCCCCCCCCCCCCCCTTCAGATGTTGGTCTAGAAAGAGGATGTAGGCAATGCTGCTGCATGACAACGTTACCTGTTTGCTCGTACCCGTAACCCCACTGAAGGTGGAATTTAAACCTTGTTCTTGATGCGGTTTCCATGACCTATTCAGAAGGATAAACTAGACCTTTCACCTGGACTGGCTTGACTGGTATTGTTAACTAAATGTTAGGATTGCTGATAACTGGATTGGATTGACTTCAGCATGAAATGATCATAAATGATGTAGAACTACTAGTTATGTTCGATGCTTAGATCAACACCAGACTCCTTTCATGAATGGGAGTGCACAAGTGGAATGGCTACCTGCATAGCATGTGAGCAAGAGCATAAAGGCACTGAATCTTGGAGATCTCATGAATGATTTACCAACCAGTGCTGATAAGAACTATCAATGATCTTGGTAAATATACATGCATAACTTCGACTGCCCTGTTTCCCTTTTGATCAGGAGTCAAATCCTTTTCCAATCACATCACGGTAGAATCTATTAAATTAAAACGGATTGGACCGAATCATGCTTACCCTGACCTAAGGTAGTTTTCTGGTACCACCACTGGTCATGTTAGTTGTTGCAAAGGCTAGATAAGTGGAAAAGTTATACATATGGGGAACAAATTAATGCAAGCCAAATAAAGGGAATCGGTAATCTATAAGTTTGGTGAACCTGGAGTTGATCAATCATAACTCCATTATTACAACCACCGGTCTGTATCTGATCATTTCCTAGCTACACATCATTAAACTGTGAGCATCAATTTAACTCTTGCTCTTTGACCAGATGTACATTTGGAAGAAGTTAAAGCAGCGTGAAGCCAAAAAATTCAGCAAACAACAGATGCCCAAAATAAGTATGTCCAGATCATTCCGAAAGAAGGCATCAGTACCTGATGAGCACTACAAATTAAGCGTAGAGACCTATACATTGGTGGCTGCACTCATCGCCACCGTTACCTTCGCCGCCAGCTTCACCATGCCAGGTGGTTTCCATCAGGAATATGGCTATGCCTTACTGGGTCAGCATGCAGCCTTCAAGGCTTTTGTAATCTCTAATACCATTGCAATGTGTAGCTCCATCATCGTCATCTTCTGCTTCATTTGGGCATGGAAGGATCCAGTGCGCTTTAAGCTCTATCAGCTCACATGGGGCCACAGGCTCACCGTGGTTGCATGCTTGGCCATGATCATCACATTGATGACATCGGTGTTCCTGGTCGTCCATCATTATTGCCTTTGGTTAGCAATTGTGGTGATCTTTATTGGTTGCAGCACGCCATTCATTGTTTGGGCTATACTGGGTAAAGATGTAATGTTCATACCTCTGTAAGTAAGGAGATTGGTTCGTGACCCAACTGAAAGAAGTCCACTATCTTTTGTTAACCCTTACGTCATGAATTTTGTATTAAATTGCCTGTTCACCCATCTACCCTAGAGATATTGGTTTGGAACAGCACCTTACACAACGTATTGGAGGGTCTAAATCTGGTTGCAATAGTTGGACACTTGGGTTATATATATGGTATGCCGGGAAGAATCACTTACCCAACCTTGGGTGACATGGCAAGTACACATCAAACATGGCACGGGCGACTAAGGATCAGATGCAGATCGAAGAAAGGACCAGGAGGTCATCTTGACAATTGTCATGGAGATGATGCATACGAAGGACATCAACTATGATCGGTTAATAACCAACTCTCAAGTTGGACTGCAACTAGAATGAGCACTGTCCTCAATTACAAATTGATGCCTACAACAGATTCCTACTGACTCTACGGAGGATAGCCAAATCATCACCAGATATCCATCGCAACTATTTCTTGGCTTTGGTCACCAATCGACCCAGGGTCAACATGGCCCATAATCTCCATAACATTATCACTAATGATGCATGGAACTCAATTCTTACATCTAGCATTGTTGTTATTCATAACACTAAGATCCTCCACTTACTCTAACTAATAGAGATCTGCCATAACCGCTTACAAATGTCCCACCACCTCTGATGGGTACAGGTTTGTTGGATGTGATTTCACCTCATAAACATATATTTGGAAGCAAAAAAAAAAAAAAGAAAAAAAATGAATGATCAATATGATGGTAGAAGAATCTCTCTCAATTATATTTTTTCCTATTTTTTTTCTATTTTCATGACTGCCATGTTTTTACTTTTCTTGGCTTCCAAGAAAACTACATAATAGCCATCCATGTGGCATACATGCAATCCAATACTACATAATAGTCATCCATGTGGCATGCATGCAATCTAACACACTACAAAAAAAAAAAAAAGAATTCTCGATGCTTTTTTTGCATTTTCCCGATGCTAAAAAGCATCGGCAAAAACATCCCCAACACTTTAAAAAGCGTTGTCGAACCGTTGGTAAGTGAACAATGGAAAAACTAATTCCCGACGCTTTTCGAAAGTATCAGCGTTGACCAAGGTTTTCCCGATGCTTTTAAGCATCGGGAATTCAAATTTTTTTTAAAAAAAAAAATTAACATTTTTAAATTTTATACAAAAAAAAGCCTGGGATAAAATTTACTGCACTGTAATTTACTGTGCCATGGCTGTTTATTTCTATTTTTTTAAAAAAAAGATTCATAGAAACTTGTCTATATGCTAAGAGGGTCTGTTTGAGTCAAAATGCCATGGCCTGTTTATTTCCTAGCTCTTCAACTTTAAGTCAAAATGCTAATGCTGCTCGAACAAGAGGGTCCGTTTGATTGCAGGAGGGTCTCAGAGCCGAGAACCAGATCAAGCTGGTGTTCATGACACTCACACTCAAAATTATCTGGCAGCATTTCCACACTATTTTTATCCACCATTCTGTTCATTGAAGATCATGGCTCCTCAAGGGGGCAGCACGCAGAAAAGGTTTTGTTGTTATTTTTGTATAGCGAATGTTAGGGCTATGATGCATTGACGCTGTCTCATGCAAAGGCAGAATGCATTTTTTATTGGATCCATTCCATGCTTTGAAAATATTCTGATCTTCTTTCATAAAAAAAAAATTGGTGCAAATTGACAGTAGCTTCCTTCGTCCTTATTTGTGAATGAGTGGATGGCAGCATTTAACATGAGACTACATGGATTGGTAGATCATCTGATGTGTAGTTTAAATTCCTTTACGATGAAAAGAAAAGAAAGAAGAAACTACTACTGCATTAGTTCAGCTCGGAACAAAGTTTAGAATGTTGTAGCATGTTTTCTTTTGTTTTCTTTTTTTGGTTGTTTGATTGTTTGAATGGGAAGGTACACTATGCAGCATGTTAGATGTGCAGTAACTTGTAGCAGGAAAGCGATCTGTGATATTTTTTTTGGGGGTTAATGCAAGCAGCATTATAATTAAAAAACCTGGAGGCTGGAGTCCAGCATGCTTTGATTAATAATTGGTTGTTTGTTTCCCGGGAAATGGAAAGAGCCAAAAAGCAAGCCTCTCTCTCTCTCTCTCTCTCTCTCTCTCTCTCTCTCTCTCTCTCTCTCTCTCTATATATATATATATATATATATATATATATATATATATATCATAGACATGAAGCATAGCAATGAGTACATGATGAAAAGTAGGGACATGAAAATGAATTGATTCAAAAGATTCTGAGGGTTTTAATTTAATAATAAAACATAAATGTAGCAGGATTAAAAAAAAAAAACTTGCATTATTTTTTTTTTATAAATATCCAGTAACAATATTTTTAAAAACTTGACCATCCAACGTACTAGAAAAGGATCTGGATTACGGGTCACCGGTTCTATCATCAAGGGAAACCATAATACCCTATGATAATAGGACAGCTATATTAGTTATTAGTTACATAGTAAAAATAGAATGAGATTATAAAATATAAATAAAAGTATTAAAAACTTGACGTATAACATGCATTCACAACATGAAATGACATTAAATAATTAAATTAATGAAAAGGAACCATAAAGTGGTTCGAACGATCGAGCCTTATCAGCATTGATCAATTGAGCTTCAACAATACAAATCATAATATTTATACACTCTAATTTGATGCTTAGCTAATATCACAAAGAACTTACCATTAACAAAAACCAGTATAACGATAACATTATTGAGCTTCTAGATTTCGGCATCCAGTACCATAACCGTGTTAGCAAGATTAATTATAAAATAACCATCAATTTAACCATGGTCAGAACATTAGAAATAGGTGAGACAAGACAATAATAAAAAATAAAAAAAGATAGAACCCAAATTTGTGAGAAATAATATCTGCACCATGCACACCACGTTAGCGGTACACCATAAGAACAAACACACGAAATGGATGGTTCGCGACACTGATATTAAATTTCTGTTATCTTTGTAATATATAATCTAAATATTAAAAATTATACAGTGCCGCTACATCACAGTAATGACCTATATGGTAATAACAGTTAACATCACTTAATATACCAACATATTAATTTCACCGGATCCATGCTCACAGTTTTAGCTTAATAATATTTTTGCAGCTTTAAAAATGGCCAACATTGTTTTGGACTTGTACTTCATATCAAAACATACCACAGAAACTTGCCTATCACAATTTCTCCCTCCCAGAATGTAACTACCTGGAAATATAAAGGAAAAGAGAAAGAACAACTGATCAGAGCTACCAGAGTGTGAAATTTTTTTTTTAAAAAAAAATAGTTTCAGACCCAGGGAAGTAAAAAAGTTTCCACTGCTTTGTGCTCATAAATATTAACAAAAATCTTGCTATCCAAAGCATAATTAATTTGCTGTAAGGGCATCTAGCAGTGCCTCACCTTGATTCATATCAATGACTTCATTGTTTCCAAGGATGTCCATGGTCTCCTTTGTCATATTCCGAACATCACATCCAATAAGAAGGGGAGCCATGCATTAATAGGCATGAAATGAAATATTTAACTGACTGAAATAAAGATCAGTAGAATCTCAAAATGTTGATGACTCCTGGAACCATATAATGTTACCTTGGAAATAGCCCATATACTGAAATATTTTTTCATTCCTCCATTTCCTACTTTGAGCATGTCTGGATATGATCAAACAATTGATAAGAAAAGATGTCGTAATTTGTCCCCTTAATAAAGTTACTGTAAAATACTTATGTATGAAACTTTTCCATCTGAATCCCCACAATCCTTTTGTACAGAGCAAAGAATGGTGTAGTGAAACATCAAATGCATCATCAAAGTTCGAGAGTACTGAGAGGGCCTACACTAAAATGACAGCCGAAGATTTTGAAAGTGCTAAAGCTTCCATAGTAGATTCATGGATGTTATTACAGATTTTTTCATTGAAATGCTCAAAATTTAAATCATCCAGTCCAGTAATATTTTTGAAGTCCAGTCCATTGATGAAAGATATTCTCGGGCATTCTTGTTCAAGAACTTTATAAAATTGAAATGGCTCAAGAATATGCATATGTCCTTGTTCCAAGTATGTCACCAATGCCGGATCTTCAGTTCTCCTCAAACGCAAGAAGCAGGCTGAGAGTATATTATAAATGTAGAAAAGCCGTTGCTTGTTATGCCCATCAATTTCTGGGTAGACAACTGAGAAGATCATATCAATGACTCCTGTAGCATGTTTGACTATGTCCTCTCTAAATTCTGAAATTTTAGCAAGAATATCATCATTTCCTGTTCCATTGACAAGATCACATGATAAGAGAAAAATGCACACTCTGTCTCGAATAGTTATGGTTTCCTTTTCAGTCACTGGATATCTCTGCCTCACAAATTACACTCTGTTGCAAGGGATAACAAACTAGAGAGATTGTTTCGAGCTTTGAACATACTTACTGAATCTGAGAAGCAGCTGATTATAATCAAAAGCAAACCCCAGATTCTACCCAGCAACAGAGAATACAATTTCTTCAATTATCCAGAGCATCCAGTAGCTTGGATACCAGAGGGCTTGTTCTGAAACGAAGCATGAGCCAGAATTCTGGGTGTACATTGAACAGTAATTGGAGGTCCACAAAACTGCAAAATAGCATGCAAATGCATGCCCACAAAGATAAACATATTGGTAGAGCAATCAGAGAAAGCATAGCCCGGAGTCCAGAGATCCCTCATGTCTCTAGTCACTTGACTGAAGGCTGTAGAGATAATCTCATCAAAGATCCTGAAATGACCTCTTATAAGCAGAGATGGCTGTCGATATCATCAATACAACAGAGAGATGCAAGCATTGAGCCATACAGCCAGGATTTGTTGTTTGAGGAAGCAAAAGCAGATATACAAATGCTCACAAAGAATTCAAAGCTCTACAAGGACCTTTTAAAGCTGAAACAACAAGGCAACTGCATGAAATACATGTGAGTAATGGGCTTTTTTGAGATATCATAAGTAAGAATTACATAAGAATGTCAACACGACCTATCCAGCTGGTAGTTACCCTCTTTCCATTGGAAGAGGTCTCAGATTCGATCCACAGTGGTGGTACATGAGCTCTAAAAAAGCATTGCATAAGAATACTGAAGCAGCTATTGTCTTTTGTGCAGGAATCCAAATTGCTCTTGGAGTTGCACTAGGAGGTTTTGCAAGGGTGAAACAATGGTAAGATCTCATTTTGCAGGTATAAATTAACTAAGCTAGAAACTTGCTCCTGATATACCAATTCTGTTGTAGAAAACTGAAGGTAAACAACAGCAATAAGGGGTTTCACAATAAATAGGCATGTGCTCAAATGGATTAATCCATGCAAAGATTCCAGCATTACAAAAAACAAAGCTAAGAAGGCCCAACAGGATCCGAGGAAGACTCCTCCAACTTCATCACATTCTTCATCATAACACAAGATTATATGTTGAGCATGTTGAAATTCCAAGATTATACCTCTTTGGTATATTATATATTATATATATAATATAAAAATATATGTTGAGCAGTGTCATAACACCAACATATAAACTCTTGGCAATTGGCATCACAATAACCAGCTCCTGTATGTTCTTATCACCAAAATAAAAGCGCAAAAAGGGATTCCAAGATTATACCTCTGAGTTGCCAATTCCTCCCCTTCTCTTGAAGATCATAGACGAAATCCACAATCTTCTTCTACTCTTCAGCACTAAAAACACCCGTATGAAGCTCGAGCCCCTCAACAACATTGATCCACCGGCCATCGACCCTCTCCATGTGCTTGAAGTCCTTCTTCCTCCCCACCATCGAAAGCCTTGTCGCCTCCCTCTGATCCCTCGACAACGGAGCCCCTCCATTGGCCCTGGACGTCTCCGCCGCCCCTGCCAAATTATCTCCATCAATTGCCTCCTCCTCCAGCGATCTCGAATCCCAATTGCTGAATTGTCGGCCGTGCCGTTAATTCCAATCTGTCAATCAATCGCTCTCTCTATAGTCTATAATACAACAGTAGAGAGAGAACCGTACGTACCTGGTGGAAGAGAGTGAGCGGGAAGGGAATCAATGGAGGGAGACCGAGATCGGAGCCTACCTGATAGAGATCGAAGGGATTTCTTCTCCGCCGGTCAATGAAAATAAACGAGATCCGGAATCCGCGCGCCGACAATGGATGGAGGGAGAGAGAGGGAGATGACGAAGGGAGGGAGAGCTCGGTGCTAGGGTTTCAATTTCAGGAGAGAATCATGCAGAGAAGATGAGGTGAAGTCCGGAGCAATATATAAAAACCTCTTGATGCTTTTTCATAGTGTTGTCAGCAGTGCAGGGCTTCACAACGCTTTTTCATAGCGTCGGAAAAAAGTTGTCCTTTTTTCATTTCACTGTAGTGATACTACATTAACAAAACATAATAAGAGGGAGAGTTTAATACATAATAAACAAAGCATTAGAATTTAATACTCCCCCTTAATGTTTTGTTCTTGAACACCGATGAGTTCTCTAAAATATAAAAAAAAAAAATTAAAAATGCCTTGTTAAATATGTCTGCTACTTGATCTAGTATCATCACATACCTCATTTGAATTTCTCCTTCTTCCACAACTTCACAAATAAAATGATACTTGATTTTGGTGTGATTTGTTCGGCTATGATATATAGGATTTTTTGTCATAGCAACGGCGGATTTGTTGTCACAAAATAATATAATGGCTTCCTCTTGCTTTTCACAAATATCTTTTAAAATTCTTCTCATCCAAATTGCTTGCTTTGAGGCCAATGTAGTTGAAACATATTCTGCTTCTATTAACGACAATTATACGATTTCTTGCTTCTTTGATGCCCAAGAACATATGCCGGATCCAAAGGTAAAAGTATAACCCGATGTGCTTTTCATATCATCTATATTTTCAGCCCAATCACTATCACAAAATCCAAATAATGTCAGCTTTGTATTTACTTCTCTCCTATAAATGATGCCAAAATTTTTGATGCCTTGAATGTATCTCAAAACTCTTTTTGCCATCCCAAAATGAAGTTTACTTGGTTGATGCATAAAATGAGACAATAAACTTGTAGCATACATGATGTCCGGCCTTGTAGTAGTGAGATATAATAGACTTCCAACCAAACTTCTATATAAAGTTATATTTGCATCTTCACTTCCATCTTCCTTTGAGAATTTTTCATTCATTACTAAAGATGTTGGCACCGGATTATAATTTTTCATTCTAAACTTTTTGAGAATACTTTCCACAGTTCTTTTGGCAAATGAAAACACTATCTCCTTTTTGATCAACTTCAACTCCCAAGAAGTAATAAAGCAAATCCATATCATTCATTTCATATCTTTTCATCATGGCATTTTTAAATTCATAAATCATTCTTTCATCACTACCAGTATATATCAAATCATCAATATAAAGAGAGACAATGAGGATACCGGTGTTACCTTACCTTTTGATGTATAAAGTTGGCTCATTTGGACTTCTTTGAAATCCTTTCTCATTGAAATAGGCATCAATTTGACTATACCAAGCTCGAGGAGCTTGTTTTAATCTATACAAAGCTTTCTTCAACTTGTATATTTTCTTCTCATAATCTTTGATGATGAATCCTTGAGGTTGCTCTACATAAATATCTTTTTTCAATACTCTATTCAAAAAGACTGATTTCACATCTAATTGGTACAAATGCCAATTTTTATGTGCCGCCAAAGCAATGAGTGTTCTAATTGTATCAAACCAAGCAACCGATACAAATGTTTCTTGATAATCTATTTCTCGTAGTAGTGAGATATAATAGACTTCCAACCAAACTTCTATATAAAGTTTCATTTGCATCTTCACTTCCATCTTCCTTTGAGAATTTTTCATTCACTACTAAAGGTGTTGGCACCGGATTATAATTTTTCATTCTAAACTTTTTAAGAATACTTTCCACAATTCTTTTGGCAAATGAAAACACCATCTCCTTTTTGATCAACTTCAACTCCCAAGAAGTAATAAAGCAAATCCATATCATTCATTTCATATCTTTTCATCATGGCATTTTTAAATTCATAAATCATTCTTTCATCACTACTGGTATATATCAAATCATCAATATAAAGAGAGACAATGAGGATACCGGTGTTACCTTACCTTTTGATGTATAAAGTTGGCTCACTTGGGCTTCTTTGGAATCCTTTCTTATTGAAATAGGCATCAATTTGACTATACCAAGCTCAGGGAGCTTGTTTTAATCTATACAAAGCTTTCTTCAACTTGTACATTTTCTTCTCATGATCTTTGATGATGAACCCTTGAAATTGCTCTACATAAATATCTTCTTTCAATACTTCATTAACAAAGGCTGATTTTATATCTAATTGGTACAAATGCCAATTTTTATGTGCCGCCAAAGCAATGAGTATTCTAATTGTATCAAGCCGAGCAACCGGTACAAAGATTTTTTGATAATCTATTCCTTCTTGTTGAGAGTATCCTTTGGCCACCAATCTTGCTTTATATCTTTGAATGGAACCATCCAGATTAAACTTTATCTTATTGATCTACTTCAAGCCGATGACTTCTTTCTCTTTTGGTTTATCAACTAACTTTCAAGTTTTATTTTTTTATTCACTTCAATTTCTTCTTTCATTGCTTTCCTCTAAGCTTCTTCTTTTATTACTTTTTCAAGTTATTCCGATTCAATCATACAAAAGTTGCATCTAGCATAAATTTTGCTAAGACTTCTCATTCTTTTTGGAGTAGAGCTTGGAGATGAACTTGTACTTGATGGGAGCTTGAGCTTGGAGATGGACTTGTACTTGGAGAGACATGTGGTGATTCTTCATCAACTTCTTCTTCATTTTGAGCATCTTGAGTCTCCTCATAAATGGTAACAACTTTTTATTGGACTTTCTTTTCTTTCCAATCCCATGATGCTTTTTTATTGAAAAGAACATCTCTACTATTCACCACCTTGTTTGCTTTCAAGCTAAAGAGTCTATAACCCTTTGATTGTAAGCTATAGCCAACAAAGAGGCATTTTTCACTTGTTTCATCAAGCTTGTGTCTCTTCTCTTTTGGAATATGTGCATAACAAATATAACAAAAAACCTTGAGATGCTTAACCTATGGCTTTCACCGGTCCAAGTCTCAAATAGTATTTTATTTTGAATTGCTTTTGTTGGACATCTATTCAATAAGTAGACCGTTGTAAAGATTGCTTCCATCCAAAAAGAGTTGGAAAGCCTTTATCTTTGAGCATAGATCTTGCCATTTCAATAATTATGCGTTTCTTTCTTTCAGCGACTCCATTTTATTCCAATGTATAGCTAACGGTCAATTGTCTATGCAAGCCAATATCTTCACAAAACTTTTCAAATTCTTTTGAATTATACTCACCTCCTCGATCACTTCTTAGATATTTGATGTAGTGCCCACTTTGCCTTTCAACAAGATTTTTGAACTTCTTGAAAATAGAGAATACTTCAAACTTGTGCCTTATAAAGTAGACTCATATCATTCTTGAATAATCATCAATGAAGATAATGAAGTAGACATTTCCAGCATGAGAAGGAGTCTTCATAGGCTCGCACACATCGGTACGAACAAGTTCCAATGGTGCCTTGGCTCTCCATGCTTTCTTCATTGAAAATACTTCTGGGTGTAGTTTCCCGAGTGCGCAACCTTCACACACTTCTTTCTTTTCTTGAATTGCCGATAGACCATAAACCATATTTTTTTTGTTGGAGACATCTCAAACTTTGAAAATTTAAGTGCCCATATCTTTTGTGCCATAACCATGATTCATCATTGACTTCCATCTTGAGTGCCATATTCTTTACATATTGAAGAATGAGAGAAAAATTTCTATTTTTCTCCATCTTGATGGTTATCATAAGTTTCCTCTTCTCACCTTTGTCATATATCTTACATGAGTTTTCTTCAAAGTGAACAGTGTGCCTATGCTCAATCAATTAGCCAATACTTAGAAGATTTTGCTCTAAATCCAGAACAAAAAGAATATCATAAATGAATTTCCTCCCATTCTTTGTATCAATAGCAATAGTACCTTTGCCCTTGGCTTGAACAAGTGTTCCATTTTCCACCTTGACTTGCGATGTAGAAGAAGCATCAATATTGACAAAAATTGACTTGTCGTTGGTCATATGGTTGCTACATCCACTATCAAGGTACCATACATCATTCCTTTGCTTGGATGCCATTTGACATACATAGAAAGTACTTTGTTCGCCATCTTCTTTCTCTTCGGAATAGTTTGCTTGTTCATTTACTTTATACCTACAATCCTTTTGAATATGGCCAAATTTCTTGCATACAAAACATTGAGGTTTGCCTTTAAACCAACAATCATTTTCAACATGAGAAGATCTTTTGTGTATTTTGCATCTATTTTGATTGCTTTCATTATTATTTCTTTTTTGAAAATTATTTCTTCCTATTCCTCTTGAATTTCTTCCTCTTTCTCTTCCTTGCCTTCCACCTCTAGATGAGGATTCATAATTATGATGCTCATGAGTAGATGGGTCTCCTTTGGAGAAAATATTAATCTTAGATTAAAAGGCACTTTCAAGAGATTTTTCATTATGCCTATTCAATCTTTGCTCGTGTGATTCAAGTGAACCCATCAATTCATGTACACTTAATGAAGAGAGATCTTTTGATTCTTCAATAGCAGCAACAATAGCATCATATTTTTGAGGCAAACTAATCATAATCTTTTAACAAATTCTTTAATCGATGATCTTTTCACCATATATTTTTATTTGATTAATTATCTCCATGATTTTGGAGAAGTAATCTTTCATGGTTTCATTTTCTTTCATTTTCATATTCTCTAATTCCCTTCTAAGAGATAAAAGCTTGATGGTTCTTACCTTGGTGTTGCCTTGGAATTCCTCTTGAAGAATGTCCCAAGTTTCCTTTGCTTTGCTTGCCCCAATAATCCTTGAAAAAATTTTATCGAACATGGCTTGTTGGATGAAGAAGAGGGTTTTTGCATCCTTTTTCTTGTACTCCTTCAATTAATCTCTTTGAGCATTGGTTAGGGTTGTTGATGAGTTGGGTTCCTCATATCCATTCTCCACCAAATTCCAAATCTCTTGTGAAATAAAGAGTGTTTTCATCTTGATGCTCCTAAAATCATAGTTTTCACCATCAAAGAAAGGCATAGAAGGTTGTTGGATGCTCATACCCATGGAATTTGAAGTTGTCATGAAGATCTTCTTGATTGAGGCTTGTTTTCTCACAAATCTTACTCAAATCTAGCTACAACGATCTTCCTTGCTCTGATAACAATTTGTTAAGTATGATTTCAGTTCATAAATATATATTTGGAAGCAAAAGAAAAAAGGAAGAAAATGAATGACGAATATGATGGAAGAAGAACCTCTCTCAATAATATTTTTTTCTATTTTTTTCTATTTTCATGGCAGCCATGTTTTTACTTTTCCTGGCTCTCAATAATATTTTTATCATAAGCAAAATAATCAAGCAAAAAGTATACCATAAGTTTTATATGAATTTTTTTTTATTATTTAGAATAATGAGATTATTATAGGTTTTCTCAAATTAACTAGAGGCTACACAAATATATCATCCAAATTGAATATTGGCTTTTATGATAAAAATAATTATTACCAATGAGAAAGATTTCAATAATAAACAGAAATAGAGAATAGATCTTATCAAACGTGGGTGCTTGGAAAAAAGTATTAGAGAAACTTTTCAAAGATAAAATCATTTAATTTGTAACTCTTAATGTCACAAATAAAATACTGAAATTTTATCGAAATCGAGATATAATCAACTATCTAATCAACTAATAAAGTATCCTCTTTCTTATGTTTTCTTTTTGCATTTATTTTTGATACCAATCAGGGCCACCGTTCACATTATAAAAAAAAGGTCATGCATCTATTTTTATTTTAAAATATATGGGTCCCATATAAATGAGGGACGAGCTAAGGCTGAGAATACTAGGCAAATTTGTTCAGAACTGTTGCGCATAGCTTCTAATAAGGAGAAACAAGCCACCCCTCAGCACAAAGCAAACTTGTTGGGCTATAACAAAGAAAATTGTAAAGAATTCCTATGCAAAATTTACTGAGTACAAGTTCTACGGATGTGGTGAGCGTAATCATAATTCAAGAGCATTTCTTGCACGTAAGTTTATACACCTAGCGGACTATGATGTTGGGATAGTCAGAGCACAGTGAACAAGATTTAGAATATGCAGATTGTCGAGAAAGAAGGTGAATGATTTTCTTATATTGTATGTAGGTTGTTGTATACTTCTAAGCAGGAAAACCGATACAGAAGCGTTGGGTTTTTTATTTAGAGTGCTCAATTAAATTTAAGGTATGCTAGTTAATTATTGATGGTGGTAGTTTTAAAAATGTTATCTCAAGTTTATTGGTCAACTACTTGCATTTGCTGACAAAACCACACCCTGGAACATACCGGCTAGGATATATCAAGAATGGCCCTATGTATTCAAGGTAATTGAAATTTGTTGTGCTCCCATTTGAATCCGAAACCTGATCCTCTTGGGCCGAAGTTGGCAAACCCAACCGACTTCCGCCCAACTCAAATCAAAAAAATAAAAAAAAAAAAAGAGAGAAGAGAGAGAGAGAGAGAGAGAGAGAGAACCAAAACAGGGGACTTCATCTATTATGCTTATTCGAGCGAAAAGCACACTGGGAAGACTGGTGAGGCTGCCATGAAGGGAAGGGAGAAGGTCGACAGAGCATCGGGGGCCATCAGGACTCTCGAACGACCGGGTCTATCCACAAAGGTCGATGGTTATCTCCTTCCGAAACCTTCTTTAAATTACTTCCCCCATCGTCGATTTTCCTACTAATCATCTTCCCTTCTCCGGTGGCCGACTGCCCTAGACCGTCGCCGGTGAGTTCTGTTCTTCTTCAACCCTTAAATAATTTGTTTTTTTTTTTGAGGGGGGCAACGTGGGATGGATCTCTCCCATCCTCCTCCCGGTTCTTTACCGGTGGCCGAGATGGCCACGGATATGCCGGCGATCTCCATCCCTACTCCCTTCGATTAGATTTCGGTAGATCACCACCCCTCCTTTGGTCTCCGTCTATGGGACGATGGAAGCCCATTCGGCCGAGCCAAGGAAAAAACCAGGAAATAAAAAGGAAGAAAAAGGAAAGAAAAAAATGGAAAAGAAAATAGAGAGAGGAAAAAGAAAAGAAAAGAGAAAAAAAGAAAAGAAAAAGAAAAAAAAAGAGAAGAGAGAGTTAAGAGAAAGGAGAGAAAAGAAGGAAGAGAGAGAAAAGAAGGAAGAGATGAGAGAGAAAAGAAAGGAAGGGTTAAATTTCGGACCAGAATTAGAACTTGATTGACGAGAGTGCCCTATGATAATCTAGTTTTTTTATTTTTTTTAAAATAAAAATTAATTATATGATTAAAATGTTGGTCATGATTGTCGTTGTCCTTGGAAGACCAGGTCTAGTGTTTGAATTGTACTTAATTGGTGGATACTCTTCGATAAGTTATCTTTCTCTAGTATATTTTGCCATGCATGATGTGAGCTTAATTATTATTATGTTATTGTATTTTACTGTATAAATTCTATGCTATACATCGATATGATTTGATATGATATGAGATTAAACACCCGTGTTTAAAATGCTCTGTGTCATGTATATGGATTGAGTTGATTTTTGATGCTCTCTAGTCTGACTAGGATTACATGAGTTGGGATCTAGTCTCCTTCTGGGTCTCCAGTGGGGCTATCACTGGCGCATGACCAATGAGCGGTTTGTGTACACAGTAGCTAGTTTTTCTTGTGGGCCAAGCTAGCAGGGTAATCGCTAGTACATACAGAGGATGCTTATTTCTCGTGTAATTTCAGAGTTGTTTTCTTTTTGGGCCTTTAGTGGGGCTATCATTGGTGCATGACCGACGAGCGGTATGTGTACATAGGATCTAGTCTCTTTCAGGACTAGCCACGGGCCGATCGTGGCCATAGTCAGAGAGACTAGGTGAGTGAGTATGGATGGCCTTCCTAAATTGTGTGTTGTCAGAAAAGTAGTAAAAGAGGTTAATAATGAAAACTTAATTGAATTTACATAATTTTATTATTATGTTTAGTTTATTATTTTGCACTGATTTATTTAAGTTATCTTGCTCTTGATTCATGGTGGATTTGTATCTGAGATTATGATAACTTATTGGGTTTAGGGAATTCACTTTATTCCCATTTTTTTGTTTTAGGACTAGAGGAACATATGGACTTGCGAACCAATAGTGAGGAATTTAGGACATAGCGAACATTATTGCTTTTATATTTAATGTTCAGTAAAATTTAAGTATGTGGCTATTAGTTATATGAATATTTGAATTAGTTTATCCAATTAAAATTTATGCATATGCCTGACTGGATAATTATTACTGGAATTATGATATGATGCAGGCCTTGTGTGTCCGAGGGAAAAATAAACCTAAGGGCATACGGTTGTCTGTTGCACATCCAGCTCAGGTTTGGTATCGGGACGTGACAGATTTAGTGATATCAGAGCAAAGGTTTAAGATCAAGATGATTTAGTTAGTAAGAGTGGGGTAGAATTAGGGTCTGATTGAATATTCTGTAATAATTATCGATACTAAAGATTTATTTTCCTTTGATTGGTGTATATTATAGTCCCAAGGATTTTGCTAAGTATAGAAGGCTTGCTCAAATAAAATGTTAGGTTAAATCCTCCTAGCTTAATTTTTGGAAGAATATCCTCGAGACTTGTCAATGGATACATGGATATATTTTTTGAGTTATATTACGGATTTGATTTATTTTGAGAATCTAATTTTGATATAATTGCAGATTATGATATAGGTGATTAAAAATTAACATGATGGTTATTAAGGCATGACCGAATGATATCAAAGTTTGGGTTATGATCATTTGAGACCGACATATGTAATTAGGATATGATTTAAATGATATAAGTTTAGGTTGTAATCATTATGGACTGTGACTTAAGAGATTTTGAACTTAGAATTATGATGAATTGGAATATGATAAAAGTTGCAAGAATGGATTCGAAGTTGGATTTCTAATTCATAGGTGTCGCCGATCTCGTCGCCGTGCCCGTGCCTCGGATCCGTCGATCCTACCTGACAGCCTGGCTTCCGGCGAGCCTCCCTAGCTGGAGCGGACCTGCAAGAGAGGGTTAGGAGACCCTGGCCGGGGATCCTGGCGAGGGAGCTCCGACGGTCAAGTCAGTAGACGACGAGAAGGAACAGATTCTCCAAGATGGCCCCCCGAAGGAGTCCCAGACTCAGAGAGTTTACTAGCAAGAAATGTGCTATAAGGACCAGAAACTCGGCCGGGCCTCCTTGCCGAGCTCACGCCAAGCGATCCCCTCTCGGGACCTTGGATCTCACTCTCGGAGCGGGCTTTTTGCCACTGTTTCTCGCTTGTCCCTTGCTTGATCAGCTTACCTTGTCGTCCCCAGCTTCCTTCCTTTTATCTCTTCCCGCTGTTCGCCTGTCTTCTCCTCCTGGGAGGCTCTCCTTCCCATTCTTTCCCCTTTAACCTCTTGGTGTTGAGGGTCAGGTGGCTTTCCGACCTCGTTCGCTGAGCCCAGCGGGGAAAGGGCAAAGACAGAGAGGGTGGTGGCGCCGGCAAGGCGGCCGGTCAGACCTCGGGCCCAGTGAGAGCGTTTTCCTTCCCAAGTATAGGCGCCGTCCGTTTACGGGCCCTGTTTTGTCAGAGCCGCGCCTCTCAACTGCGGGACCTGTCGGGCTGATGTAAGTGATGTTTCGTGGGTCGCCGCCATTCGTATGGGGCGCCGCCTGTGATGCGCACGGCTCGAGGGGCGACCTCGGAACCTACGCCTCTTTCTTTGGGATCTTCTCTGTACGGGCGGCCTGACTTCGGCCGAGGTGGACCCCTCCTGGGTGGACACCTGGCGAGGTGGCAGGGGATCGCCTGGCTTCGGTCGAGGTAGACCCGCCTCCGGGGGCCACCTGGCGAAGGAGCGAAGATTCGGCCGACCTCGGCCTAGGCAGACCCCTCCTGGGTGGACGCCTGGGGAGGTGGCAGGAGGTCGCCTGGCTTCGGCCGAGGTGGACCCGTCTCTGGGGACCACCTGGCGAAGGAGCGAAGATTCGGCCGACCTCTCCTAGGCGGACCCCTCCTGGGTGGACGCCGGCGAGGTGGCAGGAGGTCGCCTGGCTTCGGCCAAGGTGGACCCGTCTCCGGGGGCACCTGGCGAAGGAGCGAAGATTCGGCCGACCTCGACCTAGGCGGACCCCTCCTGGGTGGACGCCTGGCGAAGTGGCAGGAGGTCGCCTGGCTTCGGTCGAGGTGGACCCGTCTCCGGGGGGCACCTGGCGAAGGAGCGAAGATTCGGCCGACCTCGGCCTAGGCGGACCCCTCCTGGGTGGACGCCTGGCGAGGTGGCAGGAGGAGCCCCGAACCGAGCTCGACTTCGGCGAGGGCGGTTTCGTCTTGGGAAGTCGTCTGGCGAAGTAGCTTGGCCGAGCTCGATTTCGGCAATGTGGCGCTGGCTCAACCGAAGAAACCTCCACGTGGCTCGATCATATCTGACGGTATCTGAGCCCGGCCACGTCATCAATACGGCCATAACAGTTGCCTCCCAGCCCGCCGTTCCGTTGGGGCGTCGTAGAACGGAACGTCGGGATTAAATGCAGATATGACGTGGGGAGGCGAAGATCTTGCATCATAATTGCCACGATCCTCGTCGCCGCTTCTCGATGCGCCCGAAGCCCTATAGGAAGCCGCCACGCGTCGCCCACTTGCCCGCAATAAATGCGTCGCTTCGAGGCAGAGGCCGTTACCCTTCTAACGAGGCGTCGGTGTCGGGCGTGCGTCCATGTGGCGATCATTCAGTGGCTCGGGGCGGAATGACGGGTACGGTCGCTGTCAACTGAGTTTGAAAAGGAGGGGACTTTCCGGAATGAGGCCTTTCCCCTTACTCCGTGAGCGGTTTGCTGCAGGCTAACTTTCGTTGCCCCGCGTTCGCTTGGCGTATTTTCGGTGAGTGCCTCCATCCTTCTTTCTAGTTCCCCTCTCCTCCTTCTTTTCTAAACCTTTGTCTCTTTCTTTGTCATGGCACGTCGTCGCTATGCTTTTTCTAATCCGGACGAGGCCGGTCCGTCCCGGCCGAGGACTCCATCTTCTTCCTCCTCAGAGGAGGAAACGATTCCGGAGGAGATCCGCAGGCGTCTGCAACCTGGGGGTGTCACCATCGGCATCCCCAACGGGGTCCGTTCTCCTCTGGTTGCTCCCGCTCTTCCCCTTCTTTCTCTTCCTGCTCCGCCTCTTCTTCCCGCTGGTCCCTCCGGTCATGCTTCCACCATGACCGAGAGCGATCTTTCTTTGCTCCGGGAGGCCTACGGCATCCCGGGATCAATCCGTCTATTCGTTCCGCGGCCCGGGGAATGCGTCACTATGAGTGGCCCCGGCCGCATAGCCTTCTACGAAGACTTCTTCCTCGGGGGTCTTTGATTTCCTCTGCACCCCTTCTTCCTCTCTTTTCTTAGCCATTTCCGACTTGTTCCGGCCTAGTTGGCTCCCAATGCCATTCGGGTCATCTTCTCTTTCATAGTTTTTTGTCACTTTCACGGGTTCGTCGCCCGTTTCTCCCTCTTCAGGGCCATGTTCACCCTGAAGAGGTACTCCACCGATGACGGCTGGTGGTATATTTCGACCCGGTCCAGGTGTCTCCGGTTCGACCTCCCTTCTTCTATCAAGGGCTGGAAGAGCCGGTTTTTCTTTGCCTCGGTCGAAGATGTCGACTGGGCCTGGAGTGAACCGGACCGGTCTCCGAACCGGAACTCCCAGGTTGAGTCGGCGAACCAGGAGGCCTACTCCCTGCTCCTGAGTGACGTGGTCCCGGCGCTCGAGGTTCTGCTCTCAGAGCAGAATCTTTTTGAGGTCGGGATCAGTCCCATCCGTGAGTCGGGTGAGATTCGGTCCTCCCTTGACTCTTGCATTCTTTTTCCTTCATAATTGAGTTAGCTGACCTTCTACTCTTTTGCATTGCAGGCATGAAGTTCTCACTGGAGAGCCTCCTGGAGGGCGCGGCCCAGAGAGATGTCCCGGAGGTAGATGAGCCCGCGGCCAAGAGGGCTCGCAACGAGGCGAGCCAGGAGGTTGCGCCGGCGACTGCGCCTAGCCCAGCGGCCACTGCTCCCCCGCCCAGGTTGCCTCGGGGCGGGGCCATTGATTCCTCGGTTGCCAGATCCGGTGGTGCTGCCGTCGAGGGGCTCCACCGCCCGAAGCTCCGTCCAGCGCCGGCCCTATCATCGCCGCGGCTCCGACGGCGCAGCCCGTGTCCTCCGCCGGCCCGTCGACTACGATCCCTGCTGGAGGGACAGCCGCCACCGGAGCCGACCTGATGGCTACGCCACCGATGATCACCCACCGGTGTTCAGTCATCCGCGACAAGGGGCTCGCGAAGAAGGTGATGGAGTATGCCTCCACAGCCCGGGATCGCCGAGCTCGAGGCGGCCGGGACTACGCAGATGCTTTGCTCGGGATCCTCCCGCAGCTCTTTACGGTAAGCCCGAACTTGTTTTCTTCGGTCTTTCGTGACCTCGGGTGTTCTTTCTTCTAACTCGGTTGCTTCACTTGTGCAGATTGGGAATGACGTTCTCCTACTGAGGAACTTCCTCGTAGGGAACGCGAAGAGGGATGCCGAGAAGGAAAGAAGCTCGGCAAGCTCGCGGCCGACGTCAAGGACCTCATGGAAAAGGGGGTCGAGTTGCGAGCAAGCAATCAAGCCCTTCAGACTGACCTGGCGCGCGCCGAGGGGCGGAACAAGGAGCTGGAGTCTTCTCTGTCGGAGGAGAGGATCTCCCACCAGCGTCGCGCGGAGGAGGTCGCAGCGGAGAGGGCTCGTCTTCAGGCCCACTCCCAGTGGCTGGAGCGCCAGCTGGAGGAGGCCCGGCGAGATGCAAACGCAGCGAAGGAGCGGAGTGCGTACGTCAACGGACTCCTAGAGGCCGCGAAGCGGGAGGCGCAGGAGGCCGTCCCGAAGTTCCGGGCTTCCGACGAGTACACGTCGGAGGTCCGGGAGGCCGCCGTGGACTCCTTCCTGAAGGGTTCCGGATGTGCCGGGAGAAGGTAGGGGCCTTCTACCCCGAGCTCGACCTCAGTGGGGTGGTGCTCGGAGGTAGGAGGCAAGGAGCTGAGAGCAGAGCCTCCGGTGTGGCCGACGCCATGCCTGCGGCCCCGGCAACCGACGAAGCCGTGGCTCCGGAGCAGCTGCCTGAGCCGGCCGCCACTGAAGGCGAGGATGCGGAGCGCGCGACCCAGGCGGAGGGCTCCGACCCCGCACCAAACTGAGCCACCATCTTCTCGCCCTTCTCTGTTGTCGTAGTTGCACTTTTTTTTTTCTTTCTTTTGGGGACTCCCGGCCTGTCGGGATTCCCAACTTTGTATCTTTCCTTGGATTAATGAAATTATCCTTTGACTAAGTCTCGAGTTCACTTTCTTCCCCACTCTCCCATCTCCTCTTTTTCTTTCTTGAGATGTTGATGTGGAGTGCCGAAACGAACGTAGACCTGGTCCCGTCCGTCGCTCAAATTGAAGGTTAGGACATTCCGGACCGCGTGGCGTCAGGGTAGGCCTTGAGCGGGTCCGTCTTTGGGATCGCCTTCATATTTGCGTGGGCGAAGTGGTTTCTGCCCCGCCTTCCAGGCCGAAGCCCGGGACCTTCGGACTGAACCCCGGGCCGCAGGCTTTCTCAAACCTTGCACGGCTTGCCGGGCTATTCTCCGGGCTTGCGTGGGTGAACTGGGTTCTGTCCCACCTTCCAGGCCGAAGCCCAGGATCTCCGGACTGAACCCCGGGGCCGCAAGCTTTCTCAAGCCTTGCACGGCTTGTCGAGCTGTTCTCCGGGCTTGCATGGGCGAACTGGGTTCTGTTCCACCTTCTAGGCCGAAGCCCAGGATCTCCGGACTGAACCCCGGGGCTGTAGGCTTTCTCAAGCCTTGCGCGGCTTGCCGAGCTATTCTCCGGGCTTGCGTGGGCGAACTGGGTTCTGTCCCACCTTCCAGGACGAAGTCCAGGATCTCCGGACTGAACCCCAGGGCCGCAGGCTTTCTCAAGCCTTGCACGGCTTGCCGAGCTATTCTCCGGGCTTGCATGGGCGAACTGGATTCTGTTCCACCTTCCAGGCCGAAGCCCAGGATCTCCGGACTGAACCCCAGGGCCGCAGGCTTTCTCAAGCCTTGCACGGCTTGCCGAGCTGTTCTCCGGGCTTGCATGGGCGAACTGGGTTCTGTCCCACCTTCCAGGCCGAAGCCCAGGATCTCCGGACTGAACCCCGGGGCCGCAGGCTTTCTTAAGCCTTGCGCGGCTTGCCGAGCTGTTCTCCGGGCTTGCGCGGGCGAACTGGGTTCTGTCCCACCTTCCAGGCCGAAGCCCAGGATCTCTCGCTTCCTTCGACCGTCGGCCATGATCGGGCATGCCGAACTCAGGGCCATGCGCCGGTTTTCCTACAAAGTGAGAAGAGAGCATTTGAAGCAAGGAAACTTTATTGCAGAAGTGGGGAACCTTACATTACTGATAATACATTCTTAGGTTCGAGGCGTTCCACGTCCGGGGGAACCTGGCATCTCCCAACTCCTCCAGGTAGTAGGCACCGTGAGGGAGGGCTTCTGCTACCCGGTATGGGCCCTCCTAGTTGGGCGAGAGCTTGCCGCATTCCCGTGGCTGAGAAGCTTCAGCACGCCGGAGGACCAAATCTCCGGGACGAAAAATCTTCGGCCGCACTCGGGAGTTGTAATACCTGGCCACACGCTGCCTATACGCCGCCATTCGAACTCGGGCCTTGTCCCTCGTCTCCTCAAGAAGGTCAAGGTTGAGCATCATCCTGGCGGAATTTTCTGTCTCGTCATATTGCTCTACACGCAGCGTGGGTAGGCTGAGCTCGATCGGGATGACCGCCTCGGCTCCGAAGACGAGGTTGAACGGGGTCTCGTCGGTAGCCATCCTCGGGGTGGTGTGGTATGCCCAGAGGATGCTGGGGAGGTCGTCGGCCCACCTGCCTTTGGCCTGGTCCAGCCACGTGCGGAGGCCCTACAAAATGGTCCTGTTCGTGACTTCGGCCTCTCCGTTGGTCTGAGGATGCGCCACCGAGGTGAAGCGATGCCTGATGCCGAGGTCGCTGCAGAACTCTTCGAACTCCCGGCAGTCGAACTGGCGCCCGTTGTCAGTAACCACGGTGTGGGGGAGGCCGAAGCGACAAACGATCGACTTCCAAAAGAACTTGGCGACGTTTGCTTCGGTGATCCTCGCCAAGGGTTCGGCCTCGACCCACTTTGTGAGGTAGTCGATGGCCACTATCAAGAACTTCCGCTGTCCAGACGCCGACGGGAATGGGCCCAGAAGGTCCATCCCCCACTGAGCGAATGGCCAGGGAGCTGAGAGCTGGGAGATTGGGTTGGAGGGCTGCCGTTGCACCGTGGCGTGACGCTGGCACCGGTCGCACTTCTTCACGAAGTCAGCAATGTATTCCTTCATCGTCTCCCAGAAGTAGCCCTGACAGAGGGCCTTGTATGCTAATGCTCTGCCCCCCATGTGGTTCCCGCAGATGCCTTCGTGAATCTCCTGGAGCACGAGCTTGGCTTCCGCGGGTCCTACACACTTGAGGAGGGGGTAGGAGTAGGATCTTCGATACAATTGCCCATCCATCAGGACGAACCGCACGGCTTTCTTTCTGATAAGGCGAGCCGCCTCGCGGTCCTCCGGCAGGGTGCCGCTAGTGATGTATTCGGCGTACTTGTCCATCCAGCTGGGTTCATGGCTGACCTGATGGACCTCCACCGGGGGCTTGAGGCTTGGGATCTCAAGGCGCTCCACATGAGCGCGGCCCAGCATCGAGTCCGGCAGGGTCGCCAGCCGGGAGAGAGTATCCGCGCGGGCGTTCTCCCTACGGGGGATGTGGAAGATGTTGAAGCGCCGGAATCTGGACGCGCCCGCCTTGACGAGCTCCAAGTATTTCGCCATTTGGGGGTCATGTGTGGCATACTCCCCGGAGACCTGTCCCGCCACGAGCTGGGAATCAGTGAAAGCTTTGAGATTGGTTACGCCCAGCTCGCGGGAAACCCTCAGCCCGGCAAGAAGTGCTTCGTACTCCGCCTGGTTATTGGTCGCGGGGAATTGGAAACGGAGCGCGCATTCGGCGACGACCCCGTCGCTGTTGGCAAGGATGAGTTCGGCTCCGCTCCCGCCGGAGTTCGAGGCTCCATCCACATGGAGGATCCAGGCGTCCTCTCCGGGCTCACCGGGGCCCGTCTCCAGTGGCTGGCCTGAGGGGCCTTCCTCGGGCTCCTTGCCCAAGCCTGCACATTCGACCAAGAAGTCGGCCAGCACCTGCGCCTTCATGGCCGCCTCGGCCTGTACGTGATGTCGAACTCGCTGAGCTTCAGTGCCCACTTTGCCAATCATCCCGAAGTATCGGGTCGGCTGAGCACCGCTTTCAGCGGTTGATCCGTCAGGACAGCGATGGGGTGTGCTTGGAATAGGACCTGAGATGCTGGGCAGACACTATTAGCGCAAAAATGAGTTTCTCGGGCCGGGAATACCTGAGCTCCGTGTCGCAGAGAAGTTTGCTGGTATAGTACACCGGCCGCTGGACTCCTTGGTCATCGGTTCGAACCAGGACCGAGCTGACGGCTTCCGGGGTGACCGCCAGGTAGAGGATGAGTTCCTCCCCCTCCTCGGGCCTGGACAGCAAAGGTGGCGACGTGAGCGTCTTCTTCAGCTCCTCGAAGGCCTTCTGGCATTCCTCGGTCCAAGCGAAGTCGTTCATCTTTCTCAGCACCTTGAAGAAGGGACGGCAGCGGTCTACCGACCTGGAGATAAAGCGGCTGAGGGCCGCAACTCGGCCGGTGAGTTGCTGCACTTGCTTCTTGGAGGCTGGCTGCTCCATGTCTAGGATGGCCTGGACCTTCTCTGGGTTGGCTTCAATTCCTCTTTGGGTCACCATGAATCCTAGGAACTTCCCGCAGAGACGCCGAAGGCACACTTCGCCGGGTTCAGCTTCATCTGATGACGTTGGAGGTTGCCGAATGTCTCCGCCAAGTCAGCTACGTGGTCCGAATCAGGTTTGCTCATTACCAGCATGTCGTCCACGTACACCTGCATGTTGCGGCCGATCTGGTCCTTGAAAATCCTGTTGACCAGATGCTAGTACGTAGCTCCAACATTCTTGAGGCCGAATGGCATCATTCTGTAGCAAAAAGTCCCGCGGTCGGTTATGAAGGCGGTATGCTCTTCATCCTCCGGGCTCATTCGGATCTGGTTGTATCCGGAGAAGGCGTCCATGAATGACAGGAGGCGATGTCCCGAGGTGGTGTCGACCAGCTGGTCGATCTTTGGAAGAGGGAAGCTGTCCTTTGGGCAAGCTCGGTTGAGGTCGGTGTAGTCCACACAGATCCTTCACTTACCACTACTCTTTCTTACCATGACCACGTTTGCTAGCCAGCTGGGATACTGGACTTCCCGCACAAAACTGGCAGCGAGGAGTTTCTCCACCTCCTCGTTGATGGCCTTCTGTCTTTCCATGGCGAAGCTCCTCTTCTTCTGGCGGACCGGGCGGCAGCTTGGGTCCACGTTTAACCTGTGCGTGATGACCTCGGGCGGAATGCCCGGCATGTCGGCCGCTGACCAGGCGAACACGTCAGCGTTTGCACGGAGGAACTCCAGCAGGCGGGTCCGTTCTTTATCAGGGAGCTGGGCCCCGACTTGCACCGTCTTCAGCAGGTCTGAACCGAGGGGATAAGTCAGCAGGCGCTCTACGGGCCCTCGCCTGGGTTCCTTCTCTCTTAGGTCGAGGTCGTTGACATCGGGGGCGAGCTCCGCGCCCCGGGAGCCCAGGACCGTCTGGAGGCAAAGCGGGATCGGCTGGGTCGTCCCCTTCATCTCCCGAGCCCGGAAGGCGTGGGGAACTATACCAACAACCTTTTCGTGGAGATCGTGGCGTCCAGTTGGTTGAGCCGGGATGCCCGAGAATGGCGTTGTAAGGCGAAGGGAGCCTGATGACGGTAAACGTTATCAGGACGGTCGTCTACCGGGGTGGGGATCCGGCGGTGACCGGGAGAGTGATCTCCCCTTCGACCCCACGGAGTCCCCTGTAAAACCTACCAGTGGAGTATGTACCGGTCTCAGCTGATCGTGGGACAAATTCATCCGAGAGAAGGCATCGTAAAAAAGCACGTCAGCCGAGCTTCCACTATCCACCATGATTCGATGTACAGGATGCTTCGCGATGGTTATCTCGATCACCACGGTATCGTTGTTTACATTATCATTACCCTTCCCCTCCTCGGGAGGGATTACATTCTCCGGGTTCCCGACTTCCCGGCTCTCTTCGCCGCTCGTCCGACCCCGCGTGAGATCATGCCCATGGGCTTCTCCGTCGGGCGGTTATCGATTGCAGGAACTGGCGGTAAGGTCGCGAGCGGCTGCCCCTCTAGGGGGACCTCGTTCCTGACGAACTTTCTGAGGTAGCCCCTCTTAATCAGCTCCTCGATCTCTCGCTTCAAGTTGCGATACTCCTCCGTGTCGTGACCATGCTCGCGGTGGAACTGACAGTACTTCGATTTGTCCAGGATGGCCCTCGGGTTCTGAGGAGGAGGTCGGCGGAGGTAGCGCTCGCCCTCGATTTCCATGAGGATCTTCGCCCGAGGTGCGAGGAGTGGGGTGAACCTCCGCTCCGGAGTGGCCTCGCCCCTCGGCCTTGGATTCGGGCGAGGGTCGGCAGATGGCCCGGGCTTCTGAGCTCCCGGGGTATCTCTTGGGGGCGGCCTCTTCAGAGACTTCCCGTCCAACTCTCGACGGGTGCGGTTGGCCTCCTCCGCTCGGATGTACTTATGGGCGCGGAGGAGGAGCTCGGAGTACATCCTGGGCGGCTTCTTGTCCAGGGAGTAGGTCAGGCGGGACGTCTTGAGCCCGCGCTTCAAAGCCAGCATGGCGACGGGCTCGTCCAGGCTATAGATTTCCAGGGCTGCGGTCTTAAACAGGGTGATGTAGTCTCGGAGCAGCTCCTGGTCCTGCTGGCGGATGGAGAAGAGGCTGTCCACCTCTCTCGGCACCTTTCGACAAGCATCGAAGTGCGCCACAAACTTTCCTTCTAGCTAGTGGAAGGAGCAAATGGATCCGGGCTCGAGGCGGGTGAACCAGACTCGAGCGGCCTTCCGGAGGGTGGCTGGGAAGGCGATGCACAAAAGAGCGTCGGTGGCCCCCTGGACTCTCATGAGAGCTTTGTAGCTTTCCAGATGGTCCAGAGGGTCGGTGGTCCCGTCGTAGGGATCCACCTGCAGCATGCGGAACCGTTTTGGGATCGGCTCCGCCTGGATTTCTTCAGAGAAGGGGGGACGGGAGTCGTAGCCCACCAGGTCCGCCGACGAGTTCTGCAGGTCGGCAAATCGACGGGCGAACTCCGCTAGCTTGCGCTCGTGCTCCTCCAGGCGCCTCTCGGCCTGGCGCCTGATGGCTTCGTCGGTGGAGTCTTCCACCGAGGCCGCGGGTGAAGGGGACGCCGATCGGTCTCGGCGCGAAGTCAGGTCTCGGCGTCGCTTGCTGCGATGCACCGTTTCGATTTCATTGGCCGGGGATCAACTCTCGTGATCCTCCAAACCGGAGTGGTTTCTTTTTGCGGGAGCTTGGTGGCTCCCGTGGGGGTTGGAGACTGCCCTCGGGTGGGATGGCCTGCCCTGAATGGAGCGCAGGCTCCCACGCTGTCCCGCGGCTTGGGCCGCGGGGGTCCCTGGCTACGGCTGCATGGCCAGGGACCGCTGCTGATGCTGAAGCTGCCAGACCGCCGAGGTCAAGGTCTGCAGCTGTTGGATGACGGCCGCAAGGGGTCCGTCTGTTGAGGTCGGCTGTGGTGGAAGAAGAGGGGGAGCTGGAAGCTCCCTCTCCGGGCTGTGGGCCCCTTGAGGGGAGGGAACCTCCCCCACACGGCTGGTGGACGCCTCGCGCCCACGAGTGACCACCATTGTCAGAGAGCGCGACACCTGCAGAAAGCTGGCTCCCGCTAGGGGTTGTTGTCCTGCCCCCCTACCTGGTGCGCCAATCTGTTGCCGATCTCATCGCCGCGCCTGTGCCTCGGATCCGTCGATCTACCTGACCGCCTGGCTTCCGGCGAGCCTCCCTGGCTGGAGCGGACCTGCAAGAGAGGGTTAGGAGACCCTGGCCGGGGATCCCGGCGAGGGAGCTCCGACGGTCAAGTCAGTAGACGACGAGAAGGAACAGATTCTCCAATACGGGCCCCCGAAGGAGTCCCAGACTCAGAGAATTTACTAGCAAGAAAGGTGCTATAGGGACCAGAAACTCGGCCGGGCCTCCTTGCCGAGCTCACGCCAAGCGATCCCCTCTCGGGACCTTGGATCTCACTCTCGGAGCGGGACTTTTTTGCCACTGTTTCTCGCTTGTCCCTTGCTTGATCAGCTTACCTTGTCGTCCCCAGCTTCCTTCCTTTTATCTCTTCCCGCGTTCACCTGTCTTCTCCTCCTGGGAAGCTCTCCTTCCCATTCTTTCCCCTTTCCCCTCTTGGTGTTGAGGGTCAGGTGGCTTTCCGACCTCGTTCGCTGAGCCCAGCGGGGAAAGGGCAAAGACAGAGAGGGTGGTGGCGCCGGCAAGGCGGCCGGTCAGACCTCGGGTCCAGTGAGAGCGTTTTCCTTCCCAAGTGTAGGCGACGCCCGTTTACGGGCCCTGTTTTGTCAGAGCCGCGCCTCTCGACTGCGGGACCTGTCGGGCTAATGTAAGTGATGTTTCGCGGGCCGCCGCCATTCGTACGGGGCGCCGCCTGTGATGCGCACGGCTCAAGGGCGACCTCGGAACCTGCGCCTCTTTCTTTGGGATCTTCTCTGTACGGGCGGCCTGACTTCGGCCGAGGTGGACCCGCCTCCGGGGGCCACCTGGTGAATGAGCGAAGATTCGGCCGACCTCGGCCTAGGCGGACCCCTCCTGGGTGGATGCCTGGCGAGGTGGCAGGAGGTCGCCTGGCTTCGGCCGAGGTGACCCGTCTCCGGGGGCCACCTGGCGAAGGAGCGAAGATTCGGCCGACCTCGCCTAGGCGGACCCCTCCTGGGTGGACGCCTGGCGAGGTGGCAGGAGGTCGCTTGGCTTCGACCGAGGTGGACCCGTCTCCGGGGGGCACCTGGCGAAGGAGCGAAGATTCGGCCGACCTCGGCCTAGGCGGACCCCTCCTGGGTGGACGCCTGGCGAGGTGGCAGGAGGTCGCCTAGCTTCGACCGAGGTGGACCCGTCTCCGGGGGGCACCTGGTGAAGGAGCGAAGATTCGGCCGACCTCGGCCTAGGCGGACCCCTCCTGGGTGGACGCCTGGCGAGGTGGCAGGAGGAGCCCCGAACCAAGCTCGACTTCGGTGAGGGCGGTTTCGTCTTGGGAAGTCGTCTGGCGAAGTAGCTTGGCCGAGCTCGATTTCGGCAATGTGGCGCTGGCTCGGCCGAAGAAACCTCCACGTGGCTCGATCATATCTGACGATATCTGAGCCCGGCCATGTCATCAATACGGCCGTAACAATAGGTATTATGCGTAAGATCTGGCATATGATTAGTGTAAAAGTGGAACATGATTTTTATCATGAGATTGATCTTGGATGAATGTAAAAACTAAACGATTGATACTATTGATCATGATAAGTAAGTATATTATAGATATTGAAGGGCTAAATAAGATGTGTCTTTATCTTTGATAAATAGATTTGATCGAGCTTTAGAAGTGTTGACTTGGAAGTATAATGTATTATGTTATGCTGAATATGTATATTCAATTGTTAATTGAATGATGTGGAAAACTTAAATTTGATATGGATGAAGATCATGATAGCTTACAAGTTTTTATTAATTACTGGATTATAAATTTTGAAACTATTGAAAGGAGATATTTAAGATGTAGGTTATGAAAGAGTTTAATGATATAAGAAAGAGAATTTTTTGATGAATCTGAATGAGGATTATTAATGAAATTATGTAATGAAAAATATATTTGGGATAATATTTTAGATGGTTTGTTAATTGATGCTAAGAATTATAAGATCGATCCATGAGCAATGATATGATTGATTCTATTTATGAAAGTATTGATTTAAAGTCATTTACTTTGTTAAGGTTAATGTTAATCTTTCAAGAGAAAAGTTGATCCAGATTGTATAATTGAATTGTCAAGGGAAGCATAAATAATTTAGATTTGGACCAGAATTATTAATGTGTTGAATGGATGATACAATTTTATGTAAAGACTTTAAACGTAGAGGATGGATCAAGTTTAAATTGATATGATATGCTTGAAGCCTAATGAGAATAAGGAAATTTAATAGTTTGACCTCGATTTATTTAAAATATTTGAAAGTTGGATTTTGTGTAAAAGAGTATCCTTGTCTAAAATTTACCTAATAAAATTAAAGGATTTAAAAATTATATTAGAGTGCGCAGCGGAAGTATGGTAGACTAAAGATATTAGGCTTAATTTAAAGTATATTATGATGGATGCATGAAGGCTTTTATTGGGATTACTAGATTTGGACAAATAAATCATGTAAGTTTTAGATCATACATAATTGAGTTTTGGAAGCCTTAGATTTTTTTAAAAATTTCGAGGCTGAAATTTTTTTTGTAGGAGGGAGGAATGTGAAACCCGATCCTCTTGGACCAAAGTCAGCAAATCCAACCGACTTCAACCCAACTCAAAAAAAAATAGAGAGAATCGAAATAGGGGACCTTGTCCCCTGCTTCTTCAAGCGAAAAGCTCACCGGGAAGATCGGTGAGGCTGTCGTGAGGGAAGGGAGAAAGTTGACGGAGCATTGGGGGCCTTCAGGACTCTCGAATGACCAGGTTTATCCACAAAGGTCAATGGTTATCTCCTTTCGAAACCTTCTTTAAATTCCTTTTCCCATCATCGATTTTCCTACTGATCCCTTCTCTGGTGGCCGACTGCCTTAAACCATCGCAGGTGAGTTATGTTCTTCTTCAACCCTTGCTTAATAGTTTTTTTTGGGAGGGGGGAGCAACGTGGGATGGATCTCTCCTATCCTCCTCCCGGTTCTTTACCGATAGCTGGGATGGCCACGGATGTGATGGTGACCTCCATCCCTATTCCCTTCATTAGATTTCGGTAGATCACCACCCCTCCTTTTGTCTCCGTTCATGGGACGATGGAAGCCCATTCGACCGAGCCAAGGAGAAAGCCAAGGGAAAAAAAAAGGAAGAAAAAAAAGGAAAGAAAAAAAAATGGAAAAGAAAAAAGAGAAGAAAAAGAAAAGAAATAAAAGAAAAAAAAGAAAAAAAAAGAGAAGAGAGAGTCAGGAGAGAGGAGAGAAAAGAAGGAAGAGAGAGAAATGAAAGAGAGGAGAGAGAAAATAAAGAGAGGAAGGGTTAAATTTTGGACCAGAATTAGAACTGGATTGATGAGAGTGCCCCATGATAATCTAGTTTTCTTTTAATTTTTTTTTAAATAAAAATTAATTAGATGATTAAATTATTGGTCAGGATCGTCATTGTCCTTGGAAGACCAGGTCTAGTGTTTGAATTGTACTAGTTGGTGAATACCCTTCGATAAGTTATCTCTCTAATATATTTTGCCATGCATGATATGAGCTTAATTATTATTATGTTATTGTATTTTACCGTATATGTTCTATGCTATACATCGATATGATTTGATATAAGGTTAAACATGTACACCTGTATTTAAAATGCTTTATGTCATATATATGGGTTGAGTGGGCCTAGCCAGTGGGACGCTCGCTGGTACATGCAGAGGATGCATATTTCTCATGTAATTTCAGAGCTAGTTTTCTTTTTGGGCCACTAGTGGGGCTATCAGTGGCATATGACCGATGAGCGGTATGTGTACACAGGATCTAATCTCTTTTGGACTAGCCACGAGTCGATTGTGGTCATAATCAGAGAGATTAGGTGAGTGAGTATGGATGGCCATCCTAAAGAGTGTGTTCATAAAAGTAATAAAGGAGGTTAATAATAAAAACTTAACTTAACTGAATTAGCTTAATTTTATTATTATATTTAGTTTATTATTTTGCACTGATTTATTTAACTTATCTTGCTCTTGATTCTTGATGGATTTGTACCTGAGATTATGATACTTACCGGGTTTAGAGAACTCACTTTATTCCCTTATATTTTTTGTGTTTCAGTGCCAGAGGAACATGTAGGCTTGGGAACCAGTTAGTGAGGAACTTAGGACATAGCGACATTATTGCTTTTATATTTAATATCAGTAAAATTTAAGTGTATGGCTGTTAGTTATATGAGTATTTGAATTAGTTTATCCAATTTAAATTTATGCATATGCCTGGCTGGATAATTATTACTGGAATTATGATATGATGCAGTCCTTGTGTGTCCGAGGAAAAAAGAAATCTAAGAGAATACGATCATCTGTTGCACATCCGACTCAGGTTTAGGATCAGAGTGTGATAGATAATATAAAGACGACGTTGTCTATGTGGTAGCTAACATGGATGCTTGTCATATTTTACTTGGGAGACCTCAGCAATATGATATAGATGCTAATCCTAGGGGGAAGGAAGAATTATTACATTTAGATGGGGCGAAAAGGGAATTGTAATTCTATTAAAAGAAAGTAAGGAAAGGGTATTTTTAATACTTTTAAAATGAAGAAAAAATTTGAAAAGTCAAATGCGTAGTACAATGTGGCTGCGAATGGACACCAAAAGTTCAAAATGTTTGGAGAAGGGGATATGGTCGGGGTTTTTCCATGGAAAGAAGATTTATTGCTAGCACCTATAACAAGCTCAAGCCAAAGAAATATGGTCCATACAAAATTTTGAAGAAAATTAATGACAATACTTACATGGTGGATCTTTTTAAAGGTGTGTCGATTTCAAAGACCTTCAAGCCAATCTGTATGCATTACAGTAAAACAGGAAAAGGCAACTGTTTTCTCTCGACGCTTCGGTGAAGCGCCGGGAAGATCCAGGAACCCGCCGACGGTTCCTGGAAGCATCGAAAAGCTTTGAAATCCGCCGACGCTTATAAGAGTCGGAAATTTAGCGACGCTTATAAGCATCGCCACCATGCAAGCCAAATCCGCCGATGCTTAAAAGCGTCAGCAATTCTCTACAACCCTCCGACACTTTTTAGAAGCATCGGTAATTCCCCTCAACCCGCCGACGCTTAAAAGCGTCGGCGGAAAGCGTCGCCGGACTTCACTTAAACATCCTCTCCCCCAGCCTGAGCCCTAGTTTTCTACCGCCGCCCCTAAAATTTCTTCCTCCTCCCTCTCCCTTCTCCTTCATCTCCGGTGCACTGCCCGAGCCGACCAGCACCTCCTCCTACCGGCCCACCGATCGAAGCCCCTCCCTCTCCATCGGTCTTTGTTGTATCCCACAGTTTTATTTTCCCTCTCGATCCATTAATTTTTGTTGTTATTTTTGTTTTTGTAGAATACATATATATATATATCTATATATATATATATATATATGTATCCATAAGTGCATATAGTTGGTTGGGGTTTCAGATTTTGTGCATGAATCTTCTAAAACCTAGAACTCAAGTTGAATAGCTTGAGGTTTTTTTCTTCCGTTAACCCAGACCACCTTGAATCGGCTTTGGATTAGGTTAATGGTTTACTTTCCGCATTGATACCCTGAATCTTCTAAAACTTGTTTTATATGTTTATATAATTTTTTTATAATTTTAAAATAAATGATTCACAATTATTATCTTCTTATGAACAATCATGATTCATGATTAATTATTTTCTTCTTATGAGACACTTAGGGAGTAGTATAGAGTATTGATCCATGTAACTCAAATAGAACCTAGCAACAAATTAGACATTTTAATTTTATATTGATTTCATTTTTAAATGTTTTAATTTTTTAAAATTAATTTTTTAGTGTAATTTGTTCCACTTAATTGATCCAATAGTTGGACTAGTGATCTGACGACCTAGACCTTTAGCTGGTCAGTTTCCCATCATGTTTCAATAACTATGCAGTGGTGGGTAAATAACTATCATAACTCTAAAAAAGAATAAGGTGCCTTACCTACTTACTTGGCATGGGGTGTTTCATCCAAAAGCATGTTAATAACCTAGTTTCCCACAATCCCTTCTCTAAGTTTTATGAGAAATGAGCTAGTTTTTTTTGGCACTTCCTCATAATGGGGAAAGCAATAGGCTTTTAATTGGACAGAATCAGTTATCATATAATTGCTATTAGCTCTCATCTTCGACATTTTTTGGTATCATTAGCCAAAACTCAAACTATATGAATAAAATTACCTATATTTATCAAATCTAGTGCATTGTGCACTTGCAGCTTGGATCGGATCTAAATAAATCGGGTCGAGTCGGGTCTAAATGGATTGGATCGGATCTAAATGAATCGGATCGAGTCGGGCCATGGATTAACCCGACCCAATTGCAGCCTTAATCATATCCTAATTATTTTAATTGCCAAGCAACATATTATATGGTACGTGTATTGATGGATAGATGTTCCTTGTTTTATTGCACATGCCGATGAGCTTACCTAACCTACCCATAATTATTAGTAGACTAACGTCTACCCAGCACAATATCCGACACTAAAATAATTTATAGTTAATGTTGATAAATTAGAGTTGCTACTAATGATAAGGACTTGTATTGAATGAAGCCGTTTTCTCAGTTATAAAACTTCAATATGAGAACAACCATATTATCTATACTCATGCCAATCATTCCAAACCAACCTTTTTCTAATTGCCCATCCATAAACATAGGCTCCTAACATTATTATACTATTATCTTGTTCCTTTCTTTTCCAATAAGAAGGGTGCACTACAATACTAAAATTGCTATTGTTAGATCGTGGTATATACATTATTTTTATTATTTATTGTTCTTTTCCTTAGTAGATTATTTTTATTTATTTTTATAAATTTCTTGTTATATACCTGCATCTTGCTGAACATGTTATACTTTAGGGTTAGTTTCATTATTGCAAATCTTGATTTCAATACCATCTGTAGCTTTGTTACAATCATTATGATATTTTAGATATTTTTAAAAAACTTGCATTGCATAGAAACATAGACCCGTCATTGATTAAAGTACATATTCTACAGCATCTGTACAATTATTTTATTTTTGTACGGATGAGAGAAATATGTACAGTGGTCAATTGAATGTCCAGTTTGGATAGTTTAAGAATTGCAAATAATTTTATAGGTGCTTACGGTAATCAAACGGTACGAATAGAGTTTCAGATATATTTCGGATATCATTTTCTTTTAGTTCTCCTCATACATATTTATTTGTATGGGGAGAACTAAGGAAAAATGCTGCCGAAATTTTTCTGAAACTTCTATTGCGTATCCTTTGGTTACTGTAAATGACCTATATAATTAATGCAATTCTTGAATGGGATAGGATCTCTTTAACTATTAGTTGGTGATAGGGTGCATTTAATAATACTGTAATTGATCTATTGAATAAACTTATTTTAAATAATTATTTATTTCAGTTAGTTTTTTCTTACAATGGATAAGAGTTGGATAACTAAACCGAGGAATAGCAAAGAATATCTGGATGGAGTACAGAATTTCATTAAATTTGGTATGGAGAGAAGTGTATCAGTGGAAAGATTTTATGTCCATGCCGAAAATGTGTAAATTCCAGTTTTCTATATCCGAATATTGTTGAAGAATATTTGGTATGGAATGATTTTTTAAGAGGTTATACTGAGTGGTTTTTTCATGGAGAGTCAAGGTTACGATCTACATGTAACCAAACCTCTAACATGGAACATATATCTGATTTTGGATCCAGTAACCAACAAAAAATCTTGCAAGAGATGACGATATCAGGGGTTTGCTCAGAGATGCTTTTGAATATGGTACTCAACATCTTGGAGATTGCAGTGGAGGACAAGTAGCAGCTGGGTTACCTGAGGATCCTATATTTACTGAATCTATACATGATGAAGAGCCGATACCCCCAACTAATGTTGGAACAGATCGTTATCAGAAGCTGATAAAAGATGCAGATCAAGAATTATATGCTGGTTGCAAGAACTTTTCAAAAATTTATTTTCTTGTGCATTTGTTTCATATAAAATACTTGAATGGATGGTCTGGCAAGAGTTTTACTATACTGCTCAAGTTGTTAAAGGATGCATTTCCTGAAGGTACTAGTTTACCAACATCTTGTTATGAAGCCAAAAAACTAGTAAAGGAATTGGATCTTGGATACGAAAATTCATAGCTGTCCAAATGATTGTATATTATATCGGGAAGAACATGCCGATCAAGAGTCATGCCATGTGTGTGGATGTTCACGATGGACGAAGCAAAAAAAAAATGAGAGTGAGGGATTAGCTGAATTGGATGCAGCACAAATTAAACAAAAGCTGGCGAAGGTATTACGCTATTTTTCTCTTGTACCTAGATTGAAAAGAATCTATGCATCATCAAAGATAGCTTCATCAATGAGATGGCATGATGAAAGCCGTACAAAAGATGGAATGCTGAGACATCCAGCGGATAGTTTAGCATGGAAAGCATTTGATGACAGACATCCTGATTTTGCATCTGATGCTCGTAATGTCAGGCTGGGTTTAGCTAGTAATGGGTTCAATCCATTTCGGACCTTAAGTTCTATCTATAGCACCTGGCCAGTTGTATTGATTCCTTATAATTTACCACCATAGATATGCATGAAACAGTCTTCACTTATTTTATCAATGATCATTCCAGGTGATAAGGGTCCAGGCAATGATATTGATGTTTTCTTACAACCTTTAATAGATGAATTGAAACAACTATGGGAGGCTATCAGTGCAATTGATGCTTCGAATGGCCAAACATTCAATCTGTGTGCAGCTCTATTATGGACTGTTAACGATTTTCCTGCATATGCTAATTTATCTAGCTGGAGTACTAAGGGACGAGTTGCATGTCCTTCTTGTGGTGAATCAACCCATTCAATTTGGTTAAAACATGGAGGAAAGTTCTGTTATATGAGACATCGTCGATGGTTGGAAGCAAATCATCCATTTCGATTTCAAAAGGATTTATTTGATGGTATTATAGAGTTGGGATCTGCTCCAATTCTACTTTCTGGTTCTGATATTCGTAAATAAATGCTTGGTATCAGATACAGTTATGGCAAGATGATAAAGTCCTCTAAAAAGCGAGAAAGAGATGATGTTGAGACTTCGGTACAAGAAGAAGTATCGGAGGAAGTCAATACTTGCACCTTAGATACGGCAGTGTTCGAGGATCCGGATAATTTCTTTGAAGTTGAAAATGATGATGATATAATCACAGCAACTACCTATCAGCATACTAAACAATTATGGAATAAAAGAAGCATATTCTTTGACTTACCTTATTGAGAGCATAATATACTCCGGCATAATCTTGATGTTATGCATATAGAAAAGAATGTTTGTGATAATTTGATTGGAACAATATTAAATCTTGATGGAAAGACTAAAGATACATGAAGGCGCATCTTGATTTAAAAGAAATGGGCATCCGACATGAACTTCATCCACAAGTGCTTGCAAATGATAGAACTTATATCCCTCATGCATGTTATACAATGTCTAGTCGAGAAAAAGATCTCTTCCTGATAGTTTTAAAGAATATCAAAGTTCCTGATGGATATGCCTCAAATATTTCACGATGTGTGAATCTGAAAAAACGTAAAATTTCAAATCTTAAAAGTCATGATGGACATATATTAATGCAAGAAATTCTTCCATTGGCTTTAAGGTCGTCAATGCTAAAACAAGTTATTACGGTTGTTTTTCAATTATCATCATTCTTCAAGGCATTATGTTCTAAGGTTCTTGATCCTCAGGAGCTTGATCAGTTGCAGTCTCAAGTCGTACTTACATTATGTCAAATGGAAAAGATTTTTCTTCCTGGATTTTTTACGATTATGGTTCATCTACTCATTCACCTAGCTTCGAAAGCTAAACTTGGTGGACCGGTACAGTGCAGATGGATGTACCCTATCGAGAGGTAATATTGTAAAACTTAAATTTTATAATTTATATATCTTTTCATTATTTAATGTGATATAAATATCATATTTTTGAAGGTATCTTGTACGTTTGAAGGATTATTACCAAACAAAGCCCATCCTGAGGGCTCAATAGCAGAGGGATATATTGTTGAAGAGTGTTTAACATTTTGTTCAAGATATCTCGAAGATGTAGAGATTGTATTCAATCGACCTCAACGTCATGGTGATACTATGGAGAATATAGATCTATACAAATTTGCATCATCCGAAGATTTATAGGAAAAGCTGAAAGTATTGTTCTTGACCATAAATCCATGTCACAAGCACATCATTATATATTGCTACATAGTGACATAATATCTGACTATCGCAGGTTAGTCCATCTACACGTGGATAATACTAAATATTAGACATGTTGTTGTCAAACTTATATTTGATTGTCATGCAGTGAATTTTTATCTGTACAATGACAAGCCAATCATTCCACTCGTCCTAATCCAAGGATTGAACAAAGATGGTTGGTTGAGTTATTCTCTAATTGGCTTGCCAATCAGGTTAGTATATATAAGTCGTATAATAATTTTATATATATTTAACATCGAATAAGTGATCGATAATTGATATTATATTTTTAGGTACCGGTACTGATGGAGAAAAATAGTTCAGCGGAACTAATTGCACTTGCTAGAGGTCCAAATTATATTGTGAACAAATATAATGGTTTTTATTAAATGGCTTTAAATTTCATACCAAGGAGCGCGAGAGACTTAGGAAAACTCAGAACAGTGGTGTTATAGTTGAAGCAAATGGAAAATCTTATTATGGTATACTTAAATATATTTTCGAGTTGGATTATTATGAAAATTTTAAAGTTGTATTATTTTGATGCGATTGGGTGGATATAAATACATCAAGAGTTTGAAAAAGGACTCAAACGAATTCATACTTGTCAGTTTTTCAAGATTGATACATACGGGTGTGTTATTGAAGGATGATCCATTTATCTTTTCATCTCAAGCTCGACAAGTTTTTTATGTACAAGACTCGAAAGATAAAGAATGGGCTAATGTTATTAAGACAAACCCAGAGACTTGTATGACATGGAAAAATGGTGGAAGAAGAAGATAATGATACTTACACTCAGTGTATGCCTTATAATATTATGCCAGATGATCATATAAATGATACAATCATTTTGGTTAGGTTGGATTCCGAGGAAGGTACAACTGGTCGATTATGACAAGTAGTTTATAAGATGGTTTACATTTTTGCATTAATGATTATGTTATCTTTAAATTGCAATTCATTTCATTATAATTTGATTATAATGTTGACTGACTTGTTTTTAAATAATGCAAGTTAGGTACACCATGCCTCGAAGAAAGCGATTAGCAGATGTACAGTTTCAGTTTTCCCAGACCGAGGCTGGTACTTCTTCAGCACAGCAGTTCGAGGGTAGTCGATCAGTTTCACATCGGTCTGATGGCAGTTCCTCTATTTCTGCACATCGGCCGATGCTACTACCTCTACACCTCAGGATGACGCCATTCCCTCCGAGTCCGCACATCACGATCCTTCTATGGATCATCATGATGACGAGCCTATCGTCGATGATATGCAGATACAGGGTACATAATTTAATAATTCTATCTCATTTCAATTCATGCATATGCAATAGTTTTGATATACAATGTTCTGTATTTTTTTTTTTTGTAGATAAATCCGGGAGACTCAGGCGTAGGCGAGGACCCACATTAGTCCATGATGTGTGGCAGTTACTTAAGGGTGAGAGGATAGTGATAGAGTGCAACAAGCTAGGGCAGCCTATTAAGGAAGCTGCTAGCTTGTTGACTAACTTTCTGGAGACAGTAGCATGCCGTGGTCAGCTATGTCCCCTGAATTATTCGAAGTGGAACGACATGCTTCCTGCATATAAATAAAGATGCTACGAGTTGTGCAGGTAAAAAAAAATATTATTTTTATCTTAGGTTTTTAACAATTGAATTGCTTATTTCATTTAATATTTATTTTATTGTTTATTTAAATTATAGAGCAAGTTCATTCTTCCTTCAGATTCATCTGATTTTGTGCTTAAGTCTCTCAATCACAAGTCAAAAGAATATAGGACGAAGTTGAAGAGAGACTACAAGCTAGAGGGTAGGACAGAGGAGTAGTTGTAGCTACCTGTCCTCCTGATGTTCACCCTCATCAGTGGATGGAGCTGGTGCACTAGGTTCTCCGAGAGGGCACAGGTTGTGTAGCATCATCAAACACTTCAAAATTTATTAATTTTACTTGTCATAATTATATTTATACAATATATAACAGCAGACATATTCTGGGTCCTAGAGTTATGCACGGCTCAGACATGAGTTTGTATGTTTCTCATCCTATAATACTTTTAGTACACTTTTAGTTTTAACATCATGTATCATCATGTATCATGCATGTGCCATGTATCATGGTACGGGGATATAAGATATGTTATTTTAGATTTTTTGTAATATTTATTATTTATATAGGCTAATCAGTAGGGGAGGGAGCCTGGTGAGGTGGAGTTCTATCGGATGACTCACGTTCACCAGGATGGCAGTTTTGTTCGGGACGAGTCCAGAAATATATATATATATTTTTATTTATGTTATATTATGATTTATATTTATATTTTTATTAAGTATTGATATATGTATTTTTTATAAAATATAGAATAGGGCTACCTCTATGATCTCCGAACGTGCCGGCGAGGGTTCATCATCTACACAGAGCAGTCGCATCGAGGCCGAGGTATTCTCGGAGTTGATGGGACCAGAGCATCTTGGACGAGTGAGGGGTTGGGATTGGAGTTACTCCTACTCAGTTATCTGAGATACGTAGATATACTCGGGATACTAGAGAGAGTCATGATCAGTTACATGTTCGTCAGCTTCAGGAGGAGATATCAGAGCTCCGACAGACACGTGATGCAGACAGAGCAGAGATGCAGACCATTAGGTCTCAGCTGGAGCATGTTATATCTGTGCTGCATATGTTCATGTCATCTCAGGTAAGTAATTATTTATTAATTTTGTATGTATCTAATAATTTAGAATATATATAATGTATGTATTATAATTCCTGATGTATATCTTGCAGGTTCGTGGTGCATCTGCGAGTCACAGACCTGATGACGACCAGCCTCCCATGGATCAGTGATGCCAGATATTTTTTTATTATTTATGTATGTCTTTTTGTTTATTTGAACTTGGATTGATATGTTTATATATATAAAAAAAACTTTTTATATTTGGTTTGTATTTGTGTTTGTGTATGTTGGTGTGATATGTGATACAGGTTTGAATGTTTTCATTTGTTTGTATATGTTGAATGTGATGCAGGTTTGAATATTTTTATTTTCATAATATATACAGGTTGTGGGTTTGTATATATGGCTGTTTATTTTTTTAAAAAAAAAAAATCTAGCGATGCTTTAAAGCGTCGCTAGACTGAAACTCTAGTGACGCTTTAAAGCGTCGCTAAATGCCGATGCTTTAAAGCATCAGTAAATAAAAATTTAGCGACGCTTTAAAGCGTCGGCAAATACCGATGCTTTTTTGAAGCGTCGGCAGGTTGCGTCCCAATGCTTGCATAGGCGACGCTTTAACGACGCTTTACAAAACATCGGAAGATTACTTAGCGACACTTAAAAGCATCAGGAAAGGTCAAAAAAAACGTCGCTAAAGTACAGATTCACTGTAGTGATGAGTGCCATCCACTAGACAAGTCACTTTATTCCGAGTTAACTTGAGGATGAGTTCTTTAAAAATGGAGGGTACTGGTATTGGATAAGTTTTCGTAAATTTACGTGAGTGGTAGGATCATCAAAAGTCTAAGTAAAAGTGAGGCACGGTGCATTTTGTGGTCATCGCTAAAACATATTTTCTTGCTTAATTAGTAATTATGATTATGAGATATTTCTGTACCTAATTTAGTGATTATCGCTTTGGTATATTTTATTGCCAAAATTAGCTAGATATTATTTTTTTAATTAGGGGATCTTAGTTTGGTCTTTGCACTTTTCTTGCTTGGCAAGTGTCCTTATGGTACTAGAAGGGAAAATCTTTAAATACTTATCCTAACCATCCAATTAGGACATTCCAGCATCAATAAAAATTGTAGAGATTTTCTCCAAATTTTAAAATTTGTTTAAATTATCTTTCTAGAAAATCATGTTTATGTTTAACAATAAGTAGAAGTAGGGCATTAGGACTAGCTTATGCTATTTAGTCTATCATGATGATAATCTTGGACTTTTAGACCACGTATATTTCTTCAAAATTCTTGAACAGTTCACAATGAAAGAATTTGCAAACTGAACTGCACTTTTTTTTTTATCCTTTTAAAAAAAGAAAGCAGCTACGAGAGTTAGCTGAAGCCACAGGCCATTGTTACGTATCCTATGCCACCGCATGTAGATCCTCTACAGTACTCAAAGAACCGCGTGCATCGCACTCGAAGGTACACTTCTCCGGATGGGCGTGGTCCACCTCCTGAAACGAGAAAAATTTGTCAGGGTCTCCATGGCGTGGGCAGCATGCTCAAGGCACTCTATATTCCACCCAGGAAGCCAAGCAAGGAACAAAACTGCGACAAATCTAAACTTATAAATGATTGCTTTCAAGAGTAATTATGTAGTCCTTTCCCACGTACACCCAGAATGATTCATCCTTGCATCATTTCTGCTCATTGGCTACAGCTTCGGATGTTCAAAGTTCAGCTCAAAGCAAACATCTCAACAATACGCACGGCCTGTTGATGCAGGGAAATAACGACATCAGGTTTGGAATTAGAAGTTCATCATTCATTAAAATTTAATCAAATAAATTACAGATATAAAATGTAACAGTAACAGGGGATGATGTTTGTGGTGTTTGTTTTGTTTTCGTTACGTTCCGTATTATGCTAATTCCATTCCTTTTATTCCTTGCTTCCATCTTAACCTACTAGATTTTTGATATGATATTTTTATAATATAATATTATTAAAAAATATTTAAGATATTACAACATCATCATATATTTTTATATATTTATTATTTTTTAAAAATATTTTTTTACTTTTATTTTTTTATAATTTGTTTCTGTTGGGGAGCAAACCGGTTCACGAAATACCCAGATCCAACTTGATATTATCATGGCAGAAATGGAACAATTACCAGGGAAGAGATTTAGGAGAAAACGAGAGATTGCTCTATTCTTTTGGAGAAAAACCTTGTTACAACAAACAAGATAACACTCGACGGTCCTTTTGAAAACCCAGAAACTTCTCGCTGTCCCGCACGTCTTCTCTCTTGCAGGCCTCATGCCCCAAGAATCCACGTACGCCATGCACGGACAATACCTCAACGTACATCCTTCTCCAAAGCCCCGTGAAACACCATCACGGCACAAGCTCTCCACGTGATATCTCCCTCACGTGCGCCTCTTTGCAGTCCATCACCATGGTCTCCCACACGGACTCCCTCACGTGTGGTCTCCAAGAAACCTCCACCTTGGAACCATGAACCAAGCCCCACGGACCAAGGCCTTCACGCTGATCTCTCCACGATCTTCACATGACCGTAAGACCCGCTGATCTCTTCACTGTCTTCACATAATGAGACCCAAAGGGGTCGGCCTCTTGGACCTTCCTCCAACCGCACACCCCATCTTCTCATATTTATAGCACATGGGGGACATTGAAGCCTTCTTGGATTGGGCGTCTGATATTGGACTTCTTGTTGGACTGCAACTATCTCTTGAATCTTGTTAGGATTCAATCACATGGGCGGTTAGGAGTTGTCTTGGATCAATAACAAACTGATTAGGATACCTCACATGGTTGGTCAGAAAAGTAGTAAAAGAGGTTAATAATGAAAACTTAATTGAATTTACATAATTTTATTATTATGTTTAGTTTATTATTTTGCACTGATTTATTTAAGTTATCTTGCTCTTGATTCATGGTGGATTTGTATCTGAGATATGATAACTTACTGGGTTTAGGGAATTCACTTTATTCCCATTTTTTTGTTTTAGGACCAGAGGAACATATGGACTTGCGAATCAATAGTGAGGAATTTAGGACATAGCGAACATTATTGCTTTTATATTTAATATTCAGTAAAATTTAAGTATGTGGCTATTAGTTATATGAATATTTGAATTAGTTTATCCAATTAAAATTTATGCATATGACTGACTGGATAATTATTACTGGAATTATGATATGATGCAGGCCTTGTGTGTCCGAGGGAAAAATAAACCTAAGGGCATACGGTTGTCTGTTGCACATCCGGCTCAGGTTTGGGATCGGGACATGACAAATTTAGTAATTGCAGAGCAAAGGTTTAAGATCAAGATGATTTAGTTAGTAAGAGTGGGGTAGAATTAGGGTCTGATTGAATATTCTGTAATAATTATCGATACTAAAGATTTATTTTCCTTTGATTTGTGTATATTATAGTTCCAAGGATTTTGCTAAATATAGAAGGCTTGCTCAAATAAAATATTAGGTTAAATTCTCCTAGCTTAATTTTAGAAGAATATCCTCGAGACTAGTCAATGGATATATGAATATATATTTTGAGTTATATTATGGATTTGATTTATTTTGAGAATCTAATTTTGATATAATTACAGATTATGATATAAGTGATTAGAAATTAACATGATGGTTATTAAGACATGACTGAATGATATCAAAGTTTGGGTTATGATCATTTGAGACCGACATATGTAATTAGGATATGATTTAAATGATATTAAAGTTTAGGTTGTAATCATTATGGACTGTGACTTAAGAGATTTTGAACTTAGTGTTATGATTAATTGGAATATGATAAAAGTTGCAAGAATGGATTCGAAGTTGGATTTCTAATTCCTAGGTATTGTGCATAAGATCTGGCATATGATTAGTACAAAAGAGGAACATGATTTTTATCATGAGATTGATCTTGGATGAATGTAAAAAACTAAACGATTGATACTATTGATCATGATAAGTAAGCATATTATAGATATTGAAGGGCTAAATAAGATGTGTCTTTATCTTTGATAAATAGATTTGATCGAGCTTTAGAAGTGTTGACTTGGAAGTATAATGTATTATGTTATGCCGAATATGTATATTCAATTGTTAATTGAATGATGTGGAAAACTTAAATTTAATATGGATGAAGATCATGATAGCTTACAAGTTTTATTATTAATTACTGGATTATAAATTTTGAAATATTGCAAGGAGATATTTAGGATGTAGGTTATGAAAGAGTTTAATGATATTAAGAAAGAGATTTTTGATGAATCTGTATGGGGATTATTAATGAAATTATGTAATGAAAAATATATTAGGATAATATTTTAGATGGTTTGTTAATTGATGCTAAGAATTATAAGATCGATCCATGAGCAATGATATGATTGATTCTATTTACGAAAGTATTGATTTAAAGTCATTTACTTTGTTAAGGTTAATGTTAACCTTTCAAGAGAAAAGTTGATCCAGATTGTATAACTGAATGTCAAGGAAGCATAAATAATTTAAATTTGGACCGAAATTATTAATGTATTGAATGGATGATACAATTTTATATAAAGACTTTAAACGTAGAGGATGGATCAAGTTTAAATTGATATGATATGCTTGAAGCTTAATGAGGACAAGGAAATTTAATAGTCTGACCTCGATTTATTTAAAATATTTGAAGGTTGGATTTTGTGTAAAAGAGTATCCTTGTCAAAAATTTACCTAATAAAATTAAAGGATTTAAAAATTTATATTAGAGTACGCAGCGGAAGTATGGTAAACTAAAGATATTAGGCTTAATTTAAAGTATATTATGATGGATGCATGAAGGCTTTTATTGGGATTACTAGATTTGGACAGAATAAATCATGTAAGTTTTGGATCATACATAATTGAGTTTTGGAAGCCTTAGATTTTTTTAAAAAATTTCGAGGCTGAAATTTTTTTTGTAGGAGGGAGGAATGTGAAACCCGATCCTCTTGGGCCAATGTCAGCAAACCCAATCGACTTCAACCCAACTCAAAAAAAAATAGAGGGAATCGAAATAGGGGACTTTGTCCCCTACTTCTTCAAGCGAAAAGCTCACCGGGAAGATCGGTGAGGCTGTCGTGAGGGAAGGGAGAAAGTCGACGGAGCATTGGGGGCCATCAGGACTCTCGAATGACCAGGTTTATCCACAAAGGTCAATGGTTATCTCCTTTCAAAACCTTCTTTAAATTCCTTCCCCCATCATCGATTTTCCTACTGATCCCTTCTCTGGTGGCCGACTACCTTAGACCATCGCAGGTGAGTTCTGTTCTTCTTCAACCCTTGCTTAATAGTTTTTTTTGGGAGGGGGGAGCAACGTGGGATGGATCTCTCCTATCCTCTCTCCAGTTCTTTATCGATAGCTAGGATGGCCACGGATGTGCTGGTGACCTCCATCCCTACTCCCTTCAATTAGATTTCGGTAGATCACCACCCCTCCTTTTGTCTCCGTTCGTGGGACGATGGAAGCCCATTCGGCCGAGCCAAGGAGAAACCCAAGAAAAAAAAAAGGAAGAAAAAGAAGGAAAGAAAAAAAATGGAAAAGAAAAGAAGAAGAAAAAGAAAAAGAGAAGAAAAAAAAAAAAGAGAGAGAGTCAGGAGAGAGGAGAGACAAGAAGGAAGAGAGAGAAATGGAAGAGAGGAGAGAGAAAAGAAAGGGAGGAAAGGTTAAGTTTTGGACCAGAATTATAACTAGATTGATGAGAGTGCCCCATGATAATCTAGTTTTCTTTTTAGTTTTTTTTTCTGAAATAAAAGTTAATTAGATGATTAAAATTATCGGTCATGATCGTCATTGTCCTTGGAAAACCAGGTCTAGTGTTTGAATTGTACTAGTTGGTGAATACCCTTTGATAAGTTATCTCTCTAATATATTTTGCCATGCATGATGTGAGCTTAATTATTATTATGTTATTGTATTTTACTGTATATGTTCTATGCTATACATCGATATGAGGTTAAACATGTACACCTGTATTTAAAATGCTTTATATCATATATATGGGTTGAGTGTGCCTAGCCAGTGGGACGATCGCTGGTACATGCAGAGGATTCATATTTTTCATGTAATTTCAGAGCTAGTTTTCTTTTTGGGACTCTAATGGGACAATCAGTGGCGTATGACCGATGAGCGGTATGTGTACACAGGATCTAATCTCTTTTGGACTAGCCATGAGTCGATCGTGGTCATAGTTAGAGGGATTAGGTGAGTGAATATGGATGGCCATCCTAAAGAGTGTGTTGTCAGAAAAGTAGTAAAGGAGGTTAATAATAAAAACTTAACTGAATTAGCTTAATTTTATTATTATATTTAGTTTATTATTTTGCACTAATTTATTTAACTTATCTTGCTCTTGATTCTTGGTGGATTTGTACCTGAGATTATCATACTTACCGGGTTTAGAGAACTCACTTTATTCCCTTATATTTTTTGTTTCAGGACCAGAGGAACACGTAGGCTTGGGAACCAGTTGTGAGGAACGTAGGACATAGCGGACATTATTTCTTTTATATTTAATGTTCAGTAAAATTTAAGTGTATGGCTGTTAGTTATATGAGCATTTGAATTAGTTTATCCAATTTAAATTTATGCGTATGCCTGGCTGGATAATTATTATTGAAATTATGATATGATGCAGTCCTTGTGTATCCGAGGGAAAAAGAAATCTAAGAGCATACGACCGTCTGTTGCACATCCGACTCAGATTTAGGATCAGGGTGTGATAGATAATATAAAGTCGACGTTGTCTATGTGGTAGCTAACATGGATGCTTGTCATATTTTACTTGGGAGACCTCAGCAATATGATATAGATGCTAATCCTAGGGGGAAGGAAGAATTATTACTTGTTAGATGGGGCGAAAAGGGAATTGTAATTCTATTAAAAGAAAGTAAGGAAAGGGTATTTTTAATACTTTTAAAATGAAGAAAAAATTTGAAAGTCAAATGCGAAGTACAATGTGGCTACGAATGGACACCAAAAGTTCAAATGTTTGGAGAAGGGGATATGGTTGGGGTTTTTCATGGAAAGAAAGATTTCTTGCTAGCACCTATAACAAGCTCAAGCCAAAGAAATATGGTCCATACAAAATTTTGAAGAAAATTAATGACAATACTTACATGGTGGATCTTTTTAAAGGTGTGTCGATTTCAAAGACCTTCAAGCCAATCAGTATGAGTGCCATCCACTAGACAAGTCACTTTATTCCGAACTTAACTTGAGGATGAGTTCTTTAAAAATGGAGGGTACTGGTATTGGATAAGTTTCCATAAATTTACGTGAGTGGTAGGATCATCAGAAGTCTAAGTAAAAGTGAGGCACGGTGCATTTTGTCGTCATCGCTAAAACATATTTTCATGCTTAATTAGTAATTATGGTTATGAGATATTTTGTGTACCTAATTTAGTGATTATCGCTTTGGTATATTTTATTGCCAAAATTAGCTAGATATTATTTTTTTAATTAGGGGATCTTAGTTTGGTCTTTGCACTTTTCTTGCTTGGCAAGTTTCCTTATGGTACTAGAAGGGGAACTCTTTAAATACTTATCCTAGTCATCCAATTAGGACATTCCAGCATCAAAAAAAATTGTAGAGATTTTCTCCGAATTTTAAAATTTTTTAAATTATCTTTCTAGAAAATCATGTTTATGTTTAACAATAAGTAGAAGTAGGGCATTAGGACTAGCTTATGCTATTTAGTCTATCATGATGATAATCTTGGACTTTTAGACCACGTATATTTCTTCAAAATTCTTGAACAGTTCACAATGAAAGAATTTGCAAACTGAACTGCACTTTTTTTTTTTTTCCCTTCTTAAAAAAAGAAAGCAGCTACGAGAGTTAGCTGAAGCCACGGGCCATTGTTACGTATCCTATGCCACCGCATGCAGATCCTCTACAGTACTCAAAGAACCGCGTGCATCGCACTCAAAGGTACACTTCTCCGGATGGGCGTGGTCCACCTCCTGAAGGCACTCTATATTCCACCCGGGAAGCCAAGCAAGGAACAAAACCGCGACAAATCTAAACTTATAAATGATTGCTTTCAAGAGTAATTATGTAGTCCTTTCCCACGTACACCAGAATGATTCATCCTTGCATCATTTCTGCTCATTGGCTACAGCTTCGGATGTTCAAAGTTCAGCTCAAAGCAAACATCTCAACAATACGCACGGCCTATTGATGCAGGGAAATAACGACATCAGGTTTGGAATTAGAAGCTCATCATTCATTAAAATTTAATCAAATAAATTACAGATATAAAATGTAACAGGAAAGGGATGATGTTTGTGGTGTTTGTTTTGTTTTCATTACGTTCCGTATTATGCTAATTCCATTCCTTTTATTCCTTGCTTCCATCTTAACCTACTAGATTTTGATATGATATTTTTTATAATATTTTATTATAAAAAATATTTAAGATATTACAACATCATCATATATTGTTTTATATATTTAGTATTTTTTAAAAATATTTTTAAAATTTTATTTTTTTTATAATTTTTTTCATCTACCGTCGCTTGCTGCTCCTCCACCTCTCTTCCATTTGGCCCGCTGCTCACCTCCCTATCATCACACACTATCCCTTTTCTCCTCCATCCACCTCTTTACCATCAAAGGTCGTTGCTCATCTCCCCGCCACCACACACTCTCCCTTCCTCCTCTTTGTTTGCCACCTTGCTCTCCTCGTCGGCCTCTTCCCCCTTCGTCCATGATGACAACCATTCAGTGCCCCCGCTCCTTCTTAGTCCTTAGCATAGATCCAAACTCCCCCTTTTTCTCCCCCACTGTAGTGGTGACAACCACCCCTCCATCCTCATTGTCCCCCTCTTTCTCCATCCCTCCTCTCCTCTTGGTGATGTCCCCAGCACTCCCCATTCCTCCTCCTTGAGGGCGAAGTCCCAAGTGCATGCTCACCACCTCCCCGGCACCCTCACCTCCCAAGCATCATGTTCCTCTTTCTCTTTCCTTGATGAAGACTTAAGTATCTCCCCAACTCTACTTTTTCCATCGTCGGAGGCCTAAAGACTGCCCCCTCCCCACCTCCCTTCCAGCTCCTTCACTTTTGGTGTTAACCCAGCCACCAGACTTGAGAGAAGAGATGGGGTAAAGGCTTTTAAAAAAGAAACTTAAAGTTCAATTCAACTATAAAATTTATCATCCATTTCAATGTTCAAATAATCTTGATTTTTGAAATATTTATCCCAGAAGCCATGCACTTAGGCTGTGTTTAGAAACAGAATAGGAGATGGAATAATACCGTAATTTCTCTTATTCTGCCAAATAGCCCAAAACTCAAGGTAAAATAAGTAAAAAAGTTTATTCTTGTCAACGCATTAACTGCGGAATTGCTATTCCATGGTTTCTCATGAAATAGCGTTATTCTTGGTTTGTGGATTTCAGGAGTATTTTTGGGATTTCAAAATTATCCATCTTTATCTTTTAGCCGGAAATAAATCGATGATAAAAAATTAAAATATCTTTTAAAAAATGGTTGCAAAACTGTTGACAGCCTGACCAGATTTTCATCCATAGTCTTTCCGAGTTTAGGTATTAACCATGAATGATCTTTTCTAATTTAAATGATGACTAAAAATGGGTTGTCATCTTTCTTTGTAAAGATTGAAAATCATATATAAAATGGGGAGGATCCAAAAATTAAAATAAGAAGAAAAAAAAAAAAAAAGAAGAAGAAAACCTTCTTTTACTCCTCTTTCCCCGCCTCTTCTAGTTCAACAAAAACCTTACCATATAATATATATTTGGTTAATGACTTGCTCGTGCCTCTGGATGGCAGGCCTAAATATTGCAATGGCAATTACTGAGATGTCATTTGTGAAGTTTCCACTATTTGAAAGGGTACGCTAAAAACCTACTGAAACTAGTGATAGGAACAATTACCTGCTCCAATCCACTCTTCTACTCACTCAGAGAGGGAGAAGCATTGATTAAATTCTGCCAGCAACCAAGCATGGACCCTGGGCTGTACAGAACGGTAAATCTGGGGGATGCCGAAAGCTTGAGAGTTCTGATTGAAAAAGATCCCATCGTCCTCCATTCTTCAACCCCTCAAGGCAACACTGCTCTCCATATTGCCGCAAAGCAAGGCCACAATGATGTTGCCAAGGTAATCCTCAAATCATGCGAAACCCTTCTCACAATGAAAAATGCAGAGGGTGAGACCCCGCTGCACATTGCGGCGAGGGCGGGGCACGTGAAAATAGTGAAGTTGCTGGTCAGTTATGCTGTGACTTTCCCGGCGGACTTGGAGCCGGAGCAAGGGCCGCTGAGGACGAGGAACGGATTGGGGAATACCCCATTGCATGAGGCGGTGAAGCATCGCCATTCTCAGGCTGCATGGGAACTGATGGACGCCGACCCGGCCGTCGGGCATCTGACAAACCTCAAGATGGAGACGCCACTGCACATTGCAGCGAGGGAGGGCTTGGCAAGTGTGGTCAGGGAGATTTTGGAGCAGCCATGGGTAGCAACAGAGGAGGAGATGCAGCCACCGCAGTCCGGGACAGGCTCACCCCTGCACCAGGCCGTGCTCGGCGGCCAAATTAGTAAAGTTCACGTCAACTTGTTTCATAATGCAAACTTCATGCGTTCATGATCACGTAGTTCTCATGCAGATGGATAAAAGATGATTTTATTACTGCTTTCATACGCACGTACACTAAATTAATCCCGATTCGCCGGATCATATTTGGTGCATGTCCAGTGTTTCTGGAAAAAAGAAAATGATGCAAATCTCTCTTTCTTATTTAATGACCAACATTTCCTAACACGTTATAATTAACTACATGGCAGACATCATAGACATGTTATTGAATGAGAGAAGTGATCTCATTAAAGTTGTTGACAACTCCGGCAACAGTGCTCTTCATTATGCAGCGCGAAAGAATGATGCTAATAAGGTGGTGGAAGTGATACTGAAGAAGGAGACTTGGCTCGCATACGTTACCAACATGAATGGGCGGTCCCCTCTTCATGTTGCCTCCGCTTTTGGTTCTGACTTGGTGATAAAGGAGATATTGAGGTATTGTCCGGATGCCGCGGAGCAGGTGGATACTGCAGGCATGAATGCGCTTCACATTGCCGTCATGAGCGAAAAAGTGGATTCGCTGGAGTGCTTGCTGAAGTATATACAGCATGAAGAAATCATTAACCAAAGGGATAACGAAGGTAACACTCCTCTTCATTTGGCTACGAAGCATTCTCGGGTAAATTTATCGCTCCTGCTGATAAACGATAAGAGGGTGGATCCCAACCTCGTGAACAACGAAGGCTACAAGGCTCGGAATGCCATGAAAACACCAGTCGGATATCAGGTATCAAATCATGTGCTATACTTTATAACCATAGACCATTATTTATAGGAAAATGCTAAAGATCACTCGCTAGATTACGATGTAGCAAAAGGGATCCTGTGAGGTGCAACTTTTGCACCGTAGAGTATAGAACTATTGTGAATAGCCACGACATCATCCACTTCGAGATGGGAGGCTCGTATCCGCATGCATCGTGTATTGCATCAAAAGTATGTGGACATGCTTACGGGATAAATGAGAGCCATGTATCTTCGAGATGGACAACATAGTGGCTCTCCATGTTGTTATAGGACTCTACGGGTCCTTTGCGGTGCACCGCAAGGGACGGTGTATCATGTAGGATGGACAGGCACGAGCCGTGCATACGTGCGCTTCGCATTGTTTACTGGCCATCCATGATAGATGGCTAGCACGATGCATCGTACCGCATGCACCCAGATGATCCGAATTCAGAATTTTTATATCATGCCGCACCAATACGAACGTCATAGCAACCTGGTGAATGGTGCAATAATATGATAGGCGATCAGTAGAATACTCTTATTTATTTTTTATTGAGTCAAGTATTTATTGAACCTATATATAGAAAAAACTCAATAATTTTTCCCCCTTTCAGATGTTGGTCTAGAAATAGGATGTAGGAAATCGTGCTGCATGACAACGTTACCTGTTTGCTCGTACCCGCAACCCCATTGAAGGTGGAATTTAAACCTTGTTCTTTGATGCGGTTTCCAGTATATCTATTCTGGAGGATAAACTAGATCTCTCACTTGGACTGGCCTGACTAGTATTGTTAATTAACTAAATGTTAGGATTGCTGATAACTAGACTGGATTGACTTCAGCATGAAATAATCATAAATGATGTAGAACTACTAGTTATGTTTGATGCTTAGTTCAACACCAGCCACCTCTCATGAATTCCAGTACACAAGTTGAATGGCCACCTGCATAGCATGTGAGCAAGAGCATATAGGCACTGAATCTTGGAGATCTCATGAATGATTTACCAACCAGTGCTGATAAGAACTATCAATGATCTTGGTAAATATACATGCATGCCTTCGACTGCCCTGTTTCCCTTTTGATCAGGAGTCAAATCCTTTTCCAATCACATCATGGTAGAATCTATTAAATTAAAACGGATTGGACCGAATCATGCTTACCCTGCCCAAAGGTAGTTTTCTGGTACCACCACTGGTCATGTTAGTTGTTGCAAAGGCTAGATATGTGGAAAAGTTATACATATGGGGAACAAATTAATGCAAGCCAAATAAAGGGAATCGGTAATCTATAAGTTTGGTGAACCTGGAGTTGATCAATCATACCTCCATTATTACAACCACTGGTCTGTATCTGATCATTTCCTAGCTACACATCATTAAACTGTGAGCATCAAATTAACTCTTGCTCTTTGACCAGATATACATTTGGACGATGTTAAAGAAGCGTGAAGCCAAAATATTCAGCATACCTGATGAGCACTACAAATTAAGCATAGAGATCTATACTTTGGTGGCTGCACTCATCGCCACTGTTACCTTCGCCGCCAGTTTCACCATGCCAGGCGGTTTCCATCAGGAATATGGCTATGCCTTACTGGGTAAGCATGCAGCATTCAAGGCTTTTGTAATCTCTAATACCATTGCAATGTGTAGCTCCATCATCGTCATCTTCTGCTTCATTTGGGCATGGAAGGATCCAGAGCGCTTTAAGCTCTATCTGCTCACATGGGCCCACAGGCTCACCGTGGTGGCATGCTTGGCCATGATCATCACATTGATGACATCGGTGTTCCTGGTCGTCCACCATGATTGCCTTTGGTTAGCAATTGTGGTGATCTTTATTGGTTGCAGCACGCCATTCATTGTTTGGGCAATACTGGGTAAAGATATAATATACATACCTCTATAAGGAGATTGGTCGTGAACCAACAGAAAGAAATCCCCTATATTTTGTTAACCCTTACGTACGTTATGAATTTTGTATCAAATGGCTTGTTCACCTATGTACCCTAGATGTACCCTAGATATTTGTTTGGAACAGCACCTTGCACAACGTATTTGAGGGTCTAAAACTGGTTGCAGTAGTTGGACACTTGGGTTACATGGTGTGTTGGGAGGAATCACTTACCCAACCTTGGGTGACATGGCAAGCACACATCAAACATGGCCTGGGCAACTAAAGATCAGATGCAGATCAAAGAAAGGACCAAGAGGGCATCTTGACAATTGTCACGGAGATGAACACATAAAAAGGACATCAACTATGATCGGTTAATAACTGTTAATTATCTGTTTTAGCCCTGAAATAATCATCGAACCTTTGTTTTATTTTGGACTGCTGCTAACCAACCTGTTTCTGTACAAGTGTCTCAGTTTGTTATTTTCAAATTTAGGATTTGTTTCAGTTTGTTTTAAACTGTAAATCATAGCCGAAAGTTGTGGACCATGAAGGTGTGTTTGTTTTAAATTGCAAAAAAAAAAAAAAAATAAATGTGTGTTCTTCCTATTATCGTCCCAGTTCTTGTTTTTGACGTTGCTGAATATCTAAAAAATTTTTTCAGATTGCTTCTTCTTGATCTCTGGTTTTCAGTCCCATTCAAATAGTCCACCTGCTGTGCTGTCTTCTGGATTGTTCGGTGTTCTTGAAGCTAACAACAATTGGTATCAGAGCTAACATCTTAAGGGACTTGTGCTGATCTTATGGAAGGCGAAGGTGAAGTTCAAATAACCTCAATCACTCCACTGGTGTTTGATGGCGAGACCTACCGGATCTAGGCCGTGAGGATGGAAACGTACCTAGAGGCGCTTGATCTCTGGGAGGCGGTGGAAGATGATTATGAAATCACTCCGTTGCCCAACAATCCAACCATGGCTCAAGTCAAGATCTTCAAGGAGAAGAAAACCAAGAAATCAAAGGCTAAAGCTTGCTTGTTTGCTGCAGTTTCAACATCCATTTTCACTCAGATTATGTCCCTGAAATCAGCGAAGGAGATCTGGGATTATCTCAAGACTGAATATGAGGGAGATGAAAGGATCCGAGGTATGCAGGTGCTCAACTTGATTCAGGAGTTTGAATTGCAGCGGATGAAGGAGACTGGATCTATCAAGGAGTATTCCAACCGGTTGTTAAGCATAGCAAACCAGGTTAGATTGTTGGGTTCTACATTTTCTGATTCAAGAATAATACAGAAAATTCTTGTGATGGTACCAAAAAGGTTTGAAGCAACCATTACTACCTTGGAAAATACCAAGGATCTGTCCACAATCACAATGGCAGAGCTCTTGAGTGCATTGCAAGCACAAGAACAATGCCGTGTGATGAGACAGGATGGCTGCAATGGAGGAGTTGGCGATGATTGAAAAAAACAAAACATAGATGTTGGTTAATAGACCTCAAGACAGGAAGGTAATTGGAGTCAAGTGGGTGTTCAGAACCAAACTTAATGCAGACGAAACAATCATCAAGCATAAAGCTAGGCTCGTTGTCAAAGGCTATGCACAAGTATTTGGTGTAGACTATTCAGATACATTTGCTCCAGTTGTCAGGCTTGATACAATCAGACTTCTACTTGCTGTTGCAGCACAGATAAATTGGAAGGTACATCAGTTAGATGTTAAATCAGCCTTCTTGAATGGTTTTCTACAGGAGGAGATATTTGTTGAACAACCTGAAGGTTTTGAAAAGTCAGGAGAAGAAGAAAAGGTTTGTCTTCTTAAAAAGGCCTTGTATGGATCGAAGCAGGCTCCAAGAGCTTGGTACAGCAGGATAGATGAATACCTGCTGAATTTGGGTTTTAAAAAGTGCTTGTCAGAGTTAACTTTGTATGTCAAGCATGTTGAACCTAAAATTCTGATTATATCACTGTATGTTGATGATTTACTAGTGACTGGGAGCAATCCTAAAATGATAAATGAATTCAAAGTTGATATGAAGAAAGCCTTTGAAATGACAGATCTTGGACTTATGACTTTCTTTCTTGGGATGGAGATTAAGCAATCCAAAAATGAAATCTTCATTTGTCAAAAGAAGTATGCAAGGGAGATTTTAAAAAAGTTCAAGTTGGATGAATGCAAGGAAATGAGCACACCAATGAATCTAAAGAAAAAGTTTTGCAAAGAAGATGGGTCAGAAAAGATTGATTCAACTTTTTTCAGAAGTCTGATTGGTTGTCTGATGTATCTAACAGCAACTCGGCCTAATATAATGAATGCTGTAAGCATCTTATCTAGGTTTATGCATTGTGCAAGTGAACTACATCTCAAGGCTGCAAAGAGGATGCTAAGATACTTAAAAGGCACTTGTGATTATGGTATTAAATTCATTAGATGCAATGAATTTAAACTAATAGGTTTTTCAGGCAGTGACTGGGGAGGTTCTGTTGATGACATGAAGAGCACCTCAGGTTATTGTTTTTCAATGGATTCTAGAATTGTTTCTTGGAGTTCAAAGAAACAGGAGATTGTTGCTCAATCCACTACTGAAGCTGAATTCATAGCAGCAGTTGCTTGTGTTAATCAAGCTTTGTGGTTGAAAAAGATTTTGTTGGATTTAAATCTGAAGCAAGAAGAAAGCACGAAGATCCTTGTTGACAATCAGGCTGCAATTGCAATATCTAACAACCCTGTATTTCATGGAAAAACCAAGCATTTCAATATCAAGTTATTCTTCTTAAGAGAAGTGCAGAAAGAATGAGAAGTTAGTCTTATTTACTGCAGATCTGAAGATCAGTTCGCAGATGTTTTCACTAAGCCTTTATCAGCTACCAGGTTTGAGTTCTTAAGGTTGAAGCTGGGAGTTTGCAGATCCTAAAATAAGGAGGAGTGTTAATTATCTGTTTTAGCCCTGAAATAATCACCGAACCTTTGTTTTATTTGGACTGCTATTAACCAACCTGTTTCTGTACAGGTGTCTCAGTTTGTTATTTTCAAATTTAGGATTTGTTTCAGTTTGTTTTAAACCGTAAATCATGGCCAAAAGTTGTGGACCATGAAGGTGTATTTGTTTTAAATTGCAAACAAAAAAAATATATAGAATGTGTGCTCTTCCTGTTATCGTCCCAGTTCTTGTTTTTGACGTTGCTGAATATCTAAAAAAAATTTTCAGATTGCTTCTTCTTGATCTCTAGTTTTCAGTCCCATTCAAACAATCCACCTCTGCTGTGCTATCTTCTGGATTGTTCGGTGTTCTTGAAGCTAACAACAATAACCAACTTTAGGTTGGACTGCAACCGGAATGAGCACCATCGCTGATTACAAATCGATGCCCACATCGGATTCCTACTGATTCTATGAAGGGCTGGAGGCTAGCCAAATCACCACAAAATGTCCATCACAACTATTTCATGGCTTTGGTCACCAATCGACCAAGGGTCAACGTGACCCATAATCACCATGACATTATCACTAATGACATATGGAACTCAATTCTTATAGCAAGCAATTCTATTATTCATAACAAATTAAGATCCTCCACTAACTCTAACAAACAAAGATCTACCATAACCACTTATTAACATCCCCCTATCTTTAACGGGTACAGATTTTCCAAATCATAATTGGCTGAACGGTTATAAACCATCTAACAACCCCTCTCTATGTAAGAAGGGGTAAAGGAGACCTGTTGCCCACTAAGACAACCCCAATGGAGGGAGGTGAATTAGATTTTTCAAAACATAAAAGCGAGTATGTGTTGTTTTTAGAAAATCTATGAAACAAGTATAGTTCAGGACATATGTATAAAGTTGAACTAAATGAGATGCAAAAACTAAATAGAAAGTACAATAAGCAAATCACAAATATAATCAAATTTATAATGATTCGGTACAATCCTAGTATCCAAGTCCACTCCTATAGCATACCTTGGAAATTCACTATAATATATTCAAAGATTACAGCCGGAAAAGAAGGCATCACACAAGCAACACGAATTAAGTGTAGAGGCCTATATATTTTTGTGGCTGCACTCATCGTCACTGTTACCTTCGCTGCCAGCTTCACAATGCCGGGCGGTTTCCATCAACAATATGGCTATGCCTTGATGGCTAAGCAAGCAGCCTTCAAGGCTTTTGTGATCTCTAATACCATTGCAATGTGTAGTTCGATCATCGTCATCTTCTGCTTCATTTTGGCATGGAAGGATCCGGTGCGCTTTAAGCTCTATCAGCTGAAATGGGGCCACAGGCTTACCGTGGTTGCATGCTTGGCCATGATCATCACATTCATGACATTGGTGTTCCTCGTTGTCCATAATGAATGTAATATCCGAGCTTGGGCTGAAGTCGGCAGGCCCAGCCGACTTCAACCCAAACCAGTCAAAAAAAAAAAAGGGAGAAGACCGGAATAGGGAAGGCTTCTTCACTCTTATCCAGCAGCGTTTTCGCCGGAGACTTCGAGGGATGAGTTGTGATGGAAGAGGGAGTTGATCGGTGAGGAGTCCATGAAGGATTGGGACTCGATTGGATGGAATTCATTTTCCAAACGGCGAGGGAACCGTTGATTAGTTTCTTTAAAACCCCGTCACCATCGATGATTCGAGACCATCAAGCCCTCCCCACGCGGTTATTTTTTTTCTTTGGCGAGCATCCAATAGTCCAGTGAGGCCGGTGAGTTTTCTTTTCTTTTCTTTTCCTTTTTTGGATTTGTTCCCGTTCGGTTTTGGGGACGTTCATCATCGCCGCCGCATGCCTACGGTCCGTGAAGCCTCTGCGACAACCACTCCTTGGTTGCCGGCAAACTGGGAGGGGAGGCCGGATCGGCCGGGCCGAGGGAGAGGCAGGGGGGATGGTTTGGAAGAAGAGAAAGAAGGAAAGAAAGAATATATATATATATAACATGGGGCCTCTGTTCCATGAGGAAAAGAAAAAAAAAGAAAGGGAAAAAAAGAAAAAAAGAAAAAGGAAAATAATAATAAAAAAAGAGGAGAGAGAATATGATGAGAGAGAGAGAGAGGGGAGAGAAGATGAGGAGAGAGAAAGAGGAGAGAGAAGGAGGACAGAGAAAGAAGGAAAATAAATAATAAATAAATAGAAGAGAGAGAAATAAGAGAGAGAATCAGGAGATTTTCTCGAAATTTATGGAAATTGAGAATTTAGATTTTAATTAAATTATTTATGTAGGAAATCAGTCTCCTGAGCAGGAAGGAGTTGCGCAGATTTTGGGTACAGACTAGTTCAGGTATAGATAATTGATTTTTGAGGGATAAGGATTCTAGACCCGATCACCAGTATATATATGTGTGTGTGTTTATTATTTTAGTTGCCTGATTTGATCCGAATATACATATGTTTATATGCATGGGTGCTTTCGGTTAGCATGATTGATTTCCTAAAATATAAATAGATTTGTTAATATTGTTATTTGTATTTTATTTTAATATACCATGGTTATCAAGTGATCTTTGAAATGGGTTGGATCGTGATATCGGTTGTTGGAACATGACATGTTTTGACAAGATGATGTGAAAAGATAAGTGTTAACGGTATTTGGACTAGCCATGCTATGGAATCGTGGTTATATAGCCAGAGCAGGCTTAGTACGTGAGCCTGGCCATTGGCAGGTTGTACATGGTCAATTACATAGCTAGAGCGAGCTTAGTACGTGAGCCTGGCCATGGGCAGAATTGTACATGATCGACTATGAGATTTCCAGTCACAGGCGGGAGTGTGACAACAGTGTACTAGTCACAGACTGGAGTGTGACCGTGGCTAGTCCAGAACCCTAAAGAAGAGGAAAAGTTAATGAAAACATATAAAGGAAATATAATGTTATGAAAGGTTTTGTATACTTGATATGTGATTGGTTTTGGTTGCGTGACCGAAAATTTATCGTTTTCCGTTATACTACTGTGATATTGCTGCTTTCAGTTTTTATATTAATACTGGTGTGATTGTGAAGGAACCTTAGTGGGCTGTATAGCTCACTCCCTATTTTCTATTTTTTTTCACAGACTCATGATACATAGCGATGATTGGGCTGGGCGTAAGACGGAGCTTCATTAATGTTGAGTTAGTTAGTTAGATAGAGTTAGTTTTGGTTACTGATACTTGTTGTGAATCAGTAGACCATTAGTGATATTGATTTAATAAATGGATTGTGTAATTGTTAATCAATTGTTTATATAATATTAGTTTTAATTTTGATGTGTTTGACTTTTGTGTACCTAGGCCTTGCATGATCTCTAGGATAAAACCTAGGATTTGTGCGGCCGGTCACGTAGCCGATTCCGATGCTGGATTCGGGGCATGACAGAATGGTATCATAGCAAACCAAATTCTAGGATCTTAGGGTATAAGCTCATCGAGAGAGTGTGGGTTGATTCATAGGTAGGGTAGATATTATGTCATGTTTGTTTTGACCATCTAAGTGTTAGTTGTGTACTAATAATGACTGGTGTTGGATTTCCATGGCGCGTGGTAGTGGGCGTGGTCGTGCTAGGAGGCCCACAAGATTTGCGGATGGATCAAATGCTTGGGATCCTATAGAGCAGCACGAGGATACTGGGGTTCTATCTGGTGATGGGAACATCCACAAGAACCAACGCCCAATCCCATGGACAACACTGGTGATGGGGAACATCCACAGGAACGGCACCCAATCCTTTAGACAACACCCCTGAGACTGGGACTGCAGAAATGGGAACACCGGGAGGATCTGGAGTTCAGCCTGGGGATCAGGTGGGTCTTCCCCAGCTATTGCAATACTTAGTGCAGCAACAAGCTACTGCAAGAGCTGATACACTGAGATTAATGGAAGCATAACAGCAACAGCAATAGCAACAGTTCATGCAGCAGCTATTATTACAGCAGCAGTAGCCAGAAGTTAGGATTCCACAAGAACGACCAATCACTTTGATAGATTTCAAGAAGTATGCGCCACTGGTATTCAAGGGAACATTTGATCCCATGGAGGCAGAGGATTGGTTGAAGGTAGTGGAAAAGGTATTCCAAGCCTTGTGGTGTCCGGAAGGAGAGAAGGTTACTTTTGCTACATTCTTGTTACAAGATGAAGCAGCTGCTTTGTGGGAGTTGGAGCTTGGAAAGCTAGGACCAAACGGTGTACCTTTTACCTGGACAGATTTCAGAAAGGTTTTCTATGAGAGGTACTTTCCTCAAAGTGTTCGGGTATAAAAATTTCGAGAATTTGATCGCTTGGAGCAGGGTAGCTTAACCGTTTCTTAGTATACTGCAAAGTTTGAAAAATTATCGAGATATGCTCCATCACTCTTAGCAGATGAAGGGATCTAGGCTAGAAAATTTGAAAATGGATTTAGAGATCGGATTCAGCATCAGGTGATTGCCTTCGAGCTAACAACCTATAAGGAGGTCGTCAACAAGGCACTGATTATAGAAAGGGGGCTGGATGTCGCTCAAGCAGAGAGAGAAAAAGCTTTAAAGTAAAGATCCATATCAGGAGGATTTCAGGATCAATCTAATGGAAACATCAGTGCAAAGACATGGAAGCCTAATAATGTTACTCCAAATGACAAGATTCAATAAAAGAGTGATGCCAAATGTTATAAGTGTGGTGGTCCTCACTATAAGCGGGATTGTACATGGCCAGATGAGTGAAAGTGTCGTAACTATGGCAAACCGGGTCATAAGGCGGTTGTGTGTCCATATGGTCAAGGGTCCAGCAACAAGTACCTCATGAAAGACAACAACTAGAAGGACAGCAGAAATCAGTAACTCAGGAACGTGTATATGCACTCACCCAGCAGGATGCCAACGCATCCAATTCAGTAGTGACAGGTATGAGTAGGTTATGACCATTTGGGACGATAATACAAGTGATTAAAATCATAATGACATGATGATTATTAGGATATGACAAGAATAGTGTTAGAACTTAGATTATGATGATTTGGAAATGTGGTATAAGTGATTTTGATAGATGTGAGTGATATCGAAATTTAAGTCATGATTGTTCGAGACTGGATATTTGTGATTTAGAAATCACTTAGTAGTTGTTAAGACATAACATGGACTCAGAATTATGACATAAGTGATTAGGATATGGTTTGAATGTCAAAAATTCGATATGGATTATAAATGAAAAAGGATCAAGTTTTGAATAAGACTTGGGAAGTAAGTACCTTAAGAGGTAGACTAATTGGAAGTTGGAGATCGAATGACATGAGGGTTGGTTATTCTTAAGGTTTAAAAATCTCAATCAAGCTAATTTCGAGGACAAAATTTTTTTAACGGGGGGAGAATGTAATATCCGGGCTTGGGCTAAAGTCAGTAGGCCCAACCGACTTCAACCCAAACCAATCAAAAAAAAAAAATGGGAGAAGACCATAATAGGGGAGGCTTCCTCACCCTTATCCGGTAGCGTTTTCGTCGAAGACTTCGAGGGATGAGTCATGAGGGAAGAGGGAGTTGATCGGTGAGGAGTCCATGAAGGATTGGGACTCGATTGGGCGGAATTCATTTTCCAAACGGCGAGGGAATCATCAATTGGTTTCTTTAAAACCCCGTCACCATCAATGATTCGAGACCATCAAGCCCTCCCCACGCGGTTGTTTTTCCTCTCCGGCGAGCATCCAACAGTCCAGTAAGGCAGGTGAGTTTTATTTTATTTTATTTTATTTTATTGGATTTGTTTCCATTCGATTTTGGGGCCGTTTATCGTCGTCGCCGCCATCGCCACCGCCTGCCTTCAGTCCGTGAAGACTCTGCGACAACTACTCCTTGGTTGCCAGCAAACTGGGGGGGAGGCCGGTTCGGTCGGGCCGAGGGAGAGACAGGGGGGATGGTTCGGAAGAAGAGAAAGAAGGAAAGAAAGAAAGAAAGAAAGAATAAATAAATAAATATATATATATATATATATATAACGGGGGGCCTTTGTTCCGTGAGGAAAAGAAAAAAAAAAGGGAAAAAAGAAAAAAAAAAAAAGGGAAAAAAAAGAGAAATAATAATAAAAAAAATAAAAGAGGGGAGAGAATATGATGAGAGGGAGAGAGAGGGGAGAGAAGATGAGGAGAGATAAAGAGGAGAGAGAAGGAGGAGAGAGAAAGAAGGAAAATAAATAAATAATAAATAAATAAATAGAAGAGAGAAATAAGAGAGAGAATCATGAAATTTTCTCGAAATTTATGGAAATTGAGAATTTAGATTTTAATTAAATTATTTATGTAGGGAATCAGTCCCCTGAGCAGGAAGGAGTTGCATAGATTTTGGGTACAAACTAGTTCAAGTGTAGATAATTGATTTTTGAGGGGTAAGGATTATGGACCCGATCACCAGTATATATATATGTGTGTATGTGTTTATTATTTTAGTTGCCTGATTTGATCCGAATATACATATGTTTACATGCATGGGTGCTTTCGGTTAGCATGATTGATTTTCTAAAATATAAACGGATTTGTTAATATTGTTATTTGTGTTTTATTTTAATATACCATGGTTATCAAGTGATCTTTGAAATGGATTGGATCGCAATATCGGTTGTTGGAAAATGACATGTTTTGACAAGATGATGTGAAAAGATAAGTGTTAACGGTGTTTGGACTAGCCATGCCACGGGATTATGGTTATATAGCCAGAGCGGGCTTAGTACGTGAGCCTGGCCATGGGCAGGTTATACATGGTCAATTACATAGCTAGAGCAGGCTTAGTACGTGAGCCTGGCCATGGGCAGAATTGTACATGGTCGATTATGAGATTGCCAGTCACAGGCTGGAGTGTGACATATAGTGTGCCAGTCACAGGCGAGAGTGTGACAACAGTGTACCAGTCACAGGCTGGAGTGTGACCGTGGCTAGTCCAGACCCCTAAAGAAGAGGAAAAGATAATGAAAACATATAAATGAAATATAATGGTATGAAATGTTTTGATATACTTGATATGTGATTGGTTTTGGTTGTGTGACCGAAAATTTATCGTTTTCTATTATACTACTGTGATATTGCTGCTTTCAGTTTTTATATTAATACTGGTATGATTGTGAAGGAACCTTACTGGGCTGTATAGCTCACTCTTTTTTTTTTTCAGAGACCCATGATACATAGCGAGGATTGGGCTGGGCATGAGACGGAGCTTCATTAATGTTGAGTTAGTTAGTTAGTTAGAGTTAGTTTTGATTACTGATAGTTGTTGTGAATCAGTATACCAATTAGTGATATTGATTTAATAAATGGATTGTGTAATTGTTAATCAATTATTTATATAATATTAGTTTTAATTTTGATGTGTTTGACTTTTGTGTATCTAGGTTTTGCATGATCTTTAGGATAAAATCTAGAATTTGTGTGACCGGTCATGTAGCTGATTTCGATGCTGGATTCGGGACGTGACAACGAATGCCTTTGGTTAGCAGTTGTGGTGATATTGATTGGTTGCAGCACGCCAATCATTAATTGTTTGGGCTATACTGGGTATAGATGTAATGTTCATTCCACTGCAAGGAGATTGGTTGTGAACCAACTCAAAAAAGTCCACTATCTTTTGTTATCCCTTATGTTACGAATTTTGTATCGAATTGCTTGTTCGCCCATGTGTACGTATCCTGGAGTTTGTTTTGGAACTGCGACTTACACAATGTACTTGAGGGTCTAAAATTGGTTGCAGTGGTTGGACACTTAGGGTTATGTGGAAAATCCAAATATATTCCTTATTTGCAGACCCTCGCTGGGTTGCTTAATTAATCGTGAAGTAGATCTCGGCAAAGGGGTGTGGTGATTGCTCTCGTGATGTACTCTATGCATACAATGCGCATGATAATTGATAGCATGATTGGTATATGGCTGTCATTGCTACCCAATTTTGAGAAATTTATCACTCATCTCTCTGCTATAGGATTTTAAAAAATTAAGATAAACATAGTCACTAACAGGTATCCTAGTCAAATATAATTAAGAGGAGCTTATAGAGATGGCAATAAAATCTAAATCCATGGATACCCGATCTGGCCCGACCCGATTAGGCCGGGTAGTCAACGATTTGACTGGATTTGGATCGGGTTTGGATAAAATCTGAATGCTTAACTTTGGATTTGGACCGGGACTAGATAGATATACATCCGACCCGAACCCGGCCTAAATTATTTTAATATTTAAATATATATAATTAATATATATTTTATTAAATATATTTTATTATTTATTAGTTATTAAATTTTAAAATACTTACACCCTTTATCCTAATCATTATTTTTCATAAATAAGGGATTGTAAATTGTAATTTGTAATCGGTAAACCTCGATTAATCTCTAGCTCCCCTCTTCCTCTTCGGCAACTCTTTCTCCTTCGGATCAGTGTTGAACTAAAAATGTAGTTAAATTTTATTTATTTAATGTATATATGATTTATAAAATGATAGATGATTATAAAGTTGATAAAAATAAAAAAAAAATATTTAATATGACTCAATTAGGTTCAGGCCGGATAAACCTGAATTATCCGATACCCGATTGAGATGGGTTTCGATAAAAAAAATACAGTCTTGATAGTGTTTGGACCGGGTTTAGATAGTTTATTGAGTACTCAGATTTGGATTTGGATAGTTATGTACCCGATCCGAATCTGATCCATTGCCATTCCTAAAAGCTTATAGCAATACATACATGTTACTGATGTATGCTTCGTGCATGGACACACACAAACACGCATGTATGCAAGCAAGTGGCCATGCCTTATTACACAAAAGAATAGAGAAAAATTGCATGCTAAAGGACTTGCTTTCGTGTTGTTAATATGATAAGTAAGTATTGTTGAAAGGAAACAATAAATTGAATTAAAGGAATAACTCTATTATATTGCTTAATGTAATAAACTGTATTGGAAGAACAATTTTATTATATTGCTTAAAAAAACAAAGCACAATACATAGGATATTTACAGATTATATAGCTAGGTATATATGAAAAATATATAGCATAATATATAAGAGAATATTCTAAAATATTCTTTACATAATATATACGGAAGAATGTATAAAAAAATATTCTAGAAATATGAGATGTTCTTAGATTATTCTTAAGAAGTACTATTATACCGCAATATATATTAACTTCCCCCAAAATAAATTGGTTATTTGATATGAAAATAATAGTAGTGTTTATAATACATGCATCAACTTGAAAGTGTCACCAGTCACTCGCCAAGTTGAGTGCCTTATGATCAAAATTAGAGTTAAAGGAACATTGGGCCCATCCAACCATCATAGAGTGTAAAAGTTAACTCATTAGCTAGTGCCCGTATCTTCTAAATGAAGTCTTCTGGATCAATTATTAAAATTGGAAATTAGTATCTGGAGCTGTAAAATTATATTACTAAAATATATGTCAACAAGATCTCAATGAAGCTGGCTTCACTTGGAGAGTTTGGATTATGTTATACCCAACCGGCTCACTATCGAACCGGACCACCACTCTTGTTAAGGTCCAACCGGACCGCTCTTACAGACATCCGAGCGACCCTCTTCTTTGAAGGTCCGACGGACGCACTCCATTGAAGGTCCGACGGATGCTTTCCTTCGGAGGTCCGACCGACCCACTGAAGTAGAGGTCCGAACGACCCACTTCTGTTGAGGTTCGGCTGACCCGTCCCTGCTGAAGGTCCGACGGACGCTCTCCTTCGAAGGTCTGGTCGATCCACTGAAGTAGAGGTCCAAACGGCCCACTTTTGCTGAGGCCCGGCTGACCCAATCCCGCTGAAGGTCCGACCGACCCATTGAAGTAGAGGTTCGAACGACCCACTTCTGCTAAGGTCCGGCTGACCCGCCCCTGTTGAAGGTCCGATGAATGCTCTTCTTTGGAGGTCCGACCGACCCACTCCAAGGATGGCTCGATGACTCCAGAAGCCTTTTTCAGCTAGTACCAGAATTCTGTTACAACAGAACCCTGACACATCAGCATCACTACTCCCACGATGTCGCCCTATCTTGGCGCCACGTGGCTACTCTTTAGATTCTCCTAGGGGCAGATCAGTCTTTTCTGGCTTCACCCCTAATGAATTTTAGCACTGTTCTGTACCTATATAAGGTAAACCGGGGGGCACAGGACGGTAAGCACAAGGACTCTCTTCCTACTCCATACGCTTTCTCCATTCGATTCCTCCTTTCTGTTGCCCTTAAGCTCCCGCTAACTTAAGCATCGGAGTGTCCCCAGCTGGAACACCACCAGCCTTTGGAAACTTTTTTGTAGGAACCGGGAGAAGAGCGTTCCAGCCCGATCGTCCGAGCCTGGTCCGGGAGAAGTTGCAGTAATAGATTGGCGCTAGAGGAAGGGGGCACACTGTTTTCCCCTTCTCTAAAAAGAGGAATCCACCCACTAAGTTAAGCAATGGAAAAGGGAAGAGTCTAGAACACCTCCACCAGGGGAGGTCATTCCCCGTCCAGGTCCGAGGGACCTCCCAGGGAGAATGATGCCCCTGAGCCCACTATCACTTTGGGACTGCAACAGTTCCAAATGCTGTTAAACCGCATCGATACACTTACCATCGCGGTTCAGCACCTCCAGGACGTGGCTAACAACCGACAGCAACTGCCCGCAGCGTCTCGCACCAACCACCAACCTGCCGCTGAGGGAAGCCGATGGAAAGAAGTCCCTCAGCTTTGTTCTCACGTTATTACGAAGCCCCGAAGGTCTCAAGGAGCCCATGCTGACGAGAAGAGGATGAGGTCCGCCTCACCCTCCTCCGCTGACTCCGTCCCTGATGGCGTTCGGCACCCTAGCGAAGTCCCGAGAGACTACACCAGCAAGATCTTGTGCATGGAGGAGTGCATTGCTGAACTAGCCGATCGGCAAAAGGCCGATAGGGGGTAGGCGTATGACTCCCGCCTGCCTTTTTCTGCTGAGATCATGGGGGAACCTATCCCCCGTCACTTCAAGATCCCCCAAGTGGACCCCTACGACGGTACCACCGACCTGCTGGACCATCTAGGCACCTGCAAGGCCCACATGATGGTACAGGGTGCCTTCGACGCCCTCCACTGCATTGCCTTCCCTACAACTCTCAAGAAAGTCGCTCGGATGTGGTTCTTCGCCATCCGACCAAGTACGATCCATTCCTTCCCTCAGCTTGAAAAACTCTTTCTTTCCCATTTCAGGACTTGCAATCGGACCCCGAGGAACACCGACTACCTCTTCCTTATACTGCAAAGGGAGGAAAAGACCCTCCGGGACTACATGGCCTGTTTCAACTCAATGGCCATGGAGATCCCGGATCTGCATGAGGATGTAGCTATGTCAGCCTTCAAGAGAGGGCTACGCTTGTCAAGGCTCATCTTCTCCCTGGACAAGAAATTTTCGACAAGCTACTTCGAGTTGCTAGCCCGGGAGAAGAGCAAGCAGTTAGCCGACGCCAGGTTGAAGGGAGGTCAGCCACTAAGAAGCGGAGTGACAAGGCTCCCAAAGTCCAACCTCCTAGTGAAGGCAACAACTCGGCCCGACGCCGCAGCCCAAAGTCGAAGGACTTTCCTAGGAGGTTCGAAACCTATGCACCCCTCTTCCTTCCAAGGGAGAAGATCCTCCTGGAATCGAGAACGAGACCTTCCTGCAAAGGCCTTGTCCGAAGATGGGCCCCTCCACATCAAGGAACAAAGACAAATACTACCGATTCCATCGGGACCATGGGCACAGTACTGAAGAATGCTTCTAGCTGAAGGATGCAATCGAAGATCTGATTCGACAGGGTTCTTGCACAAGTATGTCCGACCCCAAAGGAATCGGGTTGAAGCTTCAACTGCCAGAGACCCCCCGGAGGAGATAGAGCTTCCCAACCAGCATCCGACCAACGAGAATGTTAGCATACTGCACCGTCGGTCCGACTGGAGATATGATGAAGACCAGGACATTGTGAAGAGATCTAGGGGTTTCAATGTAATCAGTTTCTCCGATAAAGACCTCTTAGAATCCCATGTCTCCGGGAATGACCCTGCAGTTGTGTCGGTAGTGATTGCCAATTATGATGTAAAGTGGATTCTTATTGATAATGGAATCTCCACGGAAGTATTAATGTATGATGCTTTTGTCAAGATGAATCTGTCCAGATCAAGATTGCAAGAATCCCCTATGCCGCTAACAGGCTTCGGGGGAAACTCCATCGAAGTTGAGGGAGAGATAACTCTACCCGTGACCATTAGAACGGAGCCTTACCAGAAAACTTCTCCCCATCAACTTTGTGGTCGTACGTATAATCTCGGCTTACAATGCCATTCTAGGTCGATTGGCCCTCAACAAGTTCCGGGCCATCATCTCTACCTATCACCTAGTGGCAAAAGGATTTTATTTGTCCTCCTTCGAGAGGACGACCCCACCAAGGTCCTCCAAATTGGAAGCACTCTCAGTGAGGAGGTCAAGTTGGAGCTGATCAACTTCCTAAGGAATAATGCCGACATCTTTGCTTGGTCGGCGTCGGACATGCCAGGCATTTCGTCGGACATCATTACACACCAGCTTAAAGTAGATCTGACCTACAGGCCTGTCAGACAGAAGAAAAGGAGTTTTGCTCCCGAAAGATAAAGGCCATTGATGAGGATGTCAAGAAGCTTTCTGATGCTGGCTTTATCAGAAAGGCCCATTACCCCGACTAGCTAGCAAATGTTGTAATGGTGAAGAAGGCTAATGGGAAGTTGAGGATATGCGTGGACTACACCAACCTCAACAAGGCTTGTCCGAAGGATAGCTTTTCCTTGCCGAAGATTGACCAAATTGTGGATGCCACGGCCGGCCATCAGTTTTTGAGTTCATGGGTGCCTTCTCCAGCTACAACCAGCTCAGGATGCACCCGGAGGATGAGGAGAGGATGGCCTTTATCACTGACAAGGAACTGTATTTCTATAAGATGATGCCCTTCAGCTTGAAGAATGCCGGTGCCACTTTTCAAAGACTGATCAACTGGGTCTTCGAAGGATAGCTTGGAAGAAATATAGAGGCGTATGTTGATGATATGATAGTCAAAAGTCTCCACAAAGCTGACCACATCAAAGACTTGCAAGAGTCCTTTGATGCTTTGAGACGTCACGGGATGAAGCTGAATCTTGCCAAGTGCACTTTTGGGATGACTTCCGGACAGTTCCTCGGCTTCTTGGTCACACAAAGAGGAATTGAAGTCAATCCTGACAAGATCAAAGCTATCCTTGATATGGGGCATCTAACCAACAAAAAATAAGTGCAAGAACTTACAGGCCAAATAGCCTCTCTCAGCCGCTTCATCTCCTGGTTGGCTAAGAAGTCTTTAGCATTCTTCAAGACCTTGCGGCGATTGGACCACTTCCATTGGACCGATGAGTGTCGGTCAGCCTTTGAAGCTTTGAAAGATTATTTGAAGAACCCTCCATTATTGGCCAAGCCGACTGAGGGAGAGCCCTTATACTTGTACCTGTCGGCGTCGGACGAGGCAGTGAGCTTCGTCCTCATTCGAGTGGGAGAAGGTGGTCAGCAGAGACCTGTCTACCACATCAGAAAAGTTCTCCATGATGCCGAAACGAGGTACCCTAAGATGTAGAAGTTTGTCTATTCCTTGGTCGTAGTAGCTAAGAGACTCCGACCCTACTTCCAGGCACACCCAATTGTCGTCATGTCCGACCAACCCCTTAAGGCGATCCTCCATAGTCCAGACACTTCCGGTCGACTTGCCAAGTGGGCCATCAGCTTGGCAAATTCAACATCTCTTTCCAACCCCGGTCAGCCATGAAGGCTCAGGTAATTGCTGACTTCATTGCAGAGTGTACCTGGAAACAGGAAATACCCTCGCAAGCGGCTGGCGCACCTGAAGACGACACCATTGGGGAGGCAGAGCTCGCTTGGACCCTTCATGTGGATGGAGCGTCCAACCTTGTAGGCTGCGGGGTGGGTCTAATCCTAGCTGACCCCAACGGACAGAGCTTGGAGTATGCTTTGCACTTTTCATTTCATGTGTCAAATAACCAAGCAGAATATGAAGCCCTTCTTGCGGGACTAAGAATATCCAATGAGTTGGGCATCGCCGAATCAAGGCTTTCTCCAACTCTCAGGTAGTGGTAAATCAGGCGAAGGGCAAATTTAAGACGAGAGACCTGACCCTGGCCAAGTACTTGAGCAAGGTACAAAGCCTCGTGTCTCGACTTAAAGTTCTTGAAATTCTTCATATACCTCGATTGTAGAACTCCCGGGCTGACACTGTGTTGCATTGGCTTCAGTCGTCACCAACACCTCCGACCAAATCTTTGTAGAGTATCTACAGCGCCCAAGCATTGCTGAAGAGCCCACCGAAGTCCACCAAGTCAAATAAGAAGCCTCTTGGATGGACCCAATTCTCACATTCCTTATCAAAGGGACTCTACCAGAAGATCTGATCGAAGCCAAGCGTGTACGCTGGACGGCTTCAAAGTATGTTATCCTCGATGATGCCCTCTACAAGCGATCGTTCTCATAGCCACTACTGAAGTGCCTGAGGCTGGCTAACGCTAACTACGCAATCAGAGAAGTGCACGAAGGCATCTATGGTGACCACATGGGAGGAAGGTCCCTGGCTTACAAGATCATCCGATAGGGATATTATTGGCCTACAATTCAGAAGGATGCATCAGACTTCATCAAAAAGTGCGACACGTGTCAAAGATACTCCAATATCCAAAAGAGGCTAGCCAGTCAGCTAGTTCCACTCACTGCACCTTGGCCATTCGCACAATGGGGGATGGACATCCTAGGACCCTTCCCCCTGGCATCCGGCCAGCAGAAATTCCTGATTATGGCCATTGATTACTTCACCAAATAGATGGAGGCTGAGCCGCTGGTGCAAATTATAGAAGCCAAAGCGGAGAACTTTGTTCGAAACTACATCATCTTCTGGTTCGACATTCCACAGGCGATCATCACCGACAATGGGAGATAGTTCGACAATCCCAAGTTTCGGGACTTCTGCCAGCAGTATCATATCTCCCATCGGCTAATATCAGTCGGTCATCCTCAGTCCAATGGAGAAGCCAAAATCGCCAATCGGACAATCCTGCACGGACTGAAGACCTAACTGAATGACACCAAAGGACTCTGGGTAGAAGAACTTCACTCAGTACTCTGGGCTTATCAGATGACCTCCTGAACTGTGACTGGAGAGACTCCGTTCAACCTGACCTACGAGAGTGAAGCAGTCATCCCTGTGGAAATTTCCTTGCAATCTTTGTGAATTGATCATTTTGCCGAACCGACCAACTCGGAGCAAAGAAGAGCTGACCTAGACCTGCTTGAAGAAACCAAGCTCCAGGCGGTCTTGAAGATGGTGACCTATTGTCAGAAGATGGCCAATTACTACAACTCTCGAGTCAAGGCCCGAACCTTCTAGGTCGAAGATCTGGTTTCATGGAGAATAAAATTTCAAGATCGACCGAATAAGAAAAACTCTTTCCTAATTAGGAAGGCCCTTATCGAGTTGTTGAAGTAATTCGAGCCGGAACTGGCCAACTCAAGCATTTGGACGGGCGGCAAGTGGCGCGTCCGTGGAATGTAGACAACCTTCGTAAATATTATCAATAAAAGGCCACAACTTCTTCTATGAAGCACTTCCGAAAGTCTGACTTCGGTCGGCATAGGCTCTAGAGCAGCCCACTTCCTAAAGTCTGACTCCAGTCGGCAGAGGCTCTAGGACAGCCCACTTCCGAAAGTCCGACTCTGGTCAGCAAAGGCTCTAGGGCAGCCTACTTCCCGAAAGTCCGACTTCGGTCGGCAGAGACTCTAGGGAAGCCCACTTCCGAAAGTCCAACTTCAGTTAGTAGAGGCTCTAGGATAGCCCACTTCCGAAAGTCCAACTCCGGTCGACAGAGGTTTTAGGGTAGCCCACTTTCGAAAGTCCGATTTCGATCGGTAAAGGCTCTAGGGCAGCCCACTTCTGAAAGTCTGACTTCGGTCGGCAAAGGCTCTAGGGCAGCCCACTTTCGAAAGTCCGACTCCGGTCGGTAGAGGCTCTAATGCAGCCCACTCCTAAAAATCCGACCCCGATCGACAACAGCTTCAAAATGATCCATATGGAGATCTGATCTTGCATTCAGATGGGCCGACGGATCAACACTTAGAAAAATCTCTAAGTGTATGGGTTCGAACTGAGCCACTTCCAGTGGCTACTTCGAAAGATCCGACCTCGCACCCCAACGGGCCGACGGACCAACACTTAGAAAATTCTCTAAGTGTCTGGGTTCGGACTGAGCCACTGTCCAGCAGCTACTTCGAAAGATCTGACCTCGCACCCCGATGGGCCGACGGACCAACACTTAGAAAAATCTCTAAGTTTCTGGGTTTAGACTGAGCCACTGTCTAACAGCTACGTCGGAAGATCCGACCTCGCACCCTGACGGGCCGATGGACCAACACTTAGAAAAATTCCTAAGTGACTGGGTTCGGACTGAGCCACTATCCAGCAGCTACTTTGAAGAACCTACGGTCCGATCAAGCCGACCGTCAACACTTAGAAATATTTTTAAAAGAAAGAGTTCGGTCAGTTTGACCAACCCAACACACATAGTGGCATGGACAGAAGATGTGACAAAAAAGGAGTTCTTCTATTTCATTGCAAAATGGGTTTCTTACAAAATGTAGATCAGACCTTTACAAACATCCTAGGTCTGACCCACTAGAGATACAGATGTGACTTCAGCTCCAGCCCCCTCGGCCGCCCTCGAAGCTCCGATTGGAACATCCGTCGTTCCCGTATCAGCTTTGACCTGGACGTCAACTCTGGCCTCCTCTATGCCGACTTCAGCTTGGGGTTCGACCCCTCCATCGAACGAGCCTACCTCTTCTTCCGTGCCTTCCTCTTCTACCTATCTCGGCAACTGCAGAAAGGCGAGGTCGAGCTCCGGAAAAGCACACTGACCTTTAACAGGCACTCTTCATACCCGTAGTCGAAGCTGATCACACCGGCCTCGTTCATTTCCTCCTTGAAGTCATCGGAGGCCTTGTATCTCCTCGTGGCATCTTCGATCGCTATCGCCATCTGCTCCTGGGCTTTCTTCAACAAGCCCATATATCTCTCTGCCACTGCTTGGTGGCCCCTCGAGCGCCTTTCAGACTCAACCAGTTGTCCCTCCTCTTCGACCAACCAGCGGGCTAGGGATCTCAACCTCTTCTTCTTCCTCTTTAGATTGGCCTTTCGGTCAGCCTATTGGGCCAACAAGTCATCCACCAACATCTTGTGAGCCTCTGCCTTGGCCCGTAGGGCAGATAGCTCCTCTTCAGTGGCCCAAAGGGTAGATATCTCCGTTCTAGCGGCCGTCAGCACCACATCTACTGTGTCTCTGGCCGCCTCAGCTACTTCGGCCCTCTTGGCCAAATGCTCTTTCAAATAGAGTAACTCACCTAGACCGTTGTCCATCAACGAGATATCGTAAAGGAGCTGCAAACAAAAGAGCAGTGTTAGTCAGACACAAGAAGACAGAAGAAATCAGACTCAGGAGTAATGTACTTACCCCTGTTAAGTTGTGGTACGAGCTCCGGGTAGCATCATTCACGGTCCGTCGACTCGACTCATTCCAGTCGGCATCCATGATAATCCTCTTGAGCAGGTCTTTGGCCTGCTCAGAGTTGTTGACAGTGCGCCATTGCTGGGGCACCTCGTTGCTGCTTCGGCCGGCTTCCCCCCTGTTAGCTGCCCCACCTTCGGCTACCTTTTCCCCTCCGACCGTCCAGGGAATCTCCTCGATTAGCTTGATGAGTGGCGAGGTTAGGGCTGTCTCTATGTCGGTCGGCCCCGATGGGTCCTCTCCCATCTGGGTGGTCGACTGCCCGATTGAAGATGATCGCTCCGATGCCCTGGCCACCTGGCGCTCCGACAATGGCACATGATCATCAGACTCCACGGAGATGATGGTGGTAGTCTGCTCCTCCGTCCGTGGCTTCTTCGACCTCTCAGATGTCGGCTCAGTGATCCGGATGCCCCTTCTCTTGGCCGCCCATGCTACAATTGTCGCTCGATCCGGCCTCATCTTTCCGCCTACCACAGAGCAAAATTGAGGTTAGCGATAGAACAGATAAAATCGACAGAAGAAGAAATAGAAGATCTTCGATGGGGGCCTCTACCCTACCCAGGCATTGATGTTGGCTGATCCCAGCCAGGTGTAGGTTCTCCTCTCGGAGCAAGTCATGCACAAATGTTGCATTGTCCTCATCCATCTTATTGAAATTGGCTTCGTCGGCCCTCAACACTTTCCTCCATCCACGGCCTTCGACCTGGGCTCCCTCTACATCAGTTCAAAGCCCCAGGGTTCAAGGCTGTCTATAAAGAAATATCGAGACTTCCATCCGTGAATAGCCGACGGAAGCCCCCCTAATATCCTCCGACCAGGGCAGGGACTGAACATCCACCGAAAGTCCTTTTTCAAAAAAAAGAAATTTGAGAAGAGAGACAACCTCGGCTCGACTCCAGCTCTCTGACATAGGACCATGAAACCACAGATCACCCGAATGCTATTCGGGGTCAGCTGCGTTGGGGACATCCTATAGCTATTGAAGATCTGAACAAAGAGGTCATGAAGAGGGAAGTGGAGGCCGGCCTTAAGATGGTCCTCGTACACTGGGAGGGCTCCCGGATTCAAAGGACCATTCACTCTACCCTCCCGACTCAGAATGGTCAGATGCAGGGTGGAGGGGATATTGAATATGACCCAAAGATTCTCTGCCCTTTCCTGAGTCATTTCTAAGGGGATGTTACTGGGACCTGGTTCCTTACGGTCAGAGCTCCAACTACCGGAGGCCATTCTAATGGAAGTTGGAGAAGAAAGAAGGGACGGGCCGGAAACTGACCTGTATTTCGGTTTCCTAATGGAGCAAGAGCAGCAAGGGAGGGAGGTTCTTTCTCCTTGAGCACAAATGCAGTGGAAGACTCCCTCCGAGCCTCCTCCCCCTCCTTTTATAGATGCTGAGGGGCCGCTTCCCAGCGCCCCTCGAGCACCGCGATCCACTTTCAGACAATGCGACTTCCCGATCTAATAGGGAGCCGATGGGATGCGATAGATCGCGTCCAATCACGATTCATGTGATCACCAAGCCAGTGGTGGATGAGCCATTTCGGACACTACGCCAATCGTTCAGATCTCGCCACGTCACCCATGTCGTGTCAGGAACCCGACGGACGGGCGTATCAAGCTGGCAGCCTATCATTACGCCTCACCAGCATTAACTGCTCCTCCCACTGCCCCCAATGCAGTGCTGACACTTATCTTGAGGGCATAATTTCAGAGTGGAAGATGGCCTTTCGCAGTACGCCGGATCAGATTCACAATCATCTTAAAGATTGGCACATTAAATGCTAAATGATGTTCTCGTCCTTCGAAGCTACAGAACCGCTCGAAGGCCAAGAGCAAGGGGGCAACTATTATATCCAAACGGCTCACCATCGAACTGGACCGCCACTCTTGCTAAGGTCTGACCGGACCGCTCTTACAGACATCCAGGCGACCCTCTCCTTTGAAGGTCCGATGGATAATCTCCTTCAAAGGTCTGACCGACCTACTGAAGTAGAGGTCCGAACGACCCACTTCTGCTGAGATCCGGTTGACCCACTCCCGCTGAAGGTCCGACCGATCACTGAAGTAGAGGTCCGAACGATCCACTTCTACTGAGGTCCGGCTAACCCGCCCCTGCTGAAGGTCCGACGGACGCTCTCCTTCAGAGGTCCGACCAACCCACTCCAAGGATGGCTCGATGACTCCAGAAGCCTCTTCCAGTTGGTACCATAATTCTGTTACAACAAAACCCTGACACATCAGCACCACTATTCCACTACTCCCACGATGTTGCCCTATCTTGGCGCCACATGGCCACTCTTCAGATTCTCCTAGGAGCAGATCAGTCTTTCCTGGCTTCACCCCTAACGAATTTTGGCGCTGTTCCGCGCCTATATAAGGTAAATTGGAGGGCACAGGACGGTAAGCACAAGGACTCTCTTCGTGCTCTATATGCTTTCTCCATTCGATTCCTCCATTCTGTTGCCCTCAAGTTCCCGCTAACTTAAGTATCGAAGTGTCCCCCACCGGAACACCACCGGCCCTTGGGGACTATTTTGTAGGAACCAGGAGAAGAGCGCTCCAGTCCAGCCGTCCGAGTCCGGTCCGGGAGAAGTTGCAGCAACATATTATAAGTGGCCATATGGTCATGTTATGCGTCGAGATAAGAAATAAAACTATCAGGTCCAAAAAAAAGAAAAAACATTAGATTTTGTAATTTTACTATAGTACTTTAATCTCTTTTTTTTTTTTAATTCTAATCCAAAGAGGCGTCTATCGGCAACAAGCGAAATTTTGAAAATCTAGCTCTCCTTGCGGTTTGTTTTGTATCTTTCTACCTCGGCCACTCATAATGGAATTAAAAACTTCACAGCCTCATTGTTATGGATTCATGGGCAGCACAGCATTTGTTTGTCTTGTATTAGAGACAAAATCAAAATTAACATAAATATTTCCCAATTAAGTTAGGCCTGGGGATATATTGAATTATTTACAATTACAAACGGTTTAAAATAACTCATTTAAACAAAATAAATCAAACATTTATGTTCAACCAACCATAAACACTTATTTCAATCAAATAAAATTCAAATATCAAAAATTACTATCTTATAGAATATAGAAGCCAGGTAAGACAGTGTCACAGTTAATATTCTACTGTTTGACTAGCCACTCCAACAATCTTGATATTAAAGCTAAATCATAAACTTACAATACCTTACAAATTTAACAACCAGAGTAACAATCGAAGATATGCCAATAATGCTACTCAGCAGTCTTAAGTCTTGAAGAGGATGGCTATGGATATACCTCGTACATGTGTGCCATCCCACCATATCCTTTATCTTCGTTATAACGCATACCTTCTCATAAATTATAAAAAAAAAAAAAAAAAATCCAACATGATTTTTAGTTGTACTCAGACAGAAACGGATGTTATCTGCCTTTGATTTGGACCATGTCATGAAATCGTAATTAATTAGAACCAAGATCAACTCAAGGTGCAGTGCCGCTTGACAGACCATCAAGATCAGAAGCATGATGATGCGGATGGCCCAACAGTAGTGAGTTTAGGAAAATTATACGTTACACCACATACGCCATGCAAGTGGTGTACCATACGAATGATTTGAGACGAGATAAGAAGGTGACAACTGAGACAAGCTGCATAATAAATGGAGCCTCTAAGAATGATGAATCTGATTAGCATGGTGCACTGTTGACATGGTGGACTTGATTTAGGTATAATTTCTTGCAATGCTTGGAAAGAAATTATATCCTGCACCTAGTGTTCCAATTCAGCAATATCCAACCAACAAAATGCCTCCATGTTTACATTTTGACGCTGAATCCCAAGCAAAAGAAACCCTCCGCCAAAACAAAATTCCTTCAGAGTGGCCGGCTTCACCATCTCCAGGTCCATCTCTCTATGAGCTTGAGCACTGGTATAGCTCTGTTACCGGCCACTCTTCCACTATGCCATCGGCCACCAGCACCTCTGCCTCTTCCCATGCTGCAGTCATGGCTGGCAATTAGAGTGAAAGCTTTGGAATGGACGGAAGTGGAGATAAGGTGGGGTCATGTTATTTTTCTCTTGAGAAAGTCTTATCGTAGCAAGTAGGGTGAACAAAAGTCTTAGTTTTTTTCCGTTCCATTCATAATCTTGTAATGATTGGGTAACTACTTGCTAATTCCTTCATCATCAATAGTTTATTAGTATTGGAATTCTTATTATGTGCCCAACCATACCCAACTCCAACTTAGAGCTTGTTTGGATGATGGGCTCAAAATTCCATAAGATTCGTAAGTTGGGCCCCTACAACTGTCAAAAGCATTGAGTTATAAGCTGGGCTAGGCCTATATTTATAATTACTAACTATCTTTTGAAGGAACCGGCCCAAATCCTGTAAAGAAAAATGAAAGACTTTCTATGCAACTTGGGTTACAATACAGCATGGATCCCTCTTTGGTTGTCGCTATAATAAAGTATGGATCTTCTATGGTATAGCTCGAGTGATATGCAGCCCTCAATGGTTGCCATCAGAAGATGGACGGCTATCAAATAAGACCATCCTTGATTGCTGCCTTGTCATGCACAATGTATATTTTTTGATGGTCGTCTATTTTCTAATAGCTGCTATTGAAGGCTGCACAACACTCTGCAATGCATGAGATTGCAAAGGATCTTGGTTGCACTGCAATAATGCTTGTAAAAGGCCCCTTTGTTGATCAGTATACAATAGGTAGTTTTACCAGACAAGTGGCTTTACTTCAACAAAGGTAGGAGTCAACCTGGAAAACTTCCACCAAACATCGTCATTGGTTACATTGTGTTTGCTTAAATGTAGGTGAGCTGATTTGGGCCCAAGAGACACCCCTAGGCTTTTAATTTATTCAAATGCAAGGTGCAACCACCCCACAATTCTAAGAAAATAAGGACAGCATAACTAATCTTCTATTATATATTGAATATATTTGTTAATTAATTCTTATTCTGAAACTTGGTTTTGTGTGAAACCGATTATGTTTCATTTGGTATTGGAATGCTGAAATCAATATGGATTGAAACAAGATCATCCATTACAATACCTACCCAAGCTAACTTTTGGTGGGGTTGGTCAAGCTTGATAGATGGACGGTAGCTGCTAAACAATTTCAGAACGTCACGGCAAGTGCCTGTGCCAACTTGAAGACCAAACTCTCTTTGGCAGAATAGATATTTACATAATTATTGTTACACATAGATACTATAAATTAGATGAAGCTTCTTGTCCAGATTGAAACAACCCTTATCAAGTTTAAATCTTGGTCTACATTTTATGATGCCTTGGGTACGATGATTCATATGGCGTATAATTTGATATTCTCCCATCCTTGTAGGCAGGAGAACTCATCATATAGACTGAATTCTCTAACCATTGATGCTCCTACACTCAAGGATTAGGACTAATTAAAATTGATATTTTTGGACAACATGGCATGGAATGCAACCTTTGTAGTAGACCTAACGGATCTAATTTGAAATATGATCTGATGGCAACCAACATTTGAGGATGAAAATGTCTATTTGATGTCTGATGCTTAAAAGTGGGGCGCCAAATATGCATCCATTGATGAAAAGAGAAAGGAAAAGTTTTTCAATGTCAGACCATTCTTCCATTCTTTAATCATTCAACACCCCACCCTTTTAGGTTTCTCCGTACCTTGTTTCAACCACTAGAGTCATTTTTTTTTGGCTATGCAAATGGTGTGGCCAAGACATAGTATACAAACCATTAAATAATAGAGTCAGATCCTTTTTAGCTTAACTATTAATCAACTATCTCAGATACTACCGCTAGAAAACGACTTAAAAGAAGGAAATATTTAAGGTTGGCAGCTGAAAATTTATGCTTTCCCCAATGCTTTCCAAAAGATAGATCACAAAGGGTAAAGAGTAGGAAGAAACACGTGAATTGATATAAGTTGGTACGGGAGTGAGCAGGAAAACCTATGTTTTTGATACTCTACTTCTAAGTTACCAAGAGGTAGCCAAGGTTGCTATTACTTTATGGGCAAATCTGACTGATACCGAAGTGGGAATTGAAATGATTTGAAATTGTGACTGGAATAACTGATGTCTGGTTCGCAACCAGAATCGAGATAAAATTTGAATATTAAAGAAAAATAAATATTGAATTTTAGGAAAGTGAGTTATTCCTATGTCACTTTGATATTGAAATTAGAATGAAACTCTTTCCAACTAAATAGTTAAAGTAGGAGTCACTTATTTTCATTTTCATTCTAGAGTCCACTTCTTTCCGATCAAATATGCCTTAAAAACTATACTCCCCATGCAGCGTTAAGATTCTTTTCATTGAGATAGCCATTATTATACAAATGAATGATAATAAACACAAAAATAAAAGGGTTATTCATTGAGGCATAGAATCCTCCATCTACAGGTACACTCAGCTTTAGAGGTAGTCCTTATTTCCACCTGATAAATTGGTCCCTTTACAATTTTTCTAAACAAATGCTCTTTTGCAGTGCCTTGGCAAAGAAAACTTTGAAGCTTTTCAGTGATTGGCCCATTTTGTTCACTGATACAGAGCCTTTTGGCTCTGCAAAAAGAATCTGGAAAAATCCAGAGACTATCCTTTCTAAGTTGATATTGATCTTCAAGAGGACTGAAAGAGCTCCGTAGATGGTAGGCGTGTATTCGGTTCAACCTTTACTTGGTACCTCCTTAATCGTCAAGACCTGGTGATCCCTCTTATCCTTATTGTTTCCCGTCTCATTTTGCTCTATTTCTCTGCGTTTTCTTTAATCATTGGTTTGACTTTATTCTCCTCTTTTTATTTTTAAGCTTCAATAAAAATGTAGATAGCCCTTGACCTCACTTACAATCAATAAAAATAAATAAATAAATAAATTTCCCCTTTCATACTAGGCATCATTTTTTTTATGGGTTTTTATTGGTGTTTTGAGTCCAAAACAGAAAACATGATCACATGAAGTGCTTGTTATAACGGAACTACAAATCAATGGCACAATGGTTGAAAGAAATAAATTTCATGAGTAAGGACAAATTCAAACCGCACCAAGTCTACCAGTAATTCTTTGTCAGTCATGGATATAGAAAAAATATGCTACCAAATATTATAAGATCATGTGAGTATTGTTTTTCAATATGTATTTAATGTTTACAATTTTATCTTTTTATTAAAAAATTTGAATGACAAAAATATTCCTTTCTTGTAAAAAATTATGACATTCGGTTGGCTTGTGTTATGACATCTCTTGGCTTGATTATAACATCAATCATAAAGCCAAGAAAAGTTTGTCATTGAAAAAAGTTCAAAAATTTATCAATAATTAAAATATTCCCGACTTTATGATATCCTATGACATCCTGTTCATAAAAACTTATCATAAGGTAATGACATTTTCGTCATTTAAAATTTTTTTAAAAAAATAAATTGCAGGCATTAAGTATATGTTTAAATAACGAAAATGCCATTTCTTTATGACATACGTTTGCGAACAAGATGTCATAATCCTGTTCAATGGATATTATAAGATTGAGGATATTTTTGTTATTGAATAATTTTTGAACATTTTCAATGATGAAAATACTTCAACCTTATAATATCCTGTGAACAGGATTATGACACCTTATTCACAAATAAGTATTGTTGGGATACGACACATTTGGTCTATTTATATTGATCTGATAGGGGTTGAATCTGATTGATCAAGAGGCATAAGGCTGATTAACGTCTAAGAGGCGTAAAGCCGATCAATGCCCAAGAGGCATAAGGCTGATTAACGTCCAAGAAGTGTAAAGCCGATCAATGTCCAAGAGGCATAAGGCTGATTAACGTCCAAGAAGTGTAAAGCCGATCAACGTCCAAGAGATATGAAGCTGATCAACTCTCAGGAGAAGCAAAGTTGATCAATGTTCAAATGGCATGAGGTTGTTCGACATCCGAAAAAATAGCTGATCAACTATGAATAATGCTTATTGCACATGTTGATGTCTTAACAACTTAATCGTTTACAGCTGGAGTTAGCTGGAAACGGTTAAGTTTGAGGTCTATAAATACCGGTGAGCGCCATAGAGATGGGGATTCTTTTTTCAAAAATACCTTTCACTCAATTTTTCTTCAGATCGAGTCTGTCTAGTCCAGACACCATTGACGGGCTTGGGAGCAGGAACACTTCAACGCACAGAGCCTCCTAGAAGATGAAGATTAATTAGCTCAACTTGATTTTTTTTATCTAGTTTAGGCCCAAGCATCGTTGTAATTTGTTTGGACACAACAGATTGGCATGCAAGGTAGGGGAACTCCATGAAAGAGTTTCAAGAATCTAAAAGAAAATATGGTGAAAGGTAGGAATTGGAATCTCTCTATTGAAGACATTCCTCATCCTCCAAAAGAGAACGATCCCATTCTTGGCGAAAGGGTGGAAGTTCTTCCTGCTGTAAATTTGGATCAAGAAAGATTAAAAACTCTGTTGGACAAGACATTCCTCATCCTCCAAAAGAGAACGATCCCATTCTTGGCAAAAGGGTGGAAGTTCTTCCTGCTGTAAATTTGGATCAAGAAAGATTAAAAACTCTGTTGGACAAGGTAGAAGTACTCACTGCAGCAGTGCAAAATCTCCACGAAATTGCTGCAAAGGAATCATCACGGCCTGCTGCATTAAAAAGTAGCCGGCAGCCTTCTCTTCAGATAAGTAAACATCTTAATCCAAGAAGACACTCATCTCATCAACATTCTTCAGGTCAACAGTCTCCTTCACAGCAATATCACCGATTTCATCATCACTCCAAGAAACGAAACAAGGGGAAACTCCTGCGATCTCATTCGACATCCTCTGGGAAATCAACTCCTGACAGTGCTCAAGTTTCAAACCTTGCAAGGGAAAATAATTTTGATAAAAAATTCAGAAAACTGGAACTGCAGATTGCCAGAGTTGTTAAGCAGAGGAAAGCAGAGGATACAACACCAAGCTATGATATCTTACCCCCTTTTTTCTAAAAAGATTATGGAGGAGAGAATTCCTCATCACTTCAAAATTCTACAGATTGAGGTGTATGATGGATCGTTTGATCCCTTGGATCATCTAGGCAGCTTTAAAGCCCACATGTTGATCCAAGGAGCATCAGACGCACTCCACTGTCTTGCTTTCCCAGCAACTTTAAAGAAATCTACAAGAATGTGGTATTCAAGACTCCAATCGAATACCATTCATTATTTTAGTCAATTGGAGAAGTTGTTCATCTCTCACTTCAGAACAAGAAAAAAAATGCCCAGAAACTCTGACATCTTATTCTTCATTCAACAATCAGAATGAGAGTCTTTAAAAGACTACATAACGAGATTTAATTCCGCCACATTGGAGATTTTGGATCTCAATGAATACATTGCGATGTCAGCTATAAAGAAGGGGTTGCGAGCCTCTAGGTTCACATTCTCCTTAGATAAAAAGTTTCCGACCAATTATTCTGAATTACTGGCCCGTGTCCAAAAGTATGCTCAGGCCAAAGAACAAGCCCTGAGCCGGCGACAGGTAGAAAGAAAATCGATGCCAAGCAAAAAGAATTCCAAAGAAGATGACTTCCGATCACCTGGAGTCCGATCAATTCAACGACAAGGTCAGAGGCCGAAGAACTTGATCGGCAATAACTATGTCAATAGATTTGACACCTATACTTCCCTAACTCTCCCAAGAGAGAAAATTCTGATGGAAATTGAGAAAGAAAATTTTTTTCAAAGGCCAAGGCCAATAAGAGCTCCACCTGCTATGCGCAATAAAGTCAAATACTGTCAGTTTCATCGTGATCATGGACATACTACGGAAGAGTGTATCCAGCTAAAAGATGAGATCGAAGATCTGATCAAATGAGGTTATCTAGGCAGATATGTTCGAAATCAAAATCAAAACTGACCAATTGAAGCAGCAATATCAAGGCCAACAGCTCCAAGAATGATCACTGATGGAACGAAGCTCTCAAATCAACAGCCGATTGATGGTTCGATCGGAATGATTCACCAAGCATATTATGAGATGATCAGAGCATCAAGAGACTTCGAAGAAGCATTAGCTTTTCTGATGATGACCTACAAGACGTCCAAATGCCACATAATGATCCTGTAGTGATTTCCACAATAATTGCGAACTAGGATGTACATAGAATTATGGTTGATAATGGAAGTTCTACCGAGGTCTTGTTTATGATGCTTTCGTCAAGATGAACTTACTAACTAATAATCTACGGAGAATTCATATGCCATTAACTGGATTTGACGGAAATTCCGTAGGAGTAGAGGGAGAAATTACACTTCCCGTAACCCTTAGAACAACGCTGAAGCAAAGGACCTTTCCTCTTACTTTTATGGTTGTTCGGATTTCTTCTGCGTATAATGCAATTTTGGGAAGACCTGCTCTGAATAAGTTCCAAGCCATCATGTCAACATATCATTTACTGATGAAATTTCCAACCCAAAATGGGATTAGAAAGATAAGAGAAAATCAACTGCTCATCAATGTTTGACAATTCAAAATTAGCAATCAATCAATAACTCAGTTTCTGAACAAATGGATATGAGTGATCTGACTGAAAGGGTACGCATGTCAATAAAAAGAACTATTCATGCTCCTTTGATAAAAGATGATCCTACTAAAACTGTTCAGATTGGAAGTTCACTTACTGAAGACCAAAGGAAGAAGTTGATTGACTTTCTACAAAAAAATGCTGACATATTTGCATGGAAGGCTGCCGATATATTGGAGATTCCTCCTGAAGTGATTATGCATAAACTCAAGATTGATCCACTTAGTCGGCCTGTTCGACAAAAGAAGCAAAATTTTGTCCCAGAAAGATCAAAAGTTATCAATGAAGAGGTGACCAAATTGCTTGATGCTAGATTTATCAGGGAAGTTCATTACCCTGACTGGCTTGCCAATGTAGTAATGGTAAGGAAAGCAAATGGAAAATGGAGAATATGTATAAATTATACTGATTTTAATAAGGCATGTCCTAAAGATAGTTTTCCTTTGCCTAAAATTAATCAACTCATTGATACAACGGTTGGACATAAATTCTTGAGTTTCATGGATGCTTTCGCTAGATATAATCAGATATGAATGAGTCCATAAGATGAAGAGAAGACGTCCTTCATCACAGATCAAGGGATATATTATTACAAAGTAATGCCATTTGGTCTTAAAAATGCCGGAGCTACTTATCAGAGGTTAGTGAACAAGATCTTTAAGATCAAATTGGAAAGACTATAGAAGTATATGTAGATGATATGATCGTCAAGAGTAATCAATCTGATGATCATATTAAAGATTTGCAGATAGCCTTTGATATTTTACGGCAAAATCACATGAAGTTAAATCCGATCAAATATATTTTTGGTGTAACTTCTGAAAAATTTTTGGGCTTCATGGTTACTAAGTGAGGGATTGAAGCTAATCCAGAAAAGATTCAAGCCATGTTGGACATGAGGCATCCAGCTAATAAGAAAGAAATTCAACAGTTGACTGGATGAATCGCTTCATTAAGCCGATTTATTTCTCGTTCGGCTGAGAGATATTTGCCTTTCTTCAAAGCTTTATGATAGACCAAGGACTTTAATTGGTCGGATGATTGTCGGTTAGCATTTGAAGAACTTAAGAAGTATTTGACAAATGTGATCATATTGTCTAAACCTCAAGAAGGAGAAAATTTGTATCTTTATCTGGCTGCATCTGATGAAGCAATCAGTTCTTTGTTGGTGAGAAAGAAATTTGATGAATCACATAAGCCCATTTATTACATCAGCAAAGTCCTTCATAATGCAGAGACAAGGCACCAAAAATTCAGAAGATTGTTTATACCTTGGTAATATTGACCAAATGTCTCAGGCCATATTTTCAATCCCATCGTATTATTGTATTGACCGATAAACCTCTAAGGACTATTCTACAATGCCCTGATACTTCTGATCGGATGGTGAAATGGGCAGTCAAATTAAGTGAATATGATATTACTTATCGGCCTCGATCTGCAATGAAGGCTCAAGTACTGGCTGATTTCATAGTCGAATGTACTTGGAGTGACAATGAAAAGGAAATCCAGCCATCTGATGGAATGGAAAAGATCGATGCACCCTGGATATTACATGTAGATGGAGCTTCAAATTCTTCTAGTTATGAGGCTGGATTGAACTTATCCAATCCAAATGGAGATATCACGATGTTGTTGCCAAGATCGCCGTGGCCTGTAGCTACTGAGGGCGTCGGACTGCCAACTGTCTTCCCGTGAGCTCTCCGTTCGAGGGGACCTACAAGGGAAATAATGTTAGAGACCCGGGCTGGGGATTTCGATGGGGGCGCTCCGATGGTCAAGTCAATGACAATCCAGGGGAACAGATCCTCCTGGTCAAGCCCATCTTGGTGGACTCCATGCTAGGAGGAGTGAGTGTGGTGTGTATAGAAGTGAGACCGGGTTGGGAGAGGTGATGACCGAGGTGGAAGGGTCCTCCTGTGTGGCCTTTCTCTCCCTTTTCGTTACCCGCCTCAGTGGTCTTGTTCCTCTGTGTATATCTTTTTTTGGCTTACTCTTGCAGGGTTTTTAGTCTGGCTTGCCTCGGGATCTCCCCTGTGTTGGCAGGCGCGTGTGGTGAGGTACTGTGCCATGGCCGGGATGTCCTTTCTGACATGCGGTAGGGGAAGCTTCCATGCACCTGACTTTTCCCCCGGTTGTCCCATTCTAGAAAAATTGGCAGGACCTCGATCGACGGGCCGCTGCCCCCGGGATTTGTTCCTTCTGGCTGGCTTCCCTCTCCTGGTGGTACGGGTGGTTGGTGGAGGGCATGGTGCCTTGTTCAAGGAGCTTCCTTCCTTTCTAATGTAAGTGGCAGCGGTGGATAGTTATTGCGGCATGGCGGGCACTGTTTCGCAGCCCTTGAGCGACCCGCCGGCATCCTTGGGGGGGAGGCGCTGCTTCCTTGGCGATTGGCACCCTGGCCGAGGTGGTGGCCAAGCTGGAGGGCAGGACTAGGCTCCGCCGAGCTTGACCTCGAAGGGGTCCCGCATGGCAGAGGAGGGTTGGACTCGACTCCTGGCCATGGGGTTCGACTTCGAGGGGTTTGTCCTAGGGGAGGAGGGCAGCACGCGACCCCAGACCGGGGAGCTTGACCTCGGAAGGGCTCTACGTGGCGGAGGAGGACTGAGCTCAACTCCGAGCCACGGAATTCGACTTCGAGGGGCTCGATCAAGGGAAGTCGCTCAACTTCGGCCTAGGCATCCCGATCATGTGGGAGCTGACCTGGCGGAGGATGGTGCTCAATCTTGGCAGGAGGCCCCGGTGTTCTAGGGAGCTCAGCCCGACGAGGGAGCCCGGGAGGAGATTTCCACCATGGCAGCGTACTCTGACATGGCATCTAACAGGTGTTCCACGTTAGCGACCTTCCCACATCACTTGCCCCCCACTCCCAAGGCCAGTTAGTGCAGGATGCTCGGGGCAAAAAGAGTAATTATGGTGCTGACGTGGAAAGGTGAGGATCCAGCATAGTGATGACCGTGATCGACGGTGCTTCATGAGGCGGTTCCCTGAGCCAATGCGGTGGTGCCACATGGCCATGTCCGAGGAGCAATTATTGCGAGCATAGAATTCAGAGCGACCATAGTCGGAATAAGGTGCATGCCCCGTCGATCAACGACACGCGGCAAGCATTTCTCGGCGGGGGAGCCATAACGGTATGGTCGGGCGCCGGTCACTTTGAAAAGAAAGGTAACTTTCCCGAAACCCATCTTCTTTCAAATTTTTCGCGCCCGCAGTCATACAGAGTCTCTTCTTCCATCTCCCCCAGTCATTTCTGTCTTCCCAAGCTCTTAGCAGGTTAGTCTTCTTCTTTCTCCCGCTTGTCAAATAGGGATCATCTTAGGTCTTCCTTCACCTTCTTCTTCTCTTACTATGACTTATTTTGGTCCGAACTTCCATCCTTCTTGCCAAGACGAGGCCGGACCTTCTAGGCCAAAAACTCCTTCTTCTTCTAATGAGGAAAGGGAGGCGGCACACTATGAGTTTAGCAGAAGGTGTCCCCTCGATCCTATAGCTATTAGAGAACCCGGGTCCGTTCCTCCACCTCGTATGCCCTCTCTTCCTGCTCCTGTCCCCGAACCCTCTCGGTCAAAAGGTCCCAGAGGGATTGGTTCGATGATCACCACCATGGAGCTCGCGACCATCTGGGATAATTACGATATCCCGAAGTCCGTCTGACTTTCGGTTCCTCGTTCGGGAGAACGAGTCACTTTTAGTGGCCCTTGTCGGATAGCTTTTTATAAGGAGACCTTCACCAGAGGCCTCCGATTCCCTTTCCATCCGTTCTTCCTCTCCGTCTTGGCCAATTACTGCCTCATTCCTGCCCAGCTTATCTCGAACGCCATCAGAATGATCTTTTGTTTCACCGTTCTGTGTCACTTCCATGGGATAGTCATCCGCTTCTCTCTGTTTAGGGCTTTCTTCACCCTGAAGCACCACCCCTCCGAGGAGGGGTGGTGGTCTCTTTCTTCCCATCCCCGGGGCATTAGGTTTGAGCTCCCCTCTTCCATCAAGGGGTGGAAGAGTAGGTATTTCTTCGCCTCGATCAAGGAGGTCGACTTGGCTTGGAGCGACCCGGATCGGTCTCCCGACCGAAACTCCTCGGCAGAAGCAGCCGACCTCGATTTGTATGAGCAGCTTCGCTCTTTCGAGATCCCTTCGCTCGAGATCCTGTTGTCAGAGCAGAATATCTACGAGGTCAGGGTCGGCTCGATACGGGAGTTGGGTGAGTTCGGCTCGACCACACTTTTCTTCTCCTCTTTTCTCTTATCTTTTTTTTTTTGAGCTTGGAGCTGACAGCGCCTTCCTTGGTGCAGGCATGAAGTTCTTGATAGACCAACTGCTCACCTTCATCGAGGAGCGACATCAGGCGGCAGAGGCTGGCGAGCTGCTGCTGCCACTGTAGTGGCAACTCCTCCTCCAGAGATCGTTGATGTCGAGGAGGGCGGTGAGCCGGAAGGTGTGAGGCCAGCATCGATGGCGCGGTCTGAATCGGTGCCGAGCTCGCAACCTACACCGAGGGCTTCTCCTGTCATGGAGGAGTCTGCGTCGGTAGTGGGCCAGAGAGATAGGGACTATCGTCGGGTCCCTTTCAAATTGGGGCCCAACGTCTCCCTCATGAAGGACCCGAGCCTCATCGAGTGGATGATGGACTTCTCCATTCAGTCTTGCGACCAGCGGGAAGGGAGTGGGAGACTCCTCGGCGATGTCATCAGCATGTCCTTCTCCAACCTCTACACCGTAAGTTTCCTACTGCCTTGCTTCATTCTTCTCGACATTCCTTACTGTCGTGACTAACACGCTCTCTGATGCAGCAAGGTAGGGAGCTCGTCCTTATCCGGGACTTATATCGCAACTGGGCCAGGAGGGACAAAGAGCAGCTGGTGAAACTTGAGTCCCTAAGGACCGAGATAAGGTGGAAGAATGACGAGGCCTAGGAGGCCAATATTAAGGTTAAGAGCCTCATGGGTGAAGTCGCCAATGCCGAGCGGCTCAAGAGGGAGCTCGACATGAAGAGGACTCGGCTGAAGGAGCTCTGAGCTGAGTTAGAGGCAGCGAGAGAGTGGGCCGTCTTCGCTGAGAAGAAGGCCGGGGCCGCTGAGCAAAGGGCCACGGAGGCAGAAGGGAAGGCTTCCACCGCCACCAGCTCAATCGAGGCAGTGGAGAAAGGGATGGCTGAGGTGATTCGTCGGCCTGAACGCACGGAGGAGAGGTCGTCTGAGGCATCCCACCAGGCGGAGGCCGCAAGGAAGGAGATCGTCGATGCGGTGGCCAGTTTCAAGGCCTCCCTAGAGTACTTGGCAGACTTCAAGGAAGAGGCGACGGATTCCTTTTTCAAGGGGTTCGCTTACTGCCGGTCCCAATTGCGCTGTGTCATCTCGGACAAGCGGATGGCTGCGCTCCGACATTCGGGCTTGAGGATTCCATCCCTGGCACCGGCCGCGATGGAGGAAAGTGCTGATCTGATCCCGCGGACGATGACGGTTGAGCCGGCTCCGCAGGTGGCAGCAACCAAACCAGCTCCAGTGGTGGCGGCGGCAGAGGCAGCTATGAGGGCGACAGTGGCTGGAAAAATTCCTCCAGTAGTGGCCATCGAAAAACGTGCCCCAGTAGTGGAGGTAGAGGAGGGAGAGATCCGGGTCGGGCACCGTCCCAGGAAGGCACCGGCTGAGTAGAGTAGGACCCTTGGGCCCTTTGTATTTTTTCTTTTCGTTAATCCGGGCAGCCTGGCATATCGGGGCCCGGGGATCAGTGTAATATTTTTTGTGAAGTAATGAAGGGTACTTTTGTCAGTCTAACTCTTTTCCCCTTTTTCTTTTTTTGTGGTGCGAATGTCTCCTCCTTTCTTCTCTCCTTTTTCTTCCTCTTTCTTCTTTGTGTGGGGAGATTAGAGAGGAGGGCTTTACTTTGTCTGGGCTCAGGTCTTTAATGCCAGAGAGCTGAGCTCGAAGATCTATTTTTCGGAGAGCTGGGCCCCGGGCTTGGATGCCTGAGAGCTGGGCTAAGGTCTTGGATGCCTTGGTGCTAGGCTCGAGGCTTTGGTGCCGGAGAGCTGGGCCCCGGGCTTGAATACTTGAGAGCTGGGCTTAGATCTTGGATGCCTTGGAGCTAGGCTTGAGGCTTTAGTGCCGAAGAGCTGGGCCCCGGGTCCTGATCGCCTGAGAGCTGGGCTCAGGTCTTGGTGTCTTGGAGCTAGCTCGAAGACTTATCTTCCAGAGAGTTGGACCCAGGGTCTTGGTTGCTTGAGAGCTGGGCTCGGGTCTTGGTGTCTTGGAGCTAGGCTCGAAGACTTGCTGGCCGGAGAGCTGGGCTCCGAAGTTTGGTGTCTTGGAGCTGGACTCGAAGATTTGCTGACCGGAGAGCTAGGCTCCGGAGTTTGGTGTCTTGGAGCTGGGCTCGGAGACTTGCTAGCCGGAGAGCTAGGCTCCGAAGTTTGGTGTCTTGGAGCTGGGCTCCGAAGTTTGGTGTCTTGGAGCTGGGCTCGAAGACTTGCTAGCTGAAGAGCTGGGCTCTAGAGTTTGGTATCTTGGAGCTGGGCTCGAAGACTTGTTGGCCAGAGAGCTAGGCTCTGGAGTTTGGTGTCTTGGAGCTGGGCTTGAAGACTTGCTGGCCGGAGAGCTGGGCTCCGGAGTTTGGTATCTTGGAGCTGGGCTCAAAGACTTGCTGGCCGGAGAGCTGGGCTCCGGAGTCTGGTGTCTCGGAGCTGGGCTCGAAGACTTGCTGGCCGGAGAGCTGGGCTCCGGAGTCTGGTGTCTCGGAGCTGGGCTCGAAGACTTGCTGGAACCTTCCTGCAATGTAGATAATATTTTGCGCAAAGGGAAATCTTCATTATCAATGGAAGAAAACCTTACACTATTGATAGTATCTCCTCAAGTTACTGGCATTCCATGTTCAAGGAAATCTAGCGCCATCCGAGTCCTCGAGGTAGTAAGCCCCATGCGAGAGGCCTCGACCACCTTATAGGGACCCTCCCAATTTGGTGAGAGCTTATCGCACTCTCGGGGTTGAGACGCTTTAGCTTAGCACAGCACCAGGTTGCCGGGTTGGAAGGTCTTCGGCTTCACCCGTGCGTTGTAATACCGGGCCACTCGTTGCCGATATGCCACCATCTGAAGTCGGGCCTTGTCTTTTGTTTCTTTTAGAAGGTCTAAATTGAGCAGGAGGTATGCAGGGTTCTGCGTCTCGTCGTACTGCTGCACCCGTAGCATGGGCACGCCGAGATCAATCGGGATGACTGCTTCGGTGCCGAAGATGAGATTGAAGGGTGTTTCACCCGTTGCCATCCTGGGCGTTGTGTGATAGGCCCATAGGACACTTGGAAGCTCCTCTGCCCATCTACCCTTGGCTTGGTCCAGCCTGGTTCGAAGTCCTTGAAGGTTGGTCCGGTTGGTCACCTCGGCTTCTCTATTTGTTTGGGAGTGAGCTACCGAGGTGAACCTGTGTTTTATGCCATGCTCGGTGCAAAACCCTTCGAACTCCTAGTTATCAAATTGCCTCCAGTTGTTGGTGATGATGCAGTTGGGGAGTCCGAAGCGGTAGATGACTGACTTCTAGAAGAATTGGTGAACATTGGCTTCTGTGATTCGAGCTAGTGGCTCCGCTTCAACCCACTTGGTGAAGTAGTCGATCGCCACTAGCAGAAACTTCCGTTGCCCGGTGCGGTGGGAAATGGTCCCAAGATTCCATCCCCCACTAGGTAAAGGGCCAGGGGGATGAAAGTTGGGAGATTGGCGTTGCCGGCTGGCGCTATATGTGGGAATGGCGCTTGCATTTGTCATACTTTTTGATGAAGTCGGTCGCATCCTCCCTCATGGTCTCCCAGAAGTAGCCCTAATAAAGAGCTTTGTATGCCAGAGTCCTCCCTCCCACATGATTCCCACAAAGGCCTTCGTGTATCTCCTGGAGCACGAAGGCTGCCTCTATGGGCCTAAGGCACTTCAGGAGTGGGTAGGAGTAAGATCGGTGGTAGAGCTGACTGTCCATCAGAACAAAATGGGAGGCCTTTTTCTTGACAAGGCCGGCTTCCCTACGGTCCTCTGGTAGGGTGCCGTCCATGATGTACCTGACATACCTGTCCATCTAGCTCGACTCAGGGTTTACTTGCTGCACCTCCTCTAAGCTCTCATAGCTTAGACTGTCGAGGTACTCAATGTGGGTGTGCCCCAGCGATGAGCCCGGTAGGGTCGTGAGTCTTGACAGTGCATCCGCACGAGCATTCTCTCCATGGGGGATGTGGAAAATATAGAAGTGACGGAAGCCTGCTGCGCTCGAGCGGACCCTCTCTAGGTACTTCACCATCTGGGGATCTCTGGCCTCGTATTCTCTGGAAACCTGTCCGGCAACCAATTGGGAGTCAATGAAAATCTTCAGGCTTTGTACGCCCAGCTCGCGGGATACCTTCAGGCTCGCGAGGAGCGCTTCGTACTCTGCCTGGTTGTTTGTTATGGCAAACTTGAAATGGAGCGCACATTCCATCACCACCCCATCACAGTTGGTGAAGATGAGGCTCCGCTCCCGCTAGAGTTAGAGGTGCCCTCCACGTGGAGGATCCAGGGGTCCTCTTGTGGACCAAGCTTAGTTTGATGCTCCGGGGCTACTTGCTCTGGCTCCTCGATGGGTCCCGTGCATTCGACCATGAAGTCTGTTAGGACCTGGGCCTTCTGCGACGACCTCGGTCGATATGTGATGTCAAATTCGCTCAACATCAGGGACCATTTAGCCAGCCTCCCGGAAGTTTTGAGATGGCTCAGTATGGTCCTCAGGGGCTGATCAGTCACGATCATAATGGGGTGTGCTTGGAAGTAGGGCTTAAGGCACTTAGCAGACATTATTAGTACAAAAATGAGTTTCTCGGAGTGAGTATACCTGATCTCCACGTCACGAAGAATTTTGCTGGTGTAATACACCGACTTTTAGGACCCGTCCTTGTCTGCACGGATGAGAACCAAGCTGACGGCTCCAGGTGTGATCGCTAAATAGAGTTGGAGTTCTTCCCCTTCTTCCAGTCTGGAGAGCAGAGGAGGGGAGGCCAGGAACTCCTTCAATTCTTCAAAGGCTGCCTTGCACTCCTCCATCCAAGTGAAGTCGTGCATCTTGCGTAGCGCCTTGAAGAAGGGAAGGCAGCGGTCGGCCGACCTTGAGATGAACCGGCTTAGGGCTGCAACCCGCCCTGTCAGGTGTTGGACCTGCTTCTTAGACGTAGGGTGCTCCATGTCGACAATTGCCTAGACTTTCTTCGGATTAGCCTCAATGCCTCTCTGGGTGACCATGAAGCTGAGGAACTTCTCGGCCGCCACCCCGAAGATGCATTTCGTTGGGTTGAGTTTCATCTGGTGCTTCCGGAGGTTGTGGAAAGCTTCGGCGAGGTCGACGACGTGGTCGAAGCTTGGCTTGCTCGTGACCAACATGTCATCCACGTACACTTGCATGTTCCGGCCAATTTGATCTTTGAAGACCTTGTTGACCAGGTGCTGGTACGTGGCCCCAGCATTCTTTAGACCGAAGGGCATCATTCTATAGCAGTACGTCCCTTAGTCGGTGACAAAGCGGTGTGTTCCTCATTCTCCAGGTGCATCCGTATCTGGTTGTACCCGGAGAACGCATCCATGAATGAAAGCAGGCGATGTCCCGAGGTGGCATCCACCAATTGGTCGATCTTCGACAAGAAAAAGCTGGCCTTCGGGCATGCCTTGTTGAGGTCGGTATAGTCCACACAGATCCTCCAATTATCGTTGCTCTTCTTTACCATCACCATGTTTGCCAGCCAGCTCGGATACTGCACCTCGCGAACGAAACCGGTGGCGAGGAGCTTGTCTACCTCATCATTAATGGCCGCCTGCCTCTCCGAGGCGAAACTTCTCTTCTTCTGCCGAACTGGCCGATGCTTTGGATCGAGGCTCAACTTATGAGTGATGATGTTAGGAGGGATACCTGGCATGTCTGCCACCATCCAGGCAAACACATACGCATTTGCCCGTAAGAACCCCAACAGGTGGGCCCTCTCCCCGTCTGGCAGCTGGGCTCCGATTTGCACTGTCTTCGTCAGGTCGACTACAAGCAGATAGGATAGCAGACGTTCGACTGGGCCACCCCTCGGGTCTTGAGCCCTTTGGTTGAGATCGTCCGCCCTGGGGTCCCCCTTGGAAGTCTTGGCCCAAGGGAGGGTTTGGAAACAATGCTGCACCGGCTAGGGCGTTCCCCTCATCTCCCCGATACCATAAGAAGTTGGGAACTGTACAAGTAGCCTCTTGGTGGAGATGACGATGTCGAGCAGGTTGAGCCCAGATCAGTCCAGGATCACGTTGTAGGCTGAAGGAAGTCTGACAATCGTGAAAGTCACCATGATGGTGCTCTGCCGAGGTGGGGTCCCGGCGGTGACTGGGAGAGTGATCTCTCCCTCCACCCCTACAGAATCACTTGTGAAACCAATTAGGGGGTGTGCACAGGTCTGAGTTGAGCAGGAGAAAGATTCATCATGGAGAAAGCATCATAGAAAATCATATCTGTGGAGCTTCCACTATCAACTATGATGCATTTTACAGGATGCTTCGTGGTCGTCATCTCGATGACCACAGCATCATTATTTACATTCTTCCCCCCGTCTTCCCCTTCCCTCATAAAGGGGAGTACATTTTCCCTTCCCTCATAAAGGAAAGTACAGTTTCAGAATGCCCTGCCCCCCGGGCCTTCTTGGGTGCGCGCTCGGCTCCCCAGCATATCATCCCTACCGACTTCTCGGTAGGGCGGTTTCCACCACCAAAGCTGGCGGGAGAGCGACAAGCGCCTGGGGCTCTGCTTGAGGTTTGCCCCCAACGAACCTTCCGAGGTAGCCCCTCTTGATGAGCTCTTCGATCTCCCACTTGAGATTGCGGCATTCCTTGGTGTCGTGGCCGTAGTTGCGGTGGAAGCGGCAGTACTTTGTTTTGTCACGGCTAGTGGATGGCTTCATCAGAGGTGGGCATCTCAAATAGCTCTCACCTTCAATCTCCATGAGGATCTTTGTCCTCGGGGCGAGGAAGGGGGTGTAACTCTATTCAAGGATGGGAGCGCCTCTCAGCCTCGATCCTTGCCGGGAGCTCAGAGTAGGTGGTCCCAGCTTGCTCATCCCGGATGCTTCGATGGGGGTCAACTTCTTTAGCAGCCTCCCGTCGAGTTCTTGCCTCGTACGATCTGCCTCCTCGGCATGGATGTACTTCTGAGCTTGGAGGAGGAGCTCGGAGTAGGTCTTTGGGGGCTTCTTGTCGAGCGAGTAGGTCAGGCAGGAAGTCCTGAGCCCTCACCTCAGAGCTAGCATCGCAACCGGCTCCTCAAGATTGTAGATCTCCAACGCGGCATCCTTGAAACGGGCCAAGTAGTCCGGCAATGGCTCACAGTCCTGCTGCTTGATGGAGAAGAGGTTGTCTGCCTCTCGTGGCATCTTCCGACATGCATCGAAGTGGGTCATGAACCTCTATTCTAGCTGGGCGAAGGAGTTGATGCTCTCCGGCTCTAAGTGGATGAACCACACCCGGGCTGCCTTCCGGAGAGTAGCAGGAAAGGTGACGCAGAGGAGGGTGTCGGTGGCTCCCTGGACCCTCATGAGGACTCGGTAACTTTCCAGGTGGTCCAGGGGGTCAGTGGTCCCGTTGTAGGGATCCACCTATGGCATATGGAACCGACGCATGATTGGCTCCCTTTGGATCTCTTGGGAGAATGGGGGACGGGTGTCGTAGCCCACTGGCTCGCTGGTGGAGCCCGATAGATTGGTAAACCGATGGGATAATTCTGCTAGCTTGCGGTCATGCTCTTCCAGGTGCTTCTCTGCCATGAGCTTGACGACTTCTTCAGTGGACCCCTCCGCTAAAGGAGACGGAGAATGTGGCATGGGTGCATGGTGTCCATGACGGGGGGTCTTGCTCTTTCGGCCTTGGCGAGGTTCAGATGCCCCCTGCTCAAGGTTTGGCGAGCGGCTCTCCCTGTCGGCAGACCCGGCTCATTGCCTTTTCGCAGGAGTTTGGTGGCTACCCCTGTTGTTAGTAATGGCCCGCGACTACGAAGGCCTTCCTTGGAAGGAACGCAGGCTATCGCGGGGGGCTACTGCATGGGCCGCGGGGGTCCCTGGCTGCTGGTGAGTAGCCAAGGACCGGTGATGGTGCTGAAGCTGGCGCATTACCGTGGCGAGGATCTGCACCAGCTGGGTGAGTACAGCCAGCTGAGATTCCGATGGAGGTGGTTGAACTGGAGTAGATGGTTCCATCTCTGGGTCGTGTGGGTTCCCCCGGGAAGGAGAGCCTCCTGCACGGCTGGTGGAAACCTCTCTCGTGCATGTCATCACCATCCTTCTATTGAACTGCTTGCAGAGGGACCAACCCTTCAGTGCAAAGAGGGTCTTTTTGGTAGTTAGCCTTTCGGTCCCCCCTTCCTGGCACGCCAATCTGTTGCCACCAAGATCGTCGTAGCCTGTAGCTATTGAGGGCATCGGACCGCCAACCATCTTCCCGGGAGCTCTCCGTTCGACGGGACCTACAAGGGAAACAACATTAAAGACCCGGAATGGGGATTCCAACGGAGGCGCTCCAATGGTCAAGTCAGTGACGATCCAGGGGAACAGATCCTCCTGGTCGAGCCCCTCTTGATGGACTCCATGCTAGGAGGAGTGAGTGTGATGTGTATAGAAGTGAGACCGAGTTGGGAGAGGTGATGACCGAGGTGGAAGGGTCCTCCTATGTGGCCTTTCTCTTCCTTTTCGTTACCCGCCTCAGTGGTCTTGTTCTTCTATGTATATCTTTTTTTGGCTTACTCTTGCAGGGTTTTTAGTCTGGCTTGCCTCGGGATCTCCCCTGTGTTGGTAGGTGCGTGTGGCGAGGTACCGTGCCATGGTCGAGACATCCTTTCTGACATGCGGTAGGGGAAGCTTCCATGCTCCTGACATTCTCCCCGGTTGCCCCATTCCAAAAAAATTAGCAGGACCTCGATCAGCGGGCTGCCACCCCCGGGATTTGTGTCTTCTGGCTAGCTCCCCTCTCCTGGTAGTACGGGTGGTTAGTGGAGGGCATGGTGCCTTGTTCAGGGAGCTTCCTTCCTTTCTGGTGTAAGTGGCAGTGGTGGACAGTTATTGCAGCATGGCGGGCATTGCTTCGCGGCCCTTAGGTGACCCGTCGGCGTCCTTGGGAAGGCACCGCTTCCTTGGCAGTTGGCGCCCTAGCTGAGGTGGTGGCCGAGCTGGAGGGCAGGACTAGGCTCTACCGAGCTTGACCTTGAAGGGGTCCCGCATGGCAGAGGAGGGTTGGACTCGACTCCGGGCTGTGGGGCTCGACTTCGAGGGGTTTGTCCTGGTAGAGGAGGGCAACACGTGACCTCAGACTGGGGAGCTTGACCTTGGAAGGGCTCCACATGGCGAAGGAGGACTGAGCTCGACTCCTGGCCATGGAACTTGACTTTGAGGGGCTCGATCTGGGGAAGTTGCTCAGTTCCGGCCTAGGCATCCCGATCACACGGGAGCCGACCTGGCGGAGGACGGTGCTCGATCTCGACAGGCGGCCCCGGTGTTCTAGGGAGCTCAGCCCGACGAGAGAGCCCAGGAGGAGATTTCCATCGTGGAGCGTACTTTGACATGGCATTTGACAGGTGTTTCATGTCAGCGACCTTGCCACATCACACAGAATATGCACTCCTATTCTCTTTCAAAGTCTCTAATAATCAAGCCGAATATGAAGCCCTCCTGGCTGGTTTAAGAATTTCAAAGAAATTAAATGTATGAAGGTTAAAGGTACTATCTGATTCACAATTAGTCATCAACCAAGTAAAAGAAGATTTTGAGGTTCGTAATGCTACTTTAGCTTTGTATTTGAAGAAAGTTCAAGAGCTTAGAGCTTTATTTGATTCTTGGGACATCAGTCATGTCCATAGAACTGAAAATTCTCGAGTCGATTCATTGTCCAGATTGGCTACTTCTATGCCTGATCTAATGGGTCGGACTTTTGTGGAACACCTGGAGACCCCAAGTATTTCAACAAGTAAAAAAGAAAAGGTTCTTCAAATAGAACCAAAATTGGGTTGGATGAGTCTGATAATTAAATATCTGACTGAAGGGGTATTGCCTGAAAATAATGTAGAAGCTAAACAACTCTGAAAGATTGCTTCTCAATATATTATCTTAGATGGCTTGTTATATAAAAAATCATTTTTCCAGCCACTATTGAAGTGTTTATCTCCTTCAGATGCTGATTATGCTCTTAGAGAAGTGCATGAAGGAATATGTGGTGATCATTTGGGAGGAAGGTCATTGGCTTATAAAATCATAAAGCAAGGATATTACTGGCCGACTATACAGAAGGATGCTACAGATTTTATAAAAAGATATGATTCTTGTCAAATATATGCAAATATACAAAGGCATCTTACCAGTTATTTAACATAGTTAACGGCTCCTTAGTCATTTTCTCAGTGGGGAATGGATATACTTGGTCCATTTTCTTCAGCTTCTGGGCAACAAAAATTTTTTATTGTTGCCATTGATTATTTTACCAAATGGGTAGAAGCCGAGCCTTTAGCTCTAATTACTAAAGCAAAAGTCGAAATGTTCTTCAGAAACTTTATCATATATAGGTTCGAAATCCTTCATGCTATCATTACTGATAACAGAAGGCAGTTTGATAATTAAAAATTTAGGGATTTCTGTGCTCGATATGATATTCTTCACAAATTGATATCCGTTGAACACCCTCAAGCTAATGGGAAAACTGAGGCAACTAATCGGACAATCCTTCATGGATTGAAGACCCGATTGAATGAAGCCGAGGGATCTTGGGTTGATAAACTCAACTCTATTTTATGAGCTTACCGAACGACTTCCCGATCTACAATGAGAGAATCTCCGTTCAACCTTGCTTATGGGAGTGAAGCTATGTTACCTATAGAGATTGTTCTTCGCTCTAGAAGAACTGACTACTTTGAAGCATCGAATAATGCTAACCAAAGGAGAATTTACCTGGATCTGCTTGAAAATTCCAGATTGCAAGTACAATTAAAAATGGCAGCGTATCAACAAAGAGTGGCATGATATTATAATTCAAGAGTCAAGGCTCGAATCTTTCGGATTGGCAACATTGTTCTATGCTGAACAACAATGATGCGGGACGGACTCGATGAACCCTGGTTTATTTGTAAAAGGGAACACCTAAACAAACTAGGACCGTGGGAGGGCTAAGAAGCCTCCCGGGACTAGGACAACTGACACTAAACCTTAAAACAGCTGAACTCTTTTGGTTTTCAATTTTCTTGGTGGAGGAACCATGGGATGGTGGATAGGAAACATGGACACTCTAAGACTGGGGACTCACCTTCATGGAGAGACATCGCACCTCTAGGGCATCTCACCCACCCCACTACGTGTAGTCTAGGGCGTTCCACCCATCTCATTACACGCGGAGCCTAGGGCATCCCACCCAAACCGCTACCTGGGGCCGTAAAGAAAAATCCCCAAGACCTAAAGAGGGACTCGATGGAAAAGGGGACTCAATGGAAAAGGGGATAACTAGGGCCTCGCACCCCTCGACGCTCGCATGGAGCGAAGGAAGTGGGGTCTCACATCCCTCGACACCCTAGGTGAAGGAAAGATGAGCCTCAGCCCAGAACCAGAACCAATAGAAAATCCAAAAATTTCATATCAAACTTAAACTTACAAGAGGAGGAGGGGTCATTATATAGAAAAACCAAAACCCTCAATTACTTAGTCTACAAGAAACCCAAGAAAGGAAAAATAAATTACATCAAAATCCATGCTACATCAATATTGGTGCTGATCTGCTCTGGGAAGCGTGTTGGCTTGACGATCTGCCCTGCAAAGTGTGCTACTTTGAATAATAGGATGCTTTAAAATCCATGTGAACTCTACTCGTGGTCGTGCATAGGGGGAAGGAAATCATCTCCGGTGGCAACTGACGGATGGGTGGCGGCCGGGAAGTGGGCGGCGGATGGCGAGCGGCGGACAGCCGGCGGCGGTTGCAAGCGGGGCGGCAGCACAGAGATGGCACGGCACACCCAGGGCATGTTGTTTGGTCTCCCATGGCTGTGGGGGACCCCTGGGCGCCGGCGAGGCTTCGGCGAGATGGTGGACGGCCGGACAACAGCTCCAGTAGGACGGTGGTGATGGTGGCAGGCGGCAGCGACGAACGATGGTACAGGTGCGGCACGGCCGCATGGCATGCACAAGCGTATCGTTCGGTCTTCCCACGGGCATGGGGCCCAAGGGTGCCGGCGAGGGCGGCGGCAACCGGGCATGGGCCAGTGGGCGGTGGGCGGGCGACCGGTGGCAGACCGGCGGGGGCAGGCGGCAGCGGTGGCCATGGGCGGCCGTTGGTCTTCCCACGGACTGTTCATCTTCCACAGCGTGGGCGACTGCGGATGTCGGTTTTCCGGTGGGGAGCGGGGCTGGCATGGGCTGACGGGGGTCGGGCAGCCCGGATCTGGGGGACGGCGGGGCGGTGGGCTAGGGTTCGGGAGATTTTTTAAAAAAAAAGATCACGGGAGAAGGATGGAGGGAGACGGAATAAGGGTGGGATAACTCGAGGATAAACCTAGAATAAATTGGAATAGTAGGGATAGGTGGAATAGCAGGAATAGGAAAATAAAAAAAAATATGAGAAAATTAAGAAAATGGAAAAAAATATCTCGACGACGGCTGGATCCCCATCATTCTCCTCGATCGCAAAGAACTCGACTCCGTCGAGTTCGAAAAATAGAGCACACCCTAATCCACAACTCGCTCTAATACCAAGTTAATGCGGGACGGACTCGATTAACCCTGGTTTATTTGGAAAAGGGAACACCTAAACAAACTAGGACCGTGGGAGGGCTAAGAAGCCTCCCGGGACTAGGACGAACAGACACTAAACCCTAAAATAGCTGAACTCTTTTGGTTTTCAATTTTCTTGGTGGAGGAACAATGGGATGGAAGATAGGAAACATGAACACTCTAGGACTGGGACTCACCTTCACGGAGAGACGTCGCACCTCTAGGGCATCTCACCCACCCTACTATGTGTAGTCTAGGGCGTCCCACCCATCTCACTACACGCGGAGCCTAGGGCATCCCACCCAAATCGCTACATGGGGCCGTAAAGAAAAATCCCTAAGACCTAGAGGATGACTCGATGGAAAAGGGGATAATTAGGGCCTCGCACCTCTCGACACTCGCATGGAGCGAAGGAAGCAGGGTCTCACACCCCTTGACACCAGTAGGTGAAGGAAAGATGAAGCCCAGAACCATAACCAATGGAAAACCCAAAAACTTCATATCAAACTTAAACTTAAAAGAGGGGGAGGGGGCCATTATATAGAAAAACCAAAACCCTCGGTTGCTTAGCCTACAAGAAATCCAAAAAAGGAAAAATAAATTACATCAAAATCCATGCTACATCAATATTGGTGCTGATATGCTCTGGGAAGCGTGTTGGCTTGACGATCTGCTCTGAAAAGCATGCTGCTCTGAATACTGGGATGCTCCAAAATCCGTGCAGACTCTACTCGTGGTCATGCACAGGGGGAAGGAAATCATCTCTGGTGGCAACTGACGGACGGGCGGCGACCGGGAAGTGGGCGGCGGACGAGGCCGGCGGACGGCGAGCGGTGGACGGCCGGCTGCGGCTGCAGGCAGGGCGGCAGCACAGAGATGGCACGGCACACCCAGGGCATGTCGTTTGGTCTCCCACGGCCGTGGGGGACCCCTAGGCGCCGGCGAGGCTCCGGCGAGATGGCGGACGGCCGAACGGTGGCTCCGACGGGACGGCGGCATGCGGAAGCGGCGGGTGATGGCGAGGGGTAGCACGACCGCACGGCACGCACAAGCGTGCCTTTCGGTCTTCTCTTGGGCATGGGGCCCAAGGGCGCCGGCGAGGGCGGCGGCGACCGGGCATAGGCCGGTGGGAGGCGGGCGGGCGGCCGGTGGGAGACGGGCGGGCGGCCGGCGACGGCGGTGGCCTTGGGTGACCGTTGGTCTTCCCATGGACCGTTCGTCTTCCATGGCATGGGTGGTGGCGGACGATGATTTTCTATCGAGGAGTGGGGCCGGCGTGGGCCAGTGATGGGCCGGTGGGGGTGGCCGAGGATCGGGCAGCCCGGATCTGGGGGGCGGCGGGGCGGTGGGCTAGGGTTCAAGAGTTTTAAAAAAAAAAGATCACGGGAGAAGGATGGAGGGAGATGGAATAAGACTGGGATAACTTGGGGATAAATCTAGAATAAAATTGGAATAGCGGGGATAGGTGGAATAGCGGGAATAGAAAATTTAAAAAATGCGAGAAAATTAAGAAAATAGAAAAAATACCCGGACGATGGTTGGATCCCATCAAACAATATTCTGACCAACTGAATAGGACAAACTTGCTCCAAATTGGAAAGGCCCTTATCGTATCACTGAAGTTGTGCGACCCGAGACCTATTGATTTGAAAGTCTGGATGGTTGTCCAATGGCTAGACCATGGAATATAGAAAACTTTCGTAAATGCTATCAATAAAGAGATTTTTTCTCTTTTGTTCCTATCATATAAAGGAAAAATATGAAATTGAAATATTCTCTAAAAGGAAGAGAGAAAAGAAAGGTTAGCCTGATAAGCTAACCATAATCCGACAAATCGAGTTGGTCTGACCCACTAACTCATCGATGTTTTATGATCAGAATAATTGATCAATCAAAAGGTTGGCCTAATAAGCTGACCATAATCCGTCAAATCGAGTTGGTCTGACCTACTAACTCATCGGTGTTTTATGATCAGAATAATTGATCAATCAAAAGGTTTGCCTGATAAGCTGACCATAATCCGACAAAGCAAGTTGGCCTGACCCACTGACTCATCGATGTTTTATGATCAGAATAATTGATCAATCTAAAGGTTGGCCTGATAAGCTAACTATAATCTGATAAATTGAGTTGGTCCGACCCACTAACTCATCGGTATGTTAACATATGAATAACTGATGGATTGGAAGGTTGACCTGATAAGTCAACCATGACACAAGTAATGAGAGTTGGCTTGAATTGCCACTCCATCAATATCATTACCTCAGAATATCAAAGATATTGGAAAGCTGGTTGGTATATTGAACTGATCATTATAGTTGGTTTGATATGCTGATTATATAATAATGAGAAAGAAACAGGGGATTTCATTAATATTTTGTTAAAAAAAAAGAAGCAAAACAAACAACAGCGAACATTGATTCATAAGAAGTTGCTGAAAGCTTATGATTACAAGTGCTATTCAACTTTCTCCTCATTGGTTTGATCACATGAAGTTTTCTCTTGTTCAGATGTTTCTTTAACAGGGGAAATTACAGGATTATCGGTTGGCTTCTTCTTCTTCTTCTTCTTCTTCTTCTTCTTCTTCTTCTTCTTCTTCTTCTTCTTCTTCTTCTTCTTCTTCTTCTTCTGCGGGATCGTCTATGGAAATAGAGGAGATGTCAAGGTCAGGGTATAGTTTTTTGACCTTGTTGATACAATCTTCGAAACCAAATCATAGCCCTTGGCTTCTCTTTGGTCCATTTCGTCATTGAATGCTTCGGATTTTTGAATTCTTCAATTACAAGAAGCTTCCCTTGGATCAGTGAAGCATTTTCTTGTTCGATTTGTTCCATCTTCTTCTCAAGAAATGTTATCCTTTCTTCCTTTATGGACTTTTGACTCAATACTTCTTCGTATGCCCGAGTTTTTTCTTCGATGGCCTCATCTGCCTGCCAAAGTATTTCCCTTCTTTTAGCTGCATCAGCCATAAGCTGCGTAGCTTAATTTTCAATTATTCTCAGTTGGTTCTTCAAGGATAAGATCATTGCAGTTAATCGGACAACCCTTGATTCTAAGGCTATCCGATTAGCATCAGCCTTGTCTTTTCTTTCTTGGCCAATGCTAATTGCTTCTGAAGATCTTCTTGAAAGTTAGTTGTTTAACACCAACTTTCTTCAATCATGGAGATGTCATTAATAAACTGAACAAAAGAGTTGGAATGTCATTAGAACAAGAATAAACTATTTTGAAAGAAAGGAAGTGTTATCTATCTTCATTATTCCCGGATAAATGGAGGATAGAATCTCTTTTACTCCATGTTTGATTGTTGTCTTCCAATCTTTTTGAAGGATGGTGGATTGTAGTACGGTTTTTGCCAGCTTTGGATTATTAACACTCGTATCAGCAACGAGCATTCGAACGATCTTGTCATTGTTCGGATCGGATGATTCCTCTACAGAAGCCTTACCTTTTTCTATTAAAGTATGCTTAGCTGGTGGATCACGTTCTGGTTCTGTTGAAAGAGGAATGGAAGGCTCTTGTTCCTCTTCCTCAGATGAAGATGCAACATATTCAGGAAGTTCTGACTTATTGGAGGTGCTTCTTGATAAGCAGCTTCTTCTTACACACGATCTTTCGTCTCTGAATTGTATAGGTTTGGCTTTTCTCTTGAGTGTCCGATGAAGTTTCTTGCCATCTGATTCCATTTCTCAAATACGATGAAGATTTCTTCTTGGAAGTATTTCTCGAAATAAAAAGTTTCGAAAGAGAAAAGAAACTCAAAATACTTGAGACAAAATTGTCTCAAAGATCCGGGCCTGAAACCTCTTTATATAGAGAGCGTCAATGATCATGATCTATGGTCCAAATTTCAAGATATCTTGAGATCTTGATACGTTTGAGATCCTAATTTGATGGGGATCCGTGCACCGTTTATTTTCTAAAATTAGTATATATATATATATATATATATATATATATATATATATATATATATATATATATATATATATATATATATATAATGGTGTTTGATTTGAATTTGAATTAAAATCTTATACGGTCTCTGAAATACTGACAAATGCAGTTATAAGACCTGCCGAACAACTGCTCTTCCAATTGGAAGATGACATTTGATAAAGTTGATATGATGACCTATTAAACTTCATCTGGAAAAATCTCTTATGAAGGAGTTTTCTTATTAAAATATAAGAAGAAAGGAAAAAGATGTTTGGTAAATATGATTGAAATATTATATCATCTATGATTAAGTTAGGGGTTTGATTAATTTAAAGATTAATTTTCCTAGATGTTCAGTAAGTACTAACTTCTTCCTCAGGAGAAGTTAGAGATTACGCTTTCCGATCGACTTATCCTGTTAAAGATTCCTGTTCATTGAACTTGTTCGGAATTGATTTGATTTAATTTTTATATGATTAAATTGGCCCTTCTCGAAAATTTCCTTGTATGATCCGATGATTTCATACTTAGAAAATTTTTCGTTTATAAAAGTTGAAACTCTTTGATTTTTGTTGAGATAATCTATCATATCTTCTTTCTTAAAAAAAAAAAAAAAGAGAGAGAGAAAAAGAGGGAGAGGAAAAGGCATTTACCCTATACAAAATATGATAGACATTGTTAAAGGAAAAGACTTTTCATTTCATGTTAAAGACAAAATGAGTTCCTACATCATTCATACAGACTGGTCGTTTACATTCTTTTCAATTACAATTTCTCCTATTTCAACTTGACTTACAGTAGGAATTATTGCTGTTTCTTCTTGAATTTGAGAACCTAGTGCTGGTTCTTCGGTTTGATCGCCGACTGGTTCTTCACTTGGTCTCCGACTGGTTCTCCAACCTGATCTTCTTCTTTAGAATCCTCTTCATCAGAATCTTCCTCTATCTTTAAAATATCTAGATCAGGGTAAAATTTCTTTACTTTCTTTAAACAGTTGGCACGACCAAGGTCATAGCTCTCAACCCCTGCTTCATGAAGTTTATCCTCAAAAGCTTCTAATTGAATATATTTCTTTACGGCTTCATTAACAGCCTCTTCAATAGCTTGTTCAGCTTTCTTTGTTGCCTTTAAAGCTTTTTCTTCAGCTGCTAAAACTTTCTTTTCAGCTGCTAAAATTTTCCTTCGACTCTCTCTAAATTAACGGACATCGATCGAATTTTCTTTTTCTTCTTTTTCAGCTTTGACTCCATGATGTTCATTTTTGATCGTTCCTCGTTCAGCTCTGCTTCTAAAGTTGATGTTTTGGTTGCTGTTTCTTTTAACTTCCTTTCCATAGCATTTTTTAGTTCCTCAGCAACCTCTTTTCGTCCTTGCAATGTTTACCTCGTTGTACATAGTTTGACGGAACTAATCGAAGTTTTTCAAACTTTCATCCATGATGCTGATCCCATGGATAAGCTATTTATTTGCATGTCAAATTGATCAGACTTAATAAAGAAAGAAAAACGATTAACTCTTTAATTGTTTGAAGTGCAATTTAATTCCATACCTTCAACAGTATGGGATAAAGCAATAGAACTGTATCGTCAATTTGCTAGGACTTGGTAATTTTCTAGTCTTTTGGAATGATGATAGACCTTAAGAGGCGACGAGCCAACATTGGATCATTTAGACCCGAATCGTCAGCATATACATGAAAATCAGCTGTAACATCTATAGCTGGTACTCTTTATTCTTCCTCCCCCATCATCGAAGACTTCCCCTTATCAGTTCGGTCAGCAGGAAATGATGATGGACCAGCTTCTAAAGTTTCAATTGATTGTCTTTGTTGTACTGGAGGTTGAAGAGATGTAGATAATGGTACTTCGTCATCTTCTACTATACTTGCTATTAGTATCGAAGAAATAGGATATGCTGAGACTGCTAAAGCTGTTGAAGTGTTGGTTTTATCTTCTTCGATCTCTTAATTCTTCCTTCTTCTTGGTCGGAAGGGATGGCTTCTACTCTTCTTTCTTCGACAGTTTTCGAAGTTTCCGAACGTCCACCATGATTGATGTATCTGCAATGATTAAAAAGTTAAGTAACATGATTGATTGCCAGTAAAGAAATGAAGAGGTAACATCAGTAATAAAAATACCTAAAGAGGGATTGGGGCTGATTTCAGCCAAAAAAAGTCCTCTTTCATTGAAAAGTTCTTTTATCGGGAGAATCTCTATCCCCGTGAGCTTCTCATAATCTTCTTGGTCGGCTGTCAGAATTTTCTTGCCATCATTGGGAGTTAATCGGGGTTCCCTATGGCTAATGATGAAGTCCCAAGGAATTTTAGAGACGATATAGAAGAAGCAAGGCTTCCAACCATGAATGACTGACGGAAGCCCCAAGATAAATTTTCAACCATGGCGTGGATTAATCACCCACCACCCATGGCCATGAAAATCTCGTTTCAATACGAATAAGGCAATGAAAAGAAAAGTTTTGGGGATGATATCTGCATCCTTGCAAAGAATTAAAAAAGCGCAGATTATTTGGATACTATTAGGAGTTAGTTGGGCTAGTAATATGCGATATAGTCTAAAGATTATAAGGAAAAAGGAATGAATCGGAAATCTAAGACTGGCTCTTAGATGTTCTTCATAAATTGTCAGGCTACCAGGTGGAAGCCAATCTATTTGCTCTTCAAAATTTGGAAGAACTACAGCATAATCGTCTGAAATGTTATAATACTTCTTCAATGCTAAAATTCGGTGTTCTATTAAGGAGGACCTAACATCACCTATTTTTACTGATTCGGCTTGTTTTTTCTATTTCTAAGAAGTGGATTATTTGGGATTATCATCACGACTAACTTCTAAGATTCTAGCCATAAAGAAAATGAGCAAAGGAGGATTAACTTAAAAGGAAGGTTGAAAAAAAAAAAGGCCGACCGGAGAGGTTTTCTCTTGCTCCTAAGGTGAAGAAACTAAAATGGTGGAAAACCTATTTTCTTGGACAAGATGGTGTTTATATACTATCTTTCGACGGCCTAAAATTTTTCTTGAATAACGGGATTGATTCAGATCATGCCACCTATCCATAATATATGGCAAAAAGATATAGTTTTTCGAATAGTCGAAATGACTATTTGTAATCTGACGGCAATGTATTGCTGATGGGATATTTGCATTTATTTTATGATGAAGATATTTCGACCTTTTGTGGATTTCGAAAATTGCAATGATGATGGCAGGATACAGTTGTTGGTTTTTATAACCGCTTCTCCTATCAGAAATTGATACGTCATCAAAGCGTGCTGCCCAAGAATAGAAGTTTCTGATAGTTTCTGATTTACAATTAATGAATTCAAAAACTGGGGAGACTAGTGTTGGGATATGACATATTTGGTCTATTTATATTGATCTGATAGGGATTGAATCTGATTGATCAAGAGGCATAAGGCTGATTAATGCCCAAGAGGCGTAAAGTCGATCATTGATCAAGAGGCATAAGGCTGATTAACGTCCAAGAGGTGTAAAGCCGATCAATGCTTAAGAGGCATAAGGCTAATTAACGTCCAAGAGACGTAAAGCCAATCAATGTCCAAGAGGCATAAGGCTGATTAACATCCAAAGGACGTAAAGCCGATCAATGCCCAAGAGGCATAAGGCTGATTAACGCCCAAGAGGTGTAAAGCCGATCAATGCCCAAGAGATATGAGGCTGATCAACTCTCAAGAGAAGCAAAGCTGATCAATATTCAAATAGCATGAGGTTGTTCGACATCCGGAAAAATAGCTGATCAACTATGGATAACGCTTATTGCACGTGTTGATGTCTTAACAACTTAATCATTTATATCTGGAGTTGGTTGGAAACGGTTAAGTTTGAGGTCTATACATCTCAATGAGCACGACGGAGATGGAGATTCTTTTTTCAAAAATACCTTTCACTCAATTTTTCTTCAGATCGAATCTGTCTAGTCCAGACACCATTGATGGAATTGAAAGCAGGAACACTTCAACGCACAGAGCCTCCAGGAAGACGAAGATTAATTAGCTCAACTTGATTTCTTTTGATCTAGTTTAGGCCCAAGCATCGTTGTAATTTGTTTGGATACAACAGGTATCATAAGAAAAAGATATTTTTATCATTTAAAAATTTTAATAAAAAGTAAACTGCAAGTATTAAATACATGTTTAAATAACGAAAATATCCTTTCTATATGATACCCCTTTGTAAACAGTGTCATAGCTCTGTTAACTAGATGTCATAAGATAAGAGATATTTTCTGAAAAATTTTAAATTACTTCAATTATGAAAATTTTCCTTAGTCTTATAATACATAGATGTCACAATGCAAGCCAAGAGATGCCATAATACAAGTCAACGTATATCATAATTTTTTCATAAAGAAGTGATATTTTTATTATTTAATTTTTTAAAAAAAATAAAATTATAATATTAAATATGCGTTGAAAAAGGATCTTACATGATCCGATCAACATGTACGGTATATCTTTTCTTCGTCGGGAGCGGTGAACAAAGACCCTCCCCAAGTCTACATATGTATTTGTAAGAATTTGGCCTATTACCCTCTTTAGCCCACGGTCTCCTAGAGGTCGACCCAAGTCGCAGCCTAGATCCCTGTGGGCATATGTTGGTCTATTTAAAAATAGAAAGGAGAAAGAAAAAAAAAAGACAAGAAAAAATATTATAAAGGTTTTATCGTCGCTGAATCTCTCAGACCGGGTTCTCTCGACCTGGCTAGAGTGTGCGTCTTCCCGGTTCTTGCAAAAATGTCCCACGGGCGGTGGTGTTCTGGCGGGGACCCTCCGATGGCCAAGTTAGTGGGAGCCATAGAACAACAGAATGGAGGAATCAAAGGAGATATCTCATGAAAAAGGAAAAGCTCTCTTACTGCTCGGAGTCCCTCTTTTACCTTATATAGGCGCGGAACTTTACCAGAATCTATTAGAGGCCAGGCTGGGAATAGCCAATCTGCCCCTAGAAGAATCTTGGTAGTGGCCAAGTGGCATCAGATCGTGGGACCTGCAGAGTAACGACGCCGAGATCGTGGGATCCGTAGAGTAATGGAGCCGAGATGTCAGGATTCTGTTCCTCGTACCAGTTCGAAGGAGCATCTGGAGCCTCCGAGCCGTCCTTGGAGCGGCCCGCCTTGGGCCAATATAAGCCCGGCTAAAGTGGGTCGGTCGGATTTTTGGTGGGTCAGTCGGACCTTCGGTGGATCATTTGGTCCGACCCAGTCGAAGGGCCGTCGGCTCCGATCTGGTTCGGAGAAAAGCCGATTGGGTATAACAGGTTTTTAATTTTCCCTTACATAAGATTTGGGTTGGGATGATATTGACTCGAATGGACTGTCCAATCCACAAATCCAGTCTAATCCGACTAGATTTCCCAAGTAAACACTTAACATTCTCCCCTTCTTTATTCACATTATTAAGGTAAAGCATGATAATCAAGTCAACAGCAGTATCTACCGTGGCTATTATATTTGATTGCGTGGCGTGCGAAGAGCTGCATCATAGCAATAAACCCATAGCCAATAGTTAGTCCTTGTCTTGGATGTTAACAAGACTACATGTCAAGGGAGTCAAGCAGGCCAGAGCCATGTTTTGTAATTCAGGCTTCCATTGTAATCAGTTTTGAGCATTAAATGTCGGCTTGATGGAGGATTTAGACTACTTTTAGCCCCATGAGGCATTTTGGATGGATCATTGAAGCTCAATTATGGCCCATTTGTATCTAGTATGATCAATGAACCAGCTTTATATTAGAGCACTAGTACTTCATGAAGGTGGAGTCATCTAATATTCATAATAAGAATGGATTATGTTAGATTCAGCTACTGGATGATTTGATTGTTGAATATAGACCTAATTAGATACTGTGCCTGGGAATATGCAGTGAACATTAATCACTGCCTACTTGCCATAAGTCTTGTACAGTTTAAAGGACATGTTGCATGGCCATTCCCTTTCAAAACATGAGAATTTATTCCATTATGACCTTCAGTTTTGTTATTAATGGATCTAGAAGCCATCCAATTTGCTAATTTTTGATGTTATAAAAAATGATTCAAGTATAAAAACACATATATCCCCTATACTTAAATTTTTATGATGGCAATTTTGATCACAAGTTGTCATGGATGAAAGATTTAACATTATTAACAAACATGCATGTTTGTCCACGAGCAATTCCCTACATATTTAAGAAAAGAGATCCAAGGAGAGTAGATTGCTCTCATAGGTTGTGGTTGGATGAATAAGGCCTAATTCCCTCTTATTCTGCCAAACACCTCCAAAATCGAGGTGGAATATGGTGGAATTCATATTCTGGTTAAATGTCCCTAATTCCAGAATTCATACTTTATGGTTCACCATGAAATAACGTAATCCCCGTTCATTTATTCCCCTGCTATCTAAGGGTAAGGCCTATCTTTTATCAAAATTATCAAAGCTTGGGCTGAAATCCTATCTATCCCCATTTTTCTCCTTCTTTTTGTTCATGCGGTGGACAGTGGGAGAGGGTTACCGACGGCCAAAAATAGCCCCTATCTATAAAGATTGAGATTTAAGATCAAGGTAAGTGACTTTGGCCTCCCTTTATCTCACATTTTTTGGCCTCATTTATATCTCTGTTATGGTTATTTGGAGAGGGAATTAGGGGGATTGTCTTGGGTTCATATTGTTCTACAGCCCAGCGAGCTACAAGAACAGTATTACAACCATTAGAAAGAGCTCGTCCAGCAATCTATGTCCAATATGCTACCAGAGAGCAGTTCTTTGCGAGTAGGATAACTGTACAAAGAAATCCTAGATCTAGAACTAATCCAAACTCAGGGCTTCAAAGAAAGAAACTTTCCTCGTGTTATTTTGTTCAGCTTCATTTCTAGCTAGTTAGGATTTCCCATTTGTTTGCCGCTCCTCTCTTGTTACACTGACTTCCTGATTAGGATTTCTCCTCTGCCCCCTATGCATCTTATATTGATATTTCATAGTTTTTTTACCGAGGTACAAGGAAGCCATCACGGTGTTGCCAAATTATATAAGTTCAATCAGCCCCCTAAATCGAAATTTCTTTTTATAGTTTTCTAAAATTTATTTTTCTTTGTATTTTTTCTTTGTATTTCATGTTCTTGTAATTTTTGGTGATTTAATCTCTATCTAGGAAATAATACTCCACCTTCTACCTGTTTGCTATTGGGTTTGTTATTAATTTCATATCATTTTATGTTGACAATGATGATGGGCTGCCTTTAGATTCAGCATGGTTAGGAGACAAGGGTTAAACTATTTAATAAGTTTAATTATCTTGCAGCCATGATGCTCTAATGACGGAACCTTCACCTTTTTAAAGCCATATTTTTATATATTTTTCTGATATTTTTGGTATTGGTCTTCTAACCATGGATGTCATTGGATTTTACGTGTATTGGCCACCCCTTGTTATTAATTTATTGACAACATCCAAACTCTTCAATAATTTTAATACTCCTTGATGTAGAATCTTCATGTTATGCAAGTCCTTTATATATATATTAAGTTTGATTTTATATTTTTTGCTTAATATTATTTTGGCAACGATGATAGGCTGCCTTATGATTGAGAATGGCTTGGAGACAATGTTTTAAGTAATATATAAGTATTTTTAATGTTGTAGCCATGATGCTTCTCTGATTTTAATTTCAACATGTCTTGAGCAATATTTACATTGTTATTTATCTCTTTTTTTTGTAATTATAGATGTCATTTGATAATGTTTGCATTATTAGTCATGCTACTTTTGCAAGCATTTGTGATTTATTATTATATTTGTGAAGTTTTCGTTGTATCTAAAATGTCGAAAGTGCATGAAAATTTTGATCATGAGATAGAAGGATCTTCATGCAGGAGGACACCTGATTAGACAGATACCCTCGATTTAATCATGCCTTGATGAGATAAGAAAATGATAAAGGTCATTGTCAAAATGGTACCTTTTTAAAAGAGAGATGAAAAAGGATGACCAATTCATTTAATAAGCAAATAAAGAAGAACTTCATGTATACAAACCTGAAGAACTGGTTGAAGGTTCTTAAAAAGCTTTAACATGTATTTAACTTGGTAAATTGATCAGGATGGGGCTAGGATCCTATCATTAAAGTAGCTACCCTTAGTGATGAGTAGATGTAGGACAAGGTTATCTGAGTGAGTACTTTATAATTATGAATATTATAGCTATCAAGCATATTAGTCCATGACAATCCTTGTTTATTTGTATTAAATCTAGGTAAACGAGACATATGCCTACATTAAGGGTAAGCCATTCCCTGCCTATGATGGCATTGACATCCTTTTCTCAAAGAACATTGCCAGTGATAGGCACAGAGATATATCTGCACCTCCTGAGGGTATTTCTAATAATGACACCTACGATATCGATTTGATTTTGATGCCTTGAATCTCAAGCAATCCTTACAAACTACTAGTGGTGTCTCTTTGTCATCATTTGGCCATTCTGAACCTTCCAAATATAGTATATTAGATATACTCCCTAGCAACCCAACTACATGTACTTCAACACAATCCATAGAGATGTTTTCATATGCACATCCATCCTCTTCTAGCAGAAAGAGGACCAAGTCAAGTTCTATAACTCCTACGGCATGTAAGTCGGCTAAATAGTGATGCCACCGATGCACTCCTAAACTTAGTGGAACATGGAAGGAAAAGATTAGAAATTGCCAACAAGATTCTATGGAGGGAGAAGCTTGCTAAACCTATGGTTTATTCAATAGATAAGTGCATGACAAAGTTGAAGCAATTTTCAAGTATTACACTTGAATGCATCCTTGTTGCAGGTGAGACATTCAAATAAGAGATAAATCGATGGTTTTTTATACACTATGAGGGGCTACTATCAGATCCTTGGCTAAAGAGACAAATGGCTAATTTTTACCATGTCCCACAACCGATGGCAACCCCTTCTGGATCAAACATATTTGTCCCTAATGTGTTCATGCCTCCATCCATGCATTTTATCCATGAAGGTGGCTCTAATGTTTTCATGTCTCCTCCCATGCATGCTATGAATCAAGCTGGCCCTAATATTTTCATGCCTACTCCCATGCATGCTGCAAATGAAAGTGGGCCTAATCCATTTATAGAGCAGTCATTCAGGCCTAGCACTTATGATAGCCCTCCTCAAGGTACTATCTGGTCTTCCCAAGATAGCCCCTAGCCCTTCATACCTAGCTCAACTGTACCTGTAACCCATCCTGATGACATATATATTCAGGGTTGGTGATGAATTATAATATCTTATTTGTCTTTGTTGAGTGCATATAGGGTGCACTTGTTATGGTGTGCTTGAGAATAGATAAGTTTGCTTATTTGCATGTGCTTTGTACTTCTTGTTGCCGCTCTCGCCGTCGCGCCCGTGCCACGGATCAGCCGATACTTCCTGACCGCCTGGCAAGGGAGCCTCCCTTCCCGTGGAGAACCTGCAACAAAGGGGTTAGAGGGCCCTGGTCGGGGATCCCGGCGAGGGAGCTCCGACGGTCAAGTCAGTAGACGACGAGAAGGAACAGACTCTCCAGCCGGGCCCTCGAAAGGGTTCCAGGCTTAGAGAGTTAACTGGTGAAGGAAACGCTCTGGGGACCAGAATCTCGGCTGGGCCTCCTTGCCGAGCTCACGCCCAGTGTTCCCCTCTCGGGATCTCTGGTTTCTCTCTCGGAGCAAGGCCTTGTGCTGGTGCTTCCTCCTTGTCCCCAGGCTGATTGGCTTACCTCGTCGTCCCCAGATTCTTCCCTCTTTATGTCCCTCCGTCGTGCGCTTGTCTTTTTCTTCCTCGGAAACTCCCCTCCCCCGTCCTCTTCTCTTTTCCCCTTTTTGGTGAAGGGGGCCAGGCGGCTTTCCGACCTCGTCCGCCGGGCCCCGCAGGGAAAAGGCAAAGACAGAAGAGAAAGAAGGGGAGAGCGGCGCTGGCAGGGCGGCCGGTCAGGCCTCGGGCTCAGTGAGAGCGCTCTCTTCCCCAAGCGTGGGCGCCATCCATCTATGGGGCCTGTTCCGTCAGGATCGGGTCTCTCGGCTGCGGGACCTGTCGGGCCGATGCAAGTGATGTTCCGCGTGCTGTCGCCCTTCGTACGGGACACCGTCTGGGATTCGTACGGCCCGAGGGATGGCCTCGGGGCCCGTCCCTCTCTCCCCGGGGCCCTCTCCGTACGAGTGGTCTGACCTCGGCTGAGTTGGACCCGTCTCCGGGGGCCAACTGGCGTGGGGCGAGGGATCGGCCGACCTCGACTTAGGTGGACCCCTCCTGGGTGGACACCTGGCGAGGTGGCAGAAGGTTGCCTAGCTTCGGTCGAGGTGGGCCCGTCTCCGGGTGGCCACCTGGCGAAGGGCGAAGGATCAGCCGACCTCGGCTTAGGTGGACCCCTCCTGGGGGACACCTGGCGAGGTGGCAGGAGGTCGCCTGACTTCGGTCGAGGTGGGCCCGTCTCCGGGTGGCCACCTGGCGAAGGGTGAAGGATCAGCCGACCTCGGCTTAGGTGGATCCCTCCTGGGTGGACACCTGGCGAGGTGGCAGGAGGTCGCCTGGCTTCAGCCGAGGTGGGCCCGTCTCCGGGTGGCCACCTGGCGAAGGGCGAAGGATCAGCCGACCTCGGCTTAGGTGGACCCCTCCTGGGTGGACACCTGGCGAGGTGGCAGGAGGTCGCCTGACTTCGATCGAGGTGGGCCCGTCTCCGGGTGGCCACCTGGCGAAGGGCGAAGGATCAGCCGACCTCGGCTTAGGTGGACCCCTCCTGGGTGGGCACCTGGCGAGGTGGCAGGAGGTCGCCTGGCTTCGGCCGACCTCACTTAGGCGGACCCCTCCGGGCCCGGGCGCCAATGAGTTGGTAGAGGAGCTCCGAGCCGAGCTCGACCTCGGCGAGGGCGGTTTGCCTCAGACAGTCGTCGGGCGGTGTAGTCTTGCCGATCCTGGCTTTGAGGACGTGGCGCTGATTCGGCCGGGGAAACTTACGCATGGCTCGCTCGTATTCAGTGATACCTGAGCCTGGCTACGTCACTGTCATGGCTGTAACAGTTGCCCCCCAGCCCGCCGTTCCGTCGGGGCGTCGTAGAACGGAACGTCGGGATTAAATGTGGACATGACGTGGAGAGGCGAAGATCTTGCATCATAATTGCCACGATCCTCGTCGCCGTGGCTCGATGCGGCTGAAGACCTATGGGGAGCCGCCACGCGTCGCCCACTTGCCCGTAATTAATGCATCGCTTCGAGGCAGAGGCCGTTACTCTACTAACGAGGCATCGGTGTCGGGCATGCGCCCACGTGGCGATCATCCAGTGGCCTGAGACGGAATGACGGGTATGGCCGCTGTCGGCTGAGTTTGAAAGGGAGGGGACTTTCCAGAATGAGGCCTTTTCCCTTGCTTCGTGGGCGGTTTGCTGCAGGCTAACAACTCCTGTTGCTCACGCTCGTCTGTGTATTTTCGGTGAGTGCCTCCTTCTCCTCTAGCCCCCCTCCTTCTTTCTTGTTTCTTTTCTGATCTTTCGTCCTTTCCTTTTCCATGGCGCGCCGTCGCCATGTTTCTTCCAACCCGGACGAGGCCGGTCCATCCCGGCCGAGGACTCCATCTTCTTCCTCCTCAGATGAGGAGACCATCCCGGAGGAGGTCCGCCGGCGGCTGCAACCCGAGGGTGTCACCATTGGCATCCCCAGGGGATCCGGTCCCCTCCGGTTGCACCTGCCGTGCCCCTCCGTTCTCTTCCTGCTTTGCCTTCTCTTCCTGCTCCGCCGTCTCTTCCCGTCAGTCCCTCCGGTCATGCTTCTACCATGACCGAAGGCGATCTTTCTCTGCTCTGGGACACCTATGGCATCCCGGGGTCAATTCGTTTGTTCGTTCCGCGGTCCGGGGAGCGCGTCACCATGAGTGGCCCCGGTCGCATAGCCTTCTACGAAGACTTCCTCCTTGGGGGTCTTCAGTTTCCTCTGCATCCTTTCTTTCTTTCCTTCCTCAGCCACTTCTGGCTTGTCCCGGCCCAGCTGGCTCCTAATGCCATCCGGGTCATCTTTTCCTTTATTGTTTTCTGTCACTTCCACGGGTTCGTTGCCCGTTTTTCTCTCTTCAGGGCCTTGTTCACCCTGAAGAAGTGCTCCACCGATGACGGCTGGTGGTACATTTCGCCCCGGCCCAGGTGTCTCCGGTTCGACCTCCCTTCCTCGGTCAAGGGATGGAAGAGCCGATTTTTCTTCGCCTCGGTCGACGACGTCGACTGGGCCTGGAGTGAACCGGACCGGTCCCCGAACCGAAATTCCCAGGTCGAGTCGGCGGACCAGGAGTCCTATACCCAGCTCCTGAGCGACGTGGTCCCGGCGCTCGAGGTTCTGCTCTCTGAGCAGAATCTTTTTGAGGCCGGTATCAGTCCCATCCGTGAGACCGGTGAGATTCGGCCCCACTTTGACCTCTGCCCCCCTCTCTCTTCATAACCGAGCCGGCTGACTTCCTGTTTCTTTTGTTTTGCAGGGATGAAGTTTTCATTGGAGAACCTTTTGGAGGGGGCAGCCCAGCGGGACGTCGTGGAGGTGGACGAGCCCGCAGCGAAGAGGGCTCGCACGGAGACGAGCCGGGAGGTCATGGCGGCGACCGTGCCCAGCCCGGTTGCTGTCATTTCCCCGCCCAGGCCACCTCAGGGCGGGGCTACTGATACTTCGGCCGCGCGACCTGGTGGCGCCGCCGAGAGGGCTCCAGCGCCTGTTGCTCCGCCCATCGCCGGGCCCGTCATTGCTGCCAGCTCGACAGCGCCGCCTATGGCGACCGTCGGCCCGTCGGTTGCGGCCTCGGCTGAGGGGGTGGCCGCCGCAGGAGCCGGCCTGAAGGCTCCGGCACCGGTGATCACCCACCGGGACTCTGTCATCCTCGACAAAGGGTTGGCGGAGAAGATTATGGAGTACGCCTCCACCGCCCGGGACCGCCGAGCTCGGGGCGGCCGGGATTACGTGGACGCGCTGCTCGGCATCCTCCCGCAGCTCTTCACGGTAAGTCCGAGCTTCTTCCTTCTCCTTTTCTTTTTTTTTTTTTTTTTTTTTTTTTTTTTAGACTTATCTGCCTTTGCTCTGACCTGTGTTGCTTTTGCCATTGCAGATCGGGAACGACGTCCTCCTACTGAGGAATTTCCTCGTAGGGAACGCCAAGAGGGACTCCGAGCGGGAGCTGAGACTCGGCAAGCTCGCGGCCGACATCAAGGACTTGATGGAGAAGGGGGCCGAGCTGCGAGCTGAGAAGCAAGCCCTCCAGTCCGACCTGGCGCGTTCCGAGGAGCGGAACAAGGAGTTGGAGGCCTCCTTGTCGGAGGAGCGGACCTCCAACCAGCGTCGAACAGAGGAGGAGGCGGCGGAGAAGGCCCGCCAGCTGGCCCACTCCCAGTATCTGGAGCGCCAGCTGGAGGAGGCCCGGCGAGACGCGGCCGCGGTGAAGGACCGGAGCGCGTACGTCAACGGGCTCCTGGAGGCAGCCAAGCGGGAAGCGCAAGAGGCCGTCCCCAAATTCCGGGCTTCCGACGAGTACACGTCGGAGGTCCGGGAGGCCACCGTGGACTCCTTCCTGAAGGGGTTCCGGATGTGCCGGGAGAAGGTGGGGGCCTTCTTCCCCAGCTAGATCTGAGCGGGGTTGTGATCGGTGGCAGGAGGCCAGGGGGCGAGAGCAGGGCTTCCGGCACGGCCTAAGCGACTCCTGCGGCGCCGTCGACCAGCGATGCCGCGGCTCCGGAGCAGCCCCAGGAGCCGGCCGTTGTAGAAGTCGAGGACGCAGCACCCGCGCCTCCGGCAGAGGGCTCCGACCCTGCACCTCAGTGAACCCGGCGTAGTCTTCCCTTTTTGCTTCCGTTTGTTGTTGTGTTGTGTTTTTTTTTGGGGAGTCCCGGCCTGTCGGGACTCCCAGCTTGTACCGACTTCTCACATTAATGGAAAACTAAGTTTATCTTAACCTTGAGTCTTTCCATTTCATCTCACCTTTCTTTTCCTTTCTTTCTGAGATGTCGGTTTGGAATACTTGAAACGGTTGCAGGCCTGGTCTTCCCATTGCTCAAATCGAAGGATAGGGCCTGCTGAGTCGCGTCACAGTAGAGCAAGCCTTAAGCGGGCCCGACTTTGGGTCGCCTTCATGCTTGCGCAGGCAACATGGTTTCTGCACCGCCTTCCAGGCCGAAGTCCAGGATCTCCGGACTGAGCTCGGTGCCGCAGGCTTTCTCAAGCCTTGCGCGGCTTACTGAGCTGTGCTCCGGGCTTGCGTGGGTGAACTGGGTTCGGCGCCACCTTCCAGGCCGAAGCCCAGGATCTTCCGGACTGAGATCGATGCCGCAGGCTTTCTCAAGCCTTGCGCGGCTTGCTGAGCTGTGCTCCGGGCTTGCATGGATGAACTGGGTTCGCACCACCTTCCAAGCCGAAGCCCAGGATCTTCCGGACTGAGCTCGATGCTGCAGGCTTTCTTAAGCCTTGCGCGGCTTGCTAAGCTGTGCTCCGGGCTTGCGTGGGCGAACTGGGTTCGGCGCCACCTTCCAGGCCGAAGCCCAGGATCTGCGGACTGAACCCGATGCCGTAGGCCTTCTTGTCGAAGTTAAAAGGGAGTGTTTGAAGTGGGGGAACTTTGTTACAGGAACTGGGAGCCTTACATCACTGATAGTACATCCTCAGGTTCGAGGAGTTCCACGTCCGGGGGAACCTGGCACCTCCCAATTCTTCCAAGTAATATGCTCCATGAGGGAGGGCTTCTGCCACCCGATATGGGCCTTCCCAGTTGGGTGATAGCTTGCCGCATTCCCGTGGCTGGGAGGCTTCGGCGCGCCGGAGGACCAAGTCTCCAGGACGAAAAACCTTCGGCCGCACTCGGGAGTTGTAATATCTGGCTACACGTTGCCGGTACGCCGCCATTCGAATTCGGGCATTGTCCCTCGTTTCCTCGAGAAGGTCTAGGTTGAGCATCATCCTGGCTGGGTTTTCTGTCTCGTCGTATTGCTCCACGTGCAGCGTGGGTAGGCTGAGCTCGATCGGGATGACTGCCTCGGCTCCGAAGACGAGGTTGAATGGGGTTTCTTCGGTAGCCGTCCTCGGGGTGGTGTGGTACGCCCAAAGGGCGCTGGGAAGCTCGTCAGCCCACCTGCCCTTGGCCTGGTCCAGCCGCGTGCGAAGGCACTGAAGAATGGTCCTGTTCGTGACTTCGGCCTCCCCGTTGGTCTGAGGGTGCGCCACCGAGGTAAAGCGATGCCTGATGCCGAGGTCGCTGCAGAATTCTTCGAACTCCCGGCAGTCGAACTGGCGTCCGTTGTCGGTGACCACGGTGTGGGGGAGGCCGAAGCGGCAGACGATGGACTTCCAGAAGGACTTGGCGATGTTTGCTTCGGTGATCCTCGCCAAGGGTTCGGCCTCGACCCACTTCGTGAAGTAGTCGATAGCCACTATCAAGAACTTCCGCTGGCCAGACGCCGGCGGGAATGGGCCCAGGAGGTCCATCCCCCACTAGGCGAACGGCCAGGGGGCTGAGAGCTGAGAGATTGGGTTGGAGGGTTGCCGCTGCACCGTGGCGTGATGCTGGCACCGGTCGCACTTCTTCACGAAGTCGGCGGCGTCTTCCTTCATTGTCTCCCAGAAGTAGCCCTGACGGAGGGCCTTGTACGCCAATGCCCTGCCCCCCACGTGGTTCCCGCAGATGCCTTTGTGAATCTCCTGGAGCACAAGCTTGGCTTCTGTGGGTCCTACGCACTTGAGGAGGGGATAGGAGTAGGATCTTCGATACAGCTGCCCGTCCATCAGGATGAACCGCACGGCCTTCTTCCTGATGAGGCGAGCCACCTCTCGGTCCTCCGGCAGGGTGCCGCTGGTGATGTACGCAGCGTACTTGTCCATCCAGCTGGGCTCCTGGCTGACCTGATAGACCTCCACCGGTGCTTCGAGGCTTGGGATCTCAAGGCGCTCCACATGAGCGCGTCCCAGCATCGTGTCCGGCAGGGTCGCCAGCCGAGAGAGGGCATCCGCGCGGGCATTCTCCCCACGGGGGATATGGAAGATGTTGAAGCACCGGAACTTGGACGCGCCCGCCTTGATGAGCTCCAAGTACCTCGCCATTTGGGGGTCGTGTGCGACGTATTCCCCGGATACCTGCCCCGCCACGAGCTGGGAGTCAGTGAAAGCTCTGAGGTTGGTCACGCCCAGCTCGCGGGAGACTCTCAGTCCGGCAAGAAGTGCCTCGTACTCCGCCTGGTTATTTGTTGCGGGGAATTGGAAACGGAGTGCGCACTCGGCGACGACCCCGTCGCCGTTGGCAAGGATGAGCCCAGCTTCGCTCCCGCCGGAGTTCGAGTCTCCGTCTACATGGAGGATCCAAGCGTCCTCTCCGGGCTCATCGATGCCAACCCCCATCGGCTAGGCCGGGGGGCCTTCCTCGGGCTCCTTGCCCAAGCCTGCACATTCGACCAAGAAATCGGCCAGCACCTGCGCCTTCATGGCCGACCTTGGCCTGTATGTAATGTCGAACTCGCTGAGTTTCAGTGCCCACTTGGCCAATCATCCCGAGGTATCGGGTCGGCTGAGCACCGCTTTCAGCGGTTGATCCGTCAAGACGGCGATGGGGTGCGCTTGGAAATAGGGCCTGAGACGCTGGGCAGACACTATTAGCGCAAAAACAAGTTTCTCGGGCCGGGAATACCTGAGCTCCGCGTCTCGGAGAAGTTTGCTGGTATAGTACACCGGTCGCTGGAGCCCCTAGTCATCGGTTCGAACCAAGACAGAGCTGACGGCCTCCGGGGTAACCGCCAGGTAGAGGGTAAGCTCCTCTCCCTCCTCGGGCCTGGACAGCAAAGGTGGAGATGCAAGCGTCTTCTTCAACTCCTCGAAGGCTTGCTGGCACTCCTCGGTCCAAGCAAAGCCATTCATCTTCCTCAGCACCTTGAAGAAGGGATGGCAGCGGTCCGCCGACCTGAAAATAAAATGGCTAAGGGCCGTGACTCGGCCAGTCAGTTGCTGCACTTGCTTCTTGGAGGCGGGCTGCTCCATGTCCAGGATGACCTGGACCTTCTCCGGGTTGGCCTCGATTCCTCTTTGAGTCACCATAAACCCTAGGAACTTCCCGGCGGAGACGCCGAAGGCGCACTTCGCCGGGTTCAGCTTCATCTGATGGCGCCGGAGGTTGCCGAACGTCTCCGTCAAGTCAGCCACGTGGTCCGAATTGAGTTTGCTCATCACCAGCATGTCGTCCACATACACCTGCATGTTGCGGCCAATCTGGTCTTTGAAGATTTTATTGACCAGACGTTGGTACGTCGCCCCCGCGTTCTTGAGGCCGAAGGGCATCATCCTGTAGCAAAAAGTCCCGCGGTCAGTTATGAAGGCAGTGTGCTCTTCGTCCTCCGGGTTCATCCGGATCTGGTTGTATCCGGAGAAGGCCTCCATGAACGACAGGAGGCGATGCCCCGAAGTGGTGTCGACCAGCTGGTCGATCTTTGGAAGAGGGAAGCTGTCCTTTGGGCAAGCTCGGTTGAGGTCGGTGTAGTCCACATAGATCCTCCACTTACCGCTACTCTTCTTTACCATGACCACGTTTGCTAGCCAACTGGGATATTGGACCTCTCGGACAAAACCGGCGGCGAGGAGCTTTTCTACTTCCTCGTTGATCGCCTTCTGCCTCTCCATGGCGAAGCTTCTCTTCTTCTGGCGGACCGGGCGGCAACTTGGGTCCACGTTCAGCCTGTGCATGATGACCTCGGGCAGGATGCCCGGCATGTCGGCCGCTGACCAGGCGAACACGTCAGCGTTGGCATGGAGGAACTCCAGCAGGCGGGTTCGCTCATCCTCGGGGAGCTGGGCCCCGACTTGCACCGTCTTCAGGGGATCCGAACCGAGGGGAAAAGTCAGCAGACGCTCTACGGGCCCTCCCCTGGGTTCCTTCTCTCTCAGATCGAGGTCGTCAATATCATGGGCGAGCTACGCGTGAAAGGATTATGCCCTATAAGCCAATATTTGTATCTCCCAGACCATTGTAAATTGACAAGTTAATAAAGGCAATAATTTTTCATCATTCGCTGTGTCATTATATGATGAACCCCATAGATTAGGGCTATGGTTGTAGGGCTATGATGAGATCATACCAGTGAGATCTAAGGCCTTAAAATCCAAATCTAGAATATTCCTAGTCATAGGAACCCTGAGTTGGGGATCAGGGTTTCCGGTTAGACTGGCACATCCTATATATGCTGAAAAGGGTGACTGCTCTCACAGTCACTTGTGTGGGACACTAATACAAGGATGTGGGTGCTCATTAGAGAATGAGTTCACTGAATAGATCCAGTTTGAGAACATCTAATGGAGCCTTAGCTGCATGTCAATAGATGTTTCTCATAGTGGGAGTTGTACAAGTAGTCCTATGACCTGAGACTGCCATAATACCTTATGTACATGAACCCATGCTTTGGTTCAATCTCAATCATGACACTGGGTCATGCACGAGGTTGATGCTGGGCATGGTGAATTATATATGAAGGTAATGAGCAAGTCAACAAGGAATTGATCACTCCTAGTAGGAGGAGATTGCATCCAGCCAAATTAGGTCAGATGATGATTCAGGAAATCTTTGATCAAAGTACAGATATTAGAAATGATTTCTAATATCGAATTAATTGAATCATTAGTGTATGACTGAGCTGGGAATGAGTATAAGCTGGTTTTGACATGTTTCCATATCCATAGTTATATTCGGGATGCAAGATGATTAAAGGGTCGAATTGTACGGGAACTTTCCACTGAAGGGTAGTTTTGGAATTTCACCAGAATTTCCATATCTTCCGAGTAGACATGACACGTTGCTAGACGTCAATCTTGTCTTGTGGGTTGATCAAATTAAATGGTTCAATTGGATCACAAATTAGGAGGAGTCCTAATTGACTAACTCGAGTTAGCTCGATTTGACCTAAATCGATTAGAATGAGTTCTGATCAAATTAGGTCAACTTGCACTCGGACCCACTGCTGGCTAGGTATGGAACCTAATGGGTCACACACTTAGGACAGATAATCAAGGATTTAATTTGGAATTAAATCTCGTTTGCAGATGAACACACTAGCATGTGTTGCAAACCATGGCTTCTACTTGAATCGGATTCGAGTTAGGGTTCCGATTTGGTCTTTTTTAGATCCAAATTCATTCCGGTTTGAATATAATTGAAGATTCAAGACATTGGGCTAATAGTAGGCTAGCAATTGGGCTAACCTAAGAGGCTAAACCCCTTTCCCACATCGCCTAAGTCCCTCCCCCTCTTTTCCCACGCGCGCGTGCAAGGAGAAGAGTCCACGCGCGCGTGGACTCTTTCCAAGTGGCGTCTTTGCATGAAAAGGGAAAAGGGGTCGGCATTTTTTTTTTTTTTTTTTTTTGGCTGAAAGGGCGTGGAAGAGAGTCCACCTAGGCGTGGACTCTTCATAAAGGGGAATTACCATGAAAGAAAGAAAGAAAACACCGAAGGGGCGCAACTCCTCTTCTGTGCGCGCCCTTCTGTGTTTTCTCGCGACTCTTTCTTGCGTCTTCCCATCCCAAAGGCCGTGAGATTAAATCAAGGGCCGTGAGATGAAGGGAAAGGATGTGAGAAGGGAGAGAGGGGCGTGAGAGGGTGATTGTAGATGGATAGGCGCCTCTCTGTCGCCTATTTAAGGAGAAGACTTCACCGTAAAAAATAAGATTTTTTAGATTCTAGTTTTTCTACAGCGAAGTCTTGCCTTTTTATTTTCTCCCTCTCTAGAAGATTGTTTCCCCCTCCTCTCTTTCCTCTTTGATTCCTTTACAGAGCCTTGGCTCTGTCGAATCTCAGAACAGAAGGAGAGTCAGAGAGAAACTCTCCGACGGTAAAGGAAGAAGGCGCCTCCCCTTTCTTTCTTTCTTACATTAAGACAATCTTATCTTAATTTTTCTTCTCCCTCCAAGACAAGCCTTGTCTCATTTTAGGACAAGGGCTTATTCTTAAGACAAGAGTGTCTTAAGGGGCCAAAGTTGCTAGAAGACAAGGAGAAGGGTAAGAGAGAAGGTTTAGTCCCAGTTTGGCTAGAGGAGTCCTATCCAATAGCCCATATATCAAGTTCTTGGGGTAGAACTTGATTGGAAGGAACCCAATTAAGGAGTCAGTGTCTTGATCATCTGCCCGTGTGGATCACCATCGAAGGGCGGACAAGTGGACGCCTGGTGTGTTCAAGAGGCTGCTCAATTTGGAGTTCATTTCTGCATCAGACTGGTAATAGCAATCTGAGGTTAGTATTTAAACAATGTTTAAGTTTGGACATGCATGTAGTCATAGGTTTTAATTGCTAACAAGGAGTTCTTGGGATTAGGGTTCGGACCTGGTTTCATAAATTTTTGAAATCCACGCTTCCGCACTGGTTACCGAACCCAACAGTGGTATCAGAGCCTCCTTATTAGGATTAAAACTTATGCAGTTCAATTCATGATGTAGTATCATGTTAAAGTTTGTATATTGATGCACAATGCATGTCTTTGATTGAACATGAGTTTGATGATTGCCACCAGTTAGGGTTTTTCACTGAAACCCTAATTGTCTTAGAGATATGATTAGCCCTGGAGCCATCATACTGAAATAAGGTTGCCCTGGCATAATGGTGTATCCATTATGTTTTAAATGGTTGTCCTAGTATGATGGCACACATTTCACATATTTGCTTAGTTTAAAGCATGTATTAATATATGTGATAGCTTTTAATCGAATGTGCTGGCATTGCATAAATCCCTCTTAAAATTATATTAAGTGGTTGTATAGTTAACCGATAAGCATTATTAGTCATGATGGATAATTAGTCATTTCGGTGTCTAGAAAGGTGGTTCTGGGAAGGTAAAGGGAATCGTGGTTTTTAATTGGTTCCGTTGACTGACCTGGCCAATTTTAAATTGGTGTCTAGGAAAGCAACGGGGGGACCCCCACATCTCTTCCACTAGCCTGGCCGATCTGATTGATTTAATTCTTGACTAACATGCTTGGTGTTAAAATACTATTATTGGCCTTCCTTCATGATAGGTCATTATTGTGTTACGATCTATACTAGGTTTGTTGTGTACACACAAGACCTAATATGGTGACTAACACAATTTTTGGCCTAATACAATTATTTGTTTATGGCATGATTTAATGTAATATTTTGTTGTGTACACACAAGGGTATTACTATTAAAGTCATGACTATATGGCAATGAAGGGTCTTACTTAACTAAAATATTATAGTTTGTTGTGTATACACAAGGCTATTAATATTTTAGAGGCCGGGATAAGTTGAGAATTATACGGGTTACAATTGGAAAGAGTTTTCCTACCTATGAACTTATATAAGATTTGTTGTGTACACACAAGGTCTTTTATAAGGGATTGGGATCTCAACCCCACTAAGAAAAACTAATTAGGGTTTTCTCGATCATCGTATAGAGGGTTATGATGCTCGATAAAATAGTGGGAGACATAATTAAATTAAAGTCCTAATTTAATTATGTATTGTCATTTCATGGTTGTTTGCTTATGTATTGTTCTTTGTTTAAATGTAGATAAATGGCCTCTTCACTCTCACTCCGTAGTATTTTAGATGCCAACAAATTGACTAGGCCTAATTATGTTGATTGGCTGAGAAATTTAAAAATAGTACTCAGTCAAGAAAGAATTTCCTATATTCTTGATACCTCAATTTTGGAACCACCAAGGGAAGATGCCTCGCAAGAGGAGAAGACCACATATAATATGTGGCAAAATGACTCACTTACTGTCAAGTGTGTTATGCTTGCCTCTATGACTAATGAGTTGCAGAGGCAGCATGATAGCATGGATACTAACTCCATACTGCTCAATTTAAAAGAGCTTTATGGAGAACACAGTAGAACTGCTAGATATGAAATATCTAAGCAGTTGTTCCGTGCAAGGATGACAGAAGGTACATCAGTACAAGACCATGTATTAAAGGTAATTGATCTAATCACTCGATTAGGTCAATTAGGTTTTGTAATGGATGGGGAGTTGAATCAAGACTTGATCTTGCAATCACTCCCAGAGTCATTTTCACAGTTTGTTCTTAATTACCATATGAACAAACTTAATTCTTCCTTGCCTGAGCTGTTGAATATGTTGAAGACAGCAGAGAGCCATGTAAAGAAAAATAAGGCTCCAGTTCTTCTTGTGGATAAGAAGAAGACAGGCAAAAGGGGTTCCAGTAAGAGGATGAATCCCAAAGGGGGCATTAAGAAGAAGAAAGGAAAGAAGGCCTCCGGACAGATGACCTGCTTTCATTGTGGCAAGCCGGGTCATTGGAAAAGGAACTGCAAGGTTTACCTTGCAAGTTTGAAGCCTGGTGCATCAGAGGCACCAAAATGTATGAAAGAAGTTCATACTATTTTGTCATTGGATTCTTCCATTTCAAATACTTGGGTGTTGGATACCGCCTGTGGTCATAACATCTGCAAATCATTGCAGGGACTTCAGGGGCCTAAAGTATTGAAGGAAGGTAACTTTGAGCTCTACGGTGCTGGAGGGGATCCCATCCAAGCAGAAGCTGTAGGGACTTATATTTTGAAGTTACCTTCAGGGAAGATCTTGGAGCTAAGGAATTGTTACTATATGCCAAAAATCATTAGAAATATCATATCTATACCCTTGTTACTTAAACAAGGATATACTATGAATGTAATGAGCAGTGGCTGCTCAATTTCTTTATCTATTGAAATTATATGTTATGGCATATTCTGTAATGGTCTATTAACTCTTTCCACTAATGACAATATTTTTCATGTTTCTAACAAACGAAAAGGAGATGATGTAAACAATACCTTACTTTGGCATTGTCGACTTGGACATATTAGTGAGACTAGGATTAACAAGTTATACAAAGAAAATTTCTTTGATCCTTATGACTACGAGTCATTAGGAACTTGTGAATCATGTCTCATGGGTAAGATGACCAAGACTCCATTTAGTGGACATGGAGAAAGGACAAAAGAGTTATTGAGACTCATACACACAGATGTATGTGGGCCTATGACAACTCAAGCCTATGGTGGATACTCATACTTCATCACATTTACTGATGATTTTTCAAGGTATGGATTTGTGTATCTAATGAAACATAAGTCCGAGGCTTTTGAAAAATTTTTAGAGTATCAAAGTATGGTAGAGAAACAGACAGGAAAAAGTATAAAGATCCTCCGATCAGATAGAGGAGGTGAGTACTTATCCACTGAGTTTCTTGATCACCTTAAAAATAAGGGGATCATCTCTGAATGGACTCCTCCTTACACACCACAATTAAATGGTGTTGCTGAAAGGAGGAATCGTACTTTATTGGATATGGTACGGTCCATGATGTGCTTCACGGAGTTACCTTTTTCTTTCTGGGGATATGCTTTAGAAACAGCAACTTATATCTTGAATAGAGTACCATCTAAAACTGTCTCTAGCACTCCATATGAATTATGGAGAGGTAAGAAGCCCAATCTTAAGTATATTAAGATATGGGGATGTCCAGCCTATGTAAAAAGATATTTTGGACATAAACTAGATGCTAGAGCAGATAAATGTCTATTTATGGGATATCCTAAAGATAGTATAGGATATCTGTTCTACCACCCTACTGAATAAAAGGTTTTGGTCAGTAGGCATGCAACTTTTATGGAAAAGGAATTCATCCTACAAAAGGGCACTGGTAGAAATATCGAACTTAATGAAATTCAACAAATAGACACTTCTCAGTCAAATAACAACATAGTTAATATAGAACCAGAACACACTCCTATCCGTAGGTCTGATAGGGTGCGACAGGCACCTGAGAGGTATGGGTTCATAATTGAAAATAATGAAGCCCAAATCATTCAAAATGATGAACCTCTAACCTATACGGAAGCGGTCATGAGTAGAGACTCAGACAGATGGCTGGAAGCCATGAGATCCGAGATGGACTCCATGTATGTCAACCAAGTATGGTCTTTGGTTGATGCACCGAGGGTATTAACCCTATTGGGTGTAAATGGGTCTATAAAAGGAAGATTGGGGCATATGGCCAAGTTGAAACTTATAAAGCCAGATTGGTGGCTAAGGGTTTCAGACAAAAACAGGGAATAGATTATGATGAAACATTTTCCCCTGTTGCCATGCTCAAATCTATTCGGATTATGCTTGCTATAGCAGCATATCATGATTATGAGATCTGGCAAATGGATGTAAAAACTGCATTCCTCAATGGTTTCCTTGAGGAAGAGGTTTATATGTCACAGCCAGAAGGTTTTGTCTTGGAGACTAAACCTAATCAGGTATGTAGGCTAAAGAAATCCATTTATGGATTAAAGCAAGCATCCAGGAGTTGGAACATCCGATTTGATAAAACAGTCAAAGAATTTGATTTTTTCAAAATGAGGATGAACCTTGTGTGTACAAGAAGACTAGTGAGAGTGCCATAGTTTTCTTAGTTCTATATGTTGATGATATACTTCTTATTGGGAATGATATCCCAATGTTACAATCAGTCAAAGTGTGGTTATCGAAACAGTTTTCCATGAAAGACTTGGGAGAAGCATCCTATATACTGGGTATAAAGATCTATAGAGAAAGATCAAGAAGGATGCTAAGCTTATCCCAGTCTAGGTACATTGACCAGGTGCTAAAGAGATTTAGCATGGAGGAAAGTAAAAGAGGTTACTTACCTATTGGTCATGGCATACATCTTTCTACGAGGATGTCTCCTAAGACACCTGAAGAAAGAAATAGAATGAGTTTATACCTTATGCTTCGGCTATAGGGTCGATTATGTATGCTATGTTATGTACCAGGCCTGATGTGGCATATGCCTTGGGTGTAGCCAGTAGATTTCAGGCTGATCCAGGAGAGGATCACTGGAAGGCTGTGAAAAATATTCTTAAGTACCTGAGAAGGACTAAGGATATTTTTCTTATATACGGAGGGTCTGATCTTAAACTAGAAGCCTATTCAGACTCTAGTTTTCAATCTGACCCAGATGATAGTAAATCCATTTCAGGGTATGTCTTTACCTTGAATGGTGGAGCAGTAAGTTGGAAGAGCACTAAACAGCAGACTGTAGCTGACTCAACCACCGAGGCAGAGTACATAGCTGTCAGTGAAGCCGCCAAGGAAGCTGTCTGGATGAAGAAATTCATCACAGAGTTGGGAGTAGTTCCTGAGATTGAGAGCCTGGTGCCACTCTATTGTGATAACACTGGAGCAGTTGCTCAAGCTAAGGAACCGAGAGCCCATCACAAGTCCAAGCACATTCTGAGACGCTTCCATCTTGTCCGAGAGATAATCGAGAGACAAGAAATCTGCATAAATAGAGTGGATACAAAGAACAACATAGCAGACCCGTTCACTAAGGCTCTACCACAGCGGGAGTTTGATCGCCACCTCGATAGTATGGGGTTAAAGAATAAGAGCGATTGGCTTTAGTGCAAGTGGGAGATTGAAAGGATTATGCCCTATAAGCCAATATTTGTATCTCCCAGACCATTGTAAATTGACAAGTTAATAAAGACAATAATTTTTCATCATTCGCTGTGTCATTATATGATGAACCCCATAGATTAGGGCTATGGTTGTAGGGCTATGATGAGATCATACCAGTGAGATCTAAGGCCTTAAAACCCAAATCTAGAATATTCCTAGTCATAGGAACCCTGAGTTGGGGATCAGGGTTTCCGGTTAGACTGGCACATCCTATGTATGCTGAAAAGGGTGACTGCTCTCACAGTCACTTGTGTGGGACACTAATACAAGGATGTGGGTGCTCATTAGCGAATGAGTTCACTGAATAGATCCAGTTTGAGAACATCTAATGGAGCCTTAGCTGCATGTCAATAGATGTTTCTCATAGTGGGAGTTGTACAAGTAGTCCTATGACCTGAGACTGCCATAATACCTTATGTACATGAACCCATGCTTTGGTTCAATCTCAATCATGACACTGGGTCATGCACGAGGTTGATGCTGGGCATGGTGAATTGTATATGAAGGTAATGAGCAAGTCAACAAGGAATTGATCACTCCTAGTAGGAGGAGATTGCATCCAGCCAAATTAGGTCAGATGATGATTCAGGAAATCTTTGATCAAAGTACAGATATTAGAAATGATTTCTAATATCGAATTAATTGAATCATTAGTGTATGACTGAGCTGGGAATGAGTATAAGCTGGTTTTGACATATTTCCATATCCATAGTTATATTCGGGATGCAAGATGATTAAAGGATCGAATTGTACGGGAACTTTCCACTGAAGGGTAGTTTTGGAATTTCACCAGAATTTCCATATCTTCCGGGTAGACATGACACGTTGCTAGACGTCAATCTTGTCTTGTGGGTTGATCAAATTAAATGGTTCAATTGGATCACAAATTAGGAGGAGTCCTAATTGACTAACTCGAGTTAGCTCGATTTGACCTAAATCGATTAGAATGAGTTCTGATCAAATTAGGTCAACTTGCACTCGGACCCACTGCTGGCTAGGTATGGAACCCAATGGGTCACACACTTAGGACAGATAATCAAGGATTTAATTTGGAATTAAATCTCGTTTGCAGATGAACACACTAGCATGTGTTGCAAACCATGGCTTCTACTTGAATCGGATTCGAGTTAGGGTTCCGATTTGATTTTTTTAGATCCAAATTCATTCCGGTTTGAATATAATTGAAGATTCAAGACATTGGGCTAATAGTAGGCTAGCAATTGGGCTAACCTAAGATGCTAAACCCCTTTCCCACATCACCTAAGTCCCTCCCCCTCTTTTCCCACGCGCGCGCGCAAGGAGAAGAGTCCACGCGCGCGTGGACTCTTTCCAAGTGGCGTCTTTGCGTGAAAAGGAAAAGGGGTCGGCGTTTTTTTTTTTTTTTTTTTTTGGCTGAAAGGGCGTGGAAGAGAGTCCACCTAGGCATGGACTCTTCATAAAGGGGAATTACCGTGAAAGAAAGAAAGAAAACACCGAAGGGGCGCGACTCCTCTTCTGCGCGCGCCCTTCTGTGTTTTCTCGTGACTCTTTCTTGCGTCTTCCCATCCCAAAGGCCGTGAGATTAAATCAAGGGCCGTGAGATGAAGGGAAAGGATGTGAGAAGGGAGAGAGGGGTGTGAGAGGGTGATTGCAGATGGATAGGCGCCTCTCTGTCGCCTATTTAAGGAGAAGACTTCACCGTAAAAAATAAGATTTTTTAGATTCTAGTTTTTCTACAGCGAAGTCTTGCCTTTTATTTTCTCCCTCTCCAGAAGATTGTTTCCCCCTCCTCTCTTTCCTCTTTGATTCCTTTACAGAGCCTTGGCTCTGTCGAATCTCAGAACAGAAGGAGAGTCAGAGAGAAACTCTCCGACGGTAAAGGAAGAAGGCGCCTCCCCTTTCTTTCTTTCTTACATTAAGACAATCTTGTCTTAATTTTTCTTCTCCCTCCAAGACAAGCCTTGTCTCATTTTAGGACAAGGGCTTATTCTTAAGACAAGAGTGTCTTAAGGGGCCAAAGTTGCTAGAAGACAAGGAGAAGGGTAAGAGAGAAGGTTTAGTCCCAGTTTGGCTAGAGGAGTCCTAGCCAATAGCCCATATATCAAGTTCTTGGGATAGAACTTGATTGGAAGGAACCCAATTAAGGAGTCAGTGTCTTGATCATCTGCCCGTGTGGATCACCATCGGAGGGCGGACAAGTGGATGCCTGGTGTGTTCAAGAGGCTGCTCAATTTGGAGTTCATTTCTGCATCAGACTGGTAATAGCAATCTGAGGTTAGTATTTAAACAATGTTTAAATTTGGACATGCATGTAGTCATAGGTTTTAATTGCTAACAAGGAGTTCTTGGGATTAGGGTTCGGACCTGGTTTCATAAATTTTTGAAATCCACGCTTCCGCACTGGTTACCGAACCCAACACCACGCCCCTGGCGCCTGGGACCGTTTGGAGGCAGAGCGGGACTGGCTGGATCGTCCCCTTCATCTCCCCGAGCCCGGAAGGCATGGGGAACTGCACCAACAGCCTCCTCGTGGAGATGGTGGCGTCCAGTTGGTTGAGCCCGGGATGCCCGAGAATGGCGTTGTAAGGCGAAGGGAGCCTGACGACGGTGAATGTTATTAGGACGGTCGCCTGTCGGGGCGGGGATCCGGCGGTGACCGGGAGAGTGATCTCCCCTTCGACTCCCATGGAGTCCCCTGTAAAACCTACCAGAGGGATGTGCACCGGTTTCAGCTGATCGGGGGATAAGTTCATCCGAGAGAAAGCATCGTAAAAAAGTACATCAGCCGAGCTTCCATTATCCACCATGATTCGATGTACAGGATGCTTCGCGATGGTCATCTCGACCACCACGGCATCGTTGTTTACATTGTCATTAATTTCCCCTCCCTTGGGAGGGATTACATTCTCCGGGACTTCCCGGGCTCTCTTCATTGCACGGCCGGACCCGCGTGAGATCATGCCCACGGGCTTCTCCGTTGGGCGGTTGTCGATCGCAGGGGCAGGCGGTAAGGCCGCCAGCGGCTGCCCTTCAGAGGGGGCCTCGTTCTTGATGAACTTCCTGAGGTAACCCCTCCTGATCAGCTCCTCAATCTCCCGCTTCAGGTGGCGGCACTCCTCCGTGTCGTGTCCGTGCTCGCGGTGGAACTGGCAGTACTTTGATTTGTCTCGGACGGCTCTCGGGTTCTGAGGAGGAGGTCGGCGGAGGTAGCGCTCGCCCTCGATTTCCATGAGGATCTTTGTTCGAGGTGCGAGGAGAGGGGTGTACCTCCGCTCGGGAGTGGCTTCGCCCCTCGGCCTTGGGTTCGGGCGAGGGTCGGCAGACGACCCGGGCCTCCGAGCTCCCGAGGTGTCCCTCGGGAGCGGCTTCTTTGGAGTCTTCCCGTCCAGCTCTCGACGGGTGCGGTCAGCCTCCTCCGCTCGGATGTACTTGTGGGCGCGGAGGAGGAGCTCGGAGTACGTCCTGGGCGGCTTCTTGTCCAGGGAATAGGTCAGGCGGGACGTCTTAAGCCCGCGCTTCAAAGCCAGCATGGCGACGGGCTCGTCCAAGCTATAGATCTCCAGGGCTGCGGTCTTGAACCGGGTGATGTAGTCCCGGAGCAGCTCCTGGTCCTGCTGGCGGATGGAGAAGAGGCTGTCCACCTCTCTTGGCACCTTTCGACAAGCATCGAAGTGCGCCACGAACTTTCCTTCCAACTGCTGGAAGGAGCAAATGGATCCGGGCTCGAGGCGGGTGAACCAGACTCGAGCGGCCTTCCGAAGGGTCGCCGGGAAGGCGATGCACAGAAAGGCGTCGGTGGCGCCCTGGACCCTCATGAGAGCTTTATAGCTCTCCAAATGGTCCAGGGGGTCGGTGGTCCCGTCGTAGGGGTCCACCTGCGGCATGCGGAACTGTTTCGGGATCGGTTCTGCCTGGATTTCTTCAGAGAAAGGGGGGCGGGAGTCATAGCCCGCCGGGTCTGCCGACGAGTTCTGCAGGTCGGCGAATCGTCGAGCGAACTCTGCCAACTTGCGCTCGTGCTCCTCCAGGCGCCTCTCGGCCTGGCGCCTGATGGCTTCGTCGGTGGAGTCTTCCACCGATGCTGCAGGTGAAGGGGGCGCCGATCGGTCTCGGCGCGAGGTCTGGCCTCGGCGTCGCTTGCTGCGATGCACCGTTTCGGCCCCATCGACCGGGGATCGACTCTCGTGATCCTCCGAACCGGAATAGTTTCTCTTTGCGGGGGCTTGTTGGCTCCCCCGGGGGTTGGAGACGGCCCGCGGATGGGATGGCCTGCCCTGGATTGAGCGCAGGCTCCCACGCTGCCCCGCGGCTCGGGCCGCGGGGGTCCCTGGCTGCGGCTGGGTGGCCAGGGACCGTTGCTGATGCTGAAGCTGTCGGACCGCTGAGGTCAAGGTCTGCAGCTGCTGGACGATGGCCGCAAGGGATCCGTCAACCGGGGTAGGCTGCTGTGGAAGAGTAGGGCGAGCCGGAAGCTCCCTTTCGGGGCTGTGGCCCCCTGGAGGGGAGTGGGCTTCTCCCACACGGCTGGTGGATGCCTTGCGACCACGAGTGATTACCATTGCTGGAGAGCGTGACACCTGCAGAAAGCTGGTTCCCACTAGGGGTTAGTGTCCTGCCCCCCTACCTGGCGCGCTAATCTGTTGCCGCTCTCGCCGCCGCGCCCGTGCCACAGATCAGCCGATCCTTCCTGACCGCCTGGCGAGGGAGCCTCCCTACCCGCGGAGAACCTGCAACAAAGGGGTTAGAGGGCCCTGGCCGGGGATCCCGGCGAGGGAGCTCCGACGGTCAAGTCAGTAGACGACGAGAAGGAACAGACTCTCCAGCCGGGCCCTCGAAAGGGTTCCAGGCTTAGAGAGTTAACTGGTGAAGGAAACGCTCTGGGGACCAGAATCTCGGCTGGGCCTCCTTGCCGAGCTCATGCCCAGTGTTCCCCTCTCGGGATCTCTGGTTTCTCTCTCGGAGCAAGGCCTTGTGCCGGTGCTTCCTCCTTGTCCCCAGGCTGATTGGCTTACCTCGTCATCCCTAGATTCTTCCCTCTTTATGTCCCTCCATCGTGCGCTTGTCTTTTTCTTCCTCGGAAACTCCCCTCCCCCGTCCTCTTCTCTTTTCCCCTTTTTGGTGAAGGGGGGCCAGGCGGCTTTCCGACCTCGTCCGCCGGGCCCCGCAGGGAAAAGGCAAAGACAGAAGAGAAAGAAGGGGAGAGCGGCGCTGGCAAGGCGGCCGGTCAGGCCTCGGGCTCAGTGAGAGCGCTCTCTTCCCCAAGCGTGGGCGCCATCCATCTATGGGGCCTGTTCCGTCAGGATCGGGTCTCTCGGCTGCAGGACCTGTCGGGCCGATGCAAGTGATGTTCCGCGTGCCGCCGCCCTTCGTACGGGACACCGTCTGGGATTCGTACGGCCCGAGGGATGGCCTCGGGGCCCGTCCCTCTCTCCCCGGGGCCCTCTCCGTACGAGCGGTCTGACCTCGGCTGAGTTGGACCCGTCTCCGGGGGCCAACTGGCGTGGGGCGAGGGATCGGCCGACCTCGGCTTAGGTGGACCCCTCCTGGATGGACACCTGGCGAGGTGGCAGAAGGTTGCCTGACTTCGGTCGAGGTGGGCCCGTCTCCGGGTGGCCACCTGGCGAAGGATCAGCCGACCTCGGCTTAGGTGGACCCCTCCTGGGTGGACACCTGGCGAGGTGGCAGGAGGTCACCTGACTTCGGTCGAGGTGGGCCCGTCTCCGGGTGGCCACCTGGCGAAGGGTGAAGGATCAGCCGACCTCGGCTTAGGTGGATCCCTCCTGGGTGGACACCTGGCGAGGTGGCAGGAGGTCGCCTGGCTTCAGCCGAGGTGGGCCCGTCTCCGGGTGGCCACCTGGCGAAGAGCGAAGGATCAGCCGACCTCGGCTTAGGTGGATCCCTCCTGGGTGGACACCTGGCGAGGTGGCAGGAGGTCGCCTGACTTCGGTCGAGGTGGGCCCGTCTCCGGGTGGCCACCTGGCGAAGGGCGAAGGATCAGCCGACCTCGGCTTAGGTGGACCCCTCCTGGGTGGGCACCTGGCGAGGTGGCAGGAGGTCGCCTGACTTCGGCCGACCTCACTTAGGCGGACCCCTCCGGGCCCGGGCGCCAATGAGTTGGTAGAGGAGCTCCGAGCCGAGCTCGACCTCGGCAAGGGCGGTTTGCCTCAGACAGTCGTCGGGCGGTGTAGTCTTGCCGATCCTGGCTTTGAGGATGTGGCGCTGATTCGGCCGGGGAAACTTACGCGTGGCTCGCTCGTATTCGGTGATACCTGAGCCTGGCCACGTCACTGTCACGGCTGTAACACTTCTTATATAAATATATATAAATGGTGTTGTAATCATATACAATCGGACAGTAGTATGAAAAGGATATCATTTGTTTCCACCTATTTTTGGTGTATGTCATTGCTAGGTGCCCTACTGATGTATTAAAATAGAGGCTTGTGTAGCATGTAGGAGCATGTTCTTATTTGTAAATGTGTAAAATGTGCTTCATATATCTATTATTTTTTATATGTAAATAATATCAATTGATAGCCTTACAAATATTATTTCTAGTTTTTGCCTATCAAGATACTATATTGCAAAGGTATAATCATAAACTTCTTTATTTTAGATGGACACCTTGAATTAGCTATTATAATTTTTGATTGATAAGGATAATTATTGGCAAGATGTGATAACCATACTGATAAGTAATGGAATAATTCAACTAGAGGATTGTAATGTACATTATAAAATCCCTTGTCTAACCCATCCATTCTTGAGTTACGACTTGATAAAAGATATATTGAGTGGCCATCTAGAAAGGAGTTATGATCATTTTCGAATGACAAACCAATGTTCCTACAGCTACAGTAGCTACTTGTATCATGTGGACTTATATCTAGCTCTCATAATGTGATGGCACATGAATAATTGGCCTTCTTTCTATACTACATAGGCCATGGTGTCACCAACAAAGTTTTGGCCAAAACTTTCTAGTACTCAGAGAAAACGTTATCACGATACTTTAACAAAGTATTGAAAGACATATGTTCTTTGAAGAAAGAATTTACAGTCCAACCCGATGAGGATATAGGTGTCCACCCATGCTTTCATGAAAACAACCTTTTCCATCCTTATTTTATGGTACAATTGAACTTACCTAAGCTTATTATTAATTTCCATTTTCATAGTTGTTTGATTTAATATCAATAGGTTGCATCACAGAATACTATAGACATTGTTGATGGAATGCACATACCTATCATAATCAAGTAGAACAAACAACCTCACTTTTGAAATTGGAAGGGAAATATTTTTCAAAACGTTATGGCTACAGCTTCATTTAATCACTCATTCATTTTCATTTGTACTAGGTGGGAGGGTTTAGCAACCGACATGTGGGTTCTACATTGGTGTGTCGAGCCGGGAGGTTTCATGTGCCAAAGGGTATCCATTTCTTCCTACTTTAGGTTTTCTCTAATTTATTCCCTTTTCAAGTCCTTCCAATATTGTATGTTATAATCCAAGAAAATATTACCTTATTAACTTAGGATATGACAAGACAGATAAGTTCCTTGCTCCTTATCGAGAAAATAGGTACTATCTAAGTACCTTCAACAATCCTAGAGAATAATGTGTAGGGTCTCCACCTTGGTGCCCCCAAGCCTTGGCAAACCTGGCAATATCCTCCTACATAATCCCGCTGTAACTGCATATCCTGACAGCTCCTTGTGCGGACTTCCTTGCCTCTGCCAATACCCTTCAGCTGCTGCTAGCCCTTGGAGGCCTTTGGGATGACCGCCTCCATAGCTGAAGAATCTTGCTTGTATCCTTGCACCATGATTGTAGCCTTCCTTCTGTCTAGCAGCTGCTTTAGACTTTTTCTTGAACTTTCCTGGAGAGACCATAGCGAACCTGAGCCAACATTCACTGTAACTGGAGTTCTACCTGATACCATCTCCTTAGAGCCATGCCAATCTCCGTATACTCTGCTCCACCTAGCTAAGTGCACCCCTGGAGCTCGTGCTAAGCCTGGCCAGTATCCCTGCACCTCCCGCTCTGAACTTGTGTCGAATCCTGCTCCACCCGTGAAGCCACCTCTTCCCGGTGCTCCACCTGAAACTGAAGTCCACCTGATGCCATAGAAAGAAATCCCGAGGCCAGCTACTCAACGCTGCCCTATTGAGCATGCACCTAAACCTTATACCTAGTCGCTGCCTCCTCGGACCCTTCGCATACCATAAATCTCTCCGAGACCATTTCAGATACACTACATAACCCCGCAGGCTCCTCCAAAACCCAGGAGCTCATCCTAACTCCTCTAACCCAGTGATTGAACCCAACAACCATCTCCACCTAGCTGTTGTACCATGTTCCAGCCTGTCTCTCGATTGCATGATGTCCTTGGCACTCCCTGAGACCTATCCACCGGTCTCCTTGAGCTACCATCCCCATCAGCTCCGGTCTCTATTCCTAGGCCAATACTACCATACCAGGATACTCCCGATTGCCCGATACCCCCGGCTCTCCTTGAGATTGTCTCCTATCTCCCTGAGCTACCTTTGGAACCATCTTTGCTGATGTACTCAAGGTGTAAATTGTAGGATTTTTGCATGGTGCTCCCAATCTTTTGAGAGACTTGGGAGGCCTTGGCAGGGATACTGGAGGTGATCCCTGGAGCTTGGGGGCATATCCCAAGCTGTCTTGAAGATGTTCCAGGGATTTCTAGGATTTTTTCCAGGGCTCTGAGTCAATTTGGTTCATGGCATGTTGGGTCAGGGGGTTTGATCCATAAGGATTAGTGTTTCCATGTAGGCTTAAATGGACAATTTTTTGAGAGATTGTAACATAACCTAGTTGGGTTATTGGTTTGGATCTAGGTTTGTTAATTAGTTAGGAGGTTAGCTTAGTTGGTTAGGTGATTAGTCGGTTGGTTGGTTGGCCCAACCACCCAGGATCCTAACCATATTAGTTGGTTGTAACCAATTGGGAACCTAACCATGTGAGGTATCCTAATCAGTTTGTTATTAGCCCAAAACAAGTCCTAACTGCCCATATGATTGAGTTCTAATAAGATTCAAGATATGTAACCACCCACATGTGATGCAGCCCAACTAATCAAGAAGTCCAAGAGGAGATGCCTAAGGAAAGAAGACTGCCCACTCTTATTTAAGAGAGAGCGGGGGCATGCATGAGGAAGTGAGGCCCACCCCTTTAGGGTCTCGATCTGCTTGGATCCAAGAGGCCGTGCATGAAGATGGAAGGTCGTGGGGAAGAGCACCACTCCCTTTTAGGGATGTCCATGGTTTGAAGACTTAGAATCATGAGGCTTGGCTCATGGTCCAAGAAGAGCATGCATGAAGACTCCTCACGGTCATGAGAAGACCGTGAGGAGTGAGATCTTGGAGCGCCCTCATGGGTGTGGACCATGGGAGACTCCTGGATTACAAGGAGGCCATGGTGGAGGACTTCTAAGAGGCCACGTGGAGGGACTTTTCATGTGGGGACATGGCCATAGAAGATCCTACATGAGAGATTTCACAGGTGGAGCTCTTTCCAATGAGAGGAGGCACGGTCATGGATGGGCTTGCAGAGAGGTGCACGTGAGGGAGACATCACGTGGAGGGCTTGTTCCGTGAGGGATCACCCCATTAGGGGGCTTGATCACCGTGAGGACTTCTCATGGTTATTGTCTGGACATGGAGACTTGAGAGGGGGCGTGAGCCCCTCTTGGGTGTGAGAGCCCATAGTGCGTGAGAGGGCTTGGATGGTTCCAGGAGAGAAATGAAGGCGCGCGTGAAAGAGTCCATGCATGGAGACTTCTTAGTTCTTGGACTGTGGAGATTTCTTGGTGCCGTGGGGTGTTCCACGGAGCTTTGAAGAAGGGAATCTGTGTGAGGTATTGTCCACATGGTGGAGCTTTTTCTCGGGTTTTAGAGAGGAAGGAACGCACGTTGAGGTATAGTCCATGCGTGGTTGTACATGGCAGTGAGGCCTGTAAGAGAGAAGACGTGTGGGATGGCAAGAAGCTTCTGGGTTTTCAAAAGGGGTGCCGGGGTTATGTCTTGATTGTATCAAGGGTTCTTCTCCAAAGAATTAATAAAGTAATCTCTCTTTTTCTCCTACATCTTTTCTCTATAACTTCATTATTGCATGATATTGAATCCAAGAATAGGTTGTTGGACTGTTTTCTTCCAGATTGCTACTGCTATGTATAGGTGCTGGTCCGGAACAGTGCTTGGAATTTCCAACATGATGATATTCTAACTCTAGAGATCTATACAACCATCGACATGCACAATTATGGAATTATATGGAGAAAGCCTTTGGTATTTAAAAAATATATTTTAAGATTTTGAGTCACATTCCTTTTCCTTTTAAGGTTCAGAAGCGTATTGTTGTGGCTTGTTTCATCATTCATAATTTCATAAGATGCAACCAAAGGAATGACAAATATTTTAATATATCCTTGGCACCAATGCCTTTAGACCAGGATGATGATGACGTCAACCTCTATTTGATTATTAGGGATGATGAAACCCGTAGAGGCGAAGAACTATGCAATTCTATAACTATTAGGCTATAGATTCCTCATCACCAATGAAGTATGTTTCATTTGGGCCAATTAATGAAATTCTTGTATATACTAATTATACTATAATTTAAATTATCTGGTACATACTCGTAGCATACTTTATGTTATTAAGTATAACATCTTTGTTTTTAGTTACACATAAATACAGGAAGTCAAGGTGCTATATAATTATTAGCATTGATGTCTTCAGGAAGATTCAACATGATTTTTGAGGGGCATAGAAGAGGGATTTACAAATCATGGCCTAAATGTCAGCATGAAGTGTCTAGGTACAACCATGCATTATATAAGAAGTTTAGCATAAAATCAAAGGCTATTGAAGCATTTGAGAGATATCTACAAGATCCCAATAATCCCTCCCTAGAGCATTATTATGTCGATAAGGTTAAGGCCGAAAACAACCTTGTTGGTAGGCCCAAGAATGTTTCAAGTGTTGGTATACTGCTTCTTGTTATACTTGCCTTTATCGTAGGATTTCTTCTTGGCTTTATAGCTACTTATCTTTAAAAAATTTCATAGACTTTTGGATACTCTGATTGCAGTCTTTTCTTTTTCTGTAATGCATAACTTATGTATTTGGATTTTAGATTTTTAGACTCTGATGATGTATTTTGAATTTAAGTTGTTCGCTACCTAGTCAAGTAAATATGTGTTGCTTGTTCAGTTCCTATTCATGTAAATATGTTTAAATTATCGTCACCTGGTTTGGCAATATGTGTAACATGTTGGCAGTCCAATTTGAGCTATGTTTAACTTATTTATATCCACTGCTATGCTATGTTTGATAGGATGATAATGGTATTAGAATTTGAGTGGTTCGAATCTAAATCTATGATATGAGATGCTTGTTGACATCCTTTTGACATCAATGTTTAACTAATCGCTAGGCCCTTTTGTGCAATATAGAACTTGTTGTCAGCCTTTTTATGCTATTAAATTATTTTTTGTAGCCCCTACTATGAAATGTTTAAATTATTAGCAGGCCCTACTGTGCCTGGAGATTGACATCCCTAGTATACATTATATGGAGTGGTGTGTACATAATGTTTGGATCGATTGTCTTAGGATATTGGTATGTTTGTCAAATGGGAAGGTAGTTTCACTACTTTTACTTTATTTCTCAATACTATTTTAATTTGATCCATTTTTATGTGGAACATTTTTTATTTATGATAATGATGATGGGTTGCCTGTTGATTGTGCATAGCTTGGAGACAAGAGTTGAATTATATAATTAGGTTTTTTCTCCTATAGCTGTAATACTCCACTAACATTATCTTCGTATGTCCTGAGCTATATTTTTAAATATTTTTTCCTATTATTTTTCATGGTATCTCTTCTATGCTATGTTTAAAATATAGGCAGCCCTTTATATGCCAAGATATTCACATCCCTTATACATATTATTTTGGATGGTATGTTTAACTTGTTTATAGTTCCTTGTGTGCTAAGCTGACCAAGTATGAAAGTGTTCCAGTATGCCATATAGATTTTAGAATTGGGGCCAACACCCCATCCATTTCAAAGGTATTATGCCTATCTAATTTTGCATGTATTCAGTATGTAGATGAATAAAGTATATCTTGTAATGTACAAGATTGAAATTCAAACTTCCTTAGTTTCCATGATGGTTAGAAGATAAGATGTTGCTAATATTTTATTCTCAATTTTGTCTGTTTCTTTCTTTTCTTGTTTGCTCAAAAAGCCCTTGAATTTATGCATTTGATTTTCGCTGCAAAGGTCTGATGGAGTCTAGGTGTAGTATATACCTATGCTGATTTTCATCATCAATTTAAAATCATCTTATCATGCAATCATCTTTGTAAGTTATTAATCTTGTTGGCAGGTTGTTAGTCTGGTTGGCAGGTCCTTGCTCCTCTTCTATTAGCATTGCTCCTCTTCTATTAGCATGTAATTTATTTCTAGGTTCGATGAAAGCTTTTGCTTCTCATATTTACCAAAAAATTAGATCTTCAAATGATAATTTACTAGGTTCTTTCCTGCTTTTACACGGTACAACTATCTATTGATACTTGACTATCTTAGCTCTTTGATGAATCTGGAACTTGGTCCAGTTTTATATGGAACAGTCTAAGTATGTGGCCATCCTATGGTTTGTTACTCTATTAAGCATTCTGATATATACTTAAATGATTATCATCAATATCTAAGTGTTGTTAAGATATACTCTAGCATGATCTACCAGGTTGTTTTTTTAACTACTTTTTGATTCGTTCAAGGCAACCCCTTCCGGATCTCTTGCAAATATATTACTTTCATTTATTATGAATGAATTGTTATTAGTGTTTGTTGACACAGATCTCCACAGATCGAATGGAATGCTTGGATTGCCAGTTCACCATCTTGGGTTCCTGCAAAACAAATCCCGGACCGGAATTTCTCCGGTGGGGGACATTCCGATGCCTAAGTTAGTAGAGTTCGGGCAACATAATAAAGGCTTCAAAGAGACAATAGATGAAAAGGGGATGAATCAAATTGATTTGGCTTAGGATAGCCCTAGACTTGCTTACCTCGGAGATCCCCTCTTACCTTTTTTTATAGGCATTGATCCAACTGAAAGCGGTTAAACTTTCTTGTAACTGATTGTTGTTAGGGAAGTTAATTAAAATAACCTTCCCTTAGCTAATTATAGTTACTGTTGGCAGTTATTCATCTTGGTCTTTGTTGATGCAATGGCTATCAATTATATAGTTTGTTAGTTATAACAACTAGGTTTATTCTTGATGGGCCTGAAGCCGATGTGGATTGGCCAACTGCAAGTCGGCCAATTATTCTGGAGTATGTCGATGGCCGACCGTAGATCGTATATTATCGTTGATTGAAATGCTGTGCCGATCTGGGTTGTTCTTCTAGCTATGGGGTAAACCGGTCCAGATGGGCCAATTAATTTTCTGACCTGGTTTATCATAACACTTGCCCCTCACTCCCAATTTCCAAGCAAATTATTGCTTTGAAAGATGGGGGTATTAATTTTTGTCTTCTTTTGGGAAAGTAAAAGATTACTAATGATGGCAGATCTTGGGCCTGGTTGGCCGTATTAACTGTCTTCCATTTTTAGTATCGTGCTTTGGATAGATGCCAGGCTCTCATTGGTATCAAAAAAGTTAGCGAGGATTTAAGGGTCACGTTGATTCTTTTCATTTTGGTGCTCAGGTCGACTCTTCGTCTCTGGCTTGGGTTGTAAAATATGGCATCATCACAATCATCCAGTGCTGTACGAAGATTTCATCTTGGCCATCAATCAAATTTTCACGGATCAAGGCTAACAAGCTAGTTTTTCTCCCGTCGAGTCGACTTCTGCCTCTTAGTAACCCGATCCACGATCAGCATAGGTGCATGTGGCACGATCGAAAGTGCTTCACACTGTTCGAGGGAGATATCAGGGCCATCGTCGTTGATTATATAAAGGGTTTCTCCTTCTTAGGATGGATCTTTCTGCTCTTAGTTCTTTTGAAGAGGTATTCATCTCTGCTTCAACTTCAAGTCCTTGTTCCTCTAGATTTTTTCATTCTTTCATTTCATAGGTAAAAAGATGAAGCCAGACTTTGGAAAGCTTCGTCAAGCCACCTGTAAGAGGCCTGAACCAGCCCCTCTAGCAGAGTCAGAGGGCACGAAAAAAGCTTGGGCCAACGAAGCCATTGTCACCCCAGCCACAGGGAGCACTCCTGTGATATCAAGGACAACATTCGACAACAACGACGTCCCTCTAACTAAACTCCGCTCTAGAGCTGCTACACCAGCTCAGGCTTCGGGATAGCCGATGCCAACTTCGGCTGTTGATGCATCATCACCTTGGCCTCTTCCTCAAGATAAGGGCAAAGCTCCCCAAATAGAGGAGGGTTTAGAGAGAAACCATCCCCCTAAGGGAAAATATGAAGTAGACTTCGTAGTCTACTCTTGATGCGGGACTAATATGCATGCAATTATTTTTTGTATATTTTATATGTGGGGTTAAGAGATTAAATCCCGAAAATTGGATCAAAATAAGCTATAGGGAATTCTATATGAATTTTAGAAGTCAAGCATGCATATTAGGATCTAGAAAAGCAATAAAAAGGATCGCCAGGGCTGAGAAGCCTCGGTTAGGGCAAGTTCTCCTACAATAAAACTACTGGTGGCAGAGGGGGTGTAGCTGACAATGTCTGAAGCACCCGATGAAGATCACAGTAAAGAGATCTCTCGTTCCTCGATGGATGCGACCTGAAAACCGAGCCAAAGACCTACGAATACCCAGCTTTCTGCTCGGTGGTCCAATTGATGCTTGGCTGGAGTCGTTGGATTCGTAGGAACTCGGGGACCTGCAAATGACCTGTTAGAGGTTAGAAAACTCTCTATGGAACAAGGAAACAAGGAAAAACAGCAAAGAGGAATAGAGATTTGGAGGTGGCGGCCAGGGCTCTGGGAAGAAGGTTGGCGGCAGGAATTCTGTTGCAGCACCGGGAAGATGAAAGTACCAACAAAACCCCTTAAGCACAAAGTAGGGTAGCACAAAGCAATAGAAGAGAACTCAAGATTTATTTCATATATCAAAAGTAATCTCATACAAGAGACTAGGGTCCTTTAAATAGACCTTTAGCCTTGGCCCCCAAGTAAGGGTACATTAGACTTTACATATGACTCCTTCTCCCTTTCAAACCCTAGCTAGGAATATAAGGCAACATAGGTAGAAAATCCCTAAACTTGCTCTCCCTCTCCTTGTCTTGGTCGGCCAAGGGGGTGACCTTAAGTGGCCGACCAAGAGGAGGGTCACCATAAGGAATAGTGCCTTAATCTCCTTCCTGGGCCTGGGCTAGCCCAGTTTGCTTCTGGCTGGTCCAGGGCTTTAGGTTTGTTCTTGTTTTCATTTTCTTCTCCTGGTGGTCTTCAAGTCTTCAAGCTAGGTTGAACTTGGGCTAAATTTCCATGTCTTCAATCTGGTTAGACTTGGTCTTCACTTGTATGATATGGTCTTGAGCCTTCAGTATGCTTGGACAGGACTCAAAAAAATTAAAATTAGCTCAACATGAGCTGACTAATACTAAACTGGACTAGCTCAACATGAGCTGGTTAATACAGGACTCAACTCAGCTGGACTAAGCTTTATTACAGTGAACTCAAATGTCTTTAAGTGATCCACAGAGGGTTGAAAAGCCTTTGCCTTATTCTGGTGCCTCTGGTGTCCGCACCAATTCTCCCGGGGTGGGAGGAACTCGACCCTGTCGAGTGAAGATCAGACTGGCTCACATATCTCTCGAGAAGGTCTGGGTTAAGGTATTGCAAGTCCTCTCGAGAAATCTATGAATCGTCCGCTCTGGCCGGTCTTGCCATCGGATCAGGTAGCATTGATAGCTGCGGGCCCGGGTCATAATGGCTTGATCGTCTAGGATACACTCGATCCATTCTCCTCTCTCAGGCCAATTAATTGGTGAACACTCTGGGTAAGGATCACTCTCAACAGAAGGGATAGGTCCAAAAGCCTCACTAGGTATTGTTGCCGGTTTCCTGTACTCGACCAGGTCTGTAATATTGAAGGTAGAACTAATGCCCATATCCGAAGGCAAGTCCAACACATAGGGATTTGATCCAACCTTCTTTAACACTTTAAAAGGTCCGGCTCCATGAGCATGAAGCTTCTTAATGGTCCCAGGTGGGAACCGCTCAGGCCTAAGCCTAATCATGACAGAATCCCCTACATCAAATTCCTTGATCCTTCTTCGGGAATTAACCAATTTTTTATAAGTTTCATTGCTTAAGTTTATCTTTTGGCTAATATCCTTGTGCAAGTCTCTAATATGCTATGCAAAAGACTCTGTAGACTCTGAGACTCGTGCATGAGTAGGTAAAGGAATCAGATCAATGGGGCGATTAGGTTGGTACCCATGGACTATCTCAAAAGGACTCTTACTCGTTGTCCTATTTACTAAACTATTGTAGGCAAACTCTGCTCTAGGCAATAATAGATCCCAAGTTCCAATGTGATCACCTACCAAGTATCTTAGGAGGTTTCTTAAACTATGGTTCACCACTTCAGTTTGGCCATCTATTTGAGGATGGTAGGCTGTAGAAAACTTAAGCTTGGTCCCTAACAAGTGCCATAAGGTCTTCCAGAAATAACTGGTGAACCTAACATCCCTATCAGATATGATGGTCTTGGGTAGGCCATGGAGTTTAACAACATAATCTAAGAAAAGCTTGGCTACTCTAGACGCATCAAAGGTCTGAGAACAGGGGATGAAGTGAGCCATCTTAGAGAACCTATCGACCACTAGAAAGATAGAATCATGTCTCTTCTAGGTCTTAGGTAATCCTAACACGAAGTCCATACTTAGGTCCTGCCAAGGGCGATCAGGCACTGGTAAAGGTGTGTAAAGACCAGTGTTCTGCTTCTGCTATTTTGCAACAGCACAAGTCCTACATCTGGCTACAATTTGTGCAACGTGCCTTTTCAATCCTGGCCAAAAGAACTGGTCCTCTATTGCTAAGATTATCTTATTTCTACCAAAGTGACCAGCTAATCCTCCAGCATGGGTCTCCCAAATTAGGAATTCTCTAAGGAAAGTTTTGGATATACAGAATCGATTGTTCTGGAAAAGGTAGCCATCCTGAATGGTATATTCACTATGGGTGCTGGACGGTCCTAGCCTGAGGGTCTGGTAAATGTCTCCAAAGTCTGGGCAAGTTTCATATTCATCCTTTAACCTATCAAACCCTATGACTTGGGTGCTAACTGATCCTAATAGTAAAGACCTATGGCTCAGGGCATCTGCTACCTTATTTTCAGTGCCGGCATAGTGCTTCAGGAAAAAGTGTAAGCCTGAATGTACTCAATCCATTTACCGTGCCGTGGGTTCAGTTTCTTTTGGGAGTTCAGGAACCAGAGTGCCTCATGGTCAGAAAATAAGACAAACTCCTACGGTAGTAAGTAATGTCTCTAATATCTAAGGGCCTGGACTACCGCATGAAATTTCTTGTCATAGGTAGAGTACTTAAGTTTAGCCTCATTCAGCTTTTCACTGAAGAAGGCTACAGGATGATTCTCTTGACTTAGTACCCCACCTATTCCTACTCCCGAGCATCGCAAGCGACCTCAAACACCTTAATGAAGTCAGGTAATCTAAGGATGGGTGCATGGGTCATCTTATCCTTAAGCTCTAGGAAGGCCTTATCAGCTGCTTTGGTCCACTCAAATGTACCCTTCCTAATGCAATCAGTGATAGGTGCGACGACTGTACTAAAATTCCTAATAAATCTCCTGTAAAAGGTTGCCAGGCCATGGAAACTATGCACATCGTGGACACTAGAGGGTGTAGGCCACTCAACAATTGCCCTAACATTTTCAGGATCTGCAGAAACTCCCTCAGGGGTGACAACAAAACCTAGGAAGATAACCCTATGTGTCATGAAATCATACTTCTTAAAGTTGGCATAAAGGCTATTCTCCCTAAGGGTCTGGCATACTAGTCTTAGATGACTAAGGTGGTCCTTCTTAGTCCTGCTATAAATCAGAATATCATCAAAGTAGACCACAACGAATTTTTCGGTAAACTCTTTCAGGACCAGGGTCATAATCCTCATAAAAGTACTTGGTGCATTAGAAAGTCCGAAAGGCATTACAACGCACTCAAACAGGCCATCCTTAGTCTTGAAAGCAGTTTTCCACTCATCCCCAGGTCTAATCCTAACCTGATGATAGCCGCTCTTAAGGTCTATCTTGGAGAAAACTCTAGCTCTGGCCATCATATCTAACATATCATCCAATCGGGGGATGGAAAACCTATACTTCACAGTTACCTTGTTGATAGCTCTACTATCTACTGATGCAGAACAAATAAGATGATGCGATGCGGAAGTAAATTAAGACTTTTTTTTTTTTGTGTTTTGTTAGAAGTTGGCTTGACTTAAAAACAAGGCTAACTAATATTGAAAAAAAATATTCACTGAAAGAAAGCACAATTCAAAAGAGTAGATTATCAGAGTAATAAAGAAGTAGGATCGCTGGGGATTGAGAAACCCCCAGACCTAGGGTTTACTCCTCTTTCAAGAAACAGACGAAGAGAGAAGAGAAGGTTTTATACCTGACTGTGATATCTCTCTTTGCTTCAATTGAAGGACACTCTCGAGCAGATTGTAGGATCCTCGGAGATGGGGTATCTTCGTAATGGATCCTCGGATTGTAGTCCTATGGCAAGGTTGGCCTTCTTCTCGTACTCTGGATCTGGAAAGGATGAAGAACAAGATAAGGATTTAAGAAACTCAAGGAAGAGACCTTTACCTGGGATAGCTCCAGACTGCTCGAACTTTGAAGATGAGGGAAGAGTATAGAGGTGGCGGTGGAAGATGGAGTGGATTTAGGGTTTGGCTGGTTGGGCGGCGGCTTGCAGATGAAAAGGACCTAGGGCTTGATATAGTGGGCGGTGGCTTGGAGAAGGAGATGGCGGCCTTGAATGAAGTGGGAATAGGGTTTAGGAATTTGGGTGTTGGCGGCTAGGATGATGAAAGGAAATTAGGGTTGGCGGCCAGGGATGAAAGCGGGGCAGTGTTTTGGTAACTTTGGAGATCTCTCACCTCCTCAAGGCTCCAATGAAACCCGGATTTACTCCCTCACGGAGCTCAATACTTAAAGAAGTGTGGAAGAAGAGAACACAAGGTTGCTCAACACAAGAAAAGATTTCATTTACTCATTCTTTCAAAAGATTACATAAGGGTCCAATATATAGACCTTGCAAGAGAAACAAAATTACACTACTTCCCATGTGGGACTAAACATTCATCCTAAGCATAAAAAACTTTTCCTTGACCAACCAGGTTTCTTTCCTTGGAGTGGGCGGCCTCAAATGCAAGGTGATGGCTTCATATGGCAGGTATGCGGGGCACCTCCTAGTTCTTCTCCTTAAGTCATGGATTTTCCTTCCATGACTTGCTCTTTCTTGGAAGAAAATACTCATCTCCTAGTCTTTCTCCCCAAGACTAGGCTCCTTCCATTCATAGCCAGATACTTTAGGCAGGTGTGGGTGCCTACCTTGAAGTCCTCTCCAAGAAAAACCCCCTGCTCCTTTAGCTTGGTTACTTTTGGCAGCTTGTGGGCGCCTTCCTTGACTTCTCCTAAGAAGATTTTCTTGCTCTCTTGGGCGTAGAGACCAGGGACACTGGGATGAAATGTGGCACCAACTGGTCCTGGGAGTGTGGCTGGGAGTGTGGCGTCCACTTGCATTTGGCCTTGGAAGAAAAATGACGCCCTAGGGAATGGCGCCAACCAGGACTTGACTTGGACTTAGACTGAGTCAACATGACTCAACAAAATGAAATGCAAACTCAAAGAAATAAAATAATCTGGTTGACCAGGTCAACCCTTATTACAAACCCTAATCTTCGGGCAAGGTCATTCAGAGATCCAGATGGAACCCTGAAGTCTTCTTCTGATTCTGGTGCCCGCACCATCTACATACATCCTCCAGGTACCATCTTTCTTAGGGGTCAGTAGAGCAGAGACTGCACATGGACTCAGGCTCTCCCTAATGAAACCCTTCCTGAGCAATTCTCCCACTTGTTTCTGTAATTCTTGATGCTCACTGGGATTCAGTCTATAGTGAGGAAGGTTTGGTAAAGTGGCTCATGGAACTAAATCTATTGCGTGATGGATGTCTCTAAGGGATGGTAGTTGATCAGGTAAATCCTCAGGGAAGACATCCTCAAATTCTTTCAGAGCTTCAACAATTTCTTTAGGGTGTTCCTTTTGGGTCGACTCAAGTATTTCCTTAGAGGTCAAGATCCAAATAGGGTTACCCTCAGTAATCTCATTTTCTAACTCCCTAGCCTTAATCAGGTTAACTCCAGGTTTTTCTTGTCCTTAAGGCTACTAGAACCCCTCTTAACTAGGTCTCTAGGGGGAGCTGGATTGATAACAAACTTATTCCCATGGTAGTTAAAATCACAAACATTGGTTCAACCATAGAGGGTTGCATCATGATCAAAAAGCCAAGGTCGACCTAGAATGATACTACTCACTTTCATGGGGATGACATCACACCAAATCTTTTCCTTATAGGTTTGCAATCTAATTAAAATTTGACAGCTAGCTTGAATCTGGATGGAGGTGGATTCTATCCAAGAAACTTTGTACGGGCTAGGATGGGGAACTGTGGTCATCCTAAAGATTTAACTGCCTTGGCAGAGACGGCATTGACACAACTCCCACTATCTATGATGATCTTAAGAACCTTACCCCCTACCTTAACAAAAGTCTGTAGGATGCTAGTCCTACGCCAATCTTCCTTAACTGGGATTTGGGTTAAGATGCACCTAACCACTCCTAATTAGTTCTCAAACTCAGGTTCCTCCTCCTCACCTTCATATTCATCTATTAACTGATCATCAGCCTCATAAACCTCTCCCTCAGGTTCAGCTACAGGTTCAGGCTCTTCTTCCATAAGCTCGCCTAAGTGTAGGGTGGCGGGCATTAGTGCATAAAGTGGCCTGGTTTCTTGCATTTATAACATGTCTTCTGGGGGTTGTTACTCCTATGGACCTCTACAGATCTTCCTCTATCATCTCTATGGGTCAAAGGAGTACTAGGCTGGGGTCGACTCGGGCCTGGCTGACTAGGATTAGGTCGACTCGGGCCTGGCTGACTAGGACTGGGTCGACTTGGGCTAGGTCGACTGGGCATGGGTCGGCTCTGGTGGGGCTGGCTAGCTCCTGGATACTGACTAGGGTATATAGTGGGCTCAGGTCTATGATAAACGGGCCCTCTATGAAAACGCTCATGATCCCTAGCAATCTGGTAAGCATGGTCCAAGTCTCTAACCTCTCTCATATAGAGCTCTTTCTTAATGTCATCTCTTAGTCCAGCCCTAAACCTAGATAAGACAACATCCTCAGACTCCCTCAAATCACATTGCATGGAATACTCATCAAATTTTGTGATGTACTCATCTATACTCCTGTTACCCTGATTAAATCGTTGCCATTGATCTAGTAAACCACTATGATATGAAGCTAGAATGTATCTTGTCCTAAGCTTACCCTTCATGGCCCACCAGGTGGTTATAGGATCATGCCCTCCTAGACTAAGGGTTCTCTCAACACTAGCACAATGTAATCTGGCTTCCCGAACCAACTTAACCTTAGCAAACCTAAACTTACGCTCCTCCGTCATATCATACCACTCAAAATATTGATCCATCTCTCCCTCCCAATCTATATAGACCTTAGGATCTAGACAACCATCAAAAGTTGGGGCATTAAGCTTAACATGTCTATAGGATCTGTCCTCCTGGTCTACAAAATCCGGATTGGGCCTTCTAGGATGAACCTCAGGGATTGGGTCAGGACGATAGTCTCTCCTAGGTTCAGCCTCAAGGTATGGATCAGGGTTTGGGGTCCTCCTAGGTTCAGGATTATAGTATGGGTCAGGATGAGGGGCTCTCCTAGGTTCAACCTCACGATATGGTTCAGAGTTTGGGGTCCTCCTAGGTTCAGGATTATAGTATGGGTCAGGCTGAGGGGCTCTCCTAGGTTCAACCTCACGATATGGTTCAGGGTTTGGGGTCCTCCTAGGTTCAGGATTATAGTATGGGTCAGGCTGAGGGGCTCTCCTAGTATGAGGGGACTCAGACTCTGGCTTAAATTGTGAACCATGGGTTCTCTCTATGATCCCTATACGGCCCTCTAATTGGTCAAACCTGGTGGCGAAGTGTTCTAGTCTATTGTTGGTTTGGGCACTAGACTGAGTTAACTGGATAGTTATCTGGGTCATTTGGTCAGCAAGGGCTTTCATCTGGGCTTCAAATTTGTCCATGGATTCACGTAAAAGTGGAGATGGTGGATGATATGAAATCCCTGATCTTGTGCTCATGCAAGACTCGATCAAACTGACTATAGCTAACTAGACCTGGAGTCCAAAACTAGGTGCTCAATCAGGGTGGTAAACTAGCCTATAGTAACCCTGTACTCAGCCAGGCAGGTGTAAGAGGAGTGTTAGGTCCCTGATTGCCAATCCTAGACACCAATCAGAGATTGGCCAAGTAGGCGGACCAGCACACAAGCCCTTCAGGATTGAATCCCTGAACCACCGTTCTAGACACTAAGCACAATGTACACATTGGTTAACTTGACACGGTGATCTAACACTAGCCTTGACCCGACCAGTTGGTGTCCTTAGCCCACTAGGGCAAATTAAGTCTAGTTAATTTTAGGTTAGGCTTGGGACCGAATGCAAGGGGTGTGGTTTTGGGCTAAGGAGAGGTTATCAACTCCTTCCCTAATCTGATATACAAGAGTGCCCTTAAAAGTAAATTATGCAATGATGGCAGGTAGATGAAGATGCAAATTAGGGTTTAGATGTTTTAGGTGTTTTTTGGAGAATATATTTTTTATATATATTTTGGTATTTTCTTAAATAGAAGGAAACTTGCAAATTATGGCCTAATATGTAGGAAATATACTAAAACTAAAAGATATGCAAAGAGGTGTTACACAAAACCCTAAAACTTCCAAACTTGTCTTGCTGAAAAACAGAGCCAAATATTTGCAGGCTGTATTTCGGCTAGCAGAGACTGCGCAGATCGAAATAAAATCTGTGAAAATTCTAGAAAATACTTTGAATTATGATGAATCCAGAAAAATAAATTTTAGAATTTTTGGCATTCAGAACAGGAAGAAATAACTAAATTAACAGAGTATATACATACTAAAAAAATGTAGAAAACAAGCCCTAATCTAAGCTCTGATATCAAATGATGCGGGACTAATATGCATGCAATTATTTCTTGTGTGTTTTATATGTGGGGTTAAGAGATTAAATCCTGAAAATTGGATCAAAATAAGCTATAGGGAATTCTAAATGAATTTTAGAATTCAAGCATGCAGATTAGGACCTAGAAAAGCAATAAAGAGGATCGCCGGGGCTGAGAAGCCTCAGTTAGGGCAAGTTCTCCTACAATAAAATTACTAGTGGAAGAGGGAGTGTACCTGACAATATCTGAAGCACCCGATGAAGATCGCAGTGAAGGGATCTCTCGTTCCTCAATGGATGCGGCCTGGAAAACCAAGCCAAAGACCCGCGGATACCCGGCTTTCTGCTCGGTGGTCCGATTGAGGCTTGGCTGGAGTCGTTAGATTTGTAGGAACTCGGGGACCTGCAAATGACCTGTCAGGGGTTAGAAAACTCTCTAAGAAACAAGGAAACAAGGGAAAACAGCAAAGAGGAATAGAGATTTGGAGGTGGCGGCCAAGGCTCTGGGAAGAAGGTTGGCGGCAGGAATTCTGTTGCAGCACCGGGAAGATGAAAGTACCAACAAAACCCCTTAAGCACAAAGTAGGGTAGCACAAAGCAATAGAAGAGAACTCAAGATTTATTTCATATATCAAAAGTAATCTCATACAAGAGACTAGGGTCCTTTAAATAGACCTTTAGCCTTGGCCCCCATGTAAGGGTACATTAGACTTTACATAGGACTCCTTCTCCCTTTCAAACCCTAGCTAGGAATATAAGGCAACATAGGTAGAAAATCCCTAAACTTGCTCTCCCTCTCCTTGTCTTGGTCGGCCAAGGGGGTGACCTTAAGTGGCCGACCAAGAGGAGGGTCACCATAAAGAATGGCGCCCTAATCTCCTTCCTGGGCCTGGGCTGGCCCAGTTTGCTTCCGGATGGTCCAGGGCTTCAGGTTTGTTCTTGTTTTCATTTTCTCCTCCTGGTGGTCTTCAAGTCTTCAAGGTAGGTTGAACTTGGGCTAAATTTCCATGTCTTCAATCTGGTTGGACTTGGTCTTCACTTGTATGATGTGGTCTCGAGCCTTCAGTATGCTTGGACAGGACTCAAAAAAATTAAAATTAGCTCAACATGAGCTGACTAATACTGTACTGGACTAGCTCAACATGAGCTAACTAATACAGGACTCAACTCAGCTGGACTAAGCTTTATTACAGTGAACTCAAATATCTTTAAGTGATCCACAGAGAGTTGAGAAGCCTCTGCCTTATTCTGGTGCCTCTGGTGTCCGCACCAACTCTTATAGGAGGGGACTAGAAAATCCTGATTTAGTCAAGAAGCTGATCCAGGCCACTATCCTCCCAAGGGACTAGGAGGTCACCAAGAGTTGTCGGCTAGATAAGATTGCCGACTCGCTGTACCCCAATATCTTAAAGGTAAGGGATCCTCCTTTTACTTCTTCTTTCTTGATATTATGAAGAATATAACTAACTTTTCTATTACATGCTGTAGCTTATTCATGAAGTGACTCTGATAGAGGAAGGTATGTCAAGGTTCACAAATCTTAGTATAGGCTTTCACCAAGAACTAAAAATGACGAAAGCCAAAAAGGAGGTGGCCGAATAATTAAGATCGGCCATGGAAAAAAAACTGAACCAGAGCATAGCCACTGTTTGATATCTAGAGGCTGACCTGAAGAAGGCCTAAGCTAAGATAGCAGAACAAGAGACGAAGTTAAGGAAGAAGAAAAAGAAGATCCACTCCTTGGAACAGACAGCCAAGGACAACCAGAAGAAAGTCGATGAGGCTTTGAAGAAAGCCGACCAAGCTACCAAGAAGATGGAATCGGCAAAGGAGCAGACCATCTGAGCTATTGGGGACTATAAGAAGTCTTCAAGCTTTAATGATAAGATGACTGAGGCTGGAATAGTTAGCTATAGGCTGGGTTTCTATGACTGCCTTCAGGAGGTTCTCAAGATCCATCCTAGTCTTCACATCTCGAAGATACAGTTATATGATGTTGAAGAGCCCATGACACAGGCCTAAGCTAAAGTGGTCACAAGGCAGCCCAACAAGACCCTTATTGTAGTTGATCCTGACATTGCTCCAGTTGTTGATGAGTGATCTTGTACTTTTTCTGTTTTGTAAAGAGGCAACAATGTAAAGAATTTTCTGAAAGTAAATGAAACGGTTTATCTTTCCTCAACCTGTGTCTCTTGTGACGATGAATGCTTTGAACATTTTTCTAAGTATAGAGTCATCAAATATTCTTCAGCTTCCACTCAAAAAATTTCTCAAGTATGGAGTCTTCAGTATGATAGCTTGGCGACATAGGGGCACCTTTTCCCGTAAAGGAATATAGTTTTGGTGCAGTAGTTTGGTTTGACTCTTCATTGATCATGATCAGTTTTGTTGATATGGTAGGCTAATGAGCTCAAATATGTATTTGTTGCTTTTGCTAATATAGTTGGCAAATTAGGCCCACTTGTATATTTGTTGGACATGCCAATAAAGTAGGCTAGTTAGGCCCTCTCTTATGATTGTCGATCATATCAATAAGGTAGGCTGGTTAGACCTGCCTTTGCACTTGTCGAACATACCGATAAGGTAGGCTAGTCAGGCCTATCTTTGTGCTTGTCGGACATATTAATAAGGTAGACTGGTCAGGCCTACCTTTGCACTCATCGGACATACCGATAAGGTAGGCTAGTCAGGCCCACCTTTGTGCTTATCAGACATACCAATGGGGTAGGCTGGTCAGGCCTACTCAGTTTGAGCACTTAGGTGAGAATATCATAAGGAGAGTTTTATCAATAATATTTGTCAGTCTGGATAATGGACTTCCCTTATGAACCCAGCATTGATAAGCTTATTACCTCTTCATCAATCACCTTTTATCTCTCTGGAGCAAAGTTTCTTTTCTTTTGCCGGACTGGCCTGTGATTAGGGTCGACCTTCAGTCGGTGAGTTATGACTTCAGTCGGGATTCTGGGTGTATCAGTAACTGACCAGACGAAAATGTTGGCGTTACTTCGTAGGAAGTTGGTCAACTTCATCTTCATTTCTTCGTAGAGCAGATTCCCGATCTGCATGATTCTTGTCGGATCATCTTCTCTTAGTGGTATAGAGATGGTTTTTTCAACTGGCATTCCGCAGTCTTCTATCTGATCTCTTGGATCTAATTGCTCAAGATTCATGTGGTCGGTCGACTGTTTATTTTGAATTATCAGGTATTATCGGGCGACTCTTTGGTCTCCCCTCATTTCTTTGATCCAATTTCTAGTCGAAAATCGTACTAGAAGGTGATATGTTGATATTATGTCATGAAACTTATTCAAAGCGGGTCATCCCAATATAGTGTTATACGTCGATGGCATTTGTATGACCATAAAGTTAATGGGAAGCATTTTTTTGAAATGGTTCCGTACCAATGATCATTGGTAGGATTATTTTCCCTTCTACTATGATCTGATACCTCCAATCCTATCAGGTGTATTGGAGATTTTTGCAACTTATTTTTGGTTAGATTCATCTTGATGAAAGTATCGCATAGTAAGACCTCTGTAAAACTTTCATTATCTACCAGAATCCTTCTTACATCATAGTTGGCTATAATAGCTAATACAACTACAGGATCATTATGAAGAGTCTGGATTCCTTGTAGATCATCATCTGAAAAGCATATGGTGTTGTTACTTCTATATCTTTTAAGAGCACCTTCTTTAGGTCTGCTCCTCCAATCAGATCAATGATGCAGCATGCCTACTCCTCCGTCCGTAGGCCTTTGATTTGGTAGTTCTGCCTCCTCAGTAACTCTCTTAGGGGCAGCGACTTCAACTCGGGGTTCCTGGTTATTGACATATTTTTTCAAGTATCTCCGTTTAATCAGATCTTCAATCGCATCCTTGAGCTAGATGCATTTTTCAGTATTATGCATGTGATCACGATGGAACCAGTAATATTTATTTTTATTTCTTGATGCAGGAGGTGCCTTCATTGGATGAGGCCTTTGAAGATAGTTTTCTTTCTCTATCTCCATCAGGATCTTTTTTCTTGGGAGAGAGAGGAGTTTATATGTTAAATTTGATGACCAGATTCTTGGACTTGGGGCTGCGTCATCGAGTTGGCATATCGCCATTACTAAGGGGTCTAGGTTTTGGAACTTTGCCATTCTTTTTCTTGGGAACCAACCTCCTGTTGGCTTGGCACAGACTGGCTGCTTGTTCTTCAACTATTGCATATTTTTGTGCCCTTGCTAGCAGTTCAGTGTAGCTCATGAAAAACTTCTTATCCAGAGAGAAGGTGAATCTAGATGATCGGAAGCCTTTCTTTATGGCGGACATAGCTACATGTTCATTGAGATCGAGGATCTTAACTGTGGTGGAATTGAATCTGGCCATATAGTCCCATAGACTTTCTCCTTCATTCTGTTGTAGAAGGAAGAGACTGTTCGAATTATGAGGCATCCTTCGACAAGTCCTCAAATGTGACACAAATATTTTTTTCTAATTCATTAAAAGAATGAATTGTACCTGATCAAATGCTCAAATACCACATTCGAGTGACTTTTTTCAGAATGGCATGGAAAGCGAGGCAGTGCAGGGCATTAGAAGCTTCCTGTATCATCATGTGTGCCTTGAAGCTTCCCAAGTGATCAAGAGGATCAGTGGTACCGTCATATGGCTCTAATTATGGAACCTTGAAGTGGTGTGGAATCACTTCCTCCATTATTCTTTGGAAGAAAGGAGGCCGTGAATCATATGCCACAGTCTCATCATTCCTCCATTGATCATCAAGTCTTGTGATCTGCATCTCCAGCTTCTTGAACTTCTCTTTGTAGTCATCATGCACTCCCTCTCCTCATCGGGTGTTTCCTGGAGTGGAATCTTCAGAAGATACTAATAAAGATCTTCTTGCCCTATTCCTTTTGAGTTGGCTTTCAGCTTGCCTTTGGTGCCTAGAACTTCATGGTTCAAGGGATCGTTGATCAGGAGGTGACCATCAGGTGAATTCTTGTTGTTGGCCTTCCTTCTTCAAGGACCTACAACTAAATCTCGAGGCCACTGGTTGATATTGTCTATTGAGGGCAGTTTCTTAAAGGTTTTGTACCACGACCGTCCGTGCATCCATTCGATTCAGAAGGGCCTCAATCTGTTGTTGTCCCACACTTAATGTAAGAGGTACCACATTATTTTCTTCCGGAGGATCGTTCTTCTTGGAGATAGAATGACCCCTACTCGTTGAGATATTTTGTGCTCTCCCTTTTACCATCTTGCCTTTTCTTAAAACTTTCATTCCCAAGAGGGGCAATTCAATAGCTGAGTCACTCCCCTACCTGGCATGCCAATCTATTAACGTTGATCTCCACGGACCGGATGGAATACTTGGATTACTGATTCATCGCCTTGGATTCCTGCAAAACAAATCCCAGACAAAAATTTCTCCGGTGGGGGACACTCTGATGCCTAAGTCAGTAGAGTTCGGGCAACATAATAGAGAATTCAAAAAGAGCATAGATGGAAAAGGAATGAATCAAATTGACTTGGCTTCGGGTAGCCTTAGACTTGCTTACCTCAAAGATCCCCTCTTATCTCTTTTATAGGCATTGATCCAATTGAAAGCGATTAATTTTTTTTGTAACTGATTGCTGTTAAAGAAGTTAATTAAAATAACTTTTTCTTAGCTAATTGTAGTTACTATTGATAGTTATTCATTTTGGTCTTTGTTGATGCGATGGTTGTCAGTTATATAGTTTGTTGGTTATAACAACCATGCTTATTCTTGATGGGCCTGAAGCTGATGTAGATTGGCTGACTGCAAGTCGGCCAATTATTTTGGAGTATATCAATAGCCGATCATAGGTCGTATATTGTCATTGGCTGAAATGCTGTGCCGATAAAAAAAATCTGGATTGGTTTTCTAGCTGCGGGATCGACTGGTTCGGATGGGCCAATTAATTCTCTGGTCCGGTTTATCGTAATAGCGTTGTTCCTATTTAATTGTCCCACACCATGAATCCAACATGAAAGATCCTGATGGGATGTGCCTCCCTGTTTGCAATAATAAGCTCATAGTTGGAAAGACCCTCTTACACGAGAGAAGACGGAAGCACTATCCTTTTCCCTCTACTAGGTTGGTTTATTTGTAGTAGTTGTGCTAGCAAGCCATCCTATTGGTTTATATCATGACTTGTAATTGACTACCAGGTAGAAGGAAGTATTTTCATTGATTCCGACCTAGATTATATCTGTTCTGCATCACATACTGCACTTATGATGTTCATGAATTGCCATCACCGTATAGATGTGGGGATTGTGTTATGGATGTGTGAAAAAATGTTGGACAGACAGTTTTATAAATCAGTAAATCAAAAAGTTGCTTATGATAAATGGTCACTACTCGTCAACTACACCCAGGAAACAAAGTAGTTGCTTGATTTGCCAACTAATAAGCACTTTGATGTGCATGAACAAAGTTCTTGCCTCCCTCTTGAAATATCTTTTATTGGTTACGAATGAGGGTCGCCAACTAACTGTTTTATAGGAATTATTTCTACATTTATCTTATTACTAAAATCTGCTACTCCTGTCGACCACTTCCTTAGCCACCCATTTCCTTAGATGGCACAGTACTCATGGAAGACAAGAATGCCCCTTTTGACTGCCTTTTGCACTTCTAATGTGACATTGTTGCTTTGTTCAACATCTTATAGACCACTTGACAAGAAAAAGAAAGAATAATTAATCCAGTTCTTAATATTAAAGTTTTCTTGATCGAACTTGAGCTTTACTCAATGGGTTCTGGGGACAATTAATCTGATCATGCTTCAAGCTTGGGCTGTCTTGAGTATACATTTTAAGAGCTTGAATTGGTATTGCTGAGTTTTAACTTGATAGGTTTTTGAACTCTATTGTCCCACGGACGTGCTCTTGATCAAATGATGACATGTGTTTTGTGTTATACTTAATGAGATTATCATGATAATTTCTTTCTCGAGATTGCCCCCGTGGAGTTAAAAATTTACCAATTTAAAGAGAGAACCGAAGGGTGGCTCGAGTTGATTTGAAAATCATTTTGGATTTATGAAGTTCTAAAATGGTTCTAGAATTTGAAAGATGTTGCTGTTTGGAGCTTCAATTTTAGTATAGAATTAATTGTAAGCTTTAAATTTATTAGTTGCTTCATGTGGTGATCCTTGGAGGTTTTGGTGAAGAGTCAAGTTTTTTCATCATAGCAGTGGTGAATGTTGTTGCTGAAGGATCTGGGATGTATGTTGAACAACACTGGTTCTGGATGATGTCAAGGTTGCCATGGCATTGACCCATTTATAATTTTATATTTAAGCAATGTAGTCAAAAATGTTGGGAAAAAAAAAACAAGAAGAAAATGAGATGATCAGCTGAAGGCTTGATTGCTTTTGTTCTTTACATCTAAGATATTTGTTTGGTTGCTTTAGATTATGTAGTAGATTTATTGTCTCAGCTAGCATGAATCTGTGTTACTTCTGCCATACTGCAGCGAGGACTTTGCTAGTCCACCATCCAAAGCTTAGGATTATGTGCTTTTTCCCCCCTTTCATTGCTATTATATTCTACCTTACAGTCTAAATTTTAGCTGTTTTTAAGCCTTCTACCAAGATCTTTGGTTCGGTTTGTTGGTACCTTGAGAGTTGACTCTCTTCTGTGTCTCTTACTTGTCATAGGCCGAAGTAGAAGCAATTTGAATTCTTTTAATTCGTGTTCATGCAATGGATCTTCCGTCAAAGAACTGTGCGCCGCTCAAATGGAGCCAGGTTTCGCAAAGGATTATTCCCGGCTGATGTCTAGATGTGAAAATATGACTCCAGAATTTTCAAGTAGAACAGACAAGGAGAAGGGTTCTTCTCTGTGTGCTCCACAGCATTCTCTATCGCCTTTTCAGATCAAGGAGAGCATCAGGTGGGCCTGCGAAGACTTGCTTGGGTTAAGACAGAGCACAGGTCGGAACTGGCAAACAAGGGGAAGGAAGCGACCAAGAAGTTTTCCTGAGGTTCATGTCAGTCCCCTGCCAACACAGCCTAGTTAGGGACAAGCATGATGAGGTGGGGAAGGACCACAAGACGATGCCGTAGCCAGCGATTTCCCTCAGGAAATGCCGCTACTCCTCGGAAGTAAGAGCTTAGAGGGCTACATATGGGATCATAATTTTATAGAGTCATCAGAATAGCAATTTTCCGAGTGTTTGGTTGTTAGAGACCGGGAATGTCTTGTGCATGTTGCCGCTATTTTGGGCCCTTGATTAAGTGTTTTGGAGTTAAACAGCTTGTACATTTCATACTAATAAATGCCGAATTATTTTCGTATGACTTGGAGCATGTAACTTCTGTGAAATTTATGCTGAGAACATATTTTATGAAAGCTACAAAGGAAAAGATCTGGGTGAATAGAGATCACCATGATGAACTTGGAGCAGGGTGTCTGGGGACCCCATACCATTCGCCTCTGCATCCTCATTATCGATTCTGGCATTACAGTTTTGCTTATCTGACACATCAGGCTGATGATTAATTCATATTGAAGCATAAATATAAGGAAATCTATTATACATTTGTAAATAGAGATTCAGCTTATGCAGAGCTCTCCATCCATTATGTGGATACCAATATTAATGTTGTAGATATTAATGTGCTGACTATTATTAAAGTTCATTACTTAATATGCAATAGATATTAATAATGTTGCTGTTCATGTACCCGATCATCATCGTTATAATTTATTATATAATGTACAATAGAAATTTCATTATTAAAATCTTGTATTTATTATAGTTATTAATATTGCCGTATTATAATATAAAAATATCTAGAAATAGGTGAAAAAAATGGTAGCTCATGCATCGTAAGACACCATTATTTATGATAAGAGTTTTTTTAGCAGAAGCTTAGCTTGTGCAAAATTAGCTTGTTCATCATATGAATGTTGGTATCAATTATGCCAATATTGATGATGGAGGCATATACTCGGCTACTAGCAGTTTTTAATTTACCAGGTGGATACCGATATTAATTAGTCCATATCATTAAAGTTCATTACTTAATTTAAATATATTAATGATGCTATTTTTGATGTGCTCGGCCACTATTGGAATATTTCTTGTGTAACAGAAATTTAGTTATTAATTTTTTTATTTATTATAATTTGTTGCATTATCATATTTAGATTTGAAAATAGTCTAAGAAAAGGGAAATAGGATCATACCTGACACGTTGTGTGAGGCTGATATTAATAATAGGAGTTTCTACGTTAAGGTCCAACTTGTACAAAAATTCTCCATCCATCATGTATAGGGATGGCAACGGATCGGCTTTGGATCGGGTCATCCAAAATCCATACCCGTCTCGCTAAAAAATTACCCGCCCCATACCCGTCCTAAACCCATCTCGGGTCGGGTCGGGTATACCCGGTCTCATAAAACTTAGTTTATTTAAAAGCTAAACGGGTAGGGTCGAGTCGAGTCGGATCGGGTATATCTGTCCCATATCAAATATACTTAAATATTTTATAAACATAATTTTTTTTATATATAAACGGGTCGGGTTCGGATCGGGATGTACTACTATCCGTAACCGATCCAAACCCGAGTCGAGTTTTTTTTACATAACGCATATCCATTTATAAATTAGGCGGGTCGGGTCTTACCCGCCTCATTAGAGTTGGATCGGGTCGGATACCCATCCGATCGGAAAAATTGCCATCCCTAACCATGTAGATGCTGGTCTTGGTGATGCCAGCACAAATGAAAGAAACTTCTGCCTGACCATCTTTAAATTTATTAATTGATATATCAATACAAATTTTGCTCAAGAAGTTTTTGATTATGTTTTTGTAGCTGGCACCTTGGGATCACTTGTGTTATAGGTTCTAGGATTCAGAATTCTAATCAAATATCCAGTTGAGACTTGTATCCATGTATATAAGTTAGAGTGGTAAGATAAAACGGTTCTCATAACCCCAAAAAAAAAAAAAAAAAAAAAAAATTCTTCATTATTTTGGTCCGAGACATTCTTGGATTTTTTGAAAAATTCTTTCTTTATTTCTCATAGAATAGAGGCTTATTTTCATATTAACCAAACACCAATTAAAATAATACTACATTAATTGCACTATAATAAAGTTGTTATTCCAGATCCTAACCAAACAGAAATCTGGAATAATAAGGATGAATAGCTATTTTCCATGATTTTTGGTTCCCTAACCAGAATAAGTCCTTATTCCAGGCTATTCCCCCAAACAGCTACAAAAATCGAGATGGACCACCTAGAATAAGCTATTCTCGTCAACCTTTAGTATTCTAGAATAGCTATTCCATGGTGGACCATGGAATAGTTTATTCCAAATCATTTTATTTCTATGTGGTGGGCCCTACTACAATAATTATGCTGAAATAAAGTTGTTATTCTAGATTTCCAACCAAATAGAAATCTGGAAAAACAATGATGAATAGCTATTCTCTGAAAATTGGTATTCTTATTTCAGGAATAAATTTTTTATATCCAAACACTACCTTAATTCTATCCCAGAATTAGTCCTTATTCTAGCTTATTCCCCCAAATAGCTATGAATATCGAGATGGGCCATCCAGAATAAGCTATTTCAGTCAACCCTTAGTATTCTATAATGGCTATTCCATGGTGGACCATGGAATAGCTTATTCAAGATCATTTTTTTTTACATGATAGGTCCAACATTATTAATTATACTAGAATAAAATTATTATTCTAGATTTTTAACTAAATAGAAATTTAAAATAACAAGGATGAACAGCTACTCCCTAATAAGAATTAGTATTCCTATTTTAGAATAATTTTTTTTATCTAAATGCTATATGAAAATTCGTATTTCTATTTCATGAATAAATTTTGAGCATCCAAACACCACCATGGAGATGAGGGGCATTAAACACTTGGTGATGTGACTTGTAAATTAGAGGATATCATTTTTTAAAAAAAAGGTGTTGTTGGCGCTGAACCCTTGCAAACCAGACGGAGCGGTTGAGTTGCTGATTCGTCTCCTTAGGTGCCCTACAAAAAAAACAAGTTCCTCATCGGATTTTCTCCGATGAGGGACACTCCGATGCCTAAGTCAGTAAAAATTTAGGCAACAGAATAGAAAGTTCTGTTAGAGAGTGAAAGTAGCTCAAGATTGATTACCCTAAGTGTCCCCTCTTATCGGTATTTATAAAGGTAGGTGTAACAGAATGCAATTGAGCCCACTCGCTTCCGATCAGGGGGGTTAGTGGGTGTAATATTCTCGTAACCACAAGTGGTTAACATCTAATTTTGGCCACTTCGATATTGTTGGAGTTGGAGTTAGTGGCTACGTGGTTGGTTATAACAACCACGTCCACTCCCAAGGATTTTAGGCCAAGATCAACTGGAGATTTACTTCAGGACCACTCCTTCAGAAGGGACCGAATCTTAAATTGCTTTGTGTCTGCCTTCTTCAGAGTAAGCCAAAAACACCCCAGCCACTTACATTGGAGTCGCCCTCTTTGGACCAGTCCTTTTTAGCGCCAGTCAAGAGATAAGGTAATGGTTTTCTTCGGGTCCATTCTCTTCGAACTGACACTAAGAAGACTAGCTAGCTGTCTGTGGCGGTGTGGGCCAGAAGCATGTGTGAAATGGTTTAAGTAATGTCGAATTGTTGCTTTATTAGTTTGTAGAGTTACCTTTGAGTTTTTTTATTTGGGCATCCGGTTTGAAAAGGATCCAATTGGGCCTTCAACCGGTAATTAGCCTTCCTTGAACCGGCTTATCACAACAGTTGCCCCCTACTCACAGTTTTTGAAGCAATCATTCGCTTCGAGAGGTGGGAGTACTTATGGTTTGTCATTTTTCGATGAAAAAGGCGTGACCAATAATGATGAATCTTTGGTTCAGTCGATCATAGTAACCGGTATCTGATTTGGTAGTCATGCGGGGGACATGTGTCACCCTTCTATCAGAAGACGTCGATCGGGTAAGTTGCATCTCCTCCTTCCATTATGGCAATCCGATCGACCCTTCGACTTTAGTTTGGATGGAAGATATGGCATCATCCTATCTTTTGGGCATCAAGTACGAGCTTCATCTTGGCCATCAGATGTGATCACACGGATCATAGCTGACAGTTTGGTTTTCCTTCCGTCGAATCAACCAGCTCGTTTGGGACTTTGTATCCGCGATCGACGCCTCCATACGTGACATGATATGAGGGGTGCCCCTTTCTTCGAGGAGACTACTCGAACCATCTTTGTCCCCCCTATATAAGAGGGGAGTAGCCTAGTAGAGGAATCTTCTCTGCCTTGTTCCTTTTGCTCCTTGCTGTCCCAGCCCTTCTTCTTTTCTCGACTCCTATTCCTTTTTGCAGGTATGGTCTTCCTTTTCTTTCTCTTTTTTTTTTTTTTGCCATGGTTAGGACTTTAGAGGTCCCTGCCGCCAGTAGGGCTCCCTCCAGCGGGGGAGAAGTTGAGTCCTCTAGCGCCCCAGAACCTGTTAGGAAAGTTGTTGCCAAGTCCAGGCCAGAGTTGATCCCATGTTCTTTGTCCTTCGAGGAGATAGCCAACCTCCAGGAACATTACCATATTCTCAAAAACCTCCCTCTCATCCTTCCAATGCCCAAAGAGAGGGTTAGCAATCCTCCTACTGGTGCTATTGCTATATACGAAGATCACCTAAAAGCCGGTCTTCGTTTTCCATTGCATCCCTTCTTTGCCAAAGTTTTTAATATGTACCATGTAGTCCTTGCTCAGTTAACTCCGAGCAGTATTCGAAATATTTGCGGGTTTTTAGTCTTCTGTCACATAGCAAAGGTGAGGCCGAGAACTACTTTATTCATCTCTCTCCTCGTATTGAAGAGAGACTTTCATGACTATGGATGGTGGGTCATCGGCCCTCTTTCAAATCTCCTTGGCAGAGAGTTCCAAGGAGTGTATTTGTTTCCTCTTCTTCCGAAGTTTGGCCTCTTGTTCAGAGATCTTTAGTTGAGCCTTTTCTTGAAAGCTTGTTCTTCAAATCCTGAACCTCAGAGTCTTTTCTTGAAAGCTTCTCCTCCATAGTCGATTTTAGCTCTTTGGCCACTTCTTTTTTGGCCTTTGCTGCCGGAAGCTTTTCCCTCAAACTCTAGAGGAAGTTGTCGAACTATATCACACTCTCCTCTATGAAAGTGATGTCATGGACCAGCTGCATTCAATGACCATATCATGAAGTAAGTAATGTTAAGAATGATCCAGAAGAGACAGAAGAAGACAAAGACGTTTTACCTTCGGAACAATAGAGAATGATAAATCGAGCACCTCCTCAAGGCATCGATTCCAGGTGACTGCCCAGTCACGAGGCAGTAGTGTGGCCTTCAGTACTCTTCTAGCCACATCAGAAAGCACGAGACCCCTCTCATCGGAGAAGATGGAGAGGTTGACTTTGCAATCCCTATCTAAGGGAGTGTTCCTCAATGGACCCTCTTCACCTTAAGGTGCCTTGCCCTTGTCCCTCGTAGATGGGAAAGGTGGTGGTACGTCAACAATTGGAACCGAGGTCGGGCTCTCCAGAACTTGAATCGGAGTGCTCTCCCTTGGCCGGGGCTCCATCAGGGGGACTCTATCCCTCCCTGATGACTCCCCAGTTGGTGTAGCACTCCCACTAGCTCCATCGACCTGAGCCTTCTTGTGGGCCTCCGGACCTGTTGGAGGAACCTGGGCCGCTCTCTTCTTGGCGAATTGGCAAAGCTTAGTGAAATCGGGCTTCATCCCGTCGCCTATCAATAGAAATAAGCTTCAAGATTAGTTCGCTGGAATAACTGTGAAGCTGCACAAAGCCGAAGTTATCTACTAGCTATACCTAAAGAGGAGAACTCACTGATCTGAACAAGATGGAGGTTTCTCTCTTCTAAGAGCTCTTGGATTGCAAGGGTTCAGCGCCAACAGGTGTTATTATTTTTTTTATAGATAGACGGTCATACAATTCTGGTATGAGAGCAGCCCTGCCAAAACTAGTCACTAGAATGCTCAACAATGAAAGAGGCAATTTAGTTGGCGGCACTATTTTTTCTTCCTGTATACATGGTGAATCGCCATAGTCATCGATGGTCCAAGAAATTACCAAATATCGTGAAGCAGAAGATGGATGTTGTAATATCCGAGCTTGGGATGAAGTCGGTAGGCCCAGCCGACTTCAACCCAAACCAACAAAAAAAAAAAAAAGGGATGAACGGTGGCAGAGCCGGAACAGGGGAGGTTTCCTCACCCTTATCCGGCGGGCATTTTCGCCGGAGACTTCGAGGGATGAGTCGTGAGGGAAGAGGGAGTTGTTCGACGATGAGTCCGGGAGAGTTTGGGACTCCGGAGATGCGGTTTCCCTTCCCCAAATGACGAGGAGTCCATCGGTGGATTTCTCTTTAAATTTTCCCATGCCATCGCCAAATGGGTCCTTCCATAGCATCTTTTTCCTCTCTGACTTGCGACCGGGAACTCTCCAACGCCAGCCAGTGAGTTATTCCATTTTATTTAGCATTTTTAGGTGGATTAAGAGTTTATTGGATCGATTTAGTTGGATATATGTTGGGGCTATGGATCCACGGGTGGCTTCATTGCCGCCATCCACCGTCTACCGAGTTTTTCTTCCCAGAGATCCTCTTCCTGGGTCGCCGGTAGCCGGGGGTTGGGGTGGTGAGGCAGCGCCGAGGGACCTGATAGCAAGAGAAACGACGGGGAAGAAGAAGAAAGAAATAAGGGGAATTTGGGTTTCGGTCCAGGGAGAGAAGAAAAGAAAAGAAAAAAAATAAATAAATAATATATATATATATATAAGTAGGGGGTCTCTGTTTCGTGGAAAGGAAAAAAAAAGAAAGAGGAGAGAGAAGGAAGAGAGAGAAAGAGAAGAAAGAAAGAGAGAGAGAAGTAAGAGAGAGAGAATCAAGGGATTTTCTCGAGATTCATGAAATTAGGAATTTAGATTTTAATAAAAATTATTTCTTAATGTAGGAAATCAGTCTTTTGAGTAGGAAGGCGTTGCGCAGATTTCGGGTACAGACTAGTTCAGGTATAGATAATTAATTTTTTTGAGAGGTAAGGATCTCTGGACCTGATCACCAGTATATATATGTGTGTATGTTTATTTCGACATGATTTGATTCGAGCATATGAGCATCAGCATACATGACTAGATTTGCATGGATTAGCTGATATTTATGTGCTGGACAGCATGATTTTTGATGTTACTAGCTATGTTCTGGTATACTATGTGTTATCAATAATGTGTTATTTATGTGGGATGAACCATGAATGATGTATTATTTGTGTGGGTTGGATCATGATACAGTTATTCGAAAGCTATGAATGTTATGATTGCTATGAGATGATGTGGATGGATAAAGTGATAACAGTGTCTGGACTAGCCATGGATCTGAGTTGCTGGAGCTTGGGGCTTCGTTCGAAGAATAGCCGGTCATGGGCGTTTAAACATGGGACAGCCAGAGTTACGGGCTTTGTACGTGAGCTAGCCTGGCCACGGGCTTAGAATACAAGGTTGATAGTGTGGTTGCAAGTCATGGGCGTTGCATAACAATGGCTAGTCCAGTACCCTAAAGAAGAGGAAAAGTTAATAAAAACATTCAAAGGTAATATAATATTGTGAAAGGTTTTTGATATACTTGATATGGTTTTGGTTGCATGATCGAAAATTTATTATTTTCCCGTTATACTACTGTGATTTTGCTGCTTTCAGATTTAATATTAATACTAGTGTGATTGTGAAGGAACCTTACTAGGCTGTATAGCTCACTCCCTACTATTTATTTTTTCAGAGACTCAGAATACATAGCGAGGATTGGGCTAGGCGTGAGATGGAGCTTCATTAATGTTGAGTTAGTTAGTTAGAGTTAGTTTCGGTTACTGATGCTTGTTGTGAATCAGTAGACCAATTAATGATATTGATTAAATAAATGTATTGTTTAATTGTTAATCAATTGTCTATATAATATTAGTTTTAATTTTGATGTGTTTGACTCTTGTGTACGTAGACCTTGCATGAACTCTAGGGTGAAACCTAGGGTTTGTGCGGCCGGTCGCGTAATCGATTCCAGTGCTGGATTTGGGACGTGACAGAGTGGTATCAAAGCAAACCAGGTTCTAGGATCTTAGGATATAAGTTCATCGAGAGAGAGTGTAGGTTGATTTATAGATGGGGTAGATAATGTGACATATTTTTTATCATCTAAGTGTTAGTTATATACTAACAATGATTGGTGTAGGTTTTTCATGGCGCGTGGTAGTGGGCATGCATGTATTAGGAGGTCTACAAGATTTGCGGAAGGAGCAAATGCTTGGGATCCTATAGAGCAGCATGAGGATACTGGGATCTTATTTGGTAATGAGGAACATCCACAAGAACCAACGCCCAATCCTATTGACAACATTGGTGATGCAGAGTATCCCCAGGAACCGACCCCCAATCCTTTGGACAACACTCTGGAGATTGGAACTGCAGAAACAGGAACACCAGGAGGATTTGGAGTTCATCCTGGGGACCAGGTGGGTCTTCCCCAGCTATTGCAATACTTAGTGCAGCAACAAGCTACTGCAAGAGCTGATACACTAAGAATAATGGAAGCACAACAGCAATAGCAATAATTCATGCAGCAGTTATTATTACGGTAGCAATAGCCAGAAGTAAGAATTTCACAAGAACGATCAATTACTTTAATAGATTTTGTTGACTCTAGTCTTGATTTTGATGATTGACAAAATGTTTAAGTATATATGAGTACTAATTGTGTTTTAAGTGTATTTCTTAGATCTTAGTACTCAACCATGTTGAATGAAGAAATGCTTGTATTTCAGTTGAAAAAGTCCTTAAATTATGGAAAATCAATATATGGACTTTGGAATTAATATGAAAGGATTTGAAGATGGTTCAGCAAGGTCGGCACGGCAAAATTTCAGTGGCACGCTTCAGAGGTCGACACCAGAGGTCGACACCTGTCCAGAGGTCGACACCTGAGGTCACAACCTATCCAGAGGTCGACACCAGAGGTCGACTCATAGCCTGAGAATTTAAACTGGGCAGAACTATGGTATTCTGAACTTTTGCCTAAATTTTACTAGAGGTCGACTCATGAGGTCGACACTTGATCCAGAGGTCGACTCATGGCATAACGGCTAGTTTTTTCTGACTTCTGATTTGATTTCCAACGGCCATAAACGGCCATATTTTTGAATCTAACGGTCTTGTGGAGTTGTTTCAGCATGAATGAGGTATTTAACCTCCACCAAACTTCAAAAAAGACATGGAGACAAGGTGAAAGGATTAGAGTGAAAGTAAAAAGCCTTCAAGCAATTCCAAGCCAAAAAGAGTGAGAAATCCAAGAGATTCCTTAGCCAAAAGCTTTCCATCTTTGAGGAATCCAACTTTCAAGAGTTTGGCATTTAGTGAGGTCAAAGATTCCAAGGGAAAGGCTTGAAGAGTCTCCATCAAGAGCTTCACGACGAATTTCTTATTGCTCAAAAGGAGTTTGTATTGTTTTTTATTCATTGTATTCAATTCTATTTGTGGTAGGCTAGTTTCAAGGGAATTTGAAACTAGTGTGAGGTTTGTTGGTGAGCCAATTGATAAAACCAACTAGGGTTGCTTGTAAGCCCGAAGCCAAAACAAGTATGTAAGGTTTTGACTTGTGAGCCTGGTAAAACAAGTCGGCTGTAATCTAAAGATTATAGTGGAAATTCCCAAGTGGAGCTTGGAAAGTGGATGTAGGTGCTAGGTGCACCGAACCACTATATTTCTTGTGTGTTTGCATTGCTCTTCTTTCGCTCTTTAATTGTCGATTTATTTCATTGCTTCCGTTGCACAATTACTTGAGCACTATCACTCTTCACTTTTGAACTTGATAGCACATATATTGCTTTAATTTTTAAAATACCCAATTCACCCCCCCTCTTGGGCACCATATCTGGGCAACAAGTGGTATCAGAGCTCGGTGCTCTGATTGAAATCTAACGATTTTGAGCTAAAGTTCATGGTGACCCTTGTAGGTATTAGTGTTAGACCACCATTTTTCAATGGCATAAATTACACATTTTGGAAAACTCGCATGCGCATCCATATTCAATCTATTAGTTATCATCTTTGGAAAACCATTATTAGTGGTCCTCATATTCCTTCCATTTTGGTTAATGGCATTTCCATTCCAAAGCTCGAAGAGGATTGGAATGAATATGACATTAAACAAATTGAACTCAATGCTAAAGCAATGAACTTGCTTTATTGTGCATTGGACTTAAATGAATTTAATAGAGTTTCTACATGCACATCAGCTAAGGAAATATGGGACACACTTGAGGTTACTCATGAGGATACTCTTCAGTGAAGAACACTAAATTAATTTGCTTATACATTCTTTTGAAACTTTTGAAATGATGCATTATGAATCTATATCTGATATGTTTTCAAGATTTATGACTATTATTAATGAATTAAAAAGTCTTGGAAAAATCTATACTAATGCTGATTTGGTGAACAAAATTCTTAGATCCTTGCCAAAATCATGGGATCAAAGGTGACGGTGATCCAAGAAGCTAAAGATGTAGAAACCTTACCTTTGGAGGAGCTTATCGGTTCACTCATGACCTATGAGTTGAACTTATGACAAAGGATAGTGGAAGCTGATACAGAAAAGAAAAAATAGCTCTCAAGGCCAAAAGGAAATTCAAGGCAATGATGGCAACTTGGAGCGATAGCGAAGATTCAAGTACGGATGATGAAGTTGCCCATCTTTGTTCATGGCTAATGAGAAAAAGTTATGTGCTAAAAATAATTATGATTTTACCTTTAAAGAATCACATGATGCATCTAATGATCTTGTGCATGAATACAGATTGCTAAAATTGAGCACAAGAAATTAAATAGGTATGTAGATTCATTTTCTCTTGACAACACCAATCTTGCAAATAAAAATGATGATTTAAATGCCAAGATTAATATTTTGAAAAATGAAAAGAATAATTTTTCTAAAGAAAAAGAATTTTTAGAAAAAGAAAATGTTATTTCAAAAGATTTATGTGAAAAAGTTTTTAATGAGAAAAATATTTTGATTGAGGAAAAGAAGCAAAAACTCTTGAAGAACTTCAATATTCCTGCTTCTTTCAATTCTTATTATAAATGTGGTTTCAATGCTTATTCTTCTAGATTAAGAAAAGTTTGGGTTCCAAAAGGAACCATAATTACTAATCATAAAGGACCCAAGAAAGTTTAGGTACCAAAAATGTCCACTTAATTTGTTTTGCAGGAATGTCTTGCAACCCAATATGAAGAAAGGAAGTTCTTGAAAGAGGTTGTACAAGACAATTTAAAGAAGTGGACAAGCTATATTTTGGACTAAATGGTAAAAGGAAAGATTATGATATTGGTAAATTCTAAACATCTCCTTCCATAATTAAAATTGTAGATTAATTGTTATTGCATCAATTACTTTGAAAAATTATTTTAAATAGTAATTAGATCAAGTTTGGACTTATCATCATTGGATATGATCATGAACTTTTTGGTGTTGATGAATTTCATGCTATCATGATTAAATTTATGATTGTAAGACCTTCACTTGATTTTGATTAATGTATTTCATGAAAATACTTTTAAGATGCATATTGATTTGAAAAATGTTTTAATTTATTGATTAGAATCAAGCTTAGACTAATAATCATTTGTTGTGATCATGACCATTTTGATGTTGATGGATTTCAAGCTCTCATGGTCAAACTTGTGATTATTAGATCTTTACTTGATTTTGATTAATATAATTTCTAATTATTTCAAGTGAAATGCTATGATTTATATGTTTTTTTTTGGCATCTATGCATATCTAGAAATGATTTGGATCAAGTATAGAACTAGTAGTTAAGGGTTACTTTTAAGAAGAAGGTATGCTTATTGACAAACCCTTGCTCTAATAGCTAGACTTGATATCATATTACTTCTAGCATTTGTATGGATATCAAATCATCTTAAAATGAATTTGAAATAATGCTAAACGTTTTTATGCGATATAAATGCTTTGTATTTTAAAATCATGAATATCTTGAAAAATTTCAAATCTGATGCATAAGCTTTCATGTTTTATTCCTGAAATAAATGCATATTTTTAAAGGAGGAATAACATTCAGGGGGAGCATCCAAAGATTTGTTATCATATTTGATGCTTTGAATATCTTGTTGATATCATGCTTTGCTTATATTGCTCTAGTACTCTTCTTGTTTTCAAATCTAATTCTTTGGAGGAGTTACATTCAAATGGTATCATATTCTATTAGCATCAAAATTTTTTAAGAATTCCTAGTAACCGCTTCGGATTGGGTTAGTCACCATGACCGTCCGGTCATAGGAGATAAGTAGGGCTTAAAGACCCTCTCTTCCCATTCAACGGGCTCTCTTATGACGTGTAGGGGTGCCGCTGTGACCTTATCCCATGAACAAGTAAGGCGAATGGATAATATACATCAAATCATTTCTTGCATGTGCTTACATTCTTTGGTATCTTGTTCAATTTATATCATATTCAATTGATATCATAAATATTTGATTTCATGCATTGATTTTGATGACCTACTTGCTATTCTTTCCAACTTCATTCCCACTTTGTATTGCCTTTCACCCTTTTTCATGATGTCAAAAGGGGGAGAAAATTGTTAAGTATGAAAAGGGGAAGATTGGATAAACATGAAAAATCTTTTGAGAAATGAAAGAAAGTGCAAAAGGGAGAGAAGAATGTAAAATATTTTTATCTAAAGGAAAGAATTAGTAAGAAGAAGAAATTTTGAAAATTTTAAATTTTTCTTTTGCATATTTTAAAAAATATTTTTGAAGATTTTTTGGATCATATTTTGAGGGAGAGCTTGGTGCTTATTGTTTTGAGCTTGCATGTTTATTTTATTGTTAATCTTTTTAAGCTTACCCTATTCATATACTTAAAGGTTTTGTCATTATCAAAAAGGGGAGATTGTTGACTCTAGTCTTGATTTTGATGATTGACAAAATGTTTAAGTATATATGAGTACTAATTGTATTTTAAGTATATTTCTTAGATCTTAGTACTCAACCATGTTGAATGAAGAAATGCTTGTATTTCAGTTGAAAAAGTCCTTAAATTAATGAAAAATCAAATATTGACTTTGGAATTAATATGAAAGGATTTGAAGATGGTTCAGCAAGGCCGGCACGGCAAAATTTCAGTGGCACGCTTCAGAGGTCGACACCAGAGGTCGACACCTGTCCAGAGGTCGACACCTGAGGTCAACACCTGTCCAGAGGTCGACACCAGAGGTCGACTCATAGCCTGAGAATTTAAACTGGGCAGAACTATGGTATTCTGAACTTTTGCCTAAATTTTACTGGAGGTCGACTCATGAGGTCGACACTTGATCCAGAGGTCAACTCATGAGGTCGACTCATGGCATAACGGCTAGTTTTTCTGAACTTCTGATTTGATTTCCAACGGCCATAAACGGCCATATTTTTGAATCTAACGGTCTTGTGGAGTTGTTTCAGCATGAATGAGGTATTTAACCTCTACCAAACTTCAAAAAAGACATGGAGACAAGGTGAAAAGGATTAGAGTGAAAGTAAAAAGCCTTCAAGCAATTCCAAGCCAAAAAGAGTGAGAAATCCAAGAGATTCCTTAGCCAAAAGCTTCCATCTTTGAGGAATCCAACTTTCAAGAGTTTGGCATTTAGTGAGGTCAAAGATTCCAAGGGAAAAGGCTTGAAGAGTCTCCATCAAGAGCTTCAACGAATTTCTTATTGCTCAAAAAAGAGTTTGTATTGTTTTTATTCATTGTATTCAAATTCTATTTGTGGTAGGCTAGTTTCAAGGGAATTTGAAACTAGTGTGAGGTTTGTTGGTGAGCCAATTGATAAAACCAACTAGGTTGCTTGTAAGCCCGAAGCCAAAACAAGTGAGTGAGGTTTGTTGGTGAGCCAATTGATAAAACCAACTAGGGTTGCTTGTAAGCCCGAAGCCAAAACAAGTGTGTAAGGTTTTGACTTGTGAGCCTGGTAAACAAGTCGGCTGTAATCTAAAGATTATAGTGGAAATTTCCAAGTGGAGCTTGGGGAGTGGATGTAGGTGCTAGGTGCACCGAACCACTATATTTCTTGTGTGTTTGCATTGCTCTTCTTTCGCTCTTTAATTGTCGATTTATTTCATTGCTTCCGTTGCACAATTACTTGAGCACTATCACTCTTCACTTTTGAACTTGATAGCACATATATTGCTTTAATTTTTAAAATACCCAATCACCCCCCCTCTTGGGCACCATATCTGGGCAACAGATTTCAAGAAGTATGCGCCACCGGTATTCAAGGGAACATCTGATCCCATGGAGGCAGAGGGTTGGCTGAAAGCTGTTGAGAAAGTTTTTCAAGTCTTGCAATGTTCAGAAGGGGAGAAGGTTACATTTGCTACTTTCTTATTGCAAGATGAGGCAGCTAATTGGTGGGAGTTGGAGCTTGGGAAGCAAGGACCAAATGATGCACCTTTTATCTGGACAGATTTCAGAAAGGTTTTCTATGAGAGATACTTTCCTCAAAGTGTTCGGGTATAAAAATTTCGAGAATTTGATCGCTTGGAGCAGGGTAACTTAACCGTTTCTCAGTATGCTGCAAAATTTGAAGAATTATCAAGATATGCTCCATCACTGTTTGCAGATGAAGGGATCCGGGCCAGGAAATTTGAAAATAGACTTAGAGGTCGGATTCAGCATCAGGTAACTGCCTTCGAGCTACCAACCTATAAGGAGGTCATCAACAAGGCACTGATTATAGAAAGAGGATTGGTTGTGGCTCAAGCTGAAAGAGAAAAAGCTTTAAGAAAAGATCCAGATCAGGAGGATTTCAGGATCAACCTAATGAAAACATTAGTGCAAAGATATGGAAGCCTGATAATGCTGCTTTAGGTGACGAGACTCAACAAAAGGAGGAGATCCAGTGTTACAAGTGTGGTGGGCCGCATCTTAAGCGAGACTGTACTTAGCCAGGAGGGAAATGCTATAACTACGGAAGGGAGGGTCACAAGGTGATTATGTGCTATAAGCAAAATCGATCACTGTATCGACCACCTCAAGAAAGATAGCAACCAGGAGGAGGGCAGCAAAACCCGAGCACCCAAGGATGGGTGTACGCACTCATGCAGCAGGATGCCAACGCACCCAATTCTGTAGTGATAGGTATGAATAGGTTATGACCATTTGGGACGGTAATACAAGTAACTAGAATCATAATGACATAATGATTATTAGGATATGACAAGAATAGTGTTAGAACTTAGATTATGATGATTTAGAACTGTGGTATAAGTGATTTTGATATATGTGAGTCATATCGGAATTCAGGTCATGATTGTTCGAGACTAGACAATTATGATTTGGAAATCACTTGGTAGTTATTAAGACATAATATAGACTCAGTTTATGACCACTTGGAGCTATGATATTGGTAATTAGGATATGGTTTGAATGTCAAAAATTTGATCTAGATTATAAATGAAAAAGATCAAGTTTTGAAGTAAGTACCTTAAGGGGTAGACTAATTGGAAGTTGAAGATCGAATGACATGAGGGTTGGTTATTCTTAAGGTTTACAAATCTCAATCAAGCTAATTTCGAGGATGAAATTTTTTTAACGGGGGGAGAATGTAATATCCGGGCTTGGGCTGAAGTCGGCAGGCCCAGCCGACTTCAACCCAAACCAACGAAAAAAAAAAATGGGATGAACGGTGGCAGAGCCGGAACAGGGGAGGTTTCCTCACCCTTATCCGGCCGGCGTTTTCGTCGGAGACTTCGAGGGATGAGTCGTGAGAGAAGAGGGAGTTGTTCGGCGATGAGTCCAGGAGAGTTTGGGACTCCAGAGATGCGGTTTCCCTTCCCCAAACGACGAGGAGTCCGTTGGTGGATTTCTCTTTAAATTTCTCCATGCCATCGCCAAATGGGTCCTTCCATAGCATCTTTTTCCTCTCCGACGTGCGACCGGGAACTCTCCAACGCCAGCCGATGAGTTATTCCTTTTTATTTAGCATTTTTAGGTGTATTAAGAGTTTATTGGATCGGTTTAGTTGGATATGTGTTGGGGCTATGGATCCACGGGTGGCTTCGCCGCCACTATCCGCCGTCTGCCGAGTTTGTCTTCCTGGAGACCCTCTTCCTGGGTCACCGGTAGTCGGGGGGGTTGGGGTGGTGAGGCGGCGCCGAGGGACCTGATAGCAAGAGAAATGACGGGGAAGAGGAAGAAAGAAATAAGGGGAATTTGGGTTTCGGTCCAGGGAGAGAAGAAAAGAAAAACATATATATATATATATATATATATATATATATAAGGGGGCCTTTGTTTCGTGGAAAGGAAAAAAAAAGAAAGAGGAGAGAGAAGGTAGAGAGAGAAGAGAAGAAAGAAAGAGGAGAGAGAAGGAAGAGAGAGAATCAAGGAATTTTCTCGAGATTCGTGAAAATTAGAAATTTAGATTTTAATAAAAATTATTTCTTAATGTAGGAAATCAGTCTTCTGAGCAGGAAGTCATTGCGCAGATTTCGGATACAGACTAGTTCAGGTATAGATAATTGATTTTTTTGAGAGGTAAGGATCTCTGGACCTGATCACCAGTATATATATATGTGTGTTTATTTCGACATGATTTGATTCGGGTATATGAGCATCAGCATCATGACTAGATTTGCATGGATTAGTTGATATTTATGTGCTGAACAGCATGATTTTTGATGTTACTAGCTATGTTCTGGTATACTATGTGTTATCAATAATGTGTTATTTATGTGGGATGAACCATGAATGATGTATTATTTATGTGGGTTGGATCATGATACAGTTATTGGAAAGCTATGAATGTTATGATTGCTATGAGATGATGTGAATGGATAAAGTGATAACGGTATCTGGACTAGCCATGGATCTGAAGTTGCTGGAGCCTCGGGCTTCGTTCGAAGAATAGCCGGCCATGGGCGTTTAAACATAGGACAGCCAGAGTCACGGGCTTTGTATGTGAGCTAGCTTGGCCACGGGCTTAGAATACATGGTTGATAGTGTGATTGCCAGTCATGGGCATCGCATGACAATGGCTAGTCCAGTACCCTAAAGAAGATGAAAAGTTAATAAAAACATTCAAAGGTAATATAATATTGTGAAAGGTTTTTGATATACTTGATATGGTTTTGGTTGCGCGACAAAAATTTATTATTTTCCCATTATACTACTATGATTTTGCTGCTTTCAGATTTAATATTAATACTGGTGTGATTGTGAAGGAACCTTACTGGACTGTATAGCTCACTCCCTACTGTTTATTTTTTTTCAGAGACTCAGGATACATAGCGAGGATTGGGCTGGGTATGAGACGGAGCTTCATTAATGTTGAGTTAGTTAGTTAGTTAGAGTTAGTTTCGGTTACTGATGCTTGTTGTAAATCAGTAGACCAATTAATGATATTGATTAAATAAATGGATTGTTTAATTGTTAATCAATTATTTATATAATATTAGTTTTAATTTTGATGTGTTTGTATTTGACTCCTGTGTACCTAGGTCTTGCATGAACTCTAGAATGAAATTTATGATTTGTGCGGCCGGTCACGTAGCCGATTTCGGTACTAGATTCGGGACATGACAGATATGATGTTGCTCGGACTTATCCTGAATCCATCTAATGACGATAAAGAAATCTTTTTTAATGAGAATCTTATCGGTATGCAATTTCTGAATGGCTAACATAATACCCGTCCACGTACCTCTACCAGGATGTTATTTTTAAAAAAAAAAAAAAAAAAAATCAAGAGAGTTGGTTCCAAGACGCGTATTTTACCCCTTAATCCGTGCTCTCGCTGATGCATTTCCACCTACCCATATATCCGTGCTATGGCTGATGCACCACACACCGCCTACGAAGATCAAATGTCCGCATAGAAACTTCGAACCAATACTTTGTCCACTCCTCGTTGTGGACGGATCCTCTCTAAACTTTGCATAGCCTTGCAAAACACCGCTACAAATCCTATCTCGATACCAGCATCATGCGTTCATCATCGTTAAGTCTTAAACGTACGGCCCAGATATCCGGTCCTTGATCCTCGATTGCACGGTTTGGATACCTTAGGATATGCTAGAAAAGATACGCTTATCGATGTGACAAGTATCCTATTTTTTTGTTCTTTGATGTGACAAGTATCCTATTCTTGATTCTTTTATCTGGATACCTAAACTGACCTCAAGAGCGCAAAAGTTTCATCAACCGGCGGTGATGCGATCTCCTAAACCACCTTGTCACGTCAGGAAGCGAACCGCCGACGCCTCGGATCCGTTTCTCCTCGGTCAATAGTTCGGCTCTGGGTCCTATAAAATTATCATCCAAACGTGCAATCAGCCATCATCCACCGTCCGATTGATTTCGACGTAACCTCCAAGTAAACTGGACCACCAGCTTACTCGTCCGCATAAGAAGCAAGAAAGAACCGTCCATAACACGGTTTCACGCACGCCGCTGTATCCATCTAATTATTAACTGAGACACGAAATCGTCCACGCGCTCATTCTAACGTTATTGATGGAAGCGGTTCCTCTAACATTAATCTCCCCTGCCGACCCAAAGCGACGGATCGGTAAATTGTTCTGTTCGAGGACTCGCTTTACTTATAATATTCCCATGGGATAACGTCAGCATTTCGAGAAATTAAAATATAATTATATTTTGTTATTCGTCATTAGTTACCAACCTCTTTTTCTTTCTTTTTTTTTTTCTTGACTTGATTTTTTGTTTACTTTCTGTTATATGTTTATAATCTTTTTTACCGCAACGCGGCAGCGGTGGTGAATCCGCGAAAGGTTAAAAGGAAAGGAGGCGAAGGATGTAGGCGGCGAGTCATTTTTTCATTATCTGTGTCCCTTCTTCATTTCTCTCTCCTCTCTTCTCCTCTCCTCGAATAAACAAAAAAAAAACTCGCCTTTCCAATCGCCTCTTATTTTCGCTACCGGAAGCGCGATAATTGATCTTTGTTCTCCGTTTGTTTGGCTTTTTTTTTTTTTAATTTTTTTTTGAGAAATCCATCCAGAAATCTTCCATTTTTATCTGTTGGATTCTTTTTTTGATGTTGGAATCCGTTTTTGGATTGAAAGATTTCGTTTTGGATTGATCCTGCGTTGTTTCTGGGGTTTTGGAAAGAGATTTCGAAGGGTAAGTTTGTGATGGAGAACTTGATCACCTAGAGGAAGGATTTGGGCTGTTTCTTCTTTGATAAGGTCGAAAGAAACAGCCAGGGTTATGATCGGACGCCACCGGACTGGAGAATCTAGGGTTCTGTTTAGTTTTTGGGTTCTTTCTCTCGGCTTCTTGGAGGGGTTCGAGGGTGGGGGATGAGGAACGATGTACAGAGGCCTCAGGAAGGTGCTCTGCCGAGGAACGGACGGGGCAGCAACGGCTTCTTCTCTCTCCGCTCGCTGTCGAACTATATAAGGGTTGTGTCTTCGGGCGCCTCGACGGTCGCATCCACCGTCCGATCAGCAGGGGCGTCCGTTGCGTCCTCCATTGCGGACCGTGATGATGCCGGACGCGATCAGGTACTCGAGGCGGTTCCTTCTCGTTAAAATTTCGAGGTTTCTCTTGATGGACTCAGCTCATATTTATCTGAAATTTAAAGAATTTATGCGTGGCTTTATTGCATATGAAATGAGTTTGCAAAAAAGAATCAGCTTGATGGCATACTTTGTTTTATATGTGATTCTTGACGTAGAACTTATTACTAGAATGATTAAGGGTGCCTTGTTAATGGGCTGAGTTGATATAATACGAGCAATGGATAACGGTATGCATGAGCCAGGTGTTTATTTATAGTAGTTGCATTAAATTCTGCTGAGTTGATAAATATGTATATTTTTTTGTGGAAAATAATAAACCTTTGGGCATACATCATATCTGGTGAGAATTTTGAGGATATCACAGGTTCTTTGTTATGTCTGTTTCTCAACTTAGAATTTATTCATTTTTTAGGTTGACCGGTTATGTCGATTCTTGTGCTTGTCATTGGACTCAATTGTTGTGAGTCGTGACACTTGATTTGTGTAAAGATTTGTTGATTTCCTGCCATTATGGAAGCATGTATAGCAACACATGTAATTTATATAAGAATACAGTGAATAAACAATTTAACTTTTCAGAATCATGAGCTGCAAAAAGCTTTATTGCAAATGTGAACTGGGCTTGTGTTGATGAAACCTCCAAAATTAATTGTGGAGATTGTTTGAAACTCGTTGAGAAAATGTGCAGTTATGTAATTGAAGCCATAAACTTTTACTTTGTTGTCTTGTTGATTTAATAGTGTGGTATGCAATCTTTTGTAACAAAAGCAAATCTTCATGATTTTGTTGTGTGCCACCTTGGCATGAAGTGAAATTTCTCCAACTTGCTTATATTGATTTTTATTTTCTTCGTGATACTTTCTTATACTTTGTCCTAGAGTGATTTGTATTATGTAAAGTTAATATTTAGTTTAGTATTGAGAAGTGACTTAAAGATAAATAGCAAGAAACTTTATAAGACTAAATTGCAATGTAGCAATGTTAAAAAAAACTCTTATGAACTATGCAATAAAAATTTCTAAAATAATTACCATGAATATGTGTCAGGTACAGTTCCAAGTTGGATACATGTTAGACTTTCTAGATTTTACATATAGATGGCTAATCTGATTTTTCCAATAGTCAGTTGAAGCCATCATAATAATGTTGAAAGTGAGTTTCCTTTTTTAAGAGATTGGTCTTGGAGATATATGTAGAACTGTGCAAAATATCCTATCCTTTCTCTTGTATCTGTTAACAAACTAGAAAGTTTGAAAAACACATATAGCAATGAAATACCTTAACAAATAATATGTACTCTAATATTTTTATATGATATTTAAAAATTAATATATAATTCAATTAAAATTAGTTTGTTCTATATATCCTAGCATTGTCCTTTTTCCTTTAGACACTTGGATCCATTTCGAAGTCTGATTTGTGTATTTGTGTTCATGCAACACTGCTTGTGTTTTAGTTAAGCTTGGTTCTTGTTTCGTGGATGTTATAAGTATTCCTTTTTCACATATCAGTCCCTCATGATCGTAGAATTTATAAATTAGTCCATCTTATTGACATAGTTACCCATGTATACTTATAAAATATAGTAAATGTCAGGTTCTGCTTTGTTTATTGGAAACATTATATCTAACTATGATCTACCAATGCTTCTGGTCTTTGATTGCATGAAATGAGCATATCATGGTATGTACATTGGATGTTGAAAGCACCAATTACTGGCATGGTCTGCTGTTACACCCCATATTGCCCGATATGGGGTATACCATACCATACCGGGTGGGTGTTGGTAGAAGACTCTAGTTTGGATCGGCACAAGCTCTGTATCACCCCGACAAAGGTGTACCACTCCATTCCGGGGTGTATCGAGATAAAATATAAGAAAAATCATTAGAAGGCTGTTTTGGTATAGGGTACCATGCTACTAATGTATTGGTACAATACATGGTATCGAGATTGCGGACCTTGGTTATCGATGATACAAAAATTTAGGTGCCATATTTATCTATTTTATGTAAACCATGCACTAATATTATTGGAAACTTTGTTGAGTTATAGCTAATGGCCAGAGAGATGCATGAACCTGGTAATAGTTGTTCCATTTCAATATTTGATGTGGCATTGAGCAGTTTGAAGGAAGAAATGACAGACATCTCACTTGTAGAATTAATGTTCAGTGCTAGACAATAACTTTTGATATTTTTAAAATCATTGATGAAGTTTATTCTTTCAGCTTCTTAAGATATCATTTCGTGATGGTTTTTTGTTCTTTTGATGTGGGAACAAATCTTATTTTTGTATACTTGCTTAGCTTTGTAATTTAGGTTTACTAAACTATTAGAAGCATTTTCTTCTAATATCTTTGACATATATTTTTTGATTTAGTCCCTTATATTTGAAGGGTACAACACTAGCTTATCCACATTTTCATTCGCATTTTTTGATATTGGTGAAAAGGTGCACTGGGCTGGATTTGACAAAGTAGAATGTGAGGGCAACATCGTGCATCAGGTTCTGTTGCTGGCTTATAGGTCTGGTTTTCAGGTTTGGGATGTTGAGCAGGCAGATGATGTAAAACAGCTAGTATCCAGACATGATGGTCCTGTTTCATTTCTGCAAATGCAAAAGAAGCCAATTTCAACAAAGGGATCTGAAGATAAATTTGCAGATGTTCGTCCCTTGCTTGTTGTTGCTGGAGATGGATCATTTTCTGGAAATGGAAACAATTCTGATGGATCTGCTTCTTCTTGCAATGGTAGTGCTGGTGGTTGCCAGGAGGTGGGAAATGAGAATCCATCACCAACATTTGTCCACTTTTATTCATTAAAGATACATGATTATGTGCATGTCTTCAAGTTCAGGACTGCTATTTACTCAGTAAGATGCAGTCCTCGTGTTGTTGCTGTTTTACAAGCCTCCCAGGTACACATTACAGTTTGTATGACTTTTCTTTTTTGACAAACGTAACGTTTGCTTAAGTATAGCATTAAGAAAGGAAATTGTGCTTCAGATACACTGTTTTGATGCTGCAACTCTGGAGAGAGAATATAGTATTCTTACTTACCCTATGGTTTCCGGGATTCCTGGCACTGGAGGTATAGTCTATGGACCTCTTGCTGTGGGTCCTAGGTGGTTGGCCTATAGTGGAAGTCCAGTTGCAGTTTCAAATACTAGCCATGTCAGCCCGCAACATTTGAGTCCTACTAAAGGTATGTTAACATCTTCAAATGGAAGTCTGGTGGCACACTATGCAAAAGAATCAAGTAAGCAACTTGCTGCTGGCATGGTGACACTTGGAGATATGGGATATAAGAAGCTATCCAAGTACTGCTTGGAACTTCTGCCTGATAGCAATGGTTCGATAAGACATGGGAGCGCTGGCCCAAAAAATAATGGTACTACTAATGGACATTTGTCAGACATAGAAAATACTGGAACGGTATGCAATTTTAGGCTGAAGTTTCTGAATCTTCTGATTTCTATTTTATGCGTGACATTCTTTTCTGTTTCTTGCTTCCCCCAAGTTCAGCAAAAGAATTGTAAATTATGTAGTACTTGATATGTACCTTATTTTCTTGAACAGAAGGTTCCCTATCTAACAGATATGATTATGCATTCTTTTCTTGAACAGAAGGTTCCCTATCTAACAGATATGATTATGTATTCTTTTCTGACAGCTCAAGTCTATATGGTTATTGTTCTGCATCGTGAATTGTGATGGTTCAATTTTTTTAACATCTGCAGGTCATTGTTCGAGATATTGTTTCTAAGTCAGTTGTGGTTCAGTTTAAAGCACATAAAAGTCCTATTTCTGCATTATGTTTTGATCCTAGTGGGACATTATTAGTGACAGCTTCTATTCATGGTCACAACATTAATGTTTTCCGCATAATGCCTTCTCTGTGTGGAAGTTCATCTGGATCTGATGCAAATGGGTCATACATTCATCTTTACAGGTTGCAACGTGGCATCACAAATGCGGTAGATATGCATACCATTTGTTTTGTATTTTCCTTGAAATACACCTGCTCACTTCTAATTAGAATTTCCATGTGTTGCATACATCAGGTTATACAAGACATCAGTTTTAGTGATGACAGCCAATGGATAATGATCAGTTCTTCAAGAGGAACTAGTCATTTATTTGCAATATCTCCTTTTGAAGGGGCTACAAACCTTCAGTTCAGTGAGAGTAATTTTACAAGTACGAGTTGTGGAACCGATTCAACAACTAAGACAGCAGTTCACTGGTCGCATAGCTCGTCTCCAATAAAGCATAATCACCAGAGTCTTTTTGCATCTGGTCACCCTGTCACATTATCAGTTGCAAGCAGAATAAAGAATGGGAGTAATGGATGGAAAGGTGCTGTTGGTGGTGCTGCTGCAGCTGCCACAGGCAGGGTCAGTCCCCTTTCTGGGGCTATTGCTTCAGCTTTCCATAACTGCAAGGGTTCCGGTCTTTATTCTGATAATAGCTCATTAAGGACAAAATATTACTTGTTCGTTTTCTCCCCTTCTGGCTCTATTATACAGTATGTGCTGCGTCAGTCCAGTGGAGAGGATTCTGGCATTGATCTATCAGGGTTAAGGACTGTTTCTCATGGATCATCACCAGACACTGATGCAAAGTCAGTTGTTGAGGCACTTCAGAAATGGGATGTTTGTCACAAGCAAAGCAGGAGGGATCGGGGTGACACTTTTGATATATATGGTGATCATGGAAATGGAGAAAGCACTAAACTTTTTCAGAAAGGCTTGCAGAAGGTAACTGGCATCTATCCTGCTGACAGTGCTACAGATATGAAAGTAAAACTCGGTGCAGTAGAAAATCATCATTTGTATATAGCTGAGGTTGAGTTGCAGATGCACGCAGATCGTGTTCCATTATGGGCGAAGTCTGAGGTACTTGCATATCTTGTTTATTGCAACGTGCTTTTTTCTTTTGATGGATTTTAATCTTTACATAAGAATCTCTTCTTCCTTTGTTTTACTAGTTCAATTTTACTTTCCAGATATGCTTTCAAGTGATGATGGATGAGAATATTAAAGCAGACAATAGTAATATGTTGTCTGGGGAAATTGAGATAGAAAGTATCCCAACCCGCACAATTGAATCTAGCTCAAAAGATCTAATACCAGTTTTTGACTATATCCAAACATCCAGATTCCAGCAATCAAGGTGCACTTTGGCCCTATATAGTATCATCTTTTTGCTTGTCGTGAATTGTGTTTGATTTCCTCTTATATTTTATCTGTGTTGTTTTCCATCTCATTTACAATTATTTCTTGCTTATGATTCTTGCACCATAGGAGTTGGAGAAAAAGACCCTTATTTGAATATGAGCATTGAAAAATGGTTATAGCACTTTTTGGATGATTGAGCTTGGATATGTGTCAATTGCATATCTGGATGTATACTAATACAACCAATTGGAAATGTGAAGGCCAAGTTCGGGCCCAGTCCACTTGACCATCCTGACTTGGACTTGGCCCAAACGGCTGGCCCCCACATGTGCTTTCCCTTTCGTAGCCAGGGACCTGGAAAAAATTGAAGACATAGAGCTGCCGGAACCCTAGGTCTTTTCTATAAATAGCCACCCCCTCCCCTCTATGACCTCCACCACTAAGCAGTGGCCTTCTCTCTCTCTCTCTCTCTCTCTCTCTCTCTCTCTCTCTCTCTCTCTCTCTCTCTCTCTCTCTCTCTCTTTGCTGTTTTCAAATTCACTGTTCTCTAGCATTGTGGCTGCCAAAAAATCGGGCCGGAGACCAAGGTAAGCCCCAATTCTCTTTTTTTTCTTTTTCCTCAGTGATAGGATCCTTTGCTGGTTGGTTTTCACCGACAAATTTGCTGAAAATTGATCAAGAAAGGCCCTATTCCACTTCTTTTGTTTTTCTGGCACTTTTCTCCTTTTTTTCTATCCATTGGCGCCACCGCCTTTTGACCGCAAACCCCCAGCCAAAGTCATCAACCTTCCTATGAGCATCCATAACAAAGTCATGATTGCAGGTAAATGGCCAATGACCAAAAACAAAGAAATTCTCCGTCTCATGTTTTTCTAGCCATTTTTCCCCTTATTTTCTTACTGGCCAGTCAATGCCGCTGGTTGTTTCACCTCATCTTGTCGCCAACCATACCCTCTGGCACAATCCCCAGTGATACCGACCTCCCCTTCTTCTAGGAAAGGCAAAGCCCTCTTTCTCTCTCTTATTTCTCTCACTACTTTCCCTGTTTTTTCCCCCTTTCTTTCTAAGGCAACCTAGGGATCCCGGTTCAAATCCTGTCTCCCTTTACAATTGTTCCAAGTTGACCCTAGTAAGGAGTCCCTGGACTGCCCTATCATCTAAACAGCATGTCGACCTATTACCTCGGTCCTTGTCGGGTACTTCTACAATTTAGTCAATATTGACATTTGCTGAGTTATCTAAATCATTGCAGATCTCGAGCAATTGAGTTCACCCTATTCAAACCGACTTAGGCAATCGGGCATCATCACCTTGATGATCTTATCCTTCATCCTACTTCAAGTATGAAACTATACACCCTGCAGTGCCACAACTTGGGTCATTTTGCCCAATTTTAACCCGTTCTTAGTTCTTTTGGATTTCGAAATTGATGATGGATTTTAGTGGTTTAGAACAGGTTTGGGTGATTCACATAGTTGAACTTTGAAAAGTCGAAGTGGAAAAGATAAGTAATCTAGACACTCCTCACTAGTTTTGAACTACCTGTTATTTTTATCATGAAAAGAATGATTCTTTGTTTTTTTAAAAAAATTAAGTAGGGGGATAAAACAAGATCGGATACAGATTGGATACTCCTATATCCATGTTCATATTTGTTTTATTTGGCGAATATAGATATGAATATGGATATTAGTTGGATGTAGAAATTCATATCCATATTTGTTTTAAATGGATTCAGATACAAATCAAATGCTGGAATATAGATACAAATATGGGATATAAGTCAGATAATTAAACTTTATGACCATAAAATCAAATATATTATCAAATGGATGGTAAATTAAATTAATAGCATGTTAATTTAGTTATATATTTTGTTTAAAAGTTCATAAGTATTGTATTAAATAAATAATGTTACAAATAAAATCAAATATTTGGATACGAATCGGATAATTATCTATCCATATTTATATCCATTTTTCTTTGATAGATATGGATATGGATATTAGTAAGATGCTCAAATTTTTATCCATATCTAGATAGATTTGGATACAAAAATGGATGCGGACGGACATTATCCAGTCTACTTTCATTCCTGAAATTAAGGATTGAGCATATGATGTTATGCAAATCAAGGATTCAGGTCCCAGCGGGACATTCAATGGGATACCGGGATGGGGTATTATTCGATGTGTTGGGACAGGACATCCCATCAGCATCCCAGTATCCCAATCGGGATACTTTGGAACATCCCTTGTCCCGAGTGTCGGGACGGGGCGGGATGCCGGTGCGTTCTGTTCCAGAAAAAAACCGGGACAGCCCTGTTCCACGGGATTTAAAATCATGATGCAAATGATGTATTATTACAAAATAACAGTTCCACGCATATTTTAATATTAATGGCTTGCCTATGAATGTGAATTTTACATTTATGAAATTTGCATGTTTTGTAATAAAAAGAATGATTGCATGAGTGTTTTACTGTTAATGATTTATGAACCCTATTTATATATGTATATTTTGAGAGAATATGTTTTAAGAATGTATGGTTCAAGGAAATATGATTTAAGAAAAAATATGGCTAAAGGCTCTTAGATAGCAATCCATGGACCATGGCTATAAGTTAAGGCCCTATTAGTGGGTAAAAAGTTGCCATATAGACTATGGCTATGAATTAAAGCCCTGCCAGCAGGTATAAAGTTGGCATGTGAATTAGGCATCATGATTACAGTCTTGTCATAGGTGTATAATGACCTTAGCATTTAGTCTGTGAGTAATATTTTGGATTATAAATTGGCCAAATAGCTTTTGATTTATGACTTTATTTATGCTATGCACTTGGAACCATATTTCTAAAATATTCGTGATTTATGCATGCATGATTGGCTTTATAACTTTTATCATATGGTAGTATGAAATATTCTATCTTACATTATTATTATTTTTAAATGAATTCATGTAAAAACTTATGCTTAATCCAGTAAGATAGCATAAGTTTTACTTATGGAGCAGTGTAGCTCTAATCTTTTTTTATTTTCTTTTTCTAGACGAATAGAATTACTAGGAATGAAGAATAGTTCAGGATTGAAGTTCATGCTAGGAAGGTTGGCAATTTTGAGCAGAATTTTAGTTCTTTGCTTGACTATGAATTCGTAGGTGGTGATTTTATGAATTTGAGGTGGTGGGTTTTGGTATTTAAATTTGGATATAGGTTATTTATGTATTTGGTGGATGATGGATTTGGACCTTTTATTTTATTTGAGATTATGATTTTTGGCTTTGTGTTATTGAGTGCTGTTATACCCCTCAATAGCATGGTAGTGTTATGTCCCGGATTTGTAGCATGATAGGAAAAACTGATCTTGTGATATGTTTATGTTATTTATAATTTATAATTGGTGAATTCTTGGGTCTTTTCTAAGCTCAATGAGGTGCATTTTTCTAGCCAAAGAGACTATTGAAGAGAGGTTTTCTGCAGTACCAGAAAATTGGTTGTCATATCAGAAGCCTATCATTGGTTTTGCAGGTCAATCTTCCAAAATTAAGAAGCAACTCTCCAAAGTTTGTTGAGACTTGGAAGGATTTTGGGTGGAAATGCATGATTTAATGTTAGTACATTCCGTGACTCACAAAATATAAGTCAAAGCTAAAATTTAAGCATAACGTTGATGTTAGTGCCTCACAACACTTTCACTCCCTCACTGAGGGGAGTAATTTGGCTTACATTGTTTTTCAAGTAGATTTGTAAGAGCTTGTGCTTTTATTGAATACCATCACACATTAGGAAAATCTCAAACTAACTTGCCTTCTATGTGGAGCATGCTTCCACAAATGAATCCTGACTTGTTTACAGTTAACTCGAGGAGCGCATATTAGTTATAATGTAGTCATGCAATAACCTTTAACAACTAGTAATATTTAGATATTCTTATAGAACTCATATTTATGTCATGTGCATATTGAGCTTTTTTGAACGTGTTCTCAATTGTCAATCAAATATCTTGTTTTTGGCTATTCTTTAATTGCTTTAGTTTTGCTAGTTTCTCATGGTATGCGATATGATAATTTTTTCTCTATTAACTAGGAAATTAGTCAACTCTTATAATCCCAAGGTCATATATAAATATCATGCTATTTATGTTATGTAGATTTTTGGAGATTGAAACCTAAGAAATACCTTGATTTTGAAAATTACCTTGTTATATGTTTCAGCTAGTTAATGTAGTGTCGTCGTTGTTTCCTTATTTTTCTTAAGTATGATTATACTTTCAAGGACACTTAATCATTAATGATATGGTTTGCAATAAGGTTTGCCATACTAGTTAACACTATACCATACCTTACTAGGCATATTGTATCATAGCGGTACCAAATCTATATGCTATACTATATTGATACTTGGTATGCCGAACCTTACCGTATCGTACTTCGTACCGATATTGTAATAGGATGATATTGGTACGAGATTCGGTACTGAGATGGTGAACCTTGGTTTGCATCTTGCTTTGTGTGCATACTATATAGCAAGCATCCTGTACCATACTGGTATCAAATCGAGACTTTCTATGGATGAAACGAGTCTCGGTACGTTGAGCTAACCCCCATACCGGGCCGTGCATATTGATACTGTATCAACATGATTCCATTACGAGGTCTGATACCGAGACAACGAACCTTGGTTTGCACTCCTTGTACTCTCAAGATGTTGAACTGTGGATGATATGGCTTCCAACCATTATGTTGTCATGTTTTTGTTTGGCCTTGTTTGATATCTGGTCATGTTTTGGAAAGTTGATGCTCAGCATACATTGGCCATCAAAGAAGAAAAATAATGCTTTAAAAAGAAATAGAATGCTTGTGGAGTGGTTGAAAATTGAAAGCAGTGGTGGTTATTCTTGCAAAAGAGTGGTTATTTCAAGGCCTTTGTTTTCTGCTTATTTGAAGTTTTGGACTTTGCCGGTAGTTGAAGAATAGACCAAAGGCTCTTTATTCTTTTCAAGGTGACAGGTTTTGGTTTGCTATCTTTCTGCTACATGTATCAAAATATTAGGACTTTTTCTACTAACAATTTGATTCTAGAAACTTCGTTATCTTGGGGAGCTGTGAATTATGATGTCTGAACTGGTGGGGTGGGGTTTGTGGGTGGAGATGGTAAGCATTTGCAACCACCAGGGTATTATTGAGGAAGTCATATCATTTCTATTTTGCTTCATGATCGAGAAGGCCCTATGCGTTATTTGTTGATAAGCATGAATGAACCCAGCGGAGGCCCAACTTCATTGAGTATGCATGCTTTAGTGTTGCTGGTAGATACTGAGGATCTTGGACCTACTGATGCCAATGAGGTAGGGAGAGATGATGATATTGGGTAACATTATGCAAGTACTCAGGTCTACCAAGCATCTTTATTTGTGTACGTGTGTTTTGTTTGCTAGTAGATACTGCAGGGATCTTGGACCTGCTAACACCGTTGAGGTAGGGAGAGATGATGGTGATGTTTGGTAACGTCATGGCAGTACTCAAGTTTACTAAGCATCTTTATTTGATGAAATAATAGAGCTACTTAGTGGTGCGTATGCCTTTTTTTCCCCCCTCTTTTTCCTTATCATATTTTCCAGTAGAGATGGACTGACTTGTCATAGGAACTAGCTACTTCATTGCTAATTTTTATTTTATTTTGCGAGTTGTCCTTCGCTTCTTATGTTACATATAGTAGGTTAATATATTAATTAATATAAATGTATAGAAATCCATATTCTTAATTTATGAGAACCCCAACCTTAGCTTCTGAACACACTTCTATGGATATTGTAGTTCTGCCCTTATGGCAATGTTTCAAATTTTACTCTCATGATTTATTGTCTAACCTGAATGGTTCTCTTTTATCCATCATAGTATTAATGGTAATGATACTAAATTATCTTTTTGTGGCATTTGGTGAGAGCATCAGGTTACACCTCTGAAGTTAATATTTTTAGTTATGAGGCTCCCATTGACTTCCCAGTGCTCCCAAATGTTGACTTTTCTCTTTCTATATGTGCATTTACCATGGTATAGAGTTCCTTTTTGCTGGTTTTGCAAAGTTGCTTTCAATCATAAAAGCTTCTTGTTCTTTGTTTCATTTTTCTGTGGAATGCTTGATTTTTACATCTTGCAACTCTCCTTGCTTTTCTTTGTTGATATTGATTGGCACCAGTACATGTATATTACTATTTACAAGCTTTTACCCTGCTACTTAAAGCATTTTTTTCCCCTTTTCTATCCTTTATTTAGGGCAAAATCTTTTTTTTTTATTTTTGGATGTAAAGGGTAAATTCTTTTGATATGAGCCGAAATGGCCCACTGCTGCACCAAAAATCTGGACTGGCAGAAGGAAGGCTCTCATGCAGAGGCAGCTGTTGTTCGCCGGACTGTATGTCTGAAAATGCTGCAGTGACTGAGCTTCCCAATGCCATTGACAAGAATGGTTGGCATCAATCCTCAGCAGAAGCTAATGAGGGCTTTGTAAATAACCATATGGATAGCCCAAACATGGAAACTCAACTCAAGTTTGTAAATTATAGTGAAGGCCTGAAGATGGAGGCCCAGCTTGAGTCTGTAGATAACAAAGAGAACCTGAAGATGGAAACCCACTTCGAGGACCATGATAATGACATTGACTAAGGTAAACATTTTGAATTTTGTCTTAGCATTTTTCTGATTTGAAATCATTCGTAGGTTGCCTTTAGTAGCTTGATACAACTACTTATGGAAAACAAAGAGCGTACTGTATCCATTTGATGTGCAAATTGCTGTCAATTCTCAACAAATTTTTAAGATGTTTTCTTTTTTTTACCCCATATATGTAGTATCAAGTCAAAAGCTTCTTGGGCTATATTTAACTTGCATGTGATGTGACAACTATGATTCTTTTTTAAGGCTTCAGATTAGCTGTTCTTACAAATTCTTAGGTGGTACTTCATTGCAAGTCCTGCCTAACTAGCGCAGTATTGATTCCCTAATGCAGGGATGGGTAATATCATTGTAGGGATATTATAGCCTTACTTAGCTTCCACCTTACCTCCATGAGTTGTATTAGCAAATGCCCATGACTTTATCCCCTCAGTGTGGTTGAGGACATACCCAGGTGGCAGTCTTCTCTCATAGGCAAAACTGTGATGTCTTTTTTTTTCCTTCTTTTTTTTTTTTCTCTTTTTTTTTTTTTTTCTTTTTGGTTTGGAAAAAGAAATCAAGGCCTTTTGTGCTCTTGCACCATTTATAAGTTTTACAACTTTTGACTGTCACAGCAGGAGGTCCTCATGTGAATTTTTCTGGGTCTGCCAAACTTTGAAATTCAGTTTGTAGTTGCCGTTTTCCCAAGTTTCTTTAATGTCCTCTGTTGCTTCTTCTGTGATTTGTGGCTCGTACATCAGTTGGTTGTACATGGAGCCCTGATGAACCTCACAGGAACGCTTCTCACCTTGTTTGGGTTGTCTCTTACTTTCTTTGCTGTGGCCCTTTTTGCTAAGTATTTGTGCTCTGTGTTTAATGTTTATAGGACACCCTTTTATTTTTGAACATTGATGCTTGGCTGTGGTGTATTGATTTGTTTCAGCATATCTATTTTGTATGATGTTGTCTATTATATATGATTTGGTGCCAATTAGTTTTCCTTAAAATAATAGCTGGGTTATTTCCCTTTGCCTCTGACTTAGGAGACAAGACAGTCAATAATTTTGGTTTTGTCAAACCCTAAAAACGTATGAGCTCAAAACCAATATAAGCTTTTGTTTCTGCTCCAAATGTTGAAACACAAGTGTAACACTAATTAAATGATTCCTTCCACCAAAGGAACCTTGCTCTTAATTTTAGATCTTTTTCTGGGTTACACAAAAATCACACAACTAATATTGCCATCTTTATGATAATCTTTAATATAACAATTGCTAGTTCATGTGGATTATCAATGTGTATCTTAGTGATTGAACATCAATTGTCACAAATTATAGTCCCTTTCTATAATGTGATGTTGTGATTTTGGTAGATTATTAATTCTGGGTTGTGTTCAACAGGTCACTCGTTAGAGAGGCTTATGGAATGCTTGGATCTTTCTCAGGTGTGTAGTAGCTATTCTTTTATTCTACCCTGAGATAGTAACCTCTGTTTATATACATACATACATGTGGCAATGCAAAGCAAAGGAAGAGGGGTTCTACTGTGAAGCGGAAGCATTTGACGTTCTGAAGTTGGGGATTCCATTTTCGCCAAACATTTGTAAATAACACAATTTCTTGATTACATTTCCAATAAGCATCTGTAATGTGTAAATAACGACAATGGATGTAGTCTCTGTTCCAGTATCTATAAAAATATGTACTGATGCATGTTGTGATTTAAGGGTTACCTAGGTTTTTTGGCTTTTCAGGAGTTACTACAATTATGGGTTGGAAGAGTTGATCGGTATAGGGTGTCATCTAGTGTTTGTCATCGCCATATTGTTTGTCCATGATTTTTATCCACGATTTTTGATAAGTTGATTTGGTGTTTAACAAGTCTCTATGTTGTGTTAACAAATTAAAGTCCTTGGCTAGTGTAATTGGTGAAATTGTGAACATGTTGGATGATTACGACATACTTTATGTGAAAGAGGTTTCTTTGTCGGAGCGATATTTGGTTAGATCTGTAATTCCTGCAAAATATTCATATCAATTATGTTGGGCAGTGATGAAAGTGCTAACAGTTTTAAATTATAGATGGAAGAATTTTATGAAAGTACATACATAAATATTAATTTTGAAAAATTATTCATACAAATTTATATATATACCTTCGTAGAGATATTGCTAGCGTTTGAATGGGCTATTTGCCTGCTCAGACGGGAAAGATGTAAAACGGGGTGGTGATACTTCTCATGGATGGTAAAGGTATGAGAAAGGATCGCATGGATGGGAAAGGTATAAATAGCGGGAGGAGTGGTGATAAATTTCCATCAAAATTGTTGTTGATTATTAAAATAATTATAGCGAGAAAAATTGTAATATATTGTGATAAAAGTTGTTATTTATTATTATAATGATTATAACGATTAAGGGTCGCAAGGATGATGGAAAGTTATAACAAGGGGTAGGAGTGGCGCGGCCCAAGTTTCATGTCACGGTATGAATCCTCTTATTCATTTTATTATTTTTATTTTTAGTGTTAAGATAATTATTGAATAATGAATATTATTATTATTGCTGCCAAAATCATCGTGGCCCGTAGCTGCTGTCGGTGCTGGAATGCGCTCCCCTCGTCTCACTGTCCGGTGGTCCTGGACCTGCAAAACAGGGGTTAGTGATCCGAGTCGGGGTTTCGGACGGTCAAGTCAGTGACGATTCAGGGAAACAGATCCTCCTGGTTGAGTCCCTCTTGATGGACTCCACGCTAAGATGAGTGAGTAGTGTGAGAGTGGGATGCAAGCGAGAAGAACGGCCTGTATACAGGGATTCTCTATATGGCCTTTCCGTCCGCCCTTGCTTAGATTTGCTTGTGGTGCTGTGCTCTTCTGGTTGAGCTTGCACTTGTGCTTTGATGGTATTGTCTGTGTTGCTGTTACCTTCGAGTTTTGTAGCTTAGGTTACCATTGGGCGCTCGTCTTGGGATCTTCGCTGGGCTGTCAGGCACGTGCGGCGGTGTCCCGAGGTGCCTTTCCCGATTCGTGATAGGGGAAGCTGTCATGTGCATTGACATTCGTTCTGGTCACCTCATTCCGGGAAACCTGGCAGTACCTCGATCAGCGGGCTGCCGTTCTTGGGATTCGAATCTCCTGGTTGACTTCCACTCTTGGATGGTTCAGGTGGTTGGTGAGGAGCGTGGCACCTCAAACAGTGGGCCTCTCCCTTTTCTAGTGTAACCGGCGGCTGCAGGTGGTCAATGCGGTCTGGTGGATGCCTCAGTGCAATCTTCGGGCTTTCCGCCGGAGTCCTGGGATGGTGGTGCTGCCCCTTGGTTCGCCGGTGCTTGCGCCTGAGCTAAGGGGCTGAGCTTGGAAGGCAGGGCTCGACTCCGGGCTAAGCATCTCGAGCTCGCGGGGTCGCCTCGGTGGAGGAGGGCAGAGCGCAGGCCCGGTCCAGAGGGCTCGCCTCGAAGAGGCTCCACGTGGCAGAGGGCTGGGCTCGACTTCGATCACGGGGCTCGATCTCCAAGGGTCTCGCTCTGGAGGGCAGAGTGCGGGCTCGGTCCAAGGGCTCGGCCTCGAAGAGGCTCCACGTGGCAGAGGAGGGCTAAGCTCGACTCCGACCACGGGGCTCGATCTCCAAGGGTCTTGCTCTGGAGGGCAGAGTGCAGGCCTGGTCCAGAGGGCCCTCGGCCTCGAAGAGGCTCCACATGGTGGAGGAGGGCTGAGCTCGACTCCGACCACGAGGCTCGATCTCCGAGGGTCTCGCTCTGGAGGGCAGAGTACGGGCCCGGTCCAGAGGGCTCGGCTCGAAGAGGCTCCACGTGGCGGAGGAGGGTTAGCTCGACTCTGACCACGGGGCTCAATCTCTAAGGGTTTCGCTCTGGAGGGCAGAGTGCGGGCCCGGTCCAGAGGGCTTAGCCTTGAAGAGGCTCCACGTGGCGGAGGAGGGCTGAGCTCGACTCCGACCACGGGGCTCAATCTCCGAGGGTCTCGCTCTGGAGGGCGCTGCTCGGCTCCAGCCTAGGCGTCCTGGGCTTGCGAGTCCGACTTGGCGGAGGACAGAGCTCAACTTCGACGACGGTACCGTTGTCCTGGGGGAGCTCAGCCCGGCGAAGGAGTTCGAGTAAGGGGATTGACGTGGCGTCTGACGCGGTGGCTCTCTTTGATGTAGCGTCTGACAGCTATCCCACATCAACGGTCTTGCCACATCATTTGTCCCCCACTCCCGAGGCCCGTTAGTGCGAGGCGCTCGGGCCGAAGGGAGTAATTGTGATGCTGACATGGAAAGGCGAAGATCTGGCACAATGATGGCCATGATTACTGGTGCTCCATGGGATGGTCCTGCAGGCCAGTACGGGGGCGCCACGTGGTCACGTCCGAGGAGCAGTTAATGTTGGCGCAGAATTCAGAGCGGCCGAGACACCTTTTCCACCGATGGTCAGTACGTGGCTTGAATCCGTTGGCGGGGAGGTCGTAACGATATGGATGCTCCGGGTCACTTCGAAATGAAAAGAAGTTCTTACCCAAAATATCAGATCTTTTGAATTCTCCATGCCCGCTACAGTATCAGAGCTTTCTTCTTCCTCCCAGTTGCCTCAGATCTTCTAAGGAACCAGGTTAGTTCGCTCTTTCCTCCCCCTTCGCCAGAGTAGGGTCCTTCTTCTGAGTCTAGGGTTTCTCTCGGGTCGAGTCCGTCCTTTCATCCTCTTTTTTGAGTCCTTTGCTCCTTCTTTCTTTGGGGATGTCTCGTTTTGGCCCAGGCTTCCGCCCTTCCACCAACCAGGGCAAGGCTAGTCCTTCTGAGCGGAGGCCAGCATCTCCTTCTTCTTCTGGTGAGGAGGAGAATGCGACTCGTTTCGAGTTTATCAGGAGGCACCCTCCTGGTCCAGTGATCATCAGGGAGTCAGGGTCCGGTCCTTCTCTTCCTTCTCCTTCTGAACTTGTTTCCGAGTCCGTCCGGTCCACGGGTCCCGACGGGATCGCCTCGACGATCACCGGCGAGGAACTAGGGACCATTTGGGATTCTATGGCATTCCACATTCTATTCAGCTTTTGATCCCTCATCCGGGGGAACAGGTCACTTCCAATGGCCTAGGCCATATTGTTTTTTATGAGGAGACCTTTTTAGGGGGTCTCCGCTTTCCCTTCCATCCATTCTTCATGTCCGTCCTGAATAACTACCGTTTGGTCCCTGCTCAGTTAGTACCAAATGCCATTATGATCATTTTATCCTTTGTTATACTTTGTCACCTCCACGGGTTTGTTGCCCGGTTCTCTCTGTTCAGGGCTTTCTTTACCCTGAAGCACCACCCAACTGAGGACGGGTGGTGGTCCTTGTCTTCCCGCTGGAAGGGCATTAGGTTTGAACTCCCCTCTTCCATCAAGGGATAGAAGATTAAGTTCCTTTTTTCCACGGTTGAGGGGGTCGATTGAGTCTGGAGTGACCCTGACCAGTCCCTCAACCAAAACTCTATAGTCGATGCGGCTGACCGAGATGACTACGAGCAGCTCCACACCGCCCAGATTCCTCTTCTCGAGGTTCTGTTGTCAGAGCATAACCTCTCTGAAGCCGGGGTTGACCCAACGGATGGGTTGGGTGAGTTCGACCTGAACTTTTCTTCTAATTCTTCTTCTTTTTTGTACTTCTTACTCTGCTTTCTGTAGGCTCTGACTATCATGTGGCTTGCATGCAGGGATGATTTTCACGGAGAGCGACCTGCTGGCGATCACCTAGAAGAGGCCGCCAACCGGGCTGGTCGAGGAGCCTCCATCGAGGCGAGTCCGGGGCGAGAGCGCATCTGCAACCGCTCCCCCCGCGATGGTCGACCAGAGTCGACCGACGACCGAAGCTGCTCCTGCTGCGCCGGCTGGCCAGAGTTTAGGGACGACCAGAATTGCTCCTGCACCAATGGAGAGGGCGACATCTGCGGTGTCGGGGCCAGTCCAGGGGGCGGTCCGGAAGGTCCCGGAGCGGCACGGTCGTCAGGGAGAGACCCTCGTCGCAGAGCCCGAGGTAGTTGCCCGGGCAAGGGCCGCAGCTGCTGCCGCTGCATCCCCCAGCCCCCCGAGTCTGGCTGTGATCGAGGTCGGGGATGAGGAGGTTCGAGCCAGGGCTGAGATCGTGACCGAGGTGCCGCCTACATGGGTGCCAGGTCCTCAGCCTATCCCTGGGGGCCCTGCTGCTAGTGGGGCAAGGCCACCTACTCCTAGAGAGAGTAGGAGGGAGGAGGCGTGGCGCCGACTCCCTTTCAAGATGGGGCCGGAGAACTCTTTCCTCCAGAGCCCCACACTGGCTAAGCGCATGATGGATTTCTCGATCCAGCCATGCGATCGATAGGAGATGGACGGGCTTCGGCTGGACGATGTGCTCAGCGCCATCTTCCCCCAGCTCTATTCGGTGAGTTGCTTTACTTTTCTTTCTCTCTTTTTTTTTGGCTGACCTTTTACATAGTGCATATCGGTGCCGAGGACCTCTTCATCAGGGGCTGCTATCGAAACTGGGAGCGCAGTGAGCAGTAGCGGGTGGCCGAGATCGAGGCGCTGAAGGCCGATCTGAAGGAGAAGGTCGGGGTGAATGGAGCGCTTGAGCAAAAGGTCAAGGACCTGGAGAAGCAACTCACCAATACTAAGGGGCGAGCGAAGAAGCTCCTGGAATGTCTTGACCTGGAGCAGAGCCACTCGAGGAAGAGTGCCGACGAGCTTTCTCTCGCTGAGAAGAAGCTGAGGTGGTACAATACCGAGTCTGATCGGCATAAGGAGATTGCCCAGTCTGCTCAGGCCAAGCTGGCAGCAGAGAGGAAGAAGTTGGCCACAGCTGAGGGGGCGGCAAAGGTGGCGGCCAAGTCGGCAGAGGCGGCCAGGATGGAGGCCGCCGAGGCAAAGAAGGAGGTCGTTGGGGCCAGGAAGGATGCTGAAGAGGCCGTCGTCTGCTCAGGCCAAGCTGGCAGCAGAGAGGAAGAAGTTGGCCGCAGCTGAGGGGGCGGCAAAGGTGGCGGCCAAGTCGGCAGAGGCGGCCAGGATGGAGGCCGCCGAGGCAAAGAAGGAGGTCGTTGGGGCCAGGAAGGATGCTGAAGAGGCCGTCGCTAGATTCAAGGTCTCAGAAGAGTTCGTCGTCGAGATTCACCAAATGGCGTCGGACTCCTTCTACAAAGGCTTCATGTTCCTGCGCGGCCGGGTCGAGGCATGCATTTCTGATGAGGGCCATGATCGCCTTAGGTATCCTTTAGCCTCGGATGCGGAGCCTGGCCAGGAGGCGGTCGTTGAAGAAGCTGTGGCCTCCGAGCCTTCGCCGCCAGCTGAGGCCGAGACTGGGCCACTCGAAGCCGGAGCTATTCAGCCGGAGGTTCCCGAAGGTGGGACCTCTCAGCCTCACAACCTAGCCGGGGGATCAGCCAGAGTAGAGTAGTTTCTTTTCTTTTTGTTTTCTTTCTATACTTGGTTGGGATCACATGGCATGTCGGGGACCCGAAAAATGACGTTTGTAATGGACTTCTGTCAATAAAATGTGAATTTTGCTGCTACCTGTTCATTGCCTGATGTTTCCCTCTTATTCTCTTTCTTTCCTTACCTGTTCATTGCCTGATGTTTCCCTCTTATTCTCTTTCTTTCCTTCCCCTCTTTCTCTTTCTTCTTCCTTTTTTTTTTTGAGATGAGTGGGGAGATCAGAGAGGAGGGTCTCACCTCGCCTGGGATTTGGCTACCAGGTTTTGGCGTTGGCAAGTTGGGCGCAAGATTTCGGTAGTTGTGAGTGGCCGGGCGCAAAGATTTCTTGGCCGGAGAGCTGGGCCCCGATCCAAGGTGCCTGAGGGCTGGGCTCAGGGCTTGAATGCTTTGGAGCTAGGCTCGAGGCCTTCTTGGCCAGAGAGCTGGGCCCCGGTCCAAGGGTTGCTTGAGAGCTGGGCTCAGGTCTTTGGTGCCTTGGAGCTAGGCTCGAGGCTTTTTCTTCTGGAGAGCTGGCCCCGGGTCTTGGTCACCTGAGAGTTAGGCTTAGGTCTTAACTCCTCAGAGCTGGGCTCGAAGACGTTGATGATTGGAGAGCATCTTGGCTCGAAGATCCCTTGGTCGGAGAGCTGGGCCCCGGTCTTGGATTGCCTGAGAGCTGGGCTCAGGTCTTGGCATCTCGGAGTTGGGCTCAAAGACGTTGATGACTGGAGAGTAGCTTGGCTTGAAGATCCCTTGGCCGGAGAGCTGGGCCCCGGTCTTGGGTTGCCTGAGAGCTGGGCTCAGGTCTTGTGATACGGAAAACAATGGGAATGACATGCTCTTAATCAAATTAGTAAAACTCAAATGAAAACAAAGCAATAAGAGTTAGCCATTCAAAGCAAAGAACCTAGATGTAAATAAAGGAAATTCTGAAATGTCACACAAAACCTTGAAATTTGTTCTATTCAAGATAATTAAGAGAGAATGATCTTAGTGGTTAGGAAACCACTCAGATTAGAGCTAATTCACCTTACCAATTTCAGATCTGAAAGAGTTCATAAGAGGGCTTCTAGGCATTAAACTACTATCTTGAATAACACACTCGGGGGGGGGGGATTCTGGATGATAAGGAAATTACCCTAGGTAGGTTTTCTAGTTCTTAGCAAATCCAACCTCCTTCTTTGGAACTCAAGAATAAACCCGGGGATCCTGCAACAAAATTAGATGGAGGGATTAGGAAGAGAATTTATGATTGGGATAAAAGAAATAAATAAACAAGATGGGAAGAGGTTGTGGAGGTTTGTCTTGAATCTTCCATGGCTCCTTAGCAGGATGACTTTAAGATTTGTTGTAGAAATCCTTGTTGCACTAGTTGTTGATGAGGCAACCCTTGGCAAGCTCTTGGAAGATTTTCTCTAAACCGAATTCATGCAAGATCTTGGAGTGGAGAGGGAGAGTTGTAGATTACAGGATATCAAAACTTCAAGGCCTCACACCTTACCCTCTCATAGGGTACCAAACATCACAAGCAAGAGAACTTCTTTGGAAAAGAAAGGCTATTTTCTTCATTCATCATGATCTACCCTTTTTACAAAAACCAAGGACTCTTATAAGAATTTCTTTGCAGCCTTGTTTGTTTTTGAATTCAAAATGCAACTCCTAGAAAGGTGGGTCATCCCCATGAATGTAGGAGAGATGGGTGGGGAGGTTGGCCAATTCAAAATTTCCTCTTCTTTGGCCGAATTTCCTTGAATTTGAACCTCCTTGTGATGTGGCAAGGAGGTGGCTTCCATGTGATGATGTGGCTTCTTTGGTGGTGAACCCATGGACCATGCTCCCTTTGACTTTTGACTAGACACTAACCCTTCATGATTTTGCAATTGGACTGGCCCGAACTTGACTTAAACAAGACTCAATGAAATTTGATTTAAACAGGACTCAATGAGACTTGACTCATGACTCAATTTAAAAGAAAATAAATGCAAAATCAAATTATTACAGGACTCAAATAAGAACTAAATTATTACAGAACTCAAATAAGAACCTAGCTAAGCTTGCTGAAATCTCTTCTTGTGCCTGGTGTCTGCACCAATTCCCCCCTGGTGGAAGGAACTCGACCTTGTCGAGTAAGGATCAACCTGCTCATGATATCTTTCTAATAGGTCTGGGTCAATCTGTTGAAGCTCCTCTCGGGTGATCTAGGAGTCCTCCGATTCGGGTTGTCCTTGCCAACGAACCAGGTAACATTGATAACCTTTATTCCTAGTGGTAATTTCCTGATCATCCAAAATTTGTTCAACTCGATCTTTCCGGTCTGGTGGCTTTGCTGGTGGACATTCAGGTAAGGTTGCACTCTCAAAAATAGGACAAGGCTCAAAAGGCTCACTAGGAATTAATGCCGGTTCTTTATACTCTTTCAGATCATAAATATTAAAGGTTGAACTAATGTCATATTCTGGTGGCAACTTTAACACATATGCATTAGGTCCAACTTTCTTAATTATTTTGAAAGGTCCAGCTCCCCGGGCATGTAGTTTCTTCATAGTTCCTGGTGGGAACCTTTCAGGTCTTAGTTTAATCATTACAAAATCTCCTTCATTATATTCTTTTGTTCTTTTCCGTGATTTAGCTATATGCTTATATACTTCGTTACTCATTTGAATTTTTTTTCTAATTTCTTTATGCAATTCTCTAATATGCTGTGCATATGATTCGGCAGACTCAGAAATTCGTGCATGTGTGGATAGCGGAATAAGATCTAAAGGCATCCTAGGTTTGTAACCATGGACTATCTCAAAAGAACTTCTGCCCGTAGACCTATTGACCGAGTTGTTGTAAGCAAATTCGGCACGAGGGAGGAGAAGATCCCAATTACCATATTTTCACTAACTAAGCATCTTAACAGATTCCCTAGACTTCGATTGACTACCTCAGTTTGTCCATCAGTCTGTGGGTGATAGGCAGTGGAAAATTTCAGTTTGGTGCCTAGCAAATGCCATAACATCTTCCAAAAGTAGCTGGTGAACCTAACATCTCGATCAGACACTATGGTTTTAGGTAGCCCATGTAACTTGACCACTTCATCTATAAAAAGTTTGGCTACCTTGGATGCATCGAATGTTTGCGAACATGGGATGAAATGAACCATTTTTGAGAACCTATCAACCACAACAAAAATTGAATCGTGTCTCCTTTGGGTCTTAGGTAAACCTAACACGAAGTCCATGCTCGGGTCCTGCCAGGGACAATCAGGTACGGGTAAGGGTGTATAGAGTACAGTGTTTTGCTTCTGCTGTTTGGCAACAGCACAAGTTCGACATCTGGCCACTATTTGGGCAACTTGTCGTTTCAGTCCTGGCCAATAAAACTGGCCTTCTACAGCTAGGATGGTTTTGTTTCTACCAAAATGACTAGCTAAGCCTCCGGCATGGGTTTCCCAAACTAGAAAGTCCCTTAAAGATGTTTTGGGAATACAGAGTTTGTTTTCTTTGAATAGGTATCCATCTAAAAGGATGTATTCACTATGATCAGAGGATGGTCCTTGTTTTAAAGCCTGAAAAATTTTATTAAAGTCTGGACAGGTGTCATATTCATCCTTAATTCTTTCAAAACCCACGACTTCAGTGCTAATTGAATTTATAAACAAGGCTCTACGACTCAAAGCATCAGCAACCTTATTTTCAGTTCTGGCATGGTGTTTCAGGATGAAAGTGTAGGCTTGGATGAACTCTACCCACTTGGCGTGCCTAGGATTCAGTTTCTTCTGGGAGCTCAGAAATCTAAGGGCTTTGTGATCAGAAAAGAGGACAAACTCTTGCGGTATCAGATAGTGTCTCCAATATCTCAAAGCCTGGACTACCGCATACAACTCTTTGTCATACGTTGAATATCTCGCCCTAGTCTCATTTAACTTTTCACTAAAAAATGCCACTGGATGATTCTCTTGACTCAATACTCCTCCAATACCTACTCCAGAGGCATCACAAGCTACCTCGAAAACTTTAGAAAAATCTGGCAGTCTTAAGATAGGTGCTTGTGTCATCTTTTTTTTAATATCTAGGAAGGCTTTGTCAGCGGCTTTTGTCCATTCAAAACTTCCCTTCCTAATACAATCCGTTATCGGGGCAATAATGGAGCTAAATCCTCTAATAAATCTTCTATAGAAAGTGGCAAATCCATGGAAGCTACGAACATCATGAACGGTTTTGGGAACGGGCCATTCAACTATGGATCTTATCTTTTCAGGATCGGCTGGCTCCATCAAGGGTGACAATGAAACCTAGGAAGGTAACTCTTTGGGTCATGAATTCACATTTCTTTAAATTAGCATAGAGTTCTTCTTTCTTAAGGGTTGTACAGACTTGTCTAAGGTGGTCCACATGGTTTTCTTTGGTCCTACTATATATCAAGATATCATCAAAATATACCACCACAAATTTTCCCATGAAAGCTCGTAGGACCTGGGTCATCATCCTCATAAATGTACCGGTGCATTGGCTAATCCAAAAGGCATCACTACCCATTCATATAACCCGTCCTTAGTTTTGAATGCTGTTTTCCATTCATCCCCTGGTCTAATTCTAACCTGGTGATAGCCGCTCTTTAGGTCAATCTTAGAAAACACATTTGCGCCGGCCATCATGTCCAACATATCATCCAAACGAGGAATGGAAAATCTATATTTCACCATAATTTTGTTTATGGCATGACTATCGATGCATATTCTCCACGTGCCATCCTTCTTAGGGGTTAGGAGTGCAGGTACTGCACAGGAGCTCAGACTTTCTTTGATGAATCCTTTTCTAAGAAGGTCTCCTACTTGTCATTGCAATTCTAAGTGTTCGGTAAGGTTCATCCTATAGTGAGGTAAGTTGGGTAGGGTGGCTCCAGGGACTAAATCTATAGCGTGCTGAATATTCCTTAATGGTGGTAAGTGATTAGGTAAGTCTTTAGGAAAGACATCTTTAAATTCCTCTAATAATTTGATTACTTCCTTAGGTTGTTCTACAAGGTTTCGACTTTGGGTTTCCTTAACAGTTAGCATCCAAATGGGTGAACCTCCATTGATTTTTTGTTCTAATTCTTTTGCATTTATTAGGTTCAATCCCAGTCTCTTGTCTTTCAGGTTGCTCGACCCTCTCTTAGTGTTGTCCTTAGGTTGAGTAGGGTGAATGACAATTTTCTTGTCATTAAAAGTGAAGGCACATGAATTTAATCGACCGAAAATGGTCGCATCATGGTCAAATAGCCATGGCCTGCCTAGGATGATGCTACTTATTTCCATAGGGAGCACATCACACCAGATCTTTTCTTGATAGGATTGGAATTGGATCTGGACCTGACATCTAAATTTGATAGGTATCGAGGTAGCATCTATCCATGAAACTTTGTAGGGGTTGGGATGAGGGACAGTGGTTAATCCTAGACTCTTGGCTGCACTTGTTGAAATTGCATTGACACAGCTACCACTATCGATTATGATTTTACAAACTTTCTCCCCTATCTTGATAAAAGTCTGTAGGATACTAGTCCTTCGCCAATCTTCCTGTACCTTATTTTGGGTCAAAATACATCTGACGACTCCTAGCATTTCTGATGAGTCAATAATCTCTTCATCCCCTTCATACTCATTAGCTAAACAATTATCAGCCTGATATACTTCTTCCACACAATCTGTTAAGGGCTCTATGGGCTCAGATTCATTTTCCTCTGCTGCTCCTATGTGTAAGGCTCTATTTGGATAGTTGCTAGCATAGTGACCTACCTTTTGACATTTGAAGCATGCATTCAGATTCCTTTGGACTTCAGGTGCTTTCCTTTTATCATCTCTTCGGGTCTGAGGGGTGTTGTAATTGGGTCGATTATACCTTAACTGGTTTTGTCCTGGTTGCTGACTAGAAACACTAGGCCTAGGGGCTTCAGGTCAACGAAAAATTGGATCCCTATGGAATCGTTCTGCATCACGCGCTATCTGGTATGCTAGCTCCAAATCATGGACTTCCCTCAAGAATAGTTCTTTTTGGATTTCCTCTCTAAGTCCGGCTCTAAACCTAGACAAAGTCACTGACTCTGATTCATCGATATTGCATCTCATTACAAACTCATCAAACTTTGCAATGTACTCAGCCACACTTTTGTTCCCTTGTGTCAGTCTCTGCCATTGATCTAACAATCTCTGATGGTAGGACATAGGAAGGTATTTCTCTCTCAACCTAAGTTTCATTGCTCTCCAAGTTACTATAGGGACATCTCCTCTTTGTCTAGCTAGTCTCTCAACATTTCTCCAATGTAACCTAGCTTGACGCACAAGTTTAAGCTTTGCAAATTTACACTTCCTATCCTCACTCATCTCATACCAGTCAAAGTATTGGTCCATCTCACCTTCTCAATCAATGTAGATTTTGGGATCTAATATTCCATCGAAGGTGGGGGCTTCCAACCTAATGTTCTTCAAGGTTCGATCATCTTGGTCCAATTGGGCTGGGGTGGGTCTCCTAGGATTTGGTTCATAGATTCGATTAGGATCATGCTCTCGGAAAAGGCCTTGTCTTGGGATCATTCTAGGGTTGGCTGGTGTCTCAAATTCAGGCTCAGGGTCTAGCTCATTCTGGGCATCTTGATTTCCTCCAGGGGTTCTAGACTCTAGTCAGTCAAGCCTAGCAGTAATGTGGAACATTTGCTCCCTCATGCTCTGGTTGTTTTGGGCCAACTGATCAGTCAAATTTTGGTTGAGTTGGGCCATTTGGTCATTTAGGGCTTTCATCAGGGTTTCAAGATTCGGTTCCATGGCTACACTGGATTGGGTTTGAACTTGTGAATATAAAGCTCCTGATCTAGTTTTCATGAAATAATGCACTCAAACCAAGACGACTAAGGCTCCTAAACCTAGAGCACAATTTAGAGATCTAATTAAAAGGACCAACTAGCTAGTTGTAACTTATGTGACTTGGCCAGGTAGGTGAAAGGGGAGTGGAGGTCCCTGTTTTGCCAATCCTTAGACACCAATCTGAGATTGGCCAGGTAGGCAGACCAACCCACAAGCCCTAATGCACCAATCCTAGACACCAAGCCCGTAAGCACACACCAATTAGTTGATACAATTAACTTGACCCTAATCTGAACCCAACCCGTTGGTGTCCCTAATCCACTAGGATAATTAGGTCTAATTGATTTTAATTAAGGGATTGGGATCGAGATGACGGGTTGTGGTTTTGGGCTAAGGACAGGTGATTAATTCCTGCCCCCATGTCATAATGATGCCCTTAATTGATTTATCATGAAATGATGCAAAACATGCATATAAACCCTAATCTCAGCAGCAAAAATATTGTGTGTTGCAGTTCAAAGTGGGGCTGAGAAGTGCTATGTAACAGTTTCAAAAAATTTGAAAAATTCATAGAATATTTCTAACTGATAGAGGATATGTCATATGAAAAGAAATTAGAAGATAAAATCTGTACTATGTTGAGCAGATCATTAAAGTTAAACAATGTGAAAAGGATCAGAACAGAACATATAGGAATTTCAGCAACAGTGATGGAATGCAGTAATTTTCATTTTTTTTGTGATTTTTTTCTGATGATGAAACTTAGTATGGTGACAACTAACTTGAAATGGAACAAGAAAAAAAATGTCTCAATGCAAAATGCACTACTTGCCTTTGGAGTTGCAGGTGGATTACAGTCAGCCTGCACAGAATTACAGCAAGCAGGGAAATCATACCTACATAGATTTCTTCTATATGGTCAATGAGCAATACCAAGATAGGACAACCTTACACTATAAGGATCCACCTTATAGTAGGACGACAACCTGATTTCACCTTGGTATTACGATGCAAAGATTTGGCTATAATCTTATAGCATAAGAGAAAATATTATGCAAATCAGAAAAACAGGGTTTTTAACTATGATGCTCTAATATAACCGGCTCTGATACCAAATGATGCAGAAAACAATGGGAATGACATGCTCTTAATTAAATTAGTAAAACTCAAATGAAAACAAAGCAATAAGAGTTAGCCATTCAAAGCAAAGAACCTAGATGTAAATAAAGGAAATTCTGAAATATCACACAAAATCCTGAAATTTGTTCTATTCAAGATAATCAAGAGAGAAGGATCTTAGTGGTTAGGAAACCACTCAGATTAGAGCTAATTCACCTTACCAATTTCAGATCTGAAAGAGTTCATAAGAGGGCTTCCAGGCATTAAACTACTCTCTTGAATAACACACTCAGGGGGGGGATTCTAGATGATAAGGAAATTATCCTAGGTAGGTTTTCTAGTTCTTAGCAAATCCAACCTCCTTCTTTGGAACTCAAGAATAAACCCAGAGATCCTGCAACAAAAATAGATGGAGGGATTAGGAAGAGAATTTATGATTGGGATAAAAGAAATAAATAAACAAGATGGGAAGAGGTTGCGGAGGTTTGTCTTGAATCTTCCATGGCTCCTTAGCAGGATGACTTTAAGATTTGTTGTAGAAATCCTTGTTGCACTAGTTGTTGATGAGGCAACCCTTGGCAAGCTCTTGGAAGATTTCCTCTAAGCCGAATTCATGCAAGATCTTGGAGTGGAGAGGGAGAGTTGTAGATTACAGGATATCAAAACTTCAAGGCCTCACACCTTACCCTCTCATAGGGTACCAAACATCACAAGCAAGAGAACTTCTTTGGAAAAGAAAGGCTATTTTCTTCATTCATCATGATCTACCCTTTTTACAAAAACCAAGGACTCTTATAAGAATTTCTTTGCAGCCTTGTTTGTTTTCGAATTCAAAATGCAACTCCTAGAAAGGTGGGTCATCCCCATGAATGTAGGAGAGATGGGTGGGGAGGTTGGCCAATTCAAAATTCCCTCTTCTTTGGCCGAATTTCCTTGAATTTGAACCTCCTTGTGATGTGGCAAGGAGGTGGCTTCCATGTGATGATGTGGCTTCTTTGGTGGTGAACCCATGGACCATGCTCCCTTTGACTTTTGACTAGACACTAACCCTTCATGATTTTGCAATTGGACTGGCCCGAACTTGACTTAAACAAGACTCAATGAAATTTGATTTAAACAGGACTCAATGAGAATTGACTCATGACTTAATTTAAAAGAAAACAAATGCAAAATTAAATTATTATAGGACTCAAATAAGAACTAAATTATTACAGGACTCAAATAAGAACCTAGCTAAGCTTGCTGAAATCTCTTCTTGTGCTTGGTGTCCGCACCATCTTGGCATCTCGGAGCTGGGCTCGAAGATGTTGATGACTTGAGAGCAGCTTGGCTCGAAGATCCCTTGGCTAGAGAGCTGGGCCCCGGTCTTGGGTTGCCTGAGAGTTGGGCTCAGGTCTTGGCATCTCGAAGCTGGGTTCGAAGATGTTGATGACTTGAGAGCAGCTTGGCTCGAAGATCCCTTGGCCGGAGAGCTGGGCCCCGGTCTTGGAATGCCTGAGAGCTGGGCTCAGGTCTTGGCATCTCGGAGCTGGGCTCGATGACATTGATGATTAAGAGAAGCTTGGCTTGAAGGTCCCTTGGCTGGAGAGCTGGGCCCCGGTCTTGGGTTGCCTGAGAGTTGGGCTCAGGTCTTAACACCTCAGAGCTAGGCTCGAAGACGTTGATGATTGGAGAGCAACTTGGCCCGAAGATCCCTTGGCTGGAGAGCTGGGCCCCGGTCTTGGGTTGCCTGAGATCTGGTCTCAGGTCTTGGTGTCTCGGAGCTGGGCTCAAAGACGTTGATGACTTGAGAGCAGCTTGGCTCGAAGATCCCTTGGCCGGAGAGCTGGGCCCCGGTCTTGGGTTGCCTGAGAGCTGCGTTCAGGTCTTGGCATCTCGGAGCTGGGCTCGAAGATATTGATGACTTGAGAGTAGCTTGGCTCGAAGATCCCTTGGCCGGAGAGCTTGGCCCCGATCTTGGGTTGCTTGAGAGCTGGGCTCAGGTCTTGGCATCTCGGAGCTGGGCTCGAAGATGTTGATGACTTAAGAGCAGCTTGGCTCGAAGATCCCTTGGCCGGAGAGCTGGGCCCCGGTCTTGGGTTGCCTGAGAACTGGGCTCAGGTCTTGGCGTCTTGGAGCTAGGCTCGAAGATGTTGATAATTGAGAGCAGCTTGGCTCGAAGATCCCTTGGCCGGAGAGCTGGGCCCCGGTCTTGGGTTGCGTGAGAGCTGGGCTCAGGTCTTGGCATCTCGAGCTGGGCTCGAAGATGTTGATGATTGAGAGCAGCTTAGCTCAAAGGTCCCTTGGCCGGAGAGCTGGGCCCCGGTCTTGGGTTGCCTGAGAGCTGGACTTAAGTTTTGTTGCATCGAAGATGGGCTCGAAGACGTTGATGGAGGTTTTCCTGCAAGGCAGATAGACACTCGTGTAAAAGGAAAACCATTATTATTATTATTGGGGGGAAAGCCTTACATTATTGATGGTATCTTCATAGATTACAGGCATTCCACGTTCGAGGAAACCTGACGCCGTCGAGGTCCTCGAGGTAATAGGCCCCCTATGAGAGGGCCTCAGCCACCTTCTAAGGGCCTTCCCAGTTCGGTGAGAGCTTGCCGCACTCCCGGGGCTGAGATGCTTCTGCCCGGTGTAGCACCAGGTCTCCGGGTTTGAAGGCTTTTGGCCTGACCCGGGCATTGTAGTACTGAGCTACTCGTTATCGGTATGCCGCCATTCGTAGCCGAGCTTTATCCCTTGTTTCTTCAAGGAGATCCAGGTTGAGCAGGAGGTGTGCCGAGTTCCATGCCTCGTCATATTGCTGCACTCGTAGCGTGGGCACGCCGAGCTCAACCGGGATGATCACCTCGGTGCCGAAAACAAGGTTGAAAGGTATCTCGTCGGTTGTCATTCAGGGCATTGTGTGGTAGGCCCACAGGATGCTTGGGAGTTCTTCCGTCCACCTACCTTTGGCTTGGTCCAGCTTGGTTTTGAGTCCTTGAAGGATGGTCCGATTAGTCACCTCAACTTTCCCGTTTGTTTGAGGGTAAGCTACTGAGGTGAATCGGTGTTGGATGCCGTGTTCGGTGCAGAACCCTTCGAACTCCCGATTGTCGAATTGTCGCCCATTGTCAGTGATGAAACAACGGGAGAGTTCGAAGTGGCAAATAATTGACTTCCAGAAGAATTGGCCGACATTGGCTTCTGCAATCTGTGCTAGTGGCTCTGCCTTGACCCACTTGGTGAAGTAGTCGATCACCACCAGCAGGAATCTTCGCTGCCTTGGTGCAGGGGGAAACAGCCCCAAGATGTCCATTCCTCACTGGGCAAAAGGCCAAGGGGCTGAGAGCTAGAAGATCGGCATCGCCGGCTGGCACTGTATATTTGCGTGGCGCTGGCATTTGTTGCACCTTTTAACGAAGTCGGCGGCATCCTCCCTCATGGTCTCCCAGAAGTACTCATGACGAAGGGCTTTATAAGCCAGTGTTCTCCCTCCCGCATGGTTCCCGCAGAGGCCTTCGTGTATCTCTTGGAGCACAAAGGCTACCTTTGTAGGCCTGAGGCACTTCAGGAGCGGGTAGGAGTAAGATCGGCGGTAGAGCTGGCCCTCCATCAGAACGAACCGAGAGGCCTTCTCTTGATGAGGGCCACTTTTACGTGGTCCTCGAGTAGGGAGCCATCGATGATGTACCTAATGTACTTGTCCATCCAGCTCGGCTCGGGGGTGACTTGATGCACCTCCTCTAAGCCTTCGTAGCTTGGACTTTCGAGGTACTCGATGTAGGCACATCCCAGCAATGAGTCCGGCAGGGTTGCGAGTCTAGACAGTGCATCCGCGCGTGCATTCTCCTCACGGAGGATGTGGAAGATGCTGAAGCACCGAAAACTCGTCGTGCTCGAGCGAACCTGATGAGGGCCACTTTTACGTGGTCCTCGAGTAGGGAGCCATCGACGATGTACCTAATGTACTTGTCCATCTAGCTCGGCTCGGGGGTGACTTGATGCACCTCCTCTAAGCCTTCGTAGCTTGGACTTTCGAGGTACTCGATGTAGGCACATCCCAGCGATAAGTCCGGTAGGGTTGCGAGTCTAGACAGTGCATCCGTGCGTGCATTCTCCTCACGGAGGATGTGGAAGATGCTGAAGCACCGAAAACTCGTCGTGCTCGAGCGAACCTGCTCCATGTACTTCATCATCAGGTTGTCCCTGGCTTCATACTCTCCGAAGACTTGTCCGGCAATCAGCTAGGAGTCGGTGAAGACCTTTAGATTCTGCACACCCAGCTTGCGGGTGACTCTTAGACCCACGAGGAGTGCCTCGTACTCCGCTTGGTTGTTTGTTGCGGCGAATTTGAAGCGGATGTCACATTCTGTCACAACCCCATCACTGTTGGTGAGGATGAGGCCTGCTCCGCTCCCACCGGAATTGGATGCACCGTCCACGTGAAGGATCTAAGGTTCCTCCCCTAGTTCGGGCTCCATTATTGTCTGCTCTGGCTCCTCGACGAACCCGGTGCACTCGACCACGAAGTCAACTAGGACTTGGGCCTTCTGCGAGGACCTCAGCCGGTGCACTGTGTCGAACTTGCTGGGTAGCAGGGACCACTTGGCCAATCTCTTGAAAGTCTCGGGGTGGCTGGGTATAGCCCTTAGTGGCTGATCCGTCACGATCACTATCGGGTGCGCTTGGAAGTAGAGCCTGAGATGCTTAGCAGACATTATTAGTGCAAAAATGAGTTTCTCGGAGCGAGTATACCTGATCTCCGCATCGCGGAGGATTTTGCTGGTGTAGTATACCAGCTTTTAAGATTTGTCCTCGTCTGCACGGACGAGGACCGAGCTGACAGCTCCGGGTGTAACCGCTAGGTAGAACAGGAGCTCCTCCCCTTATTCCAGCCTGGAGAGCAATGGGGGAGAGGCAAGGAACTTCTTCAGCTCCTCGAAGGCTGTCCTGCACTCCTCCGTCTAGGTGAAGTCGTGCATCTTGCACAGCGCCTTGAAGAATGGAAGGCAACGGTCAGCCGACCTCGAGATGAACCGGCTTAGGGCAGCAATACACCCTATTAGGCACTGGACCTGCTTCTTGGAGGTCGGGTGTTCGATGTCGATGATTGCCTGGACCTACTCCTAGTTTGCTTCGATGCCTCTCTAGGTGACCATGAAGCCGAGGAACTTTCTTGCTGCCATTCCGAAGAAGCACTTCGATGGGTTCAGCTTCATTTGATGCTGCCGCAGGTTGTGGAAGGACTCGGCGAGGTCAGCGATATGGCTCGAGCTCGGTTTGCTCATGACGAGCATGTCATCCACATATACTTGCATGTTCTGGCCAATCTGGTCTTTGAAGACCTTATTGACCAGATGCTGGTACGTGGCTCCTGCATTCTTCAGACCAAAGGGCATCATCCTGTAGCAATATGTCTCTTGGTCGGTGATGAAGGTGGTGTGCTCCTCATCCTCCGGGTGCATGCGGATCTGGTTGTATCCGAAGAATGCATCCATAAAGGAGAGCAGCCTGTGGCCAGAGGTGGCATCCACCAGCTAGTCAATCTTCAATAGAGGAAAGCTATCCTTCGGGCATGCTTTGTTGAGGTCGGTGTAGTCTACACAGATCCTCCACTTGCCATTGTTCTTCCTTACCATCTCCACGTTCGCCAGCCAGCTCGGATATTGGACCTCTCGGATGAAATCGGAGGCTAGGAGTTTGTCAACTTCCTCCTTGATAGCTGCTTGCCTCTCCGGGGCGAAGCTTCTCTTCTTTTATCGAACTGGCCTGTGCTTTGGATCAACACTTAATTTGTGAGTAATGATGTTAGGAGGAATACCTGGCATGTCCGCTACTGTCCAAGCGAATACATCTGCGCTTGCCCATAGGAACTCCAATAGTTGAGCCCTCTCCTCCTCGGATAGCTAGGAGGATAGCTGGGCTCCAATCTACACCATCTTCGTGGGGTCATCTCCGAGCAGATAAGAGAGCAGGCGCTCGACCGGGCCTCCCCTAGGGTCTTGGGCCCTTTGGTCGAGATCGTCTGCCTTGGGATCATCCTCGGGGACCTTGGCCCCAGGGAGGGTTTGAAAGCAGTGTTGCACTGGCTGGGGTGCTCCCCTCATTTCTCCAACACCGTAGGGAGTGGGGAACTGTATAAGTAGCCTCTTGGTGGAGACAACAGCGTCGAGTTGATTGAGCCTGGGTCTACCCAGAATCATGTTGTAGACGGAAAGAAGCCTGACAACCATGAAAGTCATCATAACGGTGCTTTACCGAGGCGGGGTCCCGGTGGTGACCGGGAGAGTGATCTCTCCCTCCACCCTTACAGAATCACCTGTGAAACTAACAAGGGAGGTATGCACATGTTTGAGTTGATCGGGAGAAAAGTTCATCCTAGAGAAGGCATCATAAAAAAAGCACATTTATGGAGCTTCCACTATCAACCATGATGCGTTTTACAGGATGCTTCGTGATCGTCATCTCGACGATCATGGTATCATTATTTACATTTCCCCCCATCTTCTCATTCCCTCATAAAGGGGAGTACATTCTTAGGATCCCCTGCCCCCGTGCCTTCTTTAGCACGCGCGCGGCTCCCTAGGAGATCATGCCCACTAGTTTCTTGGTAGGGCAGTTATCGATAGTTGGAGCTGGCAGGAAAGCGACGAGCGCCTAGGATTCCACCTGAGGTTTGCCCCCCACGAACCTTTTGAGGTAGCCCCTCTTAATGAGTTCTTCGATTTTCCACTTAAGGTTGCTGCATTCCTTGGTGTCATGGCTGTGGTCACGGTGAAAGCGACAGTACTTCATTTTATCATGGTCGGTGGAGGACTTCATCGGAGGCGGGCATCTCAGGTAGTCTTCGCCTTCGATCTCCATGAGGATTTTTTTCTCGGAGTGAGAAGGGGGGTGTAACTCTCCTCAGAAATGGGAGCACCCTTCAGTCTTGGCCCCCTCCGGGAGTTCGAAACCTGAGGTCCTGGCTTCCGGGTTCCGGGCATCTCGGTGGGGGTCAGCTTCTTTAGTGGCTTCTCGTTGAGCTCCCATCTCATACGATCCGCCTCCTCGGCGCGGATGTACTTTTGGACTCGAAGGAGGAGCTCGGAATAAGTCTTGGGGGGCTTCTTGTCGAGCGAGTAGGTCAGGCGGGAGGTTCTGAGCCCTCGCTTTAGTGCCAGCATGGCAACTGGCTCATCAAGGTTGTAAATCTCCAATGCGGCAGCCTTGAAACAGGCCACGTAGTCCCGCAGCAGCTTGCGGTCCTGCTACAGGATGGAGAAGAGGCTGTCTGCCTCTAGTGGCAACTTTCGACAGGCGTCGAAGTGGGCCATGAACTTCTGCCCCAGCTGGGCGAAAGAGTTGATGCTCTCCAGCTCCAGGTGGGTGAACCACACCAGGGCTGCCTTCCGGAGAGTAGCAGGGAAAGCGACACAGAGGAGAGCGTCGGTGGCCCCCTGGACCCTCATGTGGGTCTGGTAGCTTTTCAGGTGGTCTAAGGGATCGGTGATTCTGTCGTAAGGATGCACCTACGGTATACGGAACTGACTCAGAATCGGCTCCCCTTGGATTTATTGGAAGAAAGGGGGACGGGCGTCGTAGCCCGCTGGCTCACTAGTTGAGCCCGGTAGATTGGCAAATTGGTGGGATAACTCTGCCAACTTGCGGTCATGCTTCTCCAGGCGCTTCTCCGCCGCGCGCCTGATGGCTTCGTCAGTGGACCCCTCCGTCGAAAGAGATGGAGAATGTGACATGGATGCGTGGCACCCATGGTGGGGGGTCTTGCTTTTCTTACCTCGGTGGGGCTTGGATGCTACCCGTCTGAGGTTTGGTGAGCGGCTCTCCCAGTCGGCAAACCCCACTCGTCTTTTCGCCGGAGTTTGATGGTTACCCTGGTGGTCAGTAATGGCCCGCGACTACGAAGGCCTTCCTTGGAAGGAACGCAGGCTGCCATGGGGGGCCGCGGCATGGGCCACGAGAGTCCCTGGTTGCTGGTGGGTAGCCAAGGATCGGTGCTACTACTGAAGCTGGCGCACTGCTATGGCAAGGACCTGCATTTGCTGGGCGAGTGCTGCCAGCTGAGACTCCATTGGAGGTGGTTGAACCGAAGCGGATGGCCTCACCTCTGGGTTGTATAGGTTCCCTTGGGAGGGGGAATCCCCTGCATGACTGGTGGAGGCCTCTCGCGCCCGTGTCATCACCATCCTTCCGTGGAACTTGCTTGTAAAAGAGAGGGGGATACTTGAACTAGATCAAGGATTGTTCATGGGAACACCCCCCTTCCTGGTGCGCCAATTTGTTACCGCCAAGATCGCTGTGGCCCGTAGCTGCTGTCAGCGCCAGAGTGCGCTCCCTTCGCTGTCTCGCCATCCGGTGGTCTTGGACATGCAAAACAAGGATTAGTGACCCGAGCCGAGATTTCCGGTGGGGGCACTCCGACGGTCAAGTCAGTGACGATCCAGGGGAATAGATCCTCCTGGTCGAGCCCCTCTTGATGGACTCCATACTAGGAGGAGTGAGTAGTGTGAGAGTGGGATGCAAGGGGGAAGAACGGCCTGTATAGAGGAATTCTCTGTGTGGCCTTTCTGCCTGCCCTTGCTTAGATTTGCTTGTGGTGCTATGCTCTTCTGGTTGAGCTTGCACTTGTGCTTTGGTGGTATTGTCTGTGTTGTTGCTATTACCTTCGAGCTTTGTAGCCTAGGTTACCGTTGGGCGCTCGTCTTGGGATCTCTACTGGGCTGTCAAGCACGTGCGACGGTGTCCCGAGGTGCCTTTCCTGATTTGTGATAGGAGAAGCTGTCATGTGCTCCGACATTCCTTCTGGTCGTCTCATTTCGAAAACCTGGCAGTACCTCGATCAGCGGGCCACCATCCCTGGGATTTGAATCTCCTAGTTGACTTCCGCTCTTGGGTGGTTCAGGTGGTTGGTAAGGGGCATGGTGCCTCAAACAGTGGGCCTCTCCCCTTTCTGGTATAATTGGTGGCTGCAGGCGGTCATTACGATCTGGCGGATGCCTCAGTGCAATCCTTGGGCAACTTGCCAGAGTCCTGGGATGGCGGTGCTGCCCCTTGGTTCGCCGGTGCTTGCGCTTGAGCTAGGGGCTGAGCTTGGAAAGCAGGGCTCGACTCCGAGCTAAGCATCCCAAGCTCGTAGGGTCGCCTCAACGGAGGAGGGCAGAGCGGGGGCCCGGTCCTGAGGGCTCGGCCTCGAAGAGGCTCCACGTGGAGGAGGAGGGCTGAGCTCGACTCCGACCACGAGGCTCGATCTCCGAGGGTCTCGCTCTGGAGGGCGCCGTTCGGCTCCAGCCTAGGCATCCTGGGCTTGCGAGTTTGACCTGGCGAAGGACGGAGCTCGGCTTCGACGGCGGTCCCGTTGTCCTGGGGGAGCTTAGCCCTGTGAAGGAGTTCAAGTAGGGGGATTGACACGACGTCTTACGCGGTGGCTCTCTTTGACGTGGCGTCTGATAGCTACCCCACGTCAGCGGTCTTGCCACATCAATTATAATTATAATATACAATAATGGATAATAATAGGAGTCAAATTGGATATGATAATAATAATATTTGTTCGGATTCATTTTTGTATTTAAATTTATCCATATATAAATAAAAATTTAAGTATCCAGCTAATATTTGTATCTATATCTCTATTTGTTAAAAAAAAATGGATATGAATAGACAACTATCCTATTCTTATCTAAATATCTGATTTTTTAAATCCTATTTAATAGTATATAATATATGAATTTTTTTAAAAAATAAATGAGCTATTGAACTTAATTTATCATCTATTTAGTAATATCTTTTGATTTTTTAGTTATAAAGTTTAGAATTTTTTACATGTAAATTCTCATGAATATTATATTTTATATAAATATCCTTCTCAAATTGATATATGCATACATATCCTTATCAAATATTTATTTTGCTTGGCTACCATTTTTTATCATTTTTTATATGTACCCATCATGCAGTTAAAAAATTAGTTATTTAAAATTAAAATGGCTGAAATATACATTCTTGTCTAGAGAAGCCATCCAAGAGGGGGGCATGAATTAGATTTTTCAAAAATTTTAAATATGTACTGAACTTGAAAACTAGTGAAGTGATAATGCTGCAATATATATGTGTAGATTATTACTAAATGCAATTGCTTGAGAGAAGAAGAGGAAGAGAAAAGCAAAGCATAACAAATACACAGTTTATAATGGTTCGGTGCACTATAAGCATTTACATCCATTCTCCAAGAATTTCTTAGAAATATCATTATGATTTTTCAAGATTATAGTCTGTTTGTTTTCCAGTCTCACAAACCTAATCCAATTGATTTTTTCTTAGACTCACCAACCATAACCTTACAACAAGTCAACTCAAGACTTACAATCCAATTTCAAGGTTTAAGATATACCTATCCTTAGTTTTAATCCCCTTGAAATTAGTTACATCTCAAAAATAAAATACAAGAAGGATGAAACTAAAAAACTATCTAAAAGAGCAAAAGAATGTCGATGAAGCTTTGAAGAAATATTTTTGGTTGTCTTTTTCAATGGAAAGCTTCTAATGATTGCTTGAAAGCTGGTGGTTAAGAATTAATTACACATTCTTCAAGAACTAGGCTTTTTTTTTTGAAGTTAGCTCTTTGGAATATTTTTTTGGAAGCACTTGACTTTCTCTTGGATTCTCTTGCTTCTTCAATATGTTTGGTAAGGAATAAATACTCTTACAACCTTCAAAAATCCATTTATAATCGTTAAAGAATAAAAAATAGCCGTTTGATATAAAACCCAAACTTCTACACCTTTAAAAATATAGCTGTTACTGTGCTATCAGAAGTTGAAGTATCAACACTTCAGTCTGTGAGTTGATATCTTGAGTCGACAATTCAAGTCCAGGTACCGATACTTGAGCTATTCTGAAAAATTATGCTCTCTGGATTATCCTGTGACTTCGATACTTGGAGCATAAGCTGATCATTGAGGCAACATTTCAAGTCCAGGTATCGATACTTGAACCTATGTCAAAAATTTTGCTCTCTGTTATTTCCTGTGACTTCGATACTTGGAGCATGAGCTGACCTTTGAATTGATACCTTGAGTCGATACTTCATTACCAGGTATCGATACTTGACCATGCTAGCTGAAATTTTGCATGTTGAACTTTTTTTTCTAGAACTTTTTTGAAGGTCGACACGTCACTTCCTTGAGCTAACACTTGATCTGTGCACATCTAGAAAAATATGTGCCAAACATGAAATTTTGAAGTATTAACATGATTTATTCTACTCTGACTCTCAAACATCCAAAAACTCATAATTTCCTTGGCTTTTTCATATTGTGAAGATATCTAAAAACATATAATTATCTTGCTTAAGAGTTGATTATTTTAGCTCATCTTCTATTTGATTTAAAGGGTACTTGAAACATTGATCTTAAAACTGCAATAAAATATTAGTACCTCATATATACTTAAATATTTTATTATTCATCAAAATCAAGACCGGAATCAATACTTTTTTTCTTTTTGATGATGATAAAATGCTGAATATATAAGCACTTAAAATTTAAAGTATCAGAACATATGAATTTTAATTATAAATCCAGGTATCAGAATGAGATTAATTTTTCAATTTATCAAAATATCAGAGTAATTTATTGATAATATTTCTTAAAATATCATAGCATGATCGTTTAGGAATATAATTGCCCATAATAAATTGATGTATCAGAGTATTGATGTATTAAAATTATAAAAATATGCTTGAAAATCAATGTTTCAGGGCATTTACCTATGTATCAGTAATGTATCGAGGAATGTATTAATGTATCATAGCATATATTAATATATTAGAGCATGTATTGTATAAATTTCAATATGTATCAGAATGTATCAAGAAGTACTATCATACAAAACGAATGTATTGGGGTTTATTACTAATGTATCAGAGTAGATCAAAAGATAAAAAAAATAGGCTTAAATTTTTAGTTTTTCTCTTCCTTTCAAATATAAATATATGTTTAACTTTCATATATAAATATGTATTTAACTTTATTTGCTTATATACAATACTTCTACTCTTCCCTTTTATCATCATTCGATCATGTAATGCAATAGCTTAAGTCTTTGCTTATTATTAACATTTCTACTCCTCCCTTTTTTGTTATTAGCTCCTCCTATTTATGTACATAGTTAATTGACATTTAAAATATTTCATTTATATAGATTATCAAAGCAATCATCTAAGAAAGAGAGAGTTTCATTCACATAGAATTTCATAAGATACAAAAAATAAAGATAGTACAATACATAGATATATGTATCAGTACAAAATGAATGTTTTACAGACACCATAATACAAAATGCATGTTTTACAAAATATCAAGATACAGTCATATAGACAAAGACAAGACCCGGGATCCTATGGATAGTATCTATGAGGCTAGTCCTCATCAAAAAGGAAATATATGACTATAGGGGACATGACTCTAGAAGCTAAATGTCTAGGCTTCTTATAAGTCAAGCTTCTGGTCCTACTAGAAAGATCAGAGTAGTGAAAGCCAGGTGTGTGGAAACCTAGAGTCCTAGTAGTGGAGTGAGCAGTAGGATCAGAAGGTGGAGCATGTGGAGGAGGAGGTGGCTAATCCATCTGCTGATTAGTTAGAGGAGTTGGATCATCTATTGATGGGGGCTGCTATGTTGTTGGTGGCTGATCTACTGGAGGAGGCAATGGTGGAGAGTTCATAGGAGGATTTGAAGGATAGACTGAAGCTGGTATCAATCGTTGGATGGCTCTAAGTATCTCCGCAAACCTAGCATCTACTCTCCCCTTGAGCTACTCTAAAGAATCACGTGTCTCTATCCTCAAGCTCTGAAGATCAGTCTGCAGGATATCCACTTTATTAGATAGAACCTGAACCTCTATCCTGACTAATCTAGTCAGCAAGGTAACAATTCTCTCCACTATATGATCATTTGTGTTGCCCAAGTGGCTACCCAAGAGGGGGGTGAATTGGGACTTTTGATAATTTAAAGCAAATAATGTGCAATTCAAAATCCTTTGCTAGTGGAGGTGCTGTGATAGAGTTATAAAATGCAGAAGCTAAAAATAGTCAAATAAGCACAACACAAACACACCAAATTTATAGTGGTTCGGAGTAACCCGGCTCCTACATCCACTATCCAAGATACCACTTGGGATTTCTACTATATTCACACCCGAATACAGCATGATTATTTTACAGGATCACAATCCAAAATCTCTATACTTTGGTTTTATGGGATCACCAACGAAAACCCAACACCCTTTGGTTTTAACAGGCTCACCAAAGAAACCTAACTTGGTTTTACCAGGATCACCAAGAACCCAACACTTGGTTTTTATCAAGGCTCACCAAGAACCTATTTGGTTTTTCAACCGGGCTCACCAATAACCCAACAATTCAAAAAATTGAATTGAAAGAAATACAACAATAATGACAAACTCAATTTATCGGATAGTTGCCGGTGCAGCTTGTTGGAAGTCCACTTGAATGCACTTGAATAGACTTTAATTACTTTAGTGGCTTCTTTCCAAAGTTGCTTCAAGCTTCAGATTGGAATTGGTGAAGACTTGAAAGCTTGACTCGAATGCTCTTGTGGTCTTTTGCTGTTGGTTGGTAGGATATTTAATGAAGCTCTCTCTTCTTTTGAGAACTCTCTAATTCATTGCTTCAAGGAAGTTCAAATCCTTCAAATTTAAATTCTTCTATCATCCCAAGGTAGTTCTAGCTGTTGTAAACCATTGGAGAATGATTTGTGACCATTGGAGCACCTTTTTGCATTCAAAAATAATTTTTAGAACTAGCCGTTAGATACCTGGAAATGACGTTCAAGTCAGCTCGGATTCCTTCGAGTCGGCTCGGATCCTTTGAGTCGATAGGTCAGTTATCAAATCTTTAATGCAATCGGCTCTTTGTCTCAGGGCACAAAACATCACTCTGTACAAGTCGGCTCTTGATAGCTCGGGTCAGCTCGAACTTCTTTCTTTGAGAAACTTGAACTCGAGGAGTTGACTTTTTTCGGCTTGGGTCGACTCTTCTTCTCAGGTTCGGAAAACCTCACTCTGGAAGAGTTGGCTTGGTGCAGTTCGGGTTAGCTCGCTTTCTTAGGCTTTCAACATTAGGTTTGGCAGAGTCGGCTCTTTCTTGTTCGGGTCGGCTCGCCTAGCTATTCTCAGAAATCTTCAGAAATTGGACTTTGGAGGAGTCGGCTTGGACTGATTCCAGTCGACTCGGATTCATTGGAGTCGGCTTGCTTTCCATCGAGTCAGCTCGGATTACTGCATTCCAGAATCCTTGCTGTGTGCCAGTAAGCAGAGTCGGCTCTTCATCATGTGGGGTCGGCTCGAGTGTCTTCTTCATAATTTTTACATTTGAACTTAAAGAAAAACTCTTACCAACTCTTTACATTCTCAAACAAACCAACTCAAAATAAATTTCATGGCACACACACATAGAAGTAACCCTTTTAACATGATTTTTTCTTAGCTTTTTCATTGGGTTCTTCTTTACAAAAATACATTACAACACAACTCAAACAAGAAAACAGAAGTGTAGGAGTTGAAGATTGAACATTTAATTCATCCTACAAAAACTTGTCAAACACTTGAAGAGTTGTCAGAAATAAATATACATGCTTTAATATTTGGTTATCATCAAAATCACTTATGGGGTTAACAATCTTCTCCTTTTTGATGATGACAAAATACTGGGCATGAAAAACTCTTTACACTTTACATGTATAATAGTATTTGAAAATTAAATATGCAGATATATCAGAGCTAAGGAACTTCCCCACCGCCACACCGAAGGCACACTTCGCCGGGTTCAGCTTTATTTGGTGGAGGCGGAGGTTGCGGAAGGTCTCCGTCAGGTCATCGACATGGTCTGAGGTCGGCTTGCTCATCAACAGCATGTTGTCCATGTATGCCTGCATGTTACGGCCAATTTGGTCTTTGAAGACCTTGTTGACCAACCGCTGGTATGAGGCATCGCATTCTTCAGACCGAAGGGCATCATCTTATAACAGTAGGTCCCACGATCCGTGATGAAGGTAGTGTGCTCCTCATCTTTAGGGTGCATCCAGATTTGATTGTACCCAAAAAAAGCATCTATGAAGGAGAGGAAGTGGTGACTCGAAGTGGCATCCATGAGCTGGTCGATCTTCGAAAGTGGGAAGCTGTCTTTCGGGCAAGCTCGGTTGAGGTTGGTGTAGTCCACACAGATCCTCCACTTGCCATTGTTCTTTGAATTCTGAGAAGGAGATCGATGGAGGTAGCCCTCACTCTCGATCTCCATAAGGATCTTGGTTCTTTGAGCAACGAGGGGAGTGAAGGTCCGCTCCGGGACAGGACCGTTCTTTGGCTTCGATCCCGACCAGAAGTCTGCAGGCGGCCTGGGCCTCCGGGTCCCAAGAACATCCTCGGGGTAGGCTTCTTCGAAGGCTTTCCATCCAGCTCTCTTTTAGTACGGTCAGCCTCCTCAGCACGGATGTACTTATGGATGCGGAGGAGTTCAGAGTATGTCTTAGATGGCTTCTTGTCTAAGGAATACGTCAAACGAGAGGTCTTGAGCCCTCGCTTCAATGCCAGCATGGCGACGGGCTCATCTAGACTATAGATCTCCAGGGCAGTAGTCTTGAAGTGGGTAACATAGTCCCGCAAGAGCTCCTGATCTTGCTGCTGGATGGAGAAGAGGCTATCCACCTCCCGCGGCACCTTTTGACAAGCGTCGAAGTATGCCATGAACTTTCCTTCTAGCTACTGGAAGGAGTCGATGGATTCAGGCTCGAGGCTGGTGAACCAAACTCGAGCGGCCTTCCGGAGGGTGGCCGGGAAGGCGATGCACAAGAGGGCGTCCGTCACCCCTGGACTCTCATAAGAGCTTTATATCTCTCCAGGTGGTCCACAGGATCGGTGGTCCCATCGTAGGGATCCACCTGAGGTATGCGAACCGACTCGAAATCGGTTCCTCTTGGATTTTCCAGGAGAAGGGTGGTCGTGCACTGTAGCCCACTGGCTTGCTGGGGGAGCCTTGCATGTTGGCAAATCGACAGGAGAGCTCTATTAGTTTGCGCTCTTGCTCATCCAGGCGCCTCTCAGCCAGGCACCTGATGGCCTCATCAATGGAACCTTCCATCGAGGCCGTTGGAGAAGAAGGTGCCGACAGGTCGCGGTGAGGGGCCTTTCCTCGGTGATACTTGCTATGCTTGGCAGCATTATTGTTATCCGTCGGGGATTGGCTCTCGTGGTCCGCCGACCCAGAATGATTTCTCTTTGCGGGGGTCTGGTGACTCCCGCGGGGGTTGGATGTTGCTCACGGATGGGACGACCTACCCTGGATGCAGCGCAGGCTTTCGCGGGGGCCCGTGGCTTGGGCCGCGGGGGTCTCTGGCTGGGATTGAGTAGCCAGGGAGCACTGCTGATGCTGCAGCTACCAGACACCGTGGTTAGTGTCTGCAGCTATTGGATAATGGCAGCATACTGACCATTCACCGAGGGCAGCTGAGGAGGTGGAACAGGAGGAGCAGGAAGTTCCCTTTCCGGATTGCGGCCTAGAGGGGAGGGAACTTCTCTTGCCTGGATGGTGGAGGCCTCGGTCCACGAGGCACCACCATGCTTAAACTCGGGCCATTCTCAAGCTCGTGGGGGGCTTGTCCATGCTAGGGCTTTTGTCCCCCCTATTTGGCATGCTAATCTGTTACCGACTTTACCACTGTGGCCTGTAGTTGTGAGTTGGCACCGGACTGCGGTCCCCTTTGCTTCGGAATCCTTATGCTCCCAGATCTGCAAAACGAGGTTAGAGACCCAAGCCGGGGATCCTGGCAGGGGCACTCAGACGGTCAAGTTAGAGAGCGGTAAAGTGGAATAGATCCACTAAGATGGATTCCCGTTAGGTCTCCGTACTTAGAGGAACCTTTGATGAAAAGATAAGTGAGAACGAGAGGGATGGGCACTTTGGTTCCTGCAACTGGGCTCGTCGAGCTCGCTCCTGCGAGTTCCTTTGGAGCTCCTATCTCAAAATCGCCTTTTCTTGCCGTGTGTGTGCTTGCCCTCTTGATTGCTTACCTTTCTTCTTGCCCGTGGTGTCCCTTTTGAGGTCGCTGGTCGTTGGATACCTTGGTGCCTCGATTCCCCCCTAGGGAGGCTCTAGAGGTCAGCGACGCTCAGCGACCATTCTCCCAGGTCATCTCCCCTTACGGTCAGGAGTTAAGTGGTGAGCCGATCTCGTCTATCGTGCAATCACGAAAGGGAGAACTTGGCGGGGCCTTGATCCTCGTGAAGGTGCCCTCAGGCTTGAGGCATTGACCGTGGCTCTCCCTTCATGGAGTACCATGTTACCGGGTGCCGGATTCGGTACTTCGAGCAGGGTGCCCCTTCTAAACTGGTGAAAACGAGGTTTCGCACATCATTACAGGCCTGGGGATGCCGTACTGGATAAACCACCTGTGCGCGCCGTCCTCAGCAGCCTTCTCAGGGCTTGCACCCTCGGTCCTTCCGTGCTCTACAGATAAGGCTGACTTCGGCCCAGGTGGACCCGTCTGGGGGTGCCACTTGGTAGGAGCAAGAGTGCGAGGCTCGACTCCGGCTAAGGTGGACCCATCTGGGGCACCACCTAGCGAAGGAGCAGAGGCAGGCATACTTCGATCAAGGTGGACCCCTCTTGGGCTGACACCTGGTGAAGGAGCAAAGGCAAGCTTGACTTTGGCCGAGGTGGACTCGTCAAGGGGCATCACCTAGCGAAGGAGCAGGGAGGCCCGGCTCGACTTCGGCTGAGGTGGACCCATCTGGCTTCAAGCCATGCCTCAGAGTTAGATCTCTGAAGAGCATCCATATAGGTGATCAGATCCTCATTGTTCTCATCGAGCTCAATGGGATCACCGTCCCGGACCAAGAAATCATAGTATCTGTCCGGTTGACGCGGTATTCTACCGGACCTCCTAATGGGTTCTGGGTGTGATTCAATCATAGCCGGTTCTACGATGTCCTTAGAGTGTGCAGGTTCTTCTATTGGCTGAACTTCATCAAGTTCAATATTAGAGGATATAGTTCCTTCTCCAAGGAACTCCTTTTCCAAAAAGATAGCTCTAAGAGCAACGAACACCTTTTGTTCATTCTCCAAATAGAAGAAATATCCTTTGGTTTTCTTAAGGATAACCAATGAATAAGCATCGATCAGACCTAGGACCAAGTTTGTCTGAGTCTAAACGCTTTACGTAAGCCGGACAACCCCAGACCCGAAGGTGTGAGATTGAGGGTTTACGTCCAGTCCACATCTCATACGGAGTGGAGACAACAGACTTACATGGAACGTCATTTAATAAGTAACAGGCTGTCTGAAGCGCATATCCCCAAAAGGATAGCGGGAGAGTTGCAAAACCCATCATGGATCGAACCATGTCCAACAAGGTTCGATTCCTCCTTTCAGACACACCATTCAACTATAGTGTTCCTGGAGGAGTCCACTGAGAGAGAATTCCATTATCCTCAAGATATGTCAAAAATTCACCAGATAAGTATTCACCACCTCGATCAGATCGAAGAGTTTTAATACTTTTTCCAGTTTGCTTTTCTATTTCATTACGGTATCGTTTGAACATTTCAAATGACTCAGACTTATGTCTCATTAGAAAGACATAACCGAACCTCGAAAAGTCATCTATAAAAGTAATGAAATATTTGTATCCTCCTCTGGCACTAACTGTCATTGGTCCACATACATCAATATGTATTAGACTTAGAAGTTCTATAGCTCGTTTACCTTTTCCAGTAAAAGGTGATTTGGTCATCTTACCAAGTAAACAGGATTCACAAGTGGGAAGTGATTCAGAATCACTGACCTCGAGGAGTCCATCTCCTCGCATCTTGTTTATCCTATTTTGGTTAATATGACCTAGCCTACAGTGCCAAAGATACAAATCGTTGACATTATCTAACTTTGGGCATTTGCTAGAAGTGTACATCACATTAACATGCCTTGATAGTACATATATGCCATTATTTAATCTAGCTTTCATTATCACAGAGTTATTCAAAATAACATTGCAAAAATCTCCCTTTATTGATAGTTCAAAACCATAATTGGATAAACCATAATTGGATAAAATCTCTGTAGTTCAAAAGGCCTACAGAGATTATGCACATAATGAAACTAGGACAATAGTGACAGTCGACTAGTTCGACAGTACAAGACTAAAAGACAAGACGCAGGACTCCAACCGCCAGTACTGGAACACGATTTCCATTCCCGACGCTCAGAAACTGTTCTCCATCTTCAAATCTTCTACTAACTTGAAGTCCCTGTAATGAATTACAAACATGAATTGGACTACCAGTATCCAATACCCAGTTAGCAGTATCAACAATTGAGTAATTACAAGGTTTTATCATATAAATACCTTGTTCAGCAGACTTCTGCTTCCTCAGCCTGTTCGGATCAAGGGATGCAATATAAAGAGGACAGTTCCTCTTCCAGTGTCCCTTCTTCCTGCAGTAGAAGCATTCTGCAGAAGACTGATCAGCCTTATACTTCCTGGTCTGACTAGGGCCAGGAGCATTCTGCACTTTCTTTCCCTTCTTATTTATTTTCTTCTTCCCTTTCTTAAAGGGACGACGACCTCTACTTCCTCCCACTAAATTTACCACCCCCTTATTCAGTTGGAGGTCTTTCTCGAAAGTCTGCAGCAACCCCAAAAGACCATAGTAGTTGACTGCAGGCTTGTTCATTCTGTAATGATCGAGAAAATCAAGATAGGAGGAGGGAAGAGAATTCAGGATCGCATCCTTGCCGAGCTGCTCGTGCAAGGAGCATCCGAGTTTGCCCAACTTTTCAATCAACTCGATCATGCACAATACATGATCAGTGACTGAACCACCATTCAGCATCTTGGAATTGTAGATGGCACAAGACACTTTGTACCGTTCTACATCATCCAGGGGTGCCGAAGGATTCCATCAACTTTTGAAGGATTTCATCATGTTGGGCCTCCTCGAATTTGCGACTGAACTCGTCGTTCATAGCCGCAAGCATAATGCAACGGACAATAGTCCGATCAGAAACCCACTTCAAGTAAGCGTCTCTGACCGCACTCCGTGCATTTGCAGGAGGGATTTCAGGCGCCGGATCCGTTACCATATAAAGGATCCGTTCATGCTCCAGAACAATTCTTAACCTTCGATACCAACTATCGAAGTTGTGACCCTTTAACTTCTCGTTATCGAGAAGTGACCAGAGCGATAAATTGGAAGATATCTGAAAAGAAAACAAGACCACATTAGTTTATGAATTAATAACTTAACCAAAAGACTTGGACTTTAGTCTAAAGGTTTGTCCCACTAATTTTTAAGGATTGGTAGCCTCTAACTCCAATCCATGAAAACACTTTTCAAGTGGGTACTGAAATCCAATAGGCCTCGCATGAGCCCGACTTAGGCCGGCTCACCCATACGGGCCTAAAGGTAGGTTCGTAAACCAATTGCTTCCCTAAACAATTTTCAGTAATTCATTTTGCCCTAGAGAACATCCCAATCGGCCTTGGGGCCTTCTATTGCGGGTCTCTGGTTAGGTCCAACCATTAAAATGACAAATCCAATGCTTGCAGCTAACAAAAACCAAGCCCGACTTTGGCCAGCCCACCTGGTCTCGTTAAGGAGGTTGCACTGAACCATCATCGATCAGATAGAAATTCCAGTCGTCGGATGTACACCCGTTTTTTGGAACTGTCGATGCACACCAAGCTAGTGGACACATTTCTAACTGACTTAATGGGAGGCTAAGACACTGTCAACACCTTAACATAGTCTTTTTAAGGACCTAATAATTTTAGAGGATTTTTAGTAGTGACAGAGGAAAAAGACAAGGACATGGATCATCCTTCCACTGAATCAATCAGATTCCAGGAGGGTTGATTTGAATCAACAAACGATCCATGGGCACCTATAGATCAGTCAGACCGATCAACCTAGGTGACATGGGTTAACTCGAGTCATTGAGCTTTTCCAATCAGTTCTGGTCGACTCGACTAGCCAGGTAGGTGAGATCATGGGTGAGTATCTGCCATTAACCATCTTTCCTAGATACCAACCAAGTTGGCCAGGAAAGAGGTAGCCTCATGCAACCATGATCAACATGCCAAACCTACCTTGACACCAGTCGGTTTACCAGACTCGATCAGACTAGCCTAAAGACTCGGGCTTCCACTGAGCCACTAATTGGATCCATTTTAGATGAACGGATCAACCAATCTAACTATTAGATAGTTCTAAAGAAGGGCCTTAAACAACTTTTGTTTAATTTCTTGTAATCCGGTTCAACTAAACCAAGGTCTAACCCAGTTAAGGACCCAATTAGAAAACTAACCCAATTTAACCTAGAAATGGCTTATTCATGTCAAATTAGATTTCATAAACCTAATAATTTAATTTTAATAAGCTATACATTTAATCAAAATATTTTTAATTAAGTGTCAATGTAAAACATTTTTTACATTACAAAATCATGCATCATATCTAGATTTTATTTTATAAACATTTCATGGCCCAATAATTAACAGACATGTCAAAACTGTAACTGAACTAAAATAATTTTAATTCCAAGATTTCCTTAAAGGATCCTTCTGAAGAGGCCAACACAGACGATCCGCTTCGTGTCAAAGACACACGGTCATGGTGAAGTCTCAACTAGGTTCCTAAAAGTACTATCAGGATACAAAAAGTAGATTAAACTATTTTTAATCTAACATGCATCAAGATTATGTTACACCTGTAAACCTGGCTCTGATACCAATGAAAGTTAAAAAAGGGCTTTTGCAGGTGCCTACTCTAAGCATGCAAGAGCAGGGAGCAGGTAAGTATTTTAAAATAATTTTAAAATGCACAGCGAAAAAAACTTGCTCCATGCAGGATCTAACACGATCTGGAAGCATGTGCAGACTAAAACATGTTATAACATAGGCATGTAATGTTTATAAAATATTATAAATACTCAGATCTATGCATGCATGAATTTTAAAATTCAAAACCCATACCTTATTCCTACCTGGAATAAATCTGGTATAGTTCTGGAGTAACTGGGATAACGGGAATAATTTTATTCCTGTTGTCTTCCTCTTCAAACTTTGGAATGCTTTGTTTTTCCTTTGCTTCAACAGCAACAATGGCCAATTCGAATGACCAATCTTTGGTCTCCTCTCTATCACCAACAGCAAGGACTTCTCTTGCTTCAAATGGAGAAGGGATAGGCGTGGATCTTCAACGTTGAATCACTCTTGTTCTTCTCCAAAAACAACAAAGGTTAAAACCTGCAACTCAAAAAAAGGACACTTAAACAGCAAGTAGAGCGTTGATCCGGCTCTTAAGTGCTCAAATGAGCACTCTCTAGAGGGGGAACACGCGTGGGACTCCACAGATCCGGTTCTCAGGCAATGCTAGTCGCCGGAAAACACCTTCAAACGGTGGGAAGAAGTGATGTTGTTTTGCTGCAATGTTTCTCCAAACAGAGCACGAACTTCTTCTTCCAATGAGCATAAGAAATAGGGACAAATGGAATTGATTTTTCCTCCAAATCAATTGCCTAAACCCACCCCAAAAATCTGTGGTGAAAGGATGATGAAAACTGTTTGGACAGGTCAATTCCATCTTGGTTCATCACTGCTCCACAAGTATGGTGGGGACACCGGAGGCACCAGAATAAGATAGAGGCTTTTCAATCCTCTATGAATTGATCAATAATTTATGAGTCCATCTGTAATAAGGGCTTAGCTCATCTGAGTCCATTTTAGTTGTTATTTGAGTATTTTGAGTTGTTATTTCAGTTCTGTACTTGTCAGCTCATATTGAGCTAGTTTAGTCCAATGCTAGTCAGCTCATGTTGAGCTAATTTTATTTTTTTGAGTCCTGTCCAAGCATACTGAAGACTCAAGACTATATCATACAAGTGAAGACCAAGTCCAACTAGATTGAAGACATGGAAGTATAGCCCAAGTCCAACCCAGCTTGAAGATTTGAAGACCCCAGGAGGAAAATTCAGAAAAATCCTGATTTCTTGCAAATGCCCTCCAGATGCCCAGATTCCCTTCCAGATGCTAAAGTATATTCATAAATAAGGGCATCCATGATTCCAGAGGTCCATCTGCATCCTAGCCCAAAAAAATCAAGCCCAGGTGCCAAGCCCAAGCCCCTAAGGAGCAAGATACCAGGGAATATTCCTGCTACCTGGCTACCAGGCCACCCCAGCTTCCAGAGGCCCAAACCCATGCACCCGGGCCCCTTTGGGCCGGCCCCTTGCTGCTCCTAGAAGCCCAAAACGCCCCCCTAGGCGTCCTTGGAGTCTTGACCAAGTCAAGAAAATTTTTAGGGATTTTTCTACCTAATATTTCCTTATTTTCTAGCTAGGGTTTGAGAGGGAAAAGGATTCTTATGTAAAGACTTATGTACCCTTACTTGGAGCCCAAGGTTAAGGGTCTATTTAAGGGACCCTAGCCTCTTGTATGAGGAGAATTTTTGATGAATGAAAACCTTGAGTTTTCTATTGAGTTGTGTGATACCCTGCTGTGTGCATAAAGGGGTTTGCGAGAGTTCTTCTTCCCAGTGCTGCAATCATCTTCCTGTTGCCAACAAGCATCTCAGATCCCTGGACGCCCACTCCAAAAGAAGCCTTTCCTTGCTGTTTTTCCTTTATTTTCTTGTTCCTTTTTGAGTTTTCTAATCCCTGACAGGTCGTTTGCAGGTCCCCGAGTTCCTACGAATCCAACGACTCCAGCCAAGCCTCAATCGGATCACCGAGGAGAAAGCCGGGTATCCGCGGGTCTTTGGCTCGATTTTCCAGGCCGCATCCGTCGAGGAACGAGAGACCCCTTCGCTGCGATCTTCATAGATGTTGTCAGGTACACCCCTCTACCTCCAGTAGTTTTCTTGCAGGAGAACTTGCCCTAACTGAGGCTTCTCAGCCCCGGCGGTCCTTCTTTGCTACTTTTCTAGGTCCTAATCTGCATGCTGATCTTCAAAAATTCATACAAAATTCCCTACAAATAATTTTGATCTGAAATTCGGGAATTAATCACCTAACTCAACATGTAAAATATACAAAAAAATGGCATGCATATTAGTCCCCCATCATTTGGTATCAGAGCTTAGATTAGGGCTTGTTTTCTGCAATTTCTCAGTCCGTATATGCTCTATTTTTTAAATTATTTATCCTATTAAAAACTCCAAAAATTTTGAAATTTATTTTTTGGATTCATAATAATTCACTGTAATTTTCATAGTTTTTTCAGATTTTATTATATCCTGTGAATTTTCTACAAGCCGAAATACAGCCTACAAATTTTTGGCTCTATTTTTTTTCAGCAAGACAAGTTTGGAAGTTTTAGGGTTTTATCTAGCATTTTTTGCATATCTTTTAATTTTAGTATATTTCTTGCATATTAGGCCATAATTTGCAAGTGTTCTTCTATTTAAGAAATTACAAAAAATATATATATATTCTCCAAAAATACCAAAAATATCAAAATCCTAATTTGCATCCTCATCTGCCTGCCATCATTGCATAATTTACTTTTAAGGGCACTCTTGCTATATCAGATGGGGGGAGGATTTGATCACCTCTCCTTAGCCCAAAACCACATCCCTTAAATTTGATCCCAAGCCTTGACCTAAAATTAACTAGACTTAATTTGCCCTAGTGGGCTAGGGACACCAACTGGTCGGGTCCGGGCTAGTATTAGATCACTGTGTCAAGTTAACCTGTGTGTGCCTTGTGCTCAGTGTCTAGAACGGTGGTTTAGGGATTCAATCCCGAAGGGCTTGTGTGCTGGTCCGCCTACCTGGCCAATCTCTGATTGGTGTCTAGGATTGGCAATCAGGGACCTAACACTCCCCTTACACCTGCCTGGCTGAGTACAGGGTTACTATAGGCAAGTTTGCCACCCTGATTGAGCATCTAGTTGGACTCTAGGTCTAGTCAGCTATAGTCGGTCTGATCGAGTCTTGTATGAGCACTAGATCAGGAGTTTCATATCACCCACCTCCTTCACAAATGTCTGAACCCATGGAAAACTTACAAGCCCAAATAAAAGCCCTAGCTGATCAAATGGCCCAGATGGCTACCCAGATGACTACCCAGTTAACTCAGTCTGGTACCCAAACCAACAATAGAATTGACCATCTTGCCAAAAGGTTTGACCAGTTAGGAGGCCGTGTAGGGACCATAGCAAGAACCCATGGGTCACAATCTGAGCCAGATCCTGAGTCCCCTCAACCTAGGAGAACCCCAAACCCTGATCTATACCATGTGGTTGAACCTAGGAGATCCCCTTATTCTGACCCGTACTACAATCCTCAACCTAGGAGGACCCCAAACCCTGATCCATACCGAGAGATTGAACCTAGGAGAGCCCCTCAGCCTGACCATATAATAATACTGAACCTAGAAGAACCCCTTACCATGACCCTTATTATGATACTGAACCTAGAAGAACCCCTTACCGTGACCATTATTATGATACTGAACCCAGGAGAACCCAATACTCTGACCCATATAGGGAGTCCAATCCTAGGAGAACCCAATACTCTGACCCATATAGGGAGCCCAACCCTAGGAGAACCCAATACTCTGACCCATATAGGGAGCCCAACCCTAGGAGAACCCAATATTCTAACCCATATAGGGAGTCCAACCCTAGGAGAACCCAATATCCTGACCCATATAGGGAGCCCAACCTTAGGAGGACCCCATACCATGATCCATCCTTAGAACCTGATCATAGAGCTGACCCAAAATCCTATGACCCCAGATCCTATAATTCCATGACCCATAGATCTGCACCCTTGTCCTATGAGCCTAGAGAACCCATAACCCCTAAGTATCAACCTAGTACTAGTCATGCTTCTCCTAGTCAACCTGAATCCCATAGGATTAGTATCCCTAAATATGAACCCAGTAGTGAGCCACTACCCCTTATACAACCTGAACCTACTAGGAGTAGTACCCATAATCAGAGACCAGAACCTAACCAATTTCCTGCTAGCCGACCTTCTCCAACCATTCCTGAGATTCACAAGGCTTACATTAACGCGGAAGTGTATGAAGCTGATATGAGCCTAGTGGATGAGTATGAGGGAGAAGAGGAGGCACCTTTAGTAGACCTCGAATTAGCTGACCCAGTAGATACCCAGGTAGAAACCAACCCAAAGCTAGTTGACCTTGACCACATCCAACCCAAAGCTATAGTGGAAGAACAAATAGAGGAAGAGAACCTAGGTACTGCTAGAGCCTTACCTGAGAAAACCATAAAGGGGAGCCAAATTATAGAGTCTAGTCCAAAAATACAAGAACCAGAAGAATTTATTAAGGACCTGATCTCTTTGAATCAATACCTTCAAGATGAGTCCCCTCCTATAATTCCCATTAAGGACCTCTTCCCCGAAATTGGTGACCCCGTCCTTCCATTATGCAAACCCTGTAGATATAGCTCAACCTCGTAAGGTTAACCTCATTAGTCTAGGATTAGTCCCTGAACATGCCTTCTTATATCGAACTTTATCCAACTAACCTTGAACATTTTTCTCTACCCTACCAAACTAATTCTGAACCCACTTCCTATTTTCTGCCCTTTCCTGACACCTCCAGCATTTCTAGGATTATTAGATTGCATTTAACTGAGATTAGCATACTGCATGCATTCATTACGCATGTTAGGTTTGCATTATACTTCTGGCATACCCTCTAGCATTTGCTTGGAGTCCATTGTAAATACTCTTGTGCACACCACACTAGGGTCAGACCTAGATAGTCTATAGTCTCTTAGGTTTAGGCCCATAAAAGTCTAATAAACTTCCTTCGATAGGAATGCAAAGTCGAGTGTATTAGGTGTTAGTTTGAGTCCTTTGCATCATTTTGTTAGGAGTCTGCATGTGCCCAGCATGTTCACCACCTATACTAATTTTAAACAAACTGGCTAATTCCCGAAGATGGATCAAAGAATTTGATGTAGTGGATTCTATCTTGGTTAGGCTTAGGCCTAAAAGAAGCTTCATGCTTGCAGAGCCGGACCTTTTAAAGTGATAGAGAAGGTTGGATCAAATGCCTAGGTGTTAGACTTGCCTTCGATTTGGGCATTAGTTCTACCTTCAATATTACAGACCTGGTTGAGTATAGGGAACCGGCAGCGCTACCTAGTGAGGCCTTTGGACCTATTCTTTTTCATTGTGAGTGACCCTAACCTAGAGTGTCCACAAACAAATTTGGCCTGAGAGAGGAGAACGGATCGAGCGTATCCTGGATGATCAAGCCATCACGACCCAGGGCCATGACTATCAACGCTTCCTGGTCCGATGGCAAGGCCGGCCAGAGTCGGACGATTCGTGGATTTCTCGAGAGGACTTGCAACGCCTCAACCCAGACCTTCTCAAGAGATATGTGAGCCAGTCTGACCTTCACTCGACAGGGTCAAGTTCCTCCCACCCCGGGAGAATTGGTGGGGACACCAGAGGCACCAGAATAAGATAGAGGCTTTTCAATCCTCTGTGAATTGATCAATAATTTATGAGTCCATCTGTAATAAGAGCTTAGCTCATCTGAGTCCATTTTAGTTGTTATTCGAGTATTTTGAGTTGTTATTTCAGTTCTGTACTTGTCATCTCATGTTGAGCTAGTTCAGTCCAATGCTAGTCAGCTCATGTTGAGTTAATTTTATTTTTTTGAGTCCTGTCCAAGCATACTGAAGACTCAAGACTATATCATACAAGTGAAGACCAAGTCCAACTAGATTGAAGACATGGAAGTATAGCCCAAGTCCAACCCAGCTTGAAGATTTGAAGACCCCAGGAGGAAAATTCAGAAAAACCCTGATTTCTTGCAGATGCCCTCCAGATGCCCAGATTCCCTTCCAGATGCCAAAGTATATTCATAAATAAGGGCATCCATGATTCCAGAGGTCCATCTGCATCCTAGCCCAAAAAAATCAAGCCCAGGTGCCAAGCCCAAGCCCCTAAGGAGCAAGATACCAGGGAATATTCCTGCTACCTGGCTACCAGGCCACCCCAGCTTCCAGAGGTCCAAACCCATGCACCCGGGCCCCTTGCTGCTCCTAGAAGCCCAACACGCCCCCCTAGGCATCTTTGGAGTCTTGACCAAGTCAAGAAATTTTTTAGGGATTTTTCTACCTAATATTTCCTTATTTTCTAGCTAGGGTTTGAGAAGGAAAAGGATTCTTATGTAAAGACTTATGTACCCTTACTTGGAGCCCAAGGTTAAGGGTCTATTTAAGGGACCCTAGCCTCTTGTATGAGGAAAATTTTTGATGAATGAAAACCTTGAGTTCTTCTATTGAGTTGTGTGATACCCTGCTGTGTGCATAAAGGGGTTTGCGAGAGTTCTTCTTCCCAGTGCTGCAATCATCTTCCTGCTGCCAACAAGCATCTCAGATCCCTGGACACCCACTCCAAAAGAAGCCTTCCCTTGCTGTTTTTCTTTGTTTTCTTGTTCCTTTGTGAGTTTTCTAACCCCTGACAGGTCGTTTACAGGTCCCCGAGTTCCTACAAATCCAACGACTCCAGCCAAGCCTCAATCAGATCACCGAGGAGAAAGCCGGGTATCCGCGGGTCTTTGGCTCGGTTTTCCAGGCCGCATCCGTCGAGGAACGAGAGACCCCTTCGCTGCGATCTTCATAGATGTTGTCAGGTACACCCCTCTACCTCCAGTAGTTTTATTGCAGGAGAACTTGCCCTAACCGAGCCTTCTCAGCCCCGGCGGTCCTTCTTTGCTACTTTTCTAGGTCCTAATCTGCATGCTGATCTTCAAAAATTCATACAAAATTCCTACAAATAATTTTGATCTGAAATTCGGGAATTAATCACCTAACTCAACATGTAAAACATACAAAAAAAATGGCATGCATATTAGTCCCCCATCAAAGTACTTGCCTATACTCACCGGATTAAAAATCCGGGTAGTCCGGCACCAAAGCACAGGGAGTTGCTTGCAAGCTACCGTGATGACCTCAGGTCGGAGGGACACATATACCCATATCCAATCATGAGTTTTCCTTTGGCAGAAAGGGGCTGAATGGAGTCACATTCAATGAGATACCACATATCCCACTTGAAGATCACATCAGTGTCACCACACTCATTTGGTCAAGAGGACAATCAAACGATGTGAACTGCAACAACCTATACTTGATATATTGCCGTCCAGTACAATATATCCTTTGGTTGTGAACAGGGTTTAAGGACCAGTCGATACATCCTCTCTGTATCGAAGTCAGTGTAGTCCTAAGGACTTCATCGCATGGAAAGAGTTCATTTCAGAAAAATACAATATGTGATGAACTACCAAAAATAATATTTTATTAATTCACAAAAAGAATATAATACTCAGCACAACCGCCTACAACCCAGGTGATTAACTTTGGAACACAATTCCCAACAACTCCCATTTGTACTAAAGCCAATCAGAAGAGTATCTAATACCCATTTCCCATTTACAATAGTCGAACTCTTTTATTCCGAGGGCTTTAGTGAAGGGGTCGGCAAGATTTTCTTTTCCATCGATCTTCAGAAGATTGATGTCACCTCGTTCCACGATTTCTCGTACGAGGTGGTAGCGCCGCAGAATGTGCTTGGTGCGGTGATGTGCTTTAGGCTCCTTAGCTTGAGCAATGGCTCCAGTGCTGTCACAGTACACCAGAACAGGACCATCTAGGGAAGGTGCCACCCCTAGCTCTCCAAGGAACTTCTGCAACCATACAGCTTCCTTTGTGCATCTGATGCTGCAATATATTCTGCTTCGCATACCGAGTCTGTAACAGTTGCCTGCTTGAAACTTTTCCAGCAGATCGCTCCTCCGTTCAGGATAAATATAAACCCTGACACACTCTTGCTATCATCTTTATTCAACTGGAAATTGGAGTCAGTGTACCCCATAAGTTTCAAGTCAGGTTCTCCATAAATCAGCCATTGATCTTTAGTATTTCTTAAATACTTAAGGATGGACTTAACCACCTTCCAATGTGCCTCACCTGGGTCAAACTGGTATCTGCCCACTACTCCTAGTGAGTATGCCACGTCTGGTCTAGTACAAGTCATAGCATACATGATAGAGCCTACTGCAGAAGCAAAGGTACTCTACTCATGCGCTCTCTTTCCTCAGGAGTTGTCGCACAATCCTTCTTGGAAAGAGTAATTCCAGAACCTATCGGGAGATAGCCTTTCTTGGAATTTTCATGCTGAACCGTTTCAGCATGGTGTCAATGTACATAGACTGGGACAATCCCAAAAGCTTCTTAGATCTATCTCTATAGATCTTCATACCTAGTATGTAAGAAGCTTCACCCAAGTCCTTCATGGAGAACTGAGATGATAACCAGACCCTTATTCCTTGTAATGCTATGACATCATTCCCGATTAAGAAAATGTCATCAACATACAGTAATAGGAATACAATCACAGAACCATTAACCCATTTATAGATGCACAGTTCTTCTCCATTCCTAACGAAGCCGTACGATTTGATACACCTATCAAACCATAAGTTCCAACTTCGAGATGCGTGCTTGAGTCCATAGATGGACCTCTGCAACTTGCATACCTTTGATTTATCTGTGGATGTGAACCCTTCAGGCTGTATCATATACACCTCCTCTTCCAGCTCTCCATTTAGGAAAGCGGTTCGGACATCCATCTGCCAGATCTCGTAATCAAAATATGCTGCCAAAGCAAGCATGATCCGAATGGACTTGAGCATTGCCATAGGGGAGAAAGTCTCGTCATAATCGATACCATATCGCTGACGATACCCCTTGGCAACCAGACGGGCTTTATAGGTCTCTACCTTCCCATCTGCGCCCCTTTTCCGTTTGAAGATCCATTTACACCCAATGGGTTTTATTCCTTCAGGCGGATCAACCAATGTCCAAACATTGTTGATTTCCATGGACTCCATTTCGGATCGCATGGCTCCAAGCCATGCCTCAGAGTCAGATCTCTGAAGAGCATCCATATAGGTGATCGGATCCTCATTGTTCTCATTGAGCTCAATGGGATCACCTTCCCGGACCAAGAAACCGTAGTATCTGTCCGGTTGACGCGGTATTCTACCGGACCTCCTAATGGGTTCTGGATGTGATTCAATCACAGCCGGTTCTACGATGTCCTTAGAGTGTGTAGGTTCTTCTATTGGCTGAACTTCATCAAGTTCAATCTTAGAGGCTATAGTTCCTTCTCCAAGGAACTCATTTTCCAAAAAGATAGCTCTAAGAGCAACGAATACCTTTTGTTCATTCTCCAAATAGAAGAAATACCCTTTGGTTTCCTTAGGATAACCAATGAATAAGCATCGATCAGACCTAGGACCAAGTTTGTCTGAGTCTAAATGCTTTACGTAAGCCAGACAACCCCAGACCCGAAGGTGTGAGATTGAGGGTTTATGTCCAGTCCACATCTCATACGGAGTGGAGACAACAGACTTACTTGGAATGTCATTTAATAAGTAACAGGCTGTCTGAAGCGCATATCCCCAAAAGGATAGCGGCAGAGTTGCAAAACCCATCATGGATCGAACCATGTCTAACAAGGTTCGATTCCTCCTTTCAGACACACCATTCAACTGTGGTGTTCCTGAAGGAGTCCACTGAGAGAGAATTCCATTCTCCTTAAGATATGTCAAAAATTTACCAAATAAGTATTCACCACCTCGATCAGATCGAAGAGTTTTAATACTTTTTCCTGTTTGCTTTTCTACTTCATTACGGTATCGTTTGAACATTTCAAACGACTCAGACTTATGTCTCATTAGAAAGACATAACCGAACCTCGAAAAGTCGTCTATAAAAGTAATGAAATATTTGTATCTCCTCTGGCACTAGCTCGTTTACCTTTTCCTTTTCCAGTAAAAGGTGATTTGGTCATCTTACCAAGTAAACAGGATTCACAAGTGGGCAGTGATTCAGAATCACTGACCTCGAGGAGTCCATCTCCTCGCATCTTGTTTATCCTATTTTGGTTAATATGACCTAGCCTACAGAGCCAAAGATACAAATCGTTGACATTATCTAACTTTGGGCGTTTGCTAGAAGTGTACATCACATTAACATGCCTTGATAGTACATATATGTCATTATTTAATCTAGCTTTCATTATCACAGAGTTATTCAAAATAACATTGCAAAAATCTCCCTTTATTGATAGTTCAAAACCATAATTGGCCAAAAGGCCTACAGAGATTATGCACATAATGAAACTAGGACAATAATGACAGTCGACTAGTTCGACAGTACAAGACTCAAAGACAAGACGCAGGACTCCAACCGCCAGTACTGGAACACGATTTCCATTCCCGACGCTCAGAAACTGTTCTCCATCTTCAAATATTCTGCTAACTTGAAGTCCCTGTAACGAATTACAAACATGAATTGGACTACCAGTATCAAATACCCAGTTAGCAGTATCAACAATTGAGTAATTACAAGGTTTTATCATATAAATACCTTATTCAGCAGATTTCTGCTTCCTCAGCCTGTTCGGATCAAGGGATGCAATATAAAGAGGACAGTTCCTCTTCCAGTGTCCCTTCTTCTTGCAGTAGAAGCATTCTGTAGAAGACTGATCAGCCTTATACTTCTTGGTCTGACTAGGGCCAGGAGCATTATGCACTTTCTTTCCCTTCTTATTTATTTTCTTCTTCCCTTTCTTAAAGGGACGACGACCTCTACTTCCTCCCACTAAATTTACCACCCCCTTATTCAGTTGGAGGTCTTTCTCGAAAGTCTGCAGCAACCCCAAAAGACTATGGTAGTTGACTGCATGCTTGTTCATTCTGTAATGATCGAGAAAATCAAGATAGGAGGAGGGAAGAGAATTCAGGATCGCATCCTTGCCGAGCTGCTCGTGCAAGGGTCATCCGAGTTTGCCCAACTTTTCAATCAACTCGATCATGTACAATACATGATCAGTGACTGAACCACCATTCGGCATCTTGGAATTGTAGATGGCACAAGACACTTTGTACCGTTCTACATCATCCGGGGTGCCGAAGGATTCCTTCAACTTTTGAAGGATTTCATCAGGTTGGGCCTCCTCGAATTTGCGACTGAACTCGTCGTTCATAGCCGCAAGCATAATACAACGGACAGTAGTCCGATCAGAAACCCACTTCAAGTAAGCGTCTCTGACCGCACTCCGTGCATTTGCAGGAGGGATTTCAGGCGCCGGATCCGTTACCACATAAAGGATCCGTTCATGCTCCAGAACAATTCTTAACCTTCGATAACAACTATCGAAGTTGTGACCCTTTAACTTCTCGTTATCGAGAAGTGACCGGAGCGATAAATTGGAAGACATCTGAAAAGAAAACAAGACCACATTAGTTTATGAATTAATAACTTAACCAAAAGACTTGGACTTTAGTCTAAAGGTTTGTCCCACTAATTTTTAAAGATTGGTAGCCTCTAACTCCAATCCATGAAAACACTTTTCAAGTGGGTACTGAAATTCAATAGGCCTCGCATGAGCCCGACTTAAGCCGGCTCACCCATACGGGCCTAAAGGTAGGTTCGTAAACCAATTGCTTCCCTAAACAATTTTCAGTAATTCATTTTGCCCTTAGAGAACACCCCAATCGGCCATGGGGCCTCCTATTGCGGGTCTCTGGTTAGGTCCAACCATTAAAATGACAAATCCAATGCTTCCAGCTAACAAAAACCAAGCCCGACTTTGGCCGGCCCACCTGGTCCCGTTAAGGAGGTTGCACTGAACCATCATCGATCAGATAGAAATTCCAGTCGCCGGATGTACACCCGTTCTTTGGAACTGCCGATGCACACCAAGCTAGTGGACACATTTCTAACTGACTTAATGGGAGGCTAAGACACTGTCAACATCTTGACATAGTCTTTTTAAGGACCTAATAATTTTAGAGGATTTTTAGCAGTGACAGAGGAAAAAGACAAGGACATGGATCATCCTCCCACTGAATCAATCAGATTCCAGGAGGGTTGATTTGAATCAACAAACGATCCATGGGCACCTATAGATCAGTCAGACCGATCAACCTGGGTGACATGGGTTAACTCGAGTCATTGAGCTTTTCCAATCAGTTCGGGTCGACTCGACTAGCCAGGTAGGTGAGATCATGGGTGAGTATCCGCCATTAACCATCTTTCCTAGACACCAACCAAGTTGGTCAGGAAAGAGGTAGCCTCATGCAACCATGATCAACATGCCAAACCTACCTTGACACCAGTCGGTTTACCAGACTCGACCAGACTAGCCTAAAGACTCGGGCTTCCACTGAGCCACTAATTGGATCCATTTTAGATGAACAGATCAACCAATCTAACTATTAGATAGTTCTAAAGAAGGGCCTTAAACAACTTTTGTTTAATCTTCTTGTAATCCGGTTCAACTAAACTTAGGTCTAACCCAGTTAAGGACCCAATTAGAAAACTAACCCAATTTAACCCAGAAATGGCTTATTCATGTCAAATTAGATTTCATAAACCTAATAATTTAATTTTAATTAGCCATACATTTAATCAAAATATTTTTAATTAAGTGTCAATGTAAAACATTTTTTACATTACAAAATCATGCATCATATCTAGATTTTATTTTATAAACATTTCATGGCCCAATAATTAACAGACATGTCAAAACTGTAACTGAACTAAAACAATTTTAATTCCAAGATTTCCTTAAAGGATCCTTCTGAAGAGGCCAAGATAGACAATCCGCTTCGTGTCAAAGACACACGATCATGGTGAAGGTCTCAACTAGGTTCCTAAAAGTACTATCAGGATACAAAAAGTAGATTAAACTATTTTTAATCTAACATGCATCAAGATTATGTTACACCTGTAAACCTGGCTCTGATACCAATGAAAGTTAAAAAAGGGCTTTTGCAGGTGCCTGCTCTAAGCATGCAAGAGCAGGGAGCAGGTAAGTATTTTAAAACAATTTTAAAATGCACAGCGGAAAAAACTTGCTCCACGCAGGATCTAATACGATCTGGAAGCATGTGCAGACTAAAACATGTTATAACATAGGCATGTAATGTTTATAAAATATTTTAAATACTCAGATCTACGCATGCATGAATTTTAAAATTCAAAACCCATACCTTATTCCTGCCTGGAATAAATCTGTTATAGTTCTGGAATAACTGGGATAACAGGAATAATTTTATTCCTGTTGTCTTCCTCTTCAAACGTTGGAATGCTTTGTTTTTCCTTTGCTTCAACAGCAACAATGGCCAATCTGAATGACCAATCTTTGGTCTCCTCTCTATCACCAACAGCAAGGACTTCTCTTGCTTCAAATGGAGAAGGGATAGGCGTGGATCTTCAACGTTGAATCACTCTTGTTCTTCTCCAAAAACAACAAAGGTTAAAACCTGCAACTCAAAAAAAGGACACTTAAACAGCAAGTAGAGCATTGATCCGGCTCTTTGATGGGGACATTGAGCCAGTTCAGATCCAGCCAGTTCAGACCCAGCAGCCAGCCCAGATCTCGGTGCCAGCCCAGTATGGATCTTGATGTATTTTTTTTATTTTTTATTATGGGTGTACGTGGGATTTGGGATATCTCCGAATCGGAGATTAGTTTTATTTAGAGTTATCGGAATCTCTTAGAGTTCCGATTATTTTGAGATTATTTAGGAATTTAGCTTTAGCGATAGTTTCTTGTTTTAGGTTTATTTAAGATCATTTTCTTGATGAAAAAGAGAGGAGCGAAGATTATTTTATTTTGAAGAAAACTCTATCCCGACTCCTTCCCTCTTCTTCTCTCCCTGGTTCTATTTCCTCTTCCCGGTTCTTCTCCTCTTCCTCTCCTCTGTGTTCTCCTCCTGGCTATTTCTCCTCTTCCCTTCCCTGTTCTTCCATTTACTCCATACTAATATCAAACCTCTGGTTCCATCAAGACATCGTCGAGAGCCCTAAAATCCATCGCCAGTCATTTCTCCACGCTCCTCTATCACCGGATCCTCCAATTGAGCGGCCACCGAACTCCACCATCTCTCAGATCTGACAGATCGACCAAACCAACAACTGGAAAGCCATCTTCCCTCCCTCTCTCTGACGACTGATCTTCCCAGGGCCGTCGACGAGCCTTGCCGGTCGCCTCCTCCAATCTCCTGTCCGAACATCATTCGTTCATCATCACCGACGTAAGGTCTGTAACCGAGCGCCCCACCCCAACAGCCAACTTCTTCCAACCGACGTCGCACCGCCCGTGAAGCCTGCTGCCGTGCCGTCCGCGGCCACCGCACAGATCTCCGATCCAGCCACTGACCGGAAGCCGACCGGAAGTCTCCAACCGAGCCAAGCCGGCCATTCCGCCGCCCGTTCCGCCGAGTCCCTGCACCGGATCCACTGCAGCCGATGGTCGCCTCCGCTAGCAAGACGCCTGATCCGCCAGGCCGCCACCAGCGGTCGTCGCATCTCCCCTGCCTGGAGTAGTCCACGGCCACTGCGACGCCTCACCGCCCGGCCATTCGTGAACGTCGCTCCGCCTGAAGCCCCCTCCTCCGGTGCCATCGTTCGCCTGCAACCCGTCTCACGCCCTCCACTGCCGAAGTTCCAGCGCACGAACGTGAACCGAGTCCTCCACAGTCGCCGACCGCCACCGTGATCCCTGCCAGTCGTTCCGCCGTCGCCGCCTGCTGTCGCCGCCCAACGTCGACGCCGGCGAACCCAACCACAGACCTTCAGCCTCCCCTGTTCTCCCATGTAACGAACGAAGGAGAGAACTTGGCACGAACGTGAAAGCCTTCACGTTCTCTGCTGCCGATTTCTGCACCGCACGGATCCCAGAGCACACGGATCCCAGAGAGCACAGATCCCAGAGCACAGATTTCAAAGCAATGGATTTTAATTAAATTTTATTTGGAATTTATTCTTCACTTGTAATCTCTTGGTGTTCCAGGTCCAACGGCTTCTGATCCACCTCACTCGTGAACTACTGGTCCGGACTTTGGACAATCTCGGGACGATCTCCCTCTTCCAACTTTCGTGAGATTCCGTGTTTTCGGGTGAGATCCACTTTGATAACCTGACCCAATTATTTTTTTTGCTGGTTATTTCTATTTAATTAGATTTAACTTAATTAAATTGGACATCCTAATCTAGAGATCATTCCTTAATGATCACGGTCTGACACTGATCTTGATATCAGAGTGTACGGTCCCGCATCAAATTGGTATCAGAGCAATAGGTTAGGTTAGGGTCAATTTTAATTTTGCATGACAACTAGGTCAGGAAACAAATATCAATCAGAACATTCTTCCGTAGATAACAAAATGGATCCTAGTTTAGAAGCTGCCCTTCAAGTAATAATGGGTAAACTCGAAAAAATTGATAGCAAGTTAGGATCTTTAGATGCCAGGGTATTAACTCTTGAAGAGGAACGACTGGTGAACACCAATTACCCTATTAGGAACTCTTCATCAAGAGTTACAGATCCTAGAGTTCCAGATCCTAGAGACCCCAGAGACCGAAATGACTACCTAGATCATGATAGTGGTCGTACTCAAATCCTTCGACCTGACCCTAGGGATCGACATGATTATCCAGGTAATCATCCAACACTTAGGTCTTATCACAACCCAATCGATAAAGATGAACGAATCATGAGGACTGTTAAGGTTGACGCCCCAAGTTTTGTAGGTCACCTGGACCCCAAAGAATATATTGACTGGGAAGCTAATATGGACCATTACTTCTCCTGGTACGATATGTCTGAGGATAGAAAAGTTAGGTTTGCCCAAATGAGATTGTTAGGCCAAGCAAAGCTATATTGGCACAATGTCCAGAGGTTAGCCATTCATAGGAGACAGGACCCTGTTGGAACATGGGATGAGATGAAGGATAAGCTTCGAGAGAAGTATCTTCCTGCATCTTATCAACAGCGACTTTTGGACCAATGGCAAAGGTTGACCCAAGGAACTGGACTTGTAAATGATTACATCGATAAATTTGATGAATACCTTATGCGATGTAATGTGCATGAAGACCCATCTGTCACTTTATCCCGGTTTAGAGCTGGTCTGAGAGTGGATATCCAAAAGGAATTGTTTTTGAGAGAAGTTTATAGTCTAGAGCAAGCATATCAATTAGCTCAAGACTATGAAAGATTTCAGCAAATGTCTATCACTCGTAGATCTGAACTTTCTAGACCAGGAATTTTAGGTCCAAGGCCTAGCATGAACCTAGCCCCGACTGGTCCACAACCTAACATTAGTCAGGCCCCTGGTAATCGACCCCCGAGAGATGACAAAGGAAAAGGGATTATAGGAGAAACTTCCCGTGGAAGTAGCTCTAAGATCCACTGCTTTAGATGTAATGGGATAGGTCATGTAGCTAGCCAATGTCCATCTAGAGCCTTGCATATAGGGGCACTTGAAGAACAAGAAGATCTAGGTGATGTCCTTGAAGAAGAAGTTTACACTGCTGACCCAGGATTAGCCGATGCCTACGAAGAACAAGACGAAGAACAAGACCATGAGGTTGGAGCTGAAAAATAATTAGGAGTTAATTTGATTAATAACTTGGATCTAATTGAATATAAAGAACCAGCATTGACACATAGTGATGTATTTGAGCCTGCATTCTTTGAGAGTGATCATCTTTTTGAGAGTCCACTTTTCCAAAAGAGAGGACAACACGATGTGATTAAACGAATTTTGGACGAGGAGATCAAGTCTTCAAGTAATCAAAATTGCTACCGCTACCTGGTTCACTGGCATGGCAGACCAAAGTCAGAGGACTCCTGGATTACTGAAGAGAAGCATCAGAACATTGATCCAAATTTATTTGAGCACCTTCAGCCTGACTCGACAGAGTCGAGTTCTCCCCACCACAGGGAAAATGATGGGGACATTGAGCCAGTTCAGATCCAGCCAGTTCAGACCCAGCAGCCAGCCCAGATCTCGGTGCCAGCCCAGTACGGATCTTGATATATTTTTTTATTTTTTATTATGGGTGTACGTGGGATTTGGGATATCTCCGAATCGGAGATTAGTTTTATTTAGAGTTATCGGAATATCTTATAGTTCCGATTATTTTGAGATTATTTAGGAATTTAGCTTTAGAGATAGTTTCTTGTTTTAGGTTTATTTAAGATCATTTTCTTGATGAAAAAGAGAGGAGCGAAGATTATTTTATTTTGAAGAAAACTCTATCCCGACTCCTTCCCTCTTCTTCTCTCCCTGGTTCTATTTCCTCTTCCCGGTTCTTCTCCTCTTCCTCTCCTCTGTGTTCTCCTCCTGGCTATTTCTCCTCTTCCCTTCCCTGTTCTTCCATTTACTCCATACTAATATCAAACCTCTGGTTCCATCAAGACATCGTCGAGAGCCCTAAAATCCATCGCCTGTCATTTCTCCACGCTCCTCTATCACCGGATCCTCCAATTGAGCGGCCACCGAACTCCACCATCTCTCAGATCTGACAGACCGACCAAACCAACAACTGGAAAGCCATCTTCCCTCCCTCTCTTTGACGACCGATCATCCCAGGGCCGTCGACGAGCCTTGCCGGTCGCCTCCTCCAATCTCCTGTCCGAACATCATTCATTCATCATCACCGACATAAGGTCTGTAACCGAGCGCCCCACCCCAACAGCCAACTTCTTCCAACCGACGTCGCACCGCCCGTGAAGCTTGCTGCCGTGCCGTCCGCGGCCACCGCACAGATCTCTGATCCAGCCACTGACCGGAAGCCGACCGGAAGTCTCCAACCGAGCCAAGCCGGCCATTCCGCCGCTCGTTCCGCCGAGTCCCTGCATCGGATCCACTGCAGCCGAAGGTCGCCTCCGCCAGCAAGACGCCTGATCCGCCAGGCCGCCACCAGTGGTCGTCGCATCTCCCCCGCCTGGAGTCGTCCACGACCACTGCGACGCCTCACCGCCCGGCCATTCATGAACGTCGCTCCGCCCGAAGCCCCCTCCTCTGGTGCCGTCGTTCGCCTGCAACCCGTCTCACGCCCTCCACTGCCGAAGTTCCAGCGCACGAACGTGAACCGAGTCCTCCACAGTCGCCGACCGCCACCGTGATCCCTGCCAGTCGTTCCGCCGTCGCCGCCTGCTGTCGCCGCCCAACGTCGACGCCGGCGAACCCAACCACAGACCTTCAGCCTCCCCTGTTCTCCCATGTAACGAACGAAGGAGAGAACTTGGCACGAACGTGAAAGCCTTCACGTTCTCTGCTGCCGATTTCTGCACCGCACGGATCCCAGAGCACACGGATCCCAGAGAGCACAGATCCCAGAGCACAGATTTCAAAGCAATGGATTTTAATTAAATTTTATTTGGAATTTATTCTTCACTTGTAATCTCTTGGTGTTCCAGGTCCAACGGCTTCTGATCCACCTCACTCGTGAACTACTGGTCCGGACTTTGGACAATCTCGGGACGATCTCCCTCTTCCAACTTTCGTGAGATTCGTGTTTTCGGGTGAGATCCACTTTGATAACCTGACCCAATTATTTTTTTTGCTGGTTATTTCTATTTAATTAGATTTAACTTAATTAAATTGGACATCCTAATCTAGAGATCATTCCTTAATGATCACGGTCCGACACTGATCTTGATATCAGAGTGTACGGTCCCGCATCACTCTTAAGTGCTCAAATGAGCACTCTCTAGAGGGGGAACACGCGTGGGACTCCACAGATCCGGTTCTCAGGCGATGCTAGTCGCCGGAAAACACCTTCAAACAGTGGGAAGAAGTGATGTTGTTTTGCTGCAATGTTTCTCCAAACAGAGCACGAACTTCTTCTTCCAATGAGCATAAGAAATAGGTACAAATGGAATTGATTTTTCCTCCAATCAATTGCCTAAACCCACCCCAAAAATCTGTGGTGAAAGGATGATGAAATCTCTCAAAAAAATAAGAATCCAGAGAGATATTTCAGCCTCACGATTTTCTGCACTGCCAAAAGAACAGCGCCCAGCAGAAAATATATGCAGTGATGAACCAATCAAACCGGTTATTTTGGAAGGTGAAATGTCTTGCGGGAAAACCAAAAGGCAGCATGGATTAAAAACGAATTCAATTCGTTTCAATGAAGCAATCAAAGTGAGTTAAAATCTAGCCAAAACGAAATTAAAAAGGGAGAAGAAGGGACTCCCAAAAGCCCTGTTCGCCCAAAGCAGCAATTCACCGTGAAGACCGGTTCAAAGGGTCAAAAACAAATGAAAAAGGTTTAAATAAAAAACCCAATGGTTCCAAAAAGGTTCATCCATATAATTAGATCAAAATCTAATTATCAGAAGGTTTGGTCTAGTCCTGGTTAACCAGAAAAAAATTCCTGATAAATCAGAACAAAATCTGATAGACCCAAACCCAGGTCAATCCAATGTGCTCAATCAAACCGTCACCGATAAGATTCCTAATCAAATACTGGTACCTGGATCAGGGAGTAATCCTCTATGGCGTGTGACCTCATAGGTTCGAACCTAGGCGGTAGCACTGGAACAATTCCAGTACCAGCACAAGATACCATCTAGCAATGGGTGCCGGCGTCCGGATAGGTCGAAGATGCGGGAGCAAACTGTCGAACCTCTGGCATATGGTTACCGTATAGTTCATCCCTTTGATCTCTAATGCTCAGGATGACTAAGACTGGGCTACCAACCCAGACTGAGTCAGTCGATAACATGTCTCAACCTTGCAAGCCCAGTGACTCTTCACTAGGACTACCCCGACCGAGGATTTGCTAAATTGAGATACTGCGAGACATTCAATCCAAACTGTTTGGACATGTCAATTCCATCTTGGTCCATCACTGCTCCACAAGTACTTGCCTGTACCCAGAAACCTTCCATCACGGATTAAAAATCCAGGTAGTCCGGCACCAAAGCACAGGGAGTTGCTTGCAAGCTACCGTGATGACCTCAGGTCAGAGGGACACATATACCCATATCCAATCATGAGTTTTCCTTTGGCAGAAAGGGGCTACATAGAGTCACATTCAATGAGATACCACATATCCCACTTGTAGATCACATCAGTGTCACCACACTCATTTGGTCAAGAGGACAACCAAACGATGTGAACTGCAACAACCTATACTTGATATATTGCTATCCAGTATAATATATCCTTTAGTTGTGAATAGGGTTTAAGGACCAGTCGATACATCCTCTCTGTATCGAAGTCAGTGTAGTCCTAAGGACTTCATCACATGGAAAGAGTTCATTTCAGGGAAATACAATATGTGATGAGCTACCAAAAATAATATTTTATTAATTCACAAAAAGAATACAATACTCAGCACAACCGCCTACAACCCAGGTGATTGGCTTTGGGACACAATTCCCAACACAGGGGTGGGCCCACTTCGACCGAGGTGGACCCCTCCTAGGTCATCATCTGGCTAAGGGAAAGAGGCAAGCTCGACTTCGGCCAAGATGGGCCCGCTCGACTTTGGCCGAGATGGACCCGTTTGGGGGCGCTACCTGACGAAGGAGCAAGGGCATGCTCACTTTGGCTGAGGTGGACCCCTCCTGGGTCGATACCTGGTGAAGGGGCAGAGACAAGCTTGACTTCGGCCGAGGTGGACCCATCAAGGGGCGCCACTTGGTGAAGGAGTAGAGGTACCTGGCTCGACTCTGGACGAGGTGGACCCATCTGGGGGCACCACTTGGCAGAGGAGTAGGGGCATGCCCACTTCAACCGAGGTAGACCCCTCCTGGATCGACACTTGACGAAGGGGTAGTGTTGCCCATAAATAGAGCCCAAGAGGGGGGGTGAATTGGGTCTTTTAAAAATTAAAATAGTAATGTGAAGGTCTAGTGGTGTTTGTGATTAATAAATTCAATGCACAATATTGAATATAGTGGAAAGTAGTAAATGTAGTGCAATAAACAAAGAGCAAGAAGGAAAAAAGGCAATCACACACAAACACAATGTTTATAGTGGTTCGGTGCAAACCTAGCACCTACATCCACTCCCCAAGCCACCTTTGGGAATTCTACTATAATCCAATCAAGATTACAGCCGACTTGTTTTTCAAAAGGCTCACAAGTCAAAACCTATGTTGGTTTTGTCACCTAGGCTCACTAACAACCTTTTACACTTGTTTTGTCTTCGGGCTCACAAGTTAACCCTAGTTGGTTTTATCCCTTTGGCTTACTAACAAACCACAACAACCTTCTTTCAAAACACCCTTGAAAGCAAGGTCAAATCACAAGACAAAATTAGATATACAATTTCAAAAATAAGACAAACTCTCTTCAAGAGTAGAATGGAAGCTTTGAAGCTCAAGTTGATGCTTTGTCTTGTCTCTTCCTTGGAATATCCTTCAAACTCCTCTTTTGGAATGATGTAAGGATGGGTTTGTAAGCTTTTTCAGGAATCAAACTTTAAATGACTCTTGATGTGAAGTTCTTGAGAGAATCTTGGATTTTTGGCTTTCAATGGACTTCAATGCACTTCTCTTGCTTTAGAATGAGGTTGGTGGAGGTTAAATACAACAAGAAACTTCTAAAAAATGGTTTGTGACCATTGGAACCTCGAATCTAGCCGTTTGGAGCTTGAAAAGTGATTTCTGCAAGTCAGAAAAAGATATTTGTTAGGGCTGTCAGACTTCAAGTGTCGACACTTGGCAGTTTAGGTGTCGACACTTGGCAGTTTAGGTGTCGACACTTGGCTGTCAGGTGTCGACACTTGAATTCTAGGTGTCGATACTTGAACATTCAAGTATCGACACTTGATGCATAAGTGTCGACACTTGACATAAAAACCCTCCATTGGCAAAGTTCTGTATTTTCAAAAATCTCAGGTCTTGAGTCGATACTTGGAAACCTAAGTATCGACACTTGAAATGCAGGTGTCGATACTTGAGTTGTGGGTGTCGACACTTGGCATGCCAAGGGGTTTTTCTGCATGCCAAATGCTGAAGTGTCGACACTTGACTTCCCAGGTATCGACACTTGACATTGAAAAATTCATAATCAAGTACAATTTAAGCCAAAAACACAAATATTAATTTTGAAACTTAAATGGAACATAAACATTCAATAATTGAACATGTAAAATCCCTTTTTGCATGAAGAGGATGCCCTTAATTACGAAAAATACTTCGTACCATGGCATGCCATGATACTTAAATTTTTGAGAATTTGAGGTGCTTGCTTCCTGAAAACTCATAGCTAGAAATACACATTAGTATACAACATGCACTCAATATTTTGTTATTCATCAAAATCACTGGGTGGAGCCAACAATCTCCCCCTTTTTGATGATGACAAAACCTTGAGTAAATCAGCATTAATTTTCAAATTTCAACTATGATATTTCATGATTATGATTGTAAGTTCATATGAGCCATAATTTTCATAGTTAGGAAGAATCAATCTCCCCCTCAATTAGATAATTCTAATCAGAACAAACAGTATGTTATTTCAGGGTATCAAATCAAATTGGAAAATTTGCAAACACATACAATTTATACCATACTCCCATACAATCTATACCATACTCCCCCTTTTTGTCAATCATTAGAAAGGAGAATAACCTCCCCCTCAAAACGAGCATGGAGATAAAAAGTGGTAGAGTATCAAGGCCGAAAAGAGTCAAAGAAAGTATCAGAGCCAAAGAAAGTATATCTATGAAGTAAATGTAACCAATCAAGCAATCATAGTGAATCACAATTTATAAACATCAAACTGAAATATATATATATATATCTGTTAAGTGGAGTTTTCAGTACAAGACTTACTGACTCATCAGCAAAACTGAAACATACAAAATATATCAAGAGTCATATATCAGAAGTAACAAGAAATACAACGATCATATAATAGAATAAGCATCTGTGAGGCTAATCCTCATCAGATGGAATCTCAAAGGAAATAGGACCTGTAACCCTAGTCCTATGAGCTAGACCACTAGGAGTCTTCAAGATACTATGACTACTAGTCCTAGTGGATGGTCCAAAACGAGGTGCAACTCTAGATGCTCTAGAAGAGGGAGGGGGTACAGTCTCAGTAGGGGTGACATAGACTGGATCAGTGGTAGCTGGAGTGCCAGTCGCATCAGCAAGAGAAACATCATGATACTGCAACTCTCGGTTGACGACCTCATAACCATCAGCACCATCATCACTGTCACTGCCATCATCAAGAACATCTGTAGCTCTATCCTCCATCCCATCAGTGCGATCACCACCCTCCATAGTATCATCAGGGTCATCCTGGTGGTCGTCACCATCATCATCACCAGCAGGTGGATCAGCAGGAGCAACAGGAGGAAGCAAGGATCTAAGCAAATCCTCAATGTGAGCAAATGCTGCCTCCACAGTCTGACGAATCTCAGCATGCTCTGAAGCTGTATGTGCTCTAAGGCTCTCTATCTCTATCCGTAGCTGAGTCATCCGAACTCCAAGACTGATGAGCTCACCTCTAACCTCTGCGAATTGCTCACGAGAATACTCCTCAAAATGTAAACCAGTAGATGCTGGAGGAGCAGCTGAAGGTATGGCAGAAGGTGTCGTAGGCTCTGTCTCAAATGCATGAGCTACCTAAGCAGGAGGACTAACCGGCCTTGATGGCCCTGCCTCTACCTCTCGTACCTTATCCTCCTCATCTGGCTCCTGGCCAGACTCCCTCCGGACCCATCTGCCTCCAACTAATATGTAGCCCATACGATGGAGTGACCTCTCATCATATACATCCGTGTGTAAGATCTCCTTGGGAATCTCCCCCTCCAAGGATACTCCACAGGCTCTAAAGAGTCAGGTCAGTCCCATACCATAAGGCAGACAGTGATGACTGGCCCGCTGCATCTCTCATCTGTACCAACATCATAGAAGGAATAACTACCTGGGTCCTCTGTGTCAAACAAACCATGAGTGTCAGCTCCCTTTCTGTGATAAAATCAAAATGCCCAGTCTTCGGCAGTAGTATTCGGGCCGTGATATGTAGGAGCCGCATCTCTACTGACAGCTGATTCACGGTGACTACTGTCACACCGCGAACATCCTCGCACTCTAGAATACATCGAAAAGTGGCCTCCCTGTCCTTCACAGAGAAAATACTAATACCCCGGTGTGGAATCTCCCAAACCCTACTCAAGAGCTCCTCGGTCAGAAGAATCTCTACACCCCGCACAGAAGTCCTCCACATCAAACGTCAACAGTCCAAGGCTCCATAAAACTCTCGAACCAGGTGGGGATAATACCTCTCCTGCATAGTGCAGAAGGGCACCAATCCCGCATCCGTGAGGGTCTGACGAATCTGAAAGTGCTGTCTGTCAAAAACTCGAGGTCAACCCGTCTACCAGAGGCAACAGCCTTCCCTGCCATCCTCTCCACAGGAAAACCAGACGCAACTGAGCTACTCGACTCACCAGTGTCATGTCTAGTCTTAGTCCTCCTCTCTGATCTCTGACTAGGTCTCCTAACTGCTAATCTCTTTCTTGGACCCATGTCAAACAAGCTGAACAGGAAAGAAGAAAGATATGTTTGATCATGCTTAGAACTATAGGTCTGGCTATAGGTTGAGCTAAAGAAATTGCATTTCTTAAGAGGTGCTAAGACAAGTTTTGAAAATTAGGATTAAAACAATTTTTGGTTGTAAAATGCCTTAAAAAAAAAAAAGAAAAAAAATCTTAGGAAATCTACCAACAGTTTGAAAATGGAAATTTTACAAACTACAAAGACATTACCCCATATATATAAATATAGAAAATGTTCTTGGTTGTAAAACTATTTTTTGAACTTTTGTAAAATACATTTTGTAAGGCCAAAGTACCAAAACAAATGGAATTTGGGTTAAAATCAATTAGGATTTTAGCAAAGTGGTGAAAATGTCACGAAAACATCATGAATAATCTTTCCAAGACAATGATAAAGCAATAAATGGTTTTAAAACACTAGATTTTAGATGAAAACCCAAATTATTTCGGCCAAAATCAATCTAACAGTGATTTTCTGAAAATCGGATGGAATAAACGTGAAAACGGCCAAAAAACCATGGGAAATCCGAGAAAAATGCTTTTAAACCACCATTCCCTCAAATGGAGTTTTAGAAATCCATCAAAACTCATGTAAATCCAATTAAAACCCCTCAAAATGGTTGGAAAAGACCTATTCTAGGTTATACGGTTTGACGGTAACAAAAAGAAAATGAAAATAAGAGAAATAAAACTAAAATAAAAGAGGAAAATACCTGAAGTTTGTTGGGGTAAACGGGAAAAGAGAAGATTTGGAGCTTGGGGGGACCACTGTTGCTTGAGAGTGATGGGGGAAAACAAAAAACAAAACCCTCGGTCCACCGTTTAAAAATAGATTTTTCCTGCAAGTGTCGACACTTAGGATTTGTCAAGTGTCGACACTTGGTCAGGTGTTGACACTTGACAAAATCCAAGTGTCGACACTTTGCCAAGAAATTCCCAAAAAAAAAATCAAAAAATTTTCAAAAAAATTAAGGAAGTATTTAAAAGCTTTTGAGACTAAAAGCAAGTATTTTTTGAGTAAAATACCTTAGGTTGGATGAAGTTTGAGAGAGTTCTAGGAGAATGGATCATTGACACCTAACTCTCTTCTAATCAGACAGAATCTTTCTTCACTCAATAGTTTGGTAAATACATCGGCTAATTGATCATCAGTATACACAAATTCAAGTATAACATTAGAGTTTTATACATGATCTCTTATGAAATGATGTCTTATTTCAATGTGTTTACTTCTTGAATGTTGCACATGATTCTTGGTTAGATTGATTGCACTAGTATTGTCACATCTTACGGGTGTCTTAGTTAGTTTAATGCCAAAATCTTCGAGTTATTGTTTGATCCAAAGGATTTGAGCACAACAGCTTCTAGCTACTATATATTCGCTTCCGCCGTAGATAGAGCAACTGAATTCTGTTTCTTGCTACTCCAAGAGATCAAATTTACTCCAAGAGACTAACAGGTTCCACTAGTACTTTTATGATCAAGTTTATACCCAGCAAAGTTAGCATCAGAATAAGTAATCAATTCAAATAAAGAATCTCTAGAGTACCACAAACCAATTTCAATTGTGCCAGATAGATATCTAAGTATGCGTTTAACAGCCAAAAGATAAGACTCTTTAGGATTAGACTGATATCTAGCACACATACAAATACTAAAAATGATATCTGGTCTACTGGCAGTAAGATATAGCAATGAACCGATCATGCCATGATATAATTTTTGGTCAATAGATTTACCTGATTCATCCTTGTCAAATCTACAAGAAGAGCTCATAGGGGTACCTAAAGGCTTGGTGTTCTCCATCCTAAACTTCTTGAGTATTTCTTTTGTGTACTTTGCTTGGTTGATGAAGATCCCCTTTTTGGTTTGCTTTATTTGGAGTCCGAGGAAGAAATTTAGTTCTCCCATCATGCTCATCTCAAACTCACCCTGCATTAACTTTGCAAATTCTTGACAAAAAGATTCATTAGTAGCACCAAATATGATATCATCTACATAGATTTGCACTACTAAGAGATCATCATTCTTTTCTTCAAAAATAAAGTTTTGTCTACATTACCTTTAGCAAAATCATTTTTGAGCAAGAAAGAACTTAAACGATCATACCAAGCTCTAGGAGCTTGTTTCAAACCATACAAAGCTTTATGAAGTTTGAAAACATGATTTGGAAATTCATAATTCTCAAAACCAGGAGGTTGTTCAACATAAACCTCTTCTTCAATAAAACCATTTAAAAACGCACTTTTAACATCCATTTGAAATAATTTAAAATTCATAAAGCAAGCAAAAGCCAACAATAGCCTAATTGCCTCAAGTCTAGCCACATGAGCAAAGGTTTCATCAAAATCTATCCCTTCTTTCTGATTGTATCCTTTGGCAACTAGTCTAGCCTTATTTCTTGTAACAATACCGTTTTCATCAAGTTTATTTCGGAAAACTCATTTTATGCCAATAATTGAAGTATTTGAAGGCCTATCTACTAATGTCCAAACATTGTTTCTTTTGAATTGGTTAAGTTCATCTTGCATAGCATTTATCCAATTACTATCATATTCAGCTTCCTCAATAATTTTAGGTTCAATTTGAGAAACAAAAGCTAAATAATCACAGATATTTCTAAGGGATGATCGAGTACTTACACCTTTAGATGGATCACCAATAATTAGTTCTTTTGGGTGTCCATGAGCATACCTCCATTCTTTCGGTAGTGGATTAACAATAGATGTATTTTCATCACCTTGTGCTTGATCTCCTTCAGTGTTTTGATCATCTTCTTAATCCTTGGTAGGTTCTTCGTTGTTGTTTACATTTCAGTTTTCTTGGTACCTGTTTCATCAGAAAGCACATCTTCTTTTCTAGAAGATTTATGGTGAGATTCATCAAATACTATATGTATGGATTCTTCAACAACAAGTGTTCTTCTGTTGAAGACCCTGTATGCCTTACTAGATGTGAAGTAGCCTAAAAAGACTCCCTCATCTAATTTGGCATCAAATTTGCTCAAATTATCCTTACCATTGTTTAAGATGAAACAACAGCAACCGAAAACACGAAAATAATGAATTGAAGGTTTTCTACCCTTCCAAATCTCATATGGTATTTTCTTTAAAATCGGTCGGATCAAAACTCGATTTAAAACATAGCATGTAGTATTTATGGCTTCCATCCAAAAATATCTAGGTAAGTCATTTTCATAAAGCATGGTGCATGCCATTTCTTTAAGAGTTATATTTTTCCTTTCTACCACCCCATTTTGTTGAGGTGTCCTAGGTGCTGAAAATTTGTGATGAATGCCATTTTCAATACCAAATTTATCAAAATCAGCATTTTCAAATTCGGTTCCATAATTACTTCTCAAAGATATGATTGAAATACCTTTTTCATTTGAAACTCGTTTATGAAATCTAATGAATTCAGAAAACGTTTCATCTTTGTGTGCTAAAAACATGATCCATGTAAATCATGAGAAATCATCTACAATGACTAGACCGTACTTCTTACCTCCCAAACTAGATATTCTAGTTGGCCCAAAGAGGTCCATGTGAAGCAACTCTAAGGGTCTAGATGTAGAGATTACTCCTTTTGGTTTGAAAGAGGATTTGGTTTGTTTTCCAAGTTGACATGCACTGTAAATCTTTTCTTTTTCAAAACTAAGTTTTGGCAAATCTTTTATCAAATTCTTTTTGCTAAGTTTTGAAATCAAATGCATACTAGCATATCCTAGTCTACGATGCCAAAGCCAACTAGTTTCATTGATCTTGGCTTCCATTGCCACTAGACATTGACCATTTCGAATCGAAAGATCATCGAGATCAACCATATAAATATTGCCATGCCTATGACCAATGAACTTGATGACATTATCATCTAAACTAGAAATAATGCACATAGAAGATTCAAATACAACTTTAAAATCCTTGTCGCAAAACTGACTAATACTAAGCAAGTTATGTTTCAAACTATCAACATATAAAACATTATCAATGTAAGAAGAGGGGGTGATATGGACTTTATCAATACCAACAATTTTGCCCTTTCCATTATCACCAAAAGTTACATTGCCACCATTTTGATATTCGAGCGATGAGAACTGCTCGACATCTCCTGTCATATGCCTTGAGCAACCGCTATCAAGGTACCATATTCTTCTCTTATTGGTTACTAGGCATACTTGCAATAAAGATCAAGTAGAGACTTTAGGTACTCAAGTCATCTTGGATCCTTTTAGGTTAGTGGCATTGGTTCCTTTTAGAACCCAAACTTTCTTTATGTTACTTAATCTTCTTTTGTTGCATATATAAGATTTATGCCCTAAAGTACCACATACATAACAAGTAATGGATGAAGATGCAGGCACAAGAAAATTTTTGAAAAGTTTTTGTTTCTTATTAGTTCTAAATCCTAAACCTGCTCTATCAAAAACAACCCTTTGATTGTTCAAAAGCAAGTTTAATTTTTTAGAACTGTATGTAAATTTATCTACAAAAGATTTTAACTTTTCAATTTCTTCTTTATATCTTTTATTTTTATCCAAAATTTCTTTGCTTTGTTTTGAAAGATTTTCATTTGAAACTGAAGAACTTTTCTTTTCCAAAACTTCTTTTTCCTTTTCAAGAACTGAAATCTTATCATTTAATTTTTTATTTTGAAGAAGAAGGCAGTCATTTTCATTTGAAAACTTATGATTTGCTTTAGCTAACTCCAAATTTTGCTTTTTCAAATCTTTATGTTTTGACTTTAGTTTTTGAAATTTTATAACTAATTCATCAAAAACTTCATGAAGTTCATCAAATGTAAATTCATTTTCTGTTTCAGATTGTACCTCATCATGATCTGCCATCAGACAGAAGTTTGCCACTTCCTGCTGTTCTTTCTCATAGTTGGAGTTCTCACTGTCACTCAAGATTGCCATCATGGCTTTCTTTCTTAATTTTCTTTTACTTTTCTTGAGCAAGGGGCACTCCATCTTAAAATGACCTGGTTTCTTGCATTCAAAACAAGTGGGCTGCTCCCTCTCTTTCTCCTTGTCTTTCTCTTTACTTGGCTCACCTTTCAGGGGTTTCTTCTTGAAGTTGAACTTTTTCTTCCTCATAAACCTTTTGAATTTTTTGCTATTAGAGCCATCTCATCTTCTTCATCATCTTCTTCCGAGTCATCGCTTGATTCTTCTCTAGCAGTGGATTTGAAAGCGATCACTTTCTTCTTTTTGTCGACTTCCACATTCTTTTACTTGAGGGAGAGCTCATAAGTCATCAATGAGCCCAACAGTTGTTCAAGTGGAAGAGTGTTGACATCCTTGGCTTCTTCAATAGCTGTTACCTTTGTATCCCAAGAAGCCGGTAGAGACCTGAGAAATTTGTTCACAAGTTCACCATTAGAAACAACTTTTCCTAGGCTTCTCATGCCATTCACAATATTTGTGAACCTAGTGTACATCTCACTGATAGATTCAGTAGGTTCAATTCTAGACATTTCATAAGTATGAATGAGCATGTTGACCTTAGTTGTTTTCACTTGGTGTGTACCCTCATGGGTAACCTCAAGTATGTCCC